>JANEYF010004209.1:0-747500 GCA_029963845.1 Rhamnusium bicolor
GAGGTTAAAGTTAAAGTTATTTACTTCATTGAAAACTGAAGTTGTAGTTTCAATGAATACACACTTTTTCCCATAACTTAGTTTAATTAATCATAATTTATTGTAGAGTTCCAGAAGAACATAAAAGTTTCGAAACCTTGAAGAAAAAAGAGATTTCTTTTATTACCTATCACAGACTGCAACCCCGCTTAAAAATTAAAAATATTTGTTTTTAACATAGACAGTCGTCTATTTCTGAACTTATATATATATATATATATATATATATATATATATATATATATATATATATATATATATATATATATATATATATATATATATATATATATATATATATATATATATATATATATATATATATATATATATATATATATATATATATATATATATATATATATATATATATATATATATATATATATATATATATATATATATATATATATATATATATATATAAGGATTTATTCAAAGATCTCTGATTCTTCTGTTGCATCCAAGAAAAGAATACAACCAGAGCTGTCACAAGTACTTGAAGTATAAGTATCAAGTATTCAAATATCAAAAAATTACTTGAAGTATCAAGTACAGTTTTTTTAAACATACTTTAATTATCAAGTCCTCTTGCAAATTACTTGATTTATCGTCAAGTAATTTACTTGAGGTAAAATAACAGTACTTGAAGTGTGCTTCAAAATTTAAGTATATAGAATACTTAAAGTACATAAAATTACTTAAAGTATTACAAAAAAAATCATAAAAACTAAGTAAAAATCAGTAACTTTCGATTTAAATACAATTTGTATTCTTGGAATGGATAAATGGTTTAATGGTTTCAGATTCAGGTTAGAGTTGTGTAAAAAATATAATTTGACATTTAGTTATATGCTAAGCTTATCCGTGTAAATCACACGATGAAAATTAGTGAATATAAAAATAAATTTATTATATGTAGGTGTCGCGTTTTAAAACTGTTACTTTGTTTTGTCCCCCTGCAATGGACCCGGTGTATCTGAAATCAGTTTTAAATTAGCAAAGTCTACACCAAAAATTCTTATTCTGAACCTTTATAAGATGGAGATCATTTCGATTGTTTTCTAGGAAAAATGATGAAACGTGTAACCTTATCGTAATAATAATGATGATAATATTATGTTTTGCTGAATTTCTTTCCTTTCTCATTTTCTACTATTAATTTACAAAAAATAAGTTAAAAATAATGTATATAATAATTATAGTTACTACGAAAACTGGCTTAATATTATTGGCACTTTAATTAATAACTAGATGCAAAGTCTATGTTTGAGGATTTATTTCATATCGATATTGTTGGAATTAAACTAATAACTGATAATCATTTGTTGTATATATTTTCACGTTATATTCCACCTCGCACAACAGTTGAAACTTACCACTCCCTTTTTGACATATTTATCTCTCTTGAATACATTTATAATGCAGATGTGGTAGTCCTTGGTGATTTTAATATACCAGAATATTCTGAAACTTTAATACACTTACAACCGATGGGTATAGTGTTACCATTATTGCAGTTTCTTAACTTCTTAGATCTCATTCAGTGCAATAAAATAAGAAACTGCAATAATAGATTATTAGATCTGGTTATCTCTAATAAAAAATATATTGTGGAAAAGGTATTCGACATCTTAGTTTCGGATGATTTATATCATCCTGCGCTGGTAGTTATCTATAAATCAGAAAATTCTTCGAAGAACAATAAACAAAAATAAATACTATACATTACAATTTTGGCAAAGCAAATTTTCCCGAGCTTTAGCAGTGCCTTGCAGAAGTGAATTGAAACTTTTTAATACATTTCTCTAATGTCGATGTAGCTACTGAAAGTTTATATAGCAAAATTTATCAGATACTTGATGTATATGTACCGAAAACTAGGCAACGTAACAGAAGTTACCCACTCTGATTTACTAGTGAAATAATACATAATATTAAACTAAAGCATAGGAACTGGAAATGGTATAAAAAACATAAAGATGAAAATATTGATATATCATATAAATAGTATTGCAGCAATATCAAAAGCAATATTAACAGTAATCCAAACAAATTTTCGCAATTGTTAAATAATAAAAAAAATACATTCACCATACCTGACAATACTGAAGATGTATTGGGCTATGAGAATATTGTTAATAAATTTGCCAAGCACTTGCAGGATTCGTATACATAACTCGACAAAAATTATGAAAACGAAATAAGTGATTTAACTTCTGATAACTTTCATATAACCGGTTTTTCGGAAACTGATGTGTATGCAAGTTTAGGAAAATTAAATCCGAAATTTACCACTGGATTAGACTATATTCCTGCCTTCTTTATTAGAGACTGCGGCTGTGTATTTGCATATCCTCTAACAATCATAATTTATCTATTAAAACTGCTGTTTTTCTAGAAACTTGGAAAATCTCTAGAGTTGTCCCTGTTTTCAAAAGGGAGATCGTGCCAAAATACAAAATTACAGGCCTATTACTATAGTTAATATATTTCTTTAAAGTTTATGAAATTTTGGTGTATGAATTTATTTTCTTTTACATGAAACATCATATTACGCCTTATCAGCATGGATTTATGAAAAGGAGATCAACTGTTACCAATCTGTTTTGTATCACGCAGTATTTAGCAAATTCTTCAGATGCCATTTATACAGATTTTTTAAAAGCATTCGACAGATTGGATTACAATATCTTATTAATAAAATTGCAGGGTTATGGATTCTCGCAAAATATGTTAAACTTTATTACGTCGTACTTATCTGACAGGAAACAATTTGTGCAATGCTGTGGAGTCCAGTCTGTTGAAATACATGCCACTTCTGGAGTTCTTCAAGGCTCGAATTTAGGTCCCTTACTTTTTTTAATGTCTTTGTAATGACATTATATCTAATTTAAATTGTAAATATTTATTATATGCGGATGATTTCAAGATTTATTCTATTATTAAAAATATTGAATATTGTTTTACTCTGCAGAAAGATTTGGAAAACCTTAATATTTGGTGCATAAAAAATAAATTACCCTTAAACATCACAAAGTGCAATGTTGTGACATTTTCTAATAAAAGTAAAAGCACTAAATTTTGACTATACTCTTAATAATTTCGTAATTGCAAGGCCTACTGTCTTTCGAGACTTAGGTATAATATTTGATGGCAAACCCTCTTTCATAAATCATGTTAATAGAATAACATCAGAGAGTTTTAAAATGTTAGGCTTTATTATAGGAAACTCCCGTGAGTTTAATAATGCAGATACGCTGAAATTGTTTTGTAACACTTTTGTGCGATCTAAGCTGAATATGTAGCAATTATTTGGCGTCCTTATTATAACACACATGTTAACAGTATTGAAAAGGTACAGCGGAAATTTTTAAAACATACTTGTTTCAGAGAGGATGGAGTATACCCAGCTATTGGATATCCAAATGCATATATGCTGGAAAGATTTTCTTTAGATAGCCTCGAAAACAGACGGGTGAAATCTCATTTAACCTTCTTGAACAAAATAATAACTAATGACATTGGCTGTCTCCATATATTACAAATGTTAAATTTTTGTGTTCCCAGAGTAACCGCAAGGCAACATATGACCTTTACTTTGAGTATACATCGTACAAATAATGGTAAATTTTCACCTTTATATCAAATGTGCAATATTCTAATGAACACAGAACGACAGAAGAATTCGGATTCTGAAATATTTCATATGTGCCATTTCATCATACTAATTATGGACAGAATGAGACAATGATTAGGATATTAAAAACTGCCAATACAATTCATAATAATATTAAATTTTTTGGATTTTTTTTGTATCATCATTTAAAAAATCTGTAAAACAATATAACCACTATGTATTATGTATTATTTCTACTCGATATTTTTTTTTTTTTGTATTTACTGTAAACAATATTGCATACATATTGTATACTTTTATAAAAAGGGCTTGTCCCGTAAATAATTAAATAAATAAATAAATAAATAAATAAATAATAAACTTCTGCGCCAGAAGGATGTCTGAGATTTATTTTTTGAAAACATGTTGTTGTCAATTCAGAAAATGTGTCACACCTAAATAAATATTAACCTGAAAATAAAACTGTCAAATGTAATAGCTATTTGTATAATAAGAGAGATTAGTATTACATTTCATCCCACGGATGAAGTAATCATCCAAGAGATGAATTGACACTTTTCTCCCATGTTATACATGTGATTTTTTCTACGACCTCTCTAATATACAGTGTGGAAATTAAGTAACGCATAAATTCAGTAATTCCGTTGATATTAATTTTTTGGAAAAAAATCTCAAAGGGGTATAGCGATTTTAACTTCGGCAAACATTTTCAGTCTAATTTCAGTTTCTTATGTCATTTATTTCTTAAGTTATGACAACCTTTTTTTAAATGACAACCTATATTTTTTATTATTGATTTTGGTAGTAGATTTTATTCTGGTTCCGACCGTATAAAATTTTCAATATGTTATTATTTGAAAAAAATCGAGAAAAACAGTCTTAAATTTCAAATAATAAAAATTCATTAAATTGGGTAAATTTATCTAGTTGCCGGTGTATCACATTAGTTACGGCTGTCAGATTTAAATAATTTGTAAATGTCACAATAGAATAAGTGTTATTATTTTGCTTTCTCTAAATTAGAAAAACTATTTTATTAATAAGAATGGTACAGTTGAGCGACAAACAGAGAATTGAAGTGTTAATAATGATTGGTTATGGCGACAGAGCTAGACCACATCAAGAAGTGTCATCTTTTTAGAGAAAAATACCCGGATCAGCTCATAAATCAATCAACAATTAGTAGGATTGAAAAAAAATTTCGGGAACATGGCGTTGTAAAGAATATTCCAAAAACTGGACGTCCGGCGACATTAAATGAAGATGCACAACTTGATGTGCTACTAGAAATTGAAAACAATCCACATTCAACTAGTAGAAGCATTGCTTTGAACCACAATATAAGCCACACTACAGTTCTAAAACTTTTGAAAGTTCAAAAATTCTACCCATATAAGGTGCACTTGGTTCATGAGTTGACAGAAGATGACTTTGATCGTAGGCAAGAGTTTTGCGAACAAATGATGGAAATTTGCAACCGCGATCCAATGTTTTTCCAGCGTGTTTTATTTTCGGATGAAGCAACATTTTGTTTAAATGGCCATGTCAATAGACAGAATTGTAGATATTGGGCTAGGGACAATCCCCATTGGATGCACGAAAGTCATACCCAATATCCTCAGCAAGTTAATGTTTGGGCAGGAATTATTGGTGACAGAATTATAGGTTCATTCTTTTATGAAAATAATTTGACTGGAGATAGATACCTGCAATTTTTACAGTTGGAATTGATACCTGCATTAGCTGCATTATTCCCCAATGCAAATAACCCTGACCTAGCAAATAATACCATTTGGTTACAACAAGATGGCGCTCCGCCTCATTACGCAATTATTGTGCGACGCTACTTGGACCAAGTTCTCCCAGCAAGATGGATAGGGAGAAGAGGTCAGATAGAATGGCCGCTAGGTCTCCTGATCTAACGTCATTAGACTTCTTTTTATGGGGGTACTTAAAAAGTAAAGTGTATAACAATCGACCCAATAATTTAGACGATCTCAGGCAAAGAATTCAACACGAGATTAGGTTAATATCTCCTCAAACTATTCAGAATGTGAGAAATGAATTTTATAATCGTCTTGGGTATTGTCAAATGGTACAGGGTCGTCAATTTGAACATTTAGTGTAAATGTAATTTAACAACTGTTATTTCTGTGCTTATTTTTGTGTTTGATGATATTGTTAGATTTTTTTCTGGTTAAGCAATTTAGTTTCTTTTTTTACTAATGTTTGCCTCACGAAGTTATCGTTATTACTAACTTTGAATTGAGCAGACAATAAATTTCTAGTTCGATTTTTCAACTATTTGTATAATTTCAAAATAAAAACGAATGTGTCGTCGATAACTTTCCGTCAAACTTAGGCAACTAGATAAATTTACCCAATTTAATGAATTTTTATTATTTGAACTTTAAGACTGTTTTTCTCGATTTTTTCAAATAATAACATATTGAAAATTTTATACGGTCGGAACCAGAATAAAATCTACTACCAAAATCAATAATAAAAAATATAGGTTGTCATTTAAAAAAAAATAGTCGATGACGTCATAACATAAAAAATAAATGACATAAGAAACTGAAATTAGACTGAAAATATTTGCCGAAGTTAAAATCGCTATACCCCTTCGAGATTTTTTCCAAAAAAATTAATATCAACGGAATTAATGAATTTATGCGTTACTTAATTTCCACACTGTATGAAAAAGGGGTGAAAGGGAAATCACATTTCTTTAATGTAATCGTATATTGACATATGACAGTTTTAGTAATAATTTGAATAGTAAATAAGTCCTGGAATATTAAAATACCAGTTTCAAAGACAGTTGCCATGGTGACAAAACGTTGTAAATAATGACAAAAATTGAAATGTTAATTATAATTATGTTTCTAAAATGAGCTATATTGTTTAAAATTAATAAAAATAAAACATTATAACACCTTACAATAAAATTACTTACCTTAATTGTGACGTCTATTCTGACATTTTAGCAGACATTAAGATTTCAAGGTAACTATGTAATAGTTCAATAGTCGGTTAGAAAATACTCTCCTCACTAGGGAGGAGAGCTTTTGTCTCCTTAGGGAGAGAAATTACTATTTTCTAACCACATTTGAGGGTGAAAAATATTACTTTCTATAGAGGTCGTAGAAAATATATTTTACATTACAATAGTTGGCGTTATGGAATACAATCGAATGAAAGATTTAGTTGTGTGGAAATTGGAGAATGGTCGGCATAATTTAGAGTTTTAAAACAAAATATCTCCTTGGTAAATAATTTAGTAACACCAGTGCTAAGATATTCTTTTGACGTTTGTTCTCACTGTACCTGTTTCTGTTAGTGCTCACTTAGTGCAGTTTAACTACGAGGCAGAAGTACATAGATAAGTACATGGTAGTCAATTTGAAAATACTGTTTAATGGTTTTAACATAAGGATTTGCTTTCTCTCTTGATTTAGTTTTATTTTTTGCAATGATGTAAAAATTAATTTGTGACATCTAAACATGAAAATTGTTTTTATTCCTTAAAATGAGATTCAAATTGATCCCTTGTATCTCTTAAACGGCATGACCGATAAAATTAGCAATTATTATCAAATCTGTTTTAATAATTTCTATCTAATATTGTCTTATATATGACTAATTTATGTTGTAAAGGTAGTTGTGATCTTTTGTTTATTAACCAGTGCATGTTTTTTACTTTTAAGTCTAATTGAAGTCTTTTCATTTTGATGTGAGTTCTCCAGGTTCACTTTTCATCTATATGGAGCCCAAGATATTTTACCTCTGGTATCACTGGTATAGGAGCATTGTCTATGTTTACTTGTGGATAAGAACTTCTTTTTATGGTAAAGGTTATTTGGGTGGATTTATTGGTTTACGTTGATTTTCCATTTTTTAAGTCAGTTTTGTAGTAAATTAAGATGGTTTTGTAGTTTTTCGGATGCTCTTACAGGACCAGAATCTGGTGAGAGGATTGCCGTATCATCCATGAATGTAGCCATTAGCGCGTCCTTTGTTACGGCAACGTCTGCTGTAAATATTAGGTACGGAAAGGGTCCTAGGACGCTGCCCTGTGGTACACCGGATTTTATAAGATAATTGGATATGGCATAATCGAATTTAACTTGAAAATAACGATCATTTCTGTAGGATTTTAAGATTAGGTATAGTTGATTAGGTATAGTTGAGGCAGACGCATTTTTAATTTGTATAATAGTCCCTGATACCAGTGGCGGTTCGTGGGTCAATTAGAAAAGTTGACTACCTTTTAAAGTGATTTAAATTCCAAGTCGATCCTCTGGTCTTTTTGAGATGCGAAGTGGTCAATTACATTTTCATTAAAGTCTTTTATCTTCTTTATTAATGCCTTTTCTATGGTAAGCATAGCTAAAGAAGATAACCTTTCCTGACCCATGGTATTTCCTAAAAATCTCTTTATTCTTTTACGGTGGAAAAACAACGTTCACTTTCGACGGTAGTCATAGGGAGAGTACACAAGATTTTTAACAGTTTGACACTTTCAGAAAAAGTATTGCACAAATTATTGTTAATAAAAAGCTGTAACAAAGCAACTGCACCTTCACCATTGGAAAAATATTCTCGGCTATATAATACTTCTAATTCAGTTTTAAGTTTCAAATGATTTATGACTGGATACTCCGTTTTAACTAATTTAAACATATCTTGAGGAAAGCTTTTTTTATAATTTTTAAATCGATCTGCGTGAAATAACTGAGACACTGCTAAATGATTACTGAAGCCAAACCTGTTTTTGATCTCAGATGTAATTATATCACAAACTTCTAATGAAATTCTCCTTTTTGATTCTTCCGTTTTACATCTCTGGGCAGACTGCATGGATGTCTCCTCCAAATAGTCATTTAAAATTTTATTTCTGATGCCTTCAATTTTACTATTAAAAACGCCAATACACTTATTTACTGTTATGACATCGATATTACATTTTTGTAATTGATTGAACAATATATCACAATGAGGCATAACTAAATGAAAAAAATTTAACCAGTAAAGAAAATGTTCATTTTGTAAGTAGTTTTTTAAACCAATAGCCTTGGTTTAGAGTGTTGTTTTCTGATTCATTATCAATGATTTTTTCTAAACAATCTAATAATTCTGTTCGATAGGTATAAACAGTCTCTATGCACTTTGTATTAAAATTCCATCGTGTTGGAGCCGCTTTAGGTAATCTCACCTTAACAAATTATCTAACACGGCTGTTTTTTTTGGCGATTTTCCAATGAATGAAGAAAAGCTATGTAAATTAGCAAAAAAAATTTATATGTTTTATCCTGACTTGATGCTTTTTGTAAAATTAAATTTAGTTGATGAGCGTAACAATGAATAAAATTTGTTCAAGGATAACTTTTTTTTAATTTTGGCTTGTACATCTCCAAAAGCACCACTCATTAGTGATGCTCGGCTGAGGCTGAATAAATTTCCAAAATGTCTCACATACAACACCGTCCAAAACGTATATAAACACAAAAACTACTTGTACTTTATTCATAACCCAACTTATGTCCATCTTTCAGTTTTAATATATTTTGTACAACACTCATATTTAATAGTAAACACCAAAAACACTGTTTTAGTTAATTCCACGACAAGTAGAGATTTACTAATAAAAT
Source organism: Rhamnusium bicolor (assembly GCA_029963845.1). Classification (NCBI taxonomy): domain Eukaryota; kingdom Metazoa; phylum Arthropoda; class Insecta; order Coleoptera; family Cerambycidae; genus Rhamnusium; species Rhamnusium bicolor. Next base: position 9,334 of record JANEYF010004209.1, read on the forward strand.
GTTCACAAATAAAAACATTAAAAACAACGCGACAGAATTTACAGACCAACGCGTACCTAGTCAGCATTAAGACTGCTTTATTGAACTTCGTGCGTTACCGTTTCGTAAAATGTGTCAGGAACATTGTCCCCGCTAGTGTTTTCTGTCTCTTTTGCTTTCTGACGATTCGCGCATAAGTCTATTTCACTTTAATTCGTTGTAAATTCGGTCCGTAGCTAGCTTTGAGGACAAGTTGTGAATTGACCCAAGATTTTTAAATTCTATAAATGAATAATGTAATGAATATGAATGTAGAGGCTCGGTGCTGGGAGGGGATACGAAATCCTACGATCTTGATATTTCAATAGTATTGTGCATAGAATGAACTAGAAACTTTAATATATTTTTTAAGAATATTAAAAATATATATATTATATATTTTTAAACTCCAGAAAACGAATAGCTCTATTTTTTATTTGTATGTGGGAGATCATTAACCAAATGACCCTATAGAAGAACCGCTAGTGCCTGATACCAGACTTTATCAAAAGCTGGCTGCATGTCAAGAAAAACTGAGGCACATATTTTCTTTTTTCTAGACATTGCTTGATTTTGTTTACGATTCTATGACATTGTTCGTTAGTAGAATGGTTATGTCTGAATCCAAATTGGTGATCAGGAATTAAATTATTTACGGGCACAGTCTGTTCTACGCTATTTAGGATGAGTCTTTCAAATACCTTAGACATAATAGGTAAGAGGCTGATTGGATATGAGTTGACTTCCGATGGGGGCTTGCCAGGCTTAGCAATCATAATAATGTGGGTATATTTTCATTGAATGGGAAAGTAACATAGGCGTAACAGACTATTATAGATACTTGTTAAAAATACAATTGCCTTTCTTGGGAGATTTTTTAATATTTCTCCAACTATGAAGTCGTATCCGGGTGCTTTGTGTGAATTGAGTCCTATTTCTTTGCGAATTTCATTGGGTGAGAAGGGTCTTATTAGAGGTGTTAACTGGCATGGGGCATTTAGATAGTTTTTAATTTCAGCATCGTTGCTGTTATCGATATGGCAAGGTATTCTGCAAATTCATTTGCCTTTTCTGTATTTGACCTTGCCTAGACTCTGTTAGGTTTCCTAATCGGTGGAATAGCAATTATCAGTCTTTGAAAATTTTTTGTAGCTTTCCATAGTGAGTCTACAGTAATATGATGACAATTTAGAAGAATTAGTTATTTTAATTACTCCACTTAAAATTTCACAACACAAATAACACTACTTGTTTACATTTAACAACATGCTTTGCCTGCTTTCTGCACTAGAGCTGAGGTCCTGTGTCGTCACCGCATCGATTTGCCCGGCCGGCAGTATTTGCGCACATAATAGATTAATTCAAAATTTAATGTTGAATAACTTTTGTAAAAGAAAAAAATCTTTACCCACTGTGTTTTGTATTAAGTAAATATTGCAGCAAATTGACTAAAAGAACAAAAATTGATAATAACTTTGTTTTCTGAGATAAATATTTTAACAGATATCTGCATTTTTGTAAGCTATTGAATTGTTCTTTCAACCACGTTTTTAAGCTTTCGAATTGCAATTGTTTGTAAGTTAGACCTGAAGGAGGTCTATAATATTTATACTGGGGATGCAGAATTGACGATTTCAGATGAGTGTTTCGAATTACTTTTTTTACAATTTTTTAATTTTATACCGTTAATGCCAACTACGACAGAAATTTGCCAACATGAAGGAAACATTATTAAAAATTAAGGAGATTAATTTTAACGATTAGTAAAATATTAGTCGAATGTTTGTTGGCCGTAGGCAGTGCCACGTAGAAGGTCACTGCAGTTTTCAAAATTTCCAGATTTTGGAAGTTTTAGCCTCAATTTACAAATTTCAACATTGGAAGATATTGTGTAATATGGAGCTTAAAATAACTTGTTCGATAACACTTCATATTGATATGATTTACAGATATCTCATTATCACTTCAATACAAAATATTTTCATCTAGCATACATGCCGGCATCTAGCCGTTGGTAGTAAATTTATTATTAATTATAATTAACAATCTTGTTTACCAAATTCGTCAACTTTGTAGTCAAGTTAATGGACCTTGGATTTCACCGATAGATGGCAACGTCAAATGAAAATCCCATACATATCTCCTTCGGTTTTTCTATGATTACAATGCAATTTGCAGGTACGATTCTATGTTATTTCTGCATATTCTGAAGAATATCATTTTCCAAAAATCGACCTCCTAACAAGACATTCGAATCATACCACTAAATTTGCGCATAAACAGTAAATTTTAATACTAACACTACCTTACATCTCCGTATAATCAAAATCGATCAAATACCAAGGCAACAAAACAAAAATTATTTCGTGGCAGCAAGTCATGTGGCGCCCAATTTAATTAGAACGAATAATAACCCAGCTAGAGAGAAATCAAAGAAACAGGTGTTCCAATAAACACAAATAAAAGAAAACCACCTTGGTGTATTTTTGACAACTTCTTCATATGAACGTTTCCTCCTCTCCAAAACCCCTCATAATCAAAATTTGTAGGCGCTCTGATTCACTTAGTAAAATCATAATAACAGAGATATGTAATGTACGATCCACTGTTAAACAGAAACTAAGACTTTATTTTAAAATGATTATAAAATAGTGTCAAGGCCTAAGACCTTATTCAAGACAAGTAATGTAATTTTAAGGCAAGTGATAATATTTCATATCAATATTTTCGACCATATTCGAATAACTGGAAATAATGTTCTGGAGTTTGTGTTATCCAAAATTTTCCGTGCAATCCAGAAACGTAAAAACATTTGTTTTAAAAAAACTTGATGTTATTTCCGGTTAAATCAGAAGCAATGCAGCAAAAGCATTACATTTTTTTACACTCCCTGAACGTTTCACCTCCAAGTATACCAAATTTCTTTGCAACCAAAGAAAAATTAACGAAGATATGTGTTTCCAAATTTTTTATTAACCCTGTAGATTAAATTTTCTAATCGAAAAAAGAAAGTCCATGAATAACAAACATAAAACTTGAAAGACTTGTTTTTTTGGTGTGTGGTAAAATCTCCTTTACTCTGCAATAGTAGCATGCTGATATATTTATTTAAACTAGTAAAATACATAATAATGTATATTTGGTCAGATTTATAATAACAATGTGTAATTTAAAAACAGTATAATATGGTATTTAATTCTAAAAGTAACTATAGCGTAATAATACGAAGTAACAGGAAACATAAAACTACAAACTAAAACATAGTACAAACAGTAATACATACATACATAGAGTACAGACACAAAATAAATATATAAATATCAAATTAAATAATACATCTGAAAGTTTAGCCACTACGAAATAAATTTATTTTAGATGTAGAAGCAATTAGCTATTAATAATACATTCTTCTAATTGGATAAAGATATTGTCCATAACAGCATATATTGTGGTACAGCGTGACTTTCCTTAGTAATGTTTTCCTTAGATCTGCAATATTTCTAGATCAATTTACATAGGCTTTACTTTTTAATTGACCTAATCGTAATAACATCGGGTGCACTGAGGGGCCAATGCATAGTAGATTACCCGAAACTAGTCCATGTGAAAACAACTCCAGGAAAATTCCTATACTGATACTCGCAGTGTGGGTTATTGTGTTGTTTTCATGAACCAAAATGTTTCAATTTCTCTTGGATTTGTGATAAAAAGTTTATAGTATTCAGCATAGCTCTCAGCATTTACAATTACAGTCTCAGTCCCATTATTTTAGATGATGAAATAGCAGACAGCTCAATATGAGCAGTTTTGTACCGATCATCCTAATTTGGAGCAACACATTCATGAACTAAATATGTTGAAGTATAAATTAAGCAGGAGATGAGAATTAATTTTATTTTTCACAACGATTATCAGACTTCTCTTTCATAACAATCAAGAAAAGACAATGCATAATTCAATACACACCTTTCCCCTTAGATATGCATAAATCATGATTTAAAAAAAATCCATAATTTTAATAGTGCAGGCAATCCGGTATGAGACCGTGCAATTTTGGTAGGTAGCGATTTGTTTTATGTTTCGTAGGGAGGTCGGTCGTGAGTGTAAAGCTAATTTTCCGCGCCTGGGGGTGTTGTTATTTGGCCGCTATTTTCAAAATAAGGGTGCAGTTAGTTTTTTTGATTTATCTTGAGTCTGACAAAATATGTTTAAAGAGCATTTTTTGTAGATAATTCATTTACCTACAATTTTTATTAGTAACTTTTCGGTGTAACAAATATAAAAAATTGTGAGCAGAAAAAAGACAAAAAATTAGAGGGTGAAAAAAATTTGGGGTGAAATAATTCTTTTATTTTCAATCCTGCGATAAGAATTCCTCTTAGATTTTTTATAGACCATTTCCTAATAAACAGTTTACCCTATACTTTTTTATTTAGTTCATTTTTATATTTTTTTTTCAGCGTTGCAAAGAGAGATAAGTTTTATGAATACTGTGCCGTAGAGGACAGTACTTGGAAGCTCATCTTCCAAGTGAAAACTTTTTGATGGCAATGTGCTTTGGAATGTGCGTCTGTTGCGACACCGGGTCCTTTATTGATATAAGCTACAGTTATAGTGCCTTTCTTGAAACCGGGTAAAGACCCTACGAAACCTAGCAGTTACAGGCCGATTTTTCTGCTAAATTCTCTCGGGAAAATAGCAGAGAAAATCGCGCTGGATAATCTTAATAACATAATTAATAAAAAGGGGCCTGATACCAAATATTCAATTCGGTTTCGGGGGAAGACATAACACCACGCTGTCGCTGTGCAGAGTTGTGCATGACATCATCAGCGATTTTAACTTAAAATACAGCAAGAAAATGTTATTATTGGATATCGAATAAGCATTTGACACTGTTTGACATGGGGGTCTCGTCCACAAATTACAAAATTTACACAAATTGCCCGATTATTACGTAACACTTATCAAATTATATAATTTACTGTAAAAACTAATAATACAATCTCAAAATACTTACGACATACGCCGTGCGAAAATATCCATGGAAACCGCTTGTTTATCAACGACGCGTTTGTCAAATATTAAAAAATATTAGCGTTTGTTGGTGTTGGTCCTAAAATAAATGTTAAAAAGGGTATCTTGAAGAAATGTTGTGGTCTGTAATGTAAAATGAGTGCTGTAATTTGTGGAGGCATACTAGAATCAGTTACCGAAAGAGCAAAGAACATTATGCTGGATTTGCTGCCGAAAACATCTCGTGATCAATATGAGAAGGAATATGAGCTATTTCAAGAAAAAAATAAGAAAAACGGCATTACCGCAATAAAGAATGATGTAATGTTGACTTATCTTCATGAAAAATCAAAAACTTTAAAACCATGGTCCTTGTGGTCAAAATTTTCTGTGCTTAAAGCTACTCTTTATGTAAAAGAAAATTTAAACATTGATACTTATTCGAGAGTGACAGTGTTTTTAAAGAGACAATTCGTGGGATATCAATCCAAGAAATCTAAGGTCCTTTCAAGGAAGGAAAGCAACAACTTTCTAAAGGAGGCTTCGGACGAGACAATGTTAATGGTGACAGTGGCTCGTTATTGGAATTTGCGGTGCCTGCAGAAGGGAAGAATTGCATTCTCTGAAACGGCCAGACATTGTGGACACCAGTGATTCCTTAATTATCACTCTCGCCGATACAAAAACAAATTGCAAGCGAGTGTTTTCTGTGGATGCAGAAGGTGAATCTGTGAAACCATTGGAATTGTTTCATAAATATATACGTCTTCGGCCACAAAATGTGCAACATAATTATTTTTTTTATCATACCGCAATTAAAACTGCATAGTTCAACGTGTGAGAATTTATACGTTTGGGAGAATGCCTGGAATGGTAGCTGAGTACTACACAGGGCATTGCTTTAGGCGGACGTCTGCAACACTTGTTTCTGATGCAGGTGATGCATTAATCACTTTATACTGACACGGCGGATAGTAGTAGAAGACTATATCGAAGATTCTTTAGAGAAAAGACGAAAGGTATTTTAATAATTATTATATTATATTCACATTTCTAATATTTAATATATCAACGGAAGGTGTCAAAATTAATTTAGGGCCAGAAACAAATCGAATCACTAGTGTCTGTCACCAAACGACAGTTACTGAAGGAGCCTTTATTACGCACGGCTGTTACTTCAACATCCTCTTTTGAAAATGTTTCCTTTGCAGGCAAGATATTCAAATATGCTACAGACTGTCTTTTTCATTTTCTTATTTCTAAATAATGTTTCTATTACTTTCTCGCCCTTCAAAGTGAGGAAGTTGATGTATTTGTGAAAAAAATTTTGAAAATTTTTATTGCATTTCTGGACAAATCTCGACGAATTATGACGATACACAAAATTTCAAAAATCGACCTATTCAAGGATTTTTTTCCAAAAAAAAAAAAAAAAGAAATACGTCTCTATTTAAGTAAGAGTTCGGATATGGGCGAGTGAATCCAGTGCCGTCTTCAAGAACTTTGTTAAGAAATGCAACAAAACAAATTTTCTGTCTGTGTGGTTCGCGATAGCAGCTACAGTTTTTGAGATAAAGCTTTCAAATTTAGTACACATATTTTAGAGGTCAAGGAAAAGATTGAGGTCGTTGATGAGCAAAATCGGTCCCAATGTCTAAAAAAAATATTAGTGACATTCCACCAATGTGACTTTTTTGAAACGTCAAAATCTGATTTTTTTGAAACATCAAAATGTGACTTTTTTGAAACGTCAAAAATTACTTTTATTAGAAACTCCACCACACACAAGTTTTACTACGGTGAGGAAGTTCTGATCCCCAAGTAATAATTGGCAGCGGTTTTTCATTTATAATTGCCATATAAAATTAATAAATAAACGAATAAACATACAAAATACAATTTAATGATACGTTTTCTGATTAACGAAATTTGAATCCGCTAAAGTGTTGCCTAGTACATATATACTAGGCCGCTACACATCCCCAGGCGCAGAAACTCGTTTTACAGTCACTACCAACCCCCCCCTACGAAACCCAAAAAAAGTCGCTACCTACCCAAAATACATGGTTGCCCATTTTCAACGTCGGATTGACTGCACCATAATAACTGATTATACAGGGTGTCTCAACCAAAAATAGGAACCCTGAATAACTTTGGAGATAAAAATTTTTTGAAAAATTGGTGAGACACGTCGACCTTGTTTCCAAGACGGACATATTTTAATGTAATACTTGTATAATTTAAAAACAAATTAAATTCCTCTTCTTGATAAATGTTAAAATATAGAGTGGAATGAAAAATAATATTAACTGAAAATTTTTGTTAATTATTATTTACTAACTTTTACAAATCTTATCACAGATAAGTATAACATATATCTTTTTAAACAATTATTTTCCCGGCTATTTGCCGAAACGCTGCAACTTGGATTACAAAAAAAGTTAATATGCACATTATGTTCAGTACTACTGACTCAATAATGTTATTTTTAATTTCAACTATTCTGTCTAATAAAATCTTTTAAAAGATATATGTTATACTTATCTGTATATAAGATTTGTAAAAGTTAGTAAATAATAATTAACAAAAATTTTCAGTTAATATTATTTTTCATTCCACTCTATATTTTAACTTTTATCAAGAAGAGGAACTTAATTTGTTTTTAAATTATTTCATTGACCCTAATAAGGGGTATTTCCACTATACAATTTCAATTATTCTGTTCTCTGAAGCCATTAATGTTTATTACATTAAGGTTTACAAATTTCCTTACTTTGGATTCTTTAAATGTGCCGGCTACCCTGACGACGCTAAAAGCAAGCAGAAACACGTGTCGGTAGATATTTTAAAGTTTTTTAAAGTGAGTGTCAACTGGTGAGTACCTTGTGTTTTATTTATTTTTGGTTTTATTAGACAGAATAGTTGAAATTAAAAATTACATTATTGAGTCAGTAGTACTGAACATAATGTGCATATTATCTTTTTTGTAATCCAAATTTCAGCGTTTTGGCAAATAGCCCGGAAAATAATTGTTTAAAAAGATATATGTTATACTTATCTGTGATAAGATTTGTAAAAGTTAGTAAATAATAATTAACAAAAATTTTCAGTTAATATTATTTTTCATTCCACTCTATATTTTAACTTTTATCAAGAAGAGGAACTTAATTTGTTTTTAAATTATTTCATTGGCCCTAATAAGGGGTATTTCCACTATACAATTTCAATTATTCTGTTCTCTGAAGCCATTAATGTTTATTACATTGGGGTTTACAAGTTCCTTACTTTGGATTCTTTAAATGTGCCGGCTACCCTGATGACGCTAAAGGCAAGCAGAAACACGTGTCGGTAGATATTTTAAAGTTTTTTAAAGTGAGTGTCAACTGGTGAGTACCTTGTGTTTTATTTATTTTTGGTTTTATTAGACAGAATATTATTATATTATATTATATTAATTAAAAATAACATTATTGAGTCAGTAGTACTGAACATAATGTGCATATTATCTTTTTTGTAATCCAAATTTCAGCGTTTTGGCAAATAGCCCGGAAAATAATTGTTTAAAAAGATATATGTTATACTTATCTGTGATAAGATTTGTAAAAGTTAGTAAATAATAATTAACAAAAATTTTCAGTTAATATTATTTTTCATTCCACTCTAATACTTGTATACCTATCATCATCCCTCTACCCTACACGACCACCCCCTCAAAAAATTCAAATGGCAAGGGGGGGTCGAGTGATACATATTTTGAAAGGTCTTTCAATTCCCTACATAACTGTGTATTTTTTATAACTTTTATCTATTCGTTCTTAAGGAAAATAATTTTATTTTTGATGATTACACACAATCGAAATCGTTTAAAAAATCTAAAATACACGGCACTGGGTATTGGAATTTATAAAAAAAAACTACATTTTTTAGTGCTCTCAAATCAACACGAGTTTTTTCGACAAAAACACTTTCCTCGTCCGTTTAGTTTTAGAATAATAAAAGACTCATAAGTATTTGATATTCCTTGAACATTAATTTGTTCACAACCAATTTTAAATCGAGATACGTTTTACCAGAGTGAGTTCTCAAAATGGTTTATACCCTTCAGGAGAGAATAGAAATTGTCAGCATTTATTTTAAAAACGATAATTGTGCTAGAGCTACGGAGCGCATATCAATAGAAATCACCCAGATAGAAGGGTTGGTTCTCAGTATGCTTTACAATTATTGACAAAATTTATGTAAACAGGTTCTGTAGGAAACAAAAACATGAACCTCAGCGACCGATTAGGAATGAAGCAGTCGAAGTGGCAGTTCTGGGTCATTTGCAGATGGATAATACTCAGTCGATCAGGAAAGTAGCTAAGGCTTCCGGTGTATCACGAAGCAGTGTTCATCGAATTGTAAAGGCCCACAAATTTCATCCATATAAATTTAAATTGGTACACGAATTAAACTAAGATGATCCCGATCGTCGGCTTGAATTCTGTGAGATTTTTAGTGAACAATTAAACTGTAATGCCGATCTACTGTACAATACGTGTTTTTCTGATGAATCGACATTTCAGTTAAATGGGGAGGTAAACAGGCACAATTATAGGTATTGGAGTGAAACCAATCCACCTTTGTTCATGGAAACTCAGACCCAAAGGCCTCAGAAGTTAAATATTTGGGCTGGCATCTTAGGGGATCACATTGTCGGGCCGTTTTTTAATCCTGACAATTTAAATGGCGAAAGGTACCTCGATCTATTAGAAAATAATATCGACCCAATGATTACCCAAATCCTCGAAGAAGACGATAATCTTTTAGAGGGCGAACTATTTTTTCAACAGGTCAATTTTTGGATAATCGGTTTCCTGAGCGATGGATTGGAAGAAGAGGTCCTGTGGAGTGGCCCGCTAGGTCACCCGATTTAACTCCCTTGAATTTCTTTCTGTGGGGGGCATTTGAAATCGAAGGTATTTGCAACAAAACCCGCATCTCTGGAAGAATTACGTGAAAAAATTGTTCGAGAATGCCGTTTATTGACTCCAGATGTGTTATATATACTACTGTATGGAAGTCGAAATTATCGTATGTATTGCTCAAAATGACCCTCAGGTCATTTTGAGCAATACATACGATAATTTAAACTGCTTCTTTTATTTTTATTTCCCGAACCTAAAATAATGAAACAAATATTTCTCAGGAACGAATCGATAAAAGTTTAAAAAAAATACACAGTTATGTAGAGAATTGAAAGACCTTTTAAAAGATGTATCACTCGACCCTTTTTGCCATTTGAATTTTTTGAGGGGGTGGCCGTGTAGGGTAGAGGGATGATGATAGGTATACAAGTATTACATTAAAATATGTCCCCCTTGAAAACAAGGTCGACGTGTTTCACCAATTTTTCAAAAAATTTTTATCTCCAAAGTTATTCAGGGTATCTACTTTTGGTTGGGACACCCTGTATTATACCCTACTACAGGCAAATTCTTTATAAACTCTGTTCATTTAAACTAGTTATTTCTTGATTAAGATAAACGTTTAATGCAATAATTGTCATTTGAAGTAAAAACCGCCATTGCATATTTTAGTAGCAGCAGCAGACATTCTTCTAATTAATAATTTAATATTTGTACGAATGAAATAATAACTACGTTACATTATTTTATTTGTTGCAGCTTGATTTTTCACTTTTTTAGAAAATCGTACCTTTCACTAATATCCCTTTCGTCACTAGATCTGGAGCGTAACATATCTTGTATCTCACTAAAACTTTTACCTTTTGTTTCTGGAACATACAATATACTAAATACGGCAGTGGCCAGGCAAGCTGCAGCAAAGAACCAGAAAGTACCAGCTCTGCCCATAACATCATTCATATCGTTAAAAAATTTAGTTACTAGAAACGAGGTTATCCAGCAAATAGAGGCTATGGCCGATCCAGAAACATGCTTAACATTATTTGGGAAAAGCTCAGAAGTAAGAGTCCAAGGTACTGTGCAGATACCAAAATTAAAAGAAAATATGTAAAATATTAAACTGAAAATTGGTATCCAAAATATTGGTTCAGTATTGACATCGGTGGAATCTAGTAAATAAAAAAAAGTACCTATCAGTGACAATGCTATAAACATTCCAAAACAGGAATATATTGTTAAAATCTTTCTACCTGCCTTGTCTACCAAAAATGGCGCGAAAAAGCTAGAAACCAACATAGCAAATCCTACTATGAGTGCAGATACGTCCGAAGCAATTTTCGTACCGGCTGCTTCGAAGATTGACTGCAAATAAAAAGTTATCGCGCAAAAGCCAGAAAGTTCCTGGGCTATTATTAAAACAAGGCAAATAACGAAAGCTTTTCGGAGCGCCGCGCTTTTGAATATATCAGATAAGTGCCCGTCTTCTTCGTTTTTTAAATGGGCTCTAATGGAATCAAGTTCAATTTTCACTTCTTTTCCCTTGAGGGATCTCAGTAACATTAGTGATTTTTCAGCCTTCTCGATCTTCTGGGCACCAACTAAATAATAAGGACTTTCTGGTCCAATTAACAGGAATATTAAGAAAAACGCAGTTGGAATGCAAGCTAGTATAACATTAAACCACATTATTGACATAAATGGGCCAAGAGCATACGGCAAAAAGTTTCCTATAGCCCAAAAAACGTTTAAAGTTTGTGACATCATCCCTCTATTCGAATCCTGTGATATTTCAGCGATGTACATGGGTAACAGTGTGTATCCGCCTCCCATTGCCAGTCCTCCTAAGAGTCTTCCAAAATAAAACAAGTATATATTCTTTGCAAATGCCATGGTGCAGTAAGAAATTATATGCGGTATTGCTATACTCAAGAGGCCTATTTTTCGTCCAAATTTTTCAGCAATGAAGCCAAATGGTAATGGGCCTAGTATTGCTCCAAATGTAACGAGACATCCTATCCAAGCATCTTGCTGTGCAGTAATGGGTTTTCCTAGAGGATTGATGGAGGAATCGTTGGAGTAAAGTTTGGGGTAGATAGGTGATGTCCATGAAAGTGTTACGTCTCCTGAGGTTGCCAGAAGATCAACTGAAAGTAACAAAATTGTCTTAATATCATTTGAAATTATAAATAGCAATATTTAAAACTAATATTATTGTGTAAGAAAAAAGTAATTTTGCAATTTTTCAAAAAAATTAAGCATTTTTCTGTAAAGCGATTGCCATCTCCATCTTCAACGTGATATAGGCGAACGACCAATTGGCATGAGAGATAATAGGTTGAGCTCCCACGGTACAAAAGTCTATTGGACAACACTACTAAAATTTTGTTAATGAATTTAACAGATAATATGATGGAAAACATCAAATCGGTGGCAGACTAATTCGATTTTTTTAATCATTTTTTATTGAATTAATTAGTAGGAAAATGTCAGTATATCGTGTACTGATCAACACTACTTGATGAAATTTATACATAATATAGAGAAATATCAGTTATTTACAATTATCATTGCTTGCCTTGAATTTTTTTGCATACCTGGCAGATCTCTTCCCAAATGGATAAATTTTCAGTTTGTCACTTACTGTATAAAACTACATTTTTTTATTTTTCAAATTAAAGTTTAAACTGCCCTTTACTGGACACTACTTCATGCTAAACCTGTGTTTAATGTAGCGGACAGTGATGGAATAATAAAAAAAATTGCTTTTCGTTACTGCCACACGGTTAAATTCGACATTCGCTTACTCATTGTATTGCGCTGGCGGGCACCCATAGTGGCAACGAAGCAGTATACAGTCAACTCTCTTCCGCATATTTAAACTCTACACAAGTATGACGACTTAATCTTTTAAAGGCAGCTCTGACTTAAAAAACGAATAACTGCAGCTGTCGGAGTAAAATGTATTAAGAAGAATTGCAAGATCATGATCTTTTTCCTTTTTGGTACTACTAGGCAAGTTACTATTTGTGTGTGTGCGTGCGTGCATGTGTGTTTGTGTGTTTGTCCTTTTGTGTTTGTGTGTGTTTTGTAATTTTGTGTTTTGTATTTTTATGTCGGTGTATTTTGTGTTTGTTTTGTGTTCTTGTGTTTGTTCTGTGTTTATTTTGTGTTTTTGTGTGTGGTTTTGTATTTTTTTGTGTTTGTGTATACGTGTTTTTTGTGTTGGTCTGTTTACTGTGTTTTACGTGTTTGTGTTGTAGCGTTTTTGTGTTTTCGTGTTTTCGTGTTTTTCGATTTTTGTATTTGTGTTTTTGTGTAGATTTTTGTGTGTTTTAAAAAGTTTTTTCATTTTAGTGGTTTTTAGTGTTTTTGTGTTCGTTAGTGTTTTTGTGTTTTGCGGTTATTAGTGTCTTGTGTGCTTTTAGCGGTTATTAGTGTTTCTAGTATTTTTTAGTGTTTTCTAATTTTATTAGTGGTTTTTAGTGTTAGTGTTCACTACTGTTTGTTAGTGTTTGTTTGTTGGTGTATGTGTTTCATGTTGGTGTTAGTATTTGCTAGTGTTAGTTAGTGTCAGCTTGTGTTTGTTTGTGTTAGTGTCGGTGTTCGTGTTGATTTTGGTGTTGGTGTTAGCGTTAGCGTTGGTGTTAGTATTAGTGTTAGTGTTGGTGTTAGTGTTGGTGTTAGTGTTGGTGTTCGTGTTAGTGATCGTGTTGGTGTTCGTGTTAGTGTTCGTGTTAGTGTTCGTGTTAATATTCGTGTCCGTGTTCGTAGTTTCCCTTCTAGAAAGTTTGGACATCTTCTACAGTCGACGGATTATGGATAAGACACTGTGGCTCTTAAGATAGGTGGGAAGGTTTCGTATGGAACAAATTGTTTTGCTCCATACTTTTCACCCGCCTCTTCAACGTTTTCTTTATAGCCATGAGCGCTTTCTCAACCCCTTGATTCATTGATCTCTCACGGGGAACGAGTTGCTTTGCGGCGTTTTACATTGCACAGTTGATTTGCCAGATGTTTGCATCTTCTGGAAGTTCCTTATCGATAACCGCGTCCATTATAGTCAGGTGTAGTGGATTTAGGTTAGCCCTGGTTGTTGAATTATTGTATTTTGATTGTGGTGCTTTAGCAGCCATGTATTAGTTTCTTCTTTTGTTATAAAGTGGCAGAATATTTTGTAATTACTTAAACAATATACATCAGCTTATGGGCCCAGGAAATGCGTTTTATGTTTTTTGAGGAAAGGAATAAGTAAGTTACCTGATAATCGAAAGTTGATTTGGATCCGAAAAAAAAAGTAATCTGAGGATTTGTTTTGAATTGGTAACAGTAAAAAAAAATGTAAAAAAAAAAGCAGTTGAAGGAAAACTACAAAACAATATAATGAAGTGAAAACAAGAGGTGGTGAAAATATGGCTTTGAATTCGACAGCAGTAGTCTTCTTTCGAAAAATTAGAAGGTCTCTCAAATTATATAGATTGACACTATAGTATGGAAATTCATTTGATTAATTGTGAATTGTGGGATTATGTGGATGGGATAAAAGATGATGACAAAATGTCGAAGAGAGCTTTAATCGCTATTGTATCTGGAGTTCAAACCCATATTTACACTGAAATAAGAGAGCTAAAAACTGGAGTTTGGGACCGTTTAGAAAAAAATTATCAGTCAAAGGGTAGCATCGCTTATTGAACAATTAGTTATCATAATATATAGTGATTGTAAAAATATGGATGAATTTCTTAAGAAGAAAGTGAAAATCGCTCAGCAGTTAAAGGCGATTGACAATGAGATGAAGGATGGTGTTCTAGCTGCTTTAATATTTGTCAACTTACCGGATCATTATAAACCTTTAATAATGGCATTGGAAAATTGTGGTCCCGAACTGATGACAGAGTTAACGAAAGAGAGGCTTCTGCCTGAGGCAGTTAAGTATGAAAATGATACTTCAGATTCAGCTTTAGCTCTTAAAATAAGAAAAAATTCGTTTTCGCGGAAAATGTTTCAACTTCGATAAGTTTGGTCATTTATCAAAAGATTGTAAAGCCCCAAAGAAAGAGAACCATAGTTCATCGGAGTCTGGTTTGAACGTAAACGTTGTAGCAGTTGGAGCATCTTATATTAACTCCACTGATGGTATATCGATTCAGATGCTACGGTACATCTTACAGGGCGTGAGAACTGGTTGTTTAATTTACGAAGATTAAACCAAAAAGGCAAGTTAACCACTGCATCAGGGGAAGATTTTGAGATAATTGCTGTAGGTGAATGCACTGAGCTTCTTGAAATTGACGGAAAGGTTGTCCAGTCGCCTATTAGGAATGTGCACTATGTCTCTGGTCCCAAATACAACTTGTTTTCCCGCAAGCAACTCGGAAGAAAAGGGATAATCACAACCTTTGAGGATGAATAAAGATGCACTATAATTGAAAGAAGTTCTGGAAAACTTCTGGCAGTTGCAACATCCATAGATGGTGAGCTGTATAAATTAAAATATTCAAATCATAATCAGATAATTTTTCATACCGAAGTTAAGAGTAGCTCATATGAAACCTGGCATCGAAGGTTAGGCCATTTAAGTTCTGGTGGTCTAACAAGATTAAAATATGCCATAACTGTCCTTACAAATTTCAACAATTTTTTGAAGGATAAATCAAATTTAATAAAACAAATTGTTCATGATAAGACAAACAGAAAAATTCTCATAAAATTCCTTTATTGGTGTGACCGGATTCGTGAACAAGTAAATTTACTTCACATCATCAGACACAGGAATTTTTATAAATAAAACCAGGGTAGTTATTTATAAAAATTCCTGTGTCTGATGATGTGAAGTAAATTTACTTGTTCACGAAACCGGTCACACTAATAAAGGAATTTTATGAGAATTTTTCTGTTTGTCTTATCATGAATAATTACTCATATGGGATTAACCTACCTATGTTACAAAACAAATTGTATTTATTGAAAAGTGTGCTTTGGTTACGTCTTAGTTCTGTCATGTACATCATTAAGTCATTTCATTTTGTTCTTGTGTGCCTCGTGTTAATTTATCAAGTTCTTTGAATTCTTTATTTAAACTGCCTCGACATAATAATTTTTCAAATCAAGAAATGAGGGATATGATATGTGTTTACGCACAAAATAATTTTAGAGGACGTACTGCAGCTAGAATATCTTATGGTTTGGCTGCCTTCTATTTGGATATTGCACTGAGTCAATATCCAAATAGAAGACAGCCAAATCATAAGATTTTCCAACATCTGTTTCGTCGTTTGGGAGAAACGGGTTCATTTCGCCATAAAAATGATGTAGGACGACCGAAACGAATTACTCCAGATCAAGAACTAGAACTTTTAGTTCGTGTAGATGAAGATCCTCAAGTCAGCTCAAGCCGTTTATCAGCGGCAACAGAAGTGAGTAAACAATCTGTTCTAAGAGTCTTACGCAAAAAAACATTTCCACCCATATCACTTCACTCTTGTACAAAATTTACTTCCAAGCGATCTTCCACGATGATTAAAATTTTGCCTATTTCTTCTCAATAATCATAACAGAGATCGAAATTTTGTTAAGAACATTTTATTTACTGATGAAGCAACTTTTACTCGTCGAGGCGTTTTTAACTGGAGAAATAACCATTACTGGGAAATAGAAAATTCTCATGCCCTTAAAGAAAGACATTTTCAGCACGAGTTTAAGATTAACGTTTGATGCGGTATTATCGGCGATCAGTTATTGGGACCATTTGTCCTTCCTCCAAATTTAAATGGACAGTCTCATCTGTTTTTTCTTCGACATACTCTTGCTGATTTATTAGATGATTTCATGCTAGACATAAGGGGCAGAATGTGGTTTATGCAAGATGGAGCTGTTTTTCATTTCTCCATTGCAGTCAGAAATGATCCTGATGCGACTTTTCCTCATAGATGTATTATAGGCCGAGGAAGTGAATTTGCTTGGCCACCAAGGAGTCCTGATTATAATCCTTTGGATTCTTATATGTGGGGACATGAAGTCCTTAGTCTATGCTATTACTATCAATTCAAGAGAACTGTGAGACCAAATACAAAACGCATCCAGTTTTATTAGAGGACAACAAAATGTATTTTTCAATGTAAGAAAATCTTTTATCAAAAGAATTAAAAAAAGGCATAGAAGTAGGTGGAAACCATATCGAACATTTACTCTAAGTTGCAGCAATTAGTTCATAAGAAAGTAAGAGAGAGTTTACGCTGTTGTTACGCTTTTATTTTTACTTACATTTTGTACTTTTTTTAATAAATACAATTTGTTTCATTAAATTTGAATTTGTCTTTCAAAAAAATTAATGAAATCTTTAACTGTAGTTTCCTCGAAAACGGCTGGAGTTATCAGGTTCTACCCAGTGTTCCTTTTTTTACGTGAAAATGACGCCCTCTTTAGATTTTCTAGTCAGAAGTACCACAACGTATCGTCAAAAAATATATGAAAAAAATTCATCATCGTCTATGGTCTAACGTGATGTGATACATAAATTTTTGTTTCTTAGATTAAAAAATGTTTCGCCAACCAAGTTGGCATATGATCTGGAGATGATTAAAAGAGTGTTAAGAATTTTTTGTAAAATCTTTTGATTGCGTCTTAGGACAATTGATGCTCTTTTTAACAAGCTAGCCAGTTATTTTTCCAGCAAATTAAAAAGAGTGTCCTCTGTTCTAACTATACAAACGTTAAAATCCTTATCGGCGGGGGGTGCACGCAGGATTTGGCTGGCTTCCTGACTATTAAGAAACTTCTGAAGATAATAAGCTATCACATCAAAATGTAATTGGCTAGAGGCACAAATTAAGTAATTTATTTATAATGTTTTAAAATTAAAATAAAACTTATCGCATTTGTTCACATATATCTGCAACATACGTCAAACCGTTCAACAAGAAAGCACTTCAAAATACGTACTTGTCTCAAAGAAATATGTTATCGGTATTTATAATCTACTACATTGCGATGTAATTATAGTTGCATCAGAATTTTAAATTTTACAAAGTCATCTTGGATTCCTAAAATACTTTCCACGTTGTTTTTAACTTTTAAAGCGATCTAAATTTTAAACTGCAATACGCAATACCCGGATAATAATTTGAAAAGATTCCACCCCAATTATCTCGGGAACAAAGAGAGATATTGAAAAGCGGTTTTAATAATGTTAAATGGGATCGAACGGGAGTAATTGTTGTAATATGAAATTCAACAAAAGAGCAACCGCCTCACCTACAGCCATTCCTACTTTAGAATCATATATGACACACGACCTCTTACGATATGAGAGCCCTTTCGATATGCTGTCTTTCTGGTGAAAATTAAAGGAATTGTGCAATAATATTCGTCAAACCTCTGTATATTTAGTTTCATGCTAGAAATTTGTAAGTTTACCCAGTTATGGAAAGAATTAAGAATACGTCCCGTTCTTTAGAAAGGAAATACTTGTAAAATTAGTAATTGTAGTCCATTCGCTATTATGTGTAACCTTTGTAAAGTTTTCGAAATAATTATTCGTGAGTAGAGTCCAGATCCTAATATTACATTACATCAATATCAGGGGTAGATCCAGGATACCGATGTAAACACATGCACAGAAATGATAAACATGCCGTATGTACCAGATTAAAATAGGTGTATTTTACACGCTGTTCAGCCGCCTTCATATATGGAGCTGCATCCATTACAAACAGCAAGACACGTCTTTTATTATTTTCATAATTCTCTCCCTAACTGCTATCCACACAATCAAATATCGTTTCTCTATTTGTACACTTTTGTTGACGGTTGGCATTGACACTCTCTCATCCATCCCGTCTACCAATACATTAAATTTGCAATGTTCTGATTACTAATAGGTACGTGTTTGTCTTGCAACTTGGAAACAATATCTGCTTTAATTTCGTTGCACACCCACACTGGTAGAAATTAACAATCTAACTGTGCAAAAGTCCTAAATTAAGTAGGTATATATCCAATAATTTTATCATTTTCCAACCCTGACTGAACCGGTGATTACTGAGAAAACAATGAAAAATTGCTTGATCTTTAGATAAGTGGGGATGCATATTTATAAAAGAAGGGTTCTATGATGGGAATATTTATTACCTGAATTAGTATTGTGTTATGCGTTAAAGTGTTCTTAAAGTTCCTTAGTGTATTTTGTGGTTTAAAACTATGGAGATTCAATCTAAAGGTATGTATTATTCTTACATGATATTGGCTTAATATTGGTATTTTTTTTAGTAGGAATATTGTTGATACAAAGTTTGGGTGTAATTTTTATAATTAATTTAACATATTTTGTATTTAAATGGACCGAAACTATGTATATTCGCATGTATTCGCACTAGAACATTTTTTATATAATAGTCATACATTTTAGTATACAGCTACAGTAAAATTAACTGCATGATTATGCAGTCATGTAAAATATTGAATTAATTTAGGTGCTATGTCCCTGCCTCGGAGAGAGTTCTTTGATGTTTGGCGTAAAGAAAAGACAATAAGTGCTAAAAATTCAGCCGTATTTTCGTATGTTTATAATAAACTAGGACTGGACAGGGAAATTGAAGATACGATTAAGCGACAAATTAATAATTTAAATAGCAAAATTTCCAAAAAATGGACAGAATCCCGCCGTTCAATCCATATAATGTTAGCGCGTGAATCTAAATGGCTAGATGAAAATGTCACCTTTTTTCCTCAGCATCAATCTGCCGATTCAATGCCGGGACCATCTAGCAGCAAAATGGGACGACCACCAAAAGAGTTTCAAGAACTGACGGCATCGTCAAAAAGATGAAAAGTTTTACCTATAGTACAGAATTATCCCGAAGAAGAATTGATGTTTGCGGCAGAAACAAGTTTCCGTTTGGGTGGACAAAGAGATGCAACAAATATAGTTCACGAAGTTTCTCAAACATCACCAAAAAGGGCTAGTAGAATTTGAAACAAGTGGAAATCTCCGACCGTACATCCTATCAAATATACACCAGAGGAAGCACTTGCATTATTTGTTGATGGATATTTTACCAAACGTATACGTATATTTTAATGCAATCTGGGGCCAAGATGCGTAATGCAGATATATATTCTTCGTACGACGCAATCAAAAAAGCAAAGAGAGTGCTATCCTAAAGCGGAATCAATAACAATTAGTAAACATCTGCAGAAATAACGGTTCAGGCCCTTGTTGACCACACTATGTAGAACAAAAAAGGGATTCCAGTTTATTTGCGGTTTGCATTGTACCCTTGCACTTGCGAGCAAATAAAACTAATACCATCTTATGGCACAACCCGTCACCGTCTTCTACCAGGTTCTGCAGACCTATAAAACTTTTATTTGAGAAAGAAACTGTAGAATTAGGTACGAGAGATACAGAATATAGAACAACAAATAGAAACTATATTGCCTACCAAAGTTTCTATTAGTGGACAGGAAATCGTCATTTCTCCTTGTTTCAAATTAACGATGATTGATGGAAAAATATTTGGAATAATCAGTGTCAAACATGTGGAATCTGTGGAGTAACGCTGAAAAATATGAACGATTTGCAATTTATCCAATAACATCAACAGTCCTCAGATGCGAGTAAATATGAATACGGGCTCTCTACATTGCATGCATAGATTAGGTGCTTTGAGTGTCTTCTGGCAAATGCGCAAAAATGAAGACAAAAAAAAAGTTTGAAGAGACAAAAAAATATATTCAAAATGAATTGAGGGTAAAAATAGGATTATTAGTGAACATCCCGAAACCCGGATATGGTACAACAAATGACGGTAATACTGCCAGTCGCTTTTTTGACCAATCTGCTCTTGCATCTTCCATCCCAGGAATTTCAATGTGGATATGGTGTAGATGTACAATCATTTAGAAAGTATGCAAAAGCGACTGCAGAAAAGTATGTGGATCTATACCCGTGGTATAATATGCCCTCTAGTTTACATAAATTGCTTATCCATGGAGCAGATATTATAAAATCTGCTGTTTTGCCTATCGGAATGTTTTCGGAAGAAGCACTGGAAGCCAGAAATAAAGACATTCTCAAGATACAGAGAGTACCATACAAGAAAATTTTCTCGAGTGCAAACAATGACAGACTTATTAAATACTCTTTTATTTTCCTCAGATCCCTTAATATCTTCTATTTCTCGGACCAATCTTGGTCGATCATATAATATTAAGGCTCTTGATAATGAAGTTAAATGCCTACTGTTGCAACCTACTTTTGACGAGCAATCTGCACAATTAGTACAGAAAAATTTTAATGAGAGTTCTGATAGTTCTTAAAATATTTTGTATATCGAGATTTTTGTCTCACCCTGTATTATAAACCATGTTCCATGTGTATAGAAGTATTATTAAATGTGACTTAAAATAATAAACGCAATATATCATGTTAAATCTGAATCAATGTTTCATTTTGACTTTTGCACAGTTAGATTGTTAATTTCTACCAGTGTGCACCGGCGATATGCATTTGTTCTTAATGTGGATTCCGCAGGACAATAACGTTATTTTACTTTTTAACACTATTTTGCAAAACCTGTTTAAAATGAGGGTTATTTAGTCGGCCCATCATTTTAACTAAATCTAAATTAGGTTGTTTTTGTCTTTGAGTATCAAGTAGTAGTTGCAACATGTTGTAAAATATGTGTTTTCACTGCCCCTGATAATATTTTCTCACAGATATTGCACCGAAGTTCTGTGTCATTCAACTCTGGGAAACTTTTTATTCATCGTTCTACAGCAACTCTTCGGAGAGGAAGTGAACGCGACATTTTCAAAATGTTACACGACAATATCCTCCGATTTAAAAAGTATACATATCCCCTGCGATAAAATATTAACTATTGGATAGGGTTGCCAGAAAAGTGTGGTACTATAATCTTCTTGAAATTGTACTAGATTTGCTTAAAGTGTACTCGATTTTTTTTAACACTAATTATTCGCAAATTGCAAGGTTTCGTTTTTAAAGATATTAGCTAAAATCTGTAAATCACTAACAGCGATTTATAGATTCAAGTTGGAGTTTGTTGCAGATGAGGTATCTGATATTATTGGATTATCTTAAACTTGACTGGATCCGCTTGTAGGTGATAGTGGTTTAAAAATTCATGGTTACAATCTGATAAGAAGTGGCCGTCGTACCCGTGCAAGTGGAGTAGCGTTTTATATTAAAGATTTTGTTAAGTATATTATTATCCAAGCGCCGTTTTATGATATTAATATTCTTGAGTGTTAAAATAGCTGAGAAGTTCTTTTGCAGTGGGATGCTTTACAGGCCATCAAATTCAAATTTGGCTGACCAGTATCATATTACGTAACTGTATTTTTTATATTATTAATCTTAGAAAAATTATACATGTGGTAGTATGTTTCAAGAAAGAAAAAGAAAAAGTCAATACCTTGGTATCTTTGTCAAATATAATCTTCTTGAAATTGTACTATATTTGCTTAAAGTGTACTAGATTTTTTTTTAACACTAATTAATCCCAAATTGCAAGGTATCGTTTTTAAAGATATTAGCTAAAATCTGTAAGTCACTAACAGCGATTTATAGATTCAAGTTGGAGTTTGTTGCAGATGAGGTATCTGACATTATTGGAATATCTTAAACTTGAATGGATCCGCTTGTAGATGATAGTGGTTTAAAAATTCATGGTTACAGTCTGATAAGAAGTAGCCGTCGTACCCGTGGAAGTGGAGTCGTGTTTTATATTAAAGATTTTGTTAAGTATAGAATTATTCAAGCGCCGTTTTATGATATTAATAATCTTGAGTGTTAAAATAGCTGGGAAGTTCTTTTGCAGTGGGACGCTTTACAGGCCATCAAATGTAAATTTGGCTGACCAGTATCATACTGGGTAACTGTATTTTCTATATTATTAATCTTAGAAAAATTATACATGTGGTAGTATGTTTCAAGAAAGAAAAATAAAAAAGTCAATACCTTGGTATCTTTGTCAAATATAATCTTCTTGAAATTGTACTAGATTTGCTTAAAGTGTACTCGATTTTTTTAACACTAATTATTCACAAATTACAAGGTATCGTTTTTAAAGATATTAGCTAAAATCTGTAAATCACTAACAGCGATTTATGGATTCAAGTTGGAGTTGGTTGCAGATGAGGTATCTGACATTATTGGATTATCTTAAACTTGACTGGATCCGCTTGTAGGTGATAGTGGTTTAAAAATTCATGGTTACAATCTGATAGGA
The DNA here is from genome assembly GCA_029963845.1 of Rhamnusium bicolor. NCBI lineage: Eukaryota > Metazoa > Arthropoda > Insecta > Coleoptera > Cerambycidae > Rhamnusium > Rhamnusium bicolor. The sequence continues at coordinate 32,525 of JANEYF010004209.1, forward strand.
AGTGGCCGTCGTATCCGTGGAAGTGGAGTCGCATTTTATATTAAAGATTTTGTTAAGTATAGAATCATCCAAGCGCCGTTTTATGATATTAATAATTATCTTGAGTGTTAAAATAGCTGGGAAATTCTTTTGCAGTAGGATACTTTACAGGCCATCAAATGCAAATTTGGCTGACTGGTATCATACTGGGTAACTGTATTTTTTATATTATTAATTTTAAAGTAATTATACATGTGGTAGTATGTTTCAAAAAAGAAAAAGAAAAAGTCAATACCTCGGTATCTTTGTCAAATATAAATCGATTTAAATATTTTTTGCAAAAATATACACATTATTTTTGGCTGTAAGACAACGTTTAAAACCATTATAATGTTAATTCTACATGGTGTTATAAAATAGTCGACTTTTTTAAAAACTATGTTAAAAAATGTAACTACCTAAAATTAACACTTACCTGCAAATACAGTAAGAAGGGTGTAACTAAATAGTTTCATCACTATAAATGTGCATATAAACTAAATATCTTGTTCAATGAATACCCCGATTGTACTCTCAATTATATTATTAATCTCTCGTAGTTGATTTACTTATGTAAGATTCTCTATGATAGATAACATTAATTTTATGTGATTCAATCTTTAAGTTTACCTACTAAAGTGCCTATGATAAACATTTTTTTGTTGAAAAATAAATATTTGTACCTAATTATTTTCTTCGATAAATATGAAAAATTATCACATTTTGATAACACTCACTTCTTTAATCTTTAACCTTAATAGGGAGGTACAGAGTGTGTTATTATCCGACTCAGCCATTTTTAAACAAAACTTTTTTATATTTACAGGTACCTATTATAATCACTCCTCAGTTTTTGTTTCTTTGAGTTCAGTTCGACTACGAGAGGCTCCAGTATACAGTTTTCATACCAGTACCGTAGTTACTTAAACTACGTCCTTTGCTGTCACATCTGCCATCTTCAGAGTCTCGTTGATAACTGTTTACTGCACCATCTCGTTACTCGAATTGAAATAACGCTCTCTAAATCCAAGATTTATAAATTAAAGAAGGTTGCAGGGCAACTTAGCGAGCGGCCATATTGCGCGTCATCGAGAGTCCTAGTTTTTGTTTATGTATATATTTATCTATGGTTTATGTTAAGTTAGTTATGTGCCACGGTCGAGTCAATGAAGCGGAAAAATTGTTGAAAATTCTTAATCCTCAAGTAGCGATTTTGATGTTGAATGTTTGTATTTATATATTATTTGAAATCAGGGGGGGGGGACATAAATTTTTATATTGTTTAAACAATAATCATGCTATTTATGGAAAAAAATAATTTTTTTCACGATGTTTATTGAAACTTTGAATAGTAAAGAATATTTAAAGTCTTTTTTTTCCATTATATCATTATAAAAAGCTTTAAATTATATGAAAATTTTCCAAAATGTTATAAACAATGAATTATGAAAAGGATTCTTTTTTTAATTATACATCTAAGAATATATAATTAATAATACATGCAATAAAATTAGAACATTTTTTATTACATATAAATAATTTACTAATTCATAATTTAAATATACAAAAAAATGATAACATTTAATTTTCACTTACATCTGGAGCATTGGAGATTTCATCCTCTTCAAGTGGTGGGTGTTTATCGCAGTCATTTCCACTGCAAATAATGCATGCAGGTGAGCAATGCAGACCACTTTTTCTGCGGCCACATGTTGCATCGCATCTTGTTTTGCAAGAGCAAAATATGATTTTCAAGACGTTATTCGGTGCTGCTGGTTGCATCATTTTTACTAGTGTCAAATAATTTTCTCATTGCCAACCCCATTGTTCGGGAGGTATTGGAGAACTATTTTTCCATTGCTGAACTTGTAAATAGACTATTTTAATATGTTATTTAGCTGCATCTTCTGTTGGAGGTAGTGAACGAAGTTCTACGCTTTTATCCTTGGAGGCTAATGTTATGAAACGAAAAATTTAACTCTTGTAACCTCACGAAATATGCGATTACTCCGAAAAGCATACGAATACTGAGTGTGATGTAAGCAGGTTTGTTCTCGGAAATCTTTAAATCATACCAACTTTGGATACAAAGTTGTACTAGAAATCAAAAAATTGTACTGGAATGCTTTCTTGAAAGCGTTTTTATGACAAGAAAAAAAATGTTAACTGAGGCCCACTCTTACGAAATTAACTTGGAAGAAAACGTGTTGTTTTCTTTGGAAGAAAACGTGTTGTTTTCTTGTAAAACATTTTTGACGCTTAAACTAAATTAATTATTTTGGTGACAAGCAAAATACAATTATGTGATAGAAGGGTCTGCAAAACATAAAAAAAATACAGCAGAAGAAATGTTTTAGTAGTCTACCCTTTTCTAAAATAATTTCATAATCAAAAGGCATATTTTTGAGTTATGAACGCCTGGTTTAATAACCATTAATGCTAATTGGTTGAATAAAGATTTCCTGTTCCATGTTTGCTTAACATGTTTCCTTACGGTTAGAGTACGAAAAAATGGCAAAAGATGTATAGACAAGGCACCGACAAGTGAAACGTGTTTTTAAATCGAGCATTAGTTATTCATTTGTTTATTGAAATACTGCATAGAGACACAAATTATCACAATGTACTAGATTTTTGAAAGAGGTGCCGATATACTAAAAATTATTAAACAGAACTGAATCTAGTACAATATAAATATAGTTTAAAAAAACTAAAAAACACGCTTTTAAAGCACATCAAACTAAAAAGTGAAAAATAATTATTAATATAAACTGAAAATAATAATGAACGAAAAATACTAGTATTATTGTGAAAAAAGCGTGGGGTGCTTTGTGCAATATTTTTCGTATATCGAGCACCCCACGCTTTTTTCACAATAATACTAGTATTTTTCGTTCATTATTATTTTCAGTTTATATTAATAATTATTTTTCACTTTTTAGTTTGATGTGCTTTAAAAGCGTGTTTTTTAGTTTTTTAAACTATATTTATTTTTAACTTTTTAGTTTGATGTGCTATGAAAGCGTGTTTTTTAGTTGTTTTAAACTATATTTATATTGCTTATTGATGCTGATATTATAACATATTACGATCCAACAGATATTTCTGAAAAAAAAAAAAATTTTATTTCAGCCGTGAGGTTCGAACTCACGCCGGAGGAGTCTGTCGTTTCGCGTCGACTGCCTTAACCCACTCGACCACCGGGCTAATTAACAATTATGGAATCTACTGACATATTAAGCCTTTGCTTTCACGCAGGGATACGTGAGGAAAGGATTGGCGATCCTGAACAGGATAATGATATAAACTTATCAAATTATTGTATTGTTACCGGTTCTTAATAAGTGTACAAAGTTTCAATTAAATCTGTCCGTTTAAAGTGGGTTAAAATCGAGTCCAAAGAGTCGGTTACAAACAAACAAGCAAACAAACAAACAAACAAGCAAACATACAAGTGAAGCTAATAAAAGCGTGTTAAAAATAAGAAGGTTTAGTGTCATATCCCCAAAATGGATCTAGGATGGGATAGATCAGGAACAAGAACTAAAATAAAGCTGGAAAGTACAGTACACAGTACTCAATTAGTGCCTTCATGTTCCCATGTGCCACAATTGGGGCCTCAATGAGCACAGTCAACACACAGAGCTCTATGTGTACTGCCCGTTTCCACCTGGCAAATACAAACAAAATAATATAGATTTATTGGGGTCAAAATAAGATAAGAAGGTTTAGTGTCATATCCCAAAAAAAAAAACTATGCAGCTACGGACACGTGTTTCGGAGTTATTGCCCCTCATCAGCGTAGCGTAGCTAAAGAATTGGATCTAGGATGGGATAGATCAGGAACAAGAACTAAAATATAGTTTTTTTTTTTTTGGGGATATGACACTAAACCTTCTTATTTTATTTTGACCCCAATAAATCTATATTATCTAGTACAATTGTACTAGAAATCACAACACTGGATGTAAGCAGTAGGAATAGAAAATTGGTCAAACATCTGGCGTTCCACCTTCAATTTCTGTACCAGATAGGGTCTAACTCGACAACAAAAGCCCAATTTCTATTGTGTGTGTTCCTAAAACTCAGCAAAGTGTCGATATAGTAGTGGCAAATATATATACATATATAACGCACACATATTTTTCGTCTCTCATTATACTGCATTTTTATGTTAATTTTTACTAGAAATTTTAACTTAACAACTACTTTTTATACTACAGTTTCAATACAAAAAATTTCCTTTGGAATAAATATCGTGAAAAGCTGAATTTTTTCCAAAAATAGCATGATTATTGTTTAAACAATATAAATATTTATGTCCCCCCCATCAAAATGGTGTCGAAGGCATCAATACAATACACAGTAAAAAAGTATCGATATTAAATGTATTGCTAGCAAAAATATCGATACAACATATCGAGTATTGTGTAGTGAAGTATCGATACGATCAATATCGATACTGTACCGCAAATCTCTGGGCACCACTTAAACCAAAACTCTGATCAAGGTACGCCGACGACACATTCGTAATTTGCACTTACGGAAGTATCTAAATAGTTTTCTAGACTACCTGCACAACAGTCACGACAAAATTAAGTTCACGATGGAGGTAGAAATAGATGGACATCTCCAATTCCTAGGCATACTAGTATAAAAGAAACAGGACGGAAGCCTGGGCCATACGGTGTGTGTAGAAAAACTACTCACACTGACAGATACTTAAAGGCCATACGTAGGATTTACCGATCAGTTCCCAGAGATGGCTTCTACAGATATAATATAATATATCGCAAACAGTTACTGAAATATTCCCAAACTACAAAAACATATTAAGTGCATTTTATTTAATTTTACAATGTTCATGGAACTTAGTTCTGTCAGGGAATGCACTATATTAAATTAAAACGTAATGCGTAATAGATTCTTTTAAATTACAGTATATTGGTAATTTACATTACTGAAGGCCAACAGCCGGCCCTAGTGGGAGGGGAGAAAACATTTAACACGATTAAACAGTATCTTGCATAACAAGAATTTACTGTAGCTTCTGTCGGTTTAGTACGTTGTGACATTTTAACTGCGCATTTTTTGTACCTACATCCGAATGAATCCAATTCCGACATAGTATATATAACTGTAACTAATAGTATGTATAACTGTTAAGTATATTCCCCTATACCTCCAATTTACTTTGAGTGAGTGTTTATAATAAATTGACTTTATCAACTTTGGATAATACGGAATTTGCTAAAAAAAATTTAAGGTAAGATATCGTTTCATATTGCATACAAATCTGACACATAACCATCTATAGCCAACCCTGGTTTTACGTCACATCCGATTGGTAAATCCTACCTCTGCTAAAGGCACAATCACATCAACTTGCATAAATAAATTCAGTGATAAAGAAAAATGTAAAAAAATTGATTCGCACAGTACACAATACAGAAATAGCAAAAACCAATTATACCTAAAACCCAAGAGGACATTGAGAAACCGACAGCAAAAGCTTGTTTGCCGTAGGGAAAAGGGACAACGGACAAGACAAGTAAACTTCTGTGGAAACACAAAATCGAAACAACATTCAAAATATACATGAAAATCAGCACAGTTCTCTGTAATCCAAAGACCTTTGACTGAATACTACTAAGTTTGTAGTAGTTGATTTGTTAAATATAAAGCCATGCTGACCAGCATGACAATATGTTTTTGGTGGACATATAGATGCGATTTAGAACTTTAGCAAAATTACACAAAAGAGAAATTTGTCTGTAATGGCTTATATTTGAAGTAGTCTTTATTATCTTTAATTATTTACAAATAATAACAAAGCATACAAACAAAAATTCTTTCACATGGGTCATGAAAAATAAGAAAACTAATACAAGAGAAATTAAGGCTAAGATAATAATATGATACAAGATAATTTATTATCCACTTTTATGCTTTTCAAGGTATGTGTAGTTACGACAGACCTTTATAGGTTCCCACGATATAATAATTTGAAAAAAAATGTATTTTACAAAATACTTAAATATCTTAATATTTACACATACAGAACAAATTTGCAAAATATTACAAATATTACAATATTAAAAGAAAATTCATGTACATTTTTTTATAATGTACTGTTATTATATTTCCTTCATTAGTATCAACAATAATATTTTGTTCATTTTCATATTGTTCTTGTAAAATTTTATTTAATTTAAAGCTCCTGTTTTTCCTTCTTCAACCTTCTCCAAGATATTGCCGATAATAATGCTTCTTCTCTTTGACACTCGCCTTATCATTCTCACATAAAAGACTGGGAACAGCATCATGTAATGTTCATTTGCATCTGTTTTTATTTACCATCAAGACTCGGTGTAAGTATAGATTGTTGTCTCTTGTCTAGACCTCAAAAGTCTAGATTATTTCAAGAGTTTAGATAGCTTTTCATGTGAATCGTCTCTAGTTAGGTACCTCAGCAAATTGTCTTATTACATATAAATACTGGTTATCACTAACGGACTGATATGAGAATTACATGGTTCTAAATGATAATTTACTGTTTTTACAGGGGAACGACTTTAAGATTATAGTCTAGAAAAGTCACTTTGGTTCCATTTTTATATGTGGAACGTATGAAACGAAGTAATTCAGTATTTGCCTGACATGATAAATTTATTCAAAATTGTAGATTGTAGGACTTATAGGAAAATTAAATAACCTTTGCATGTGTAACTTAAAACCTTAATACTTTAGTATAAAAAATGCAAATTGTAGCATAAATTTTAGTAATTTTTATTCATTAAAGAGATGGTTGAAAACCTGTAAAAATGAATAGTCTTTATTTGTGATTTTAAACAGTAACAAAAACACAGATTGTAGCAAATAATTACTTAGGATTATATGAAAATGAAGTTTATGGCCACCATCTTTCATTCAATGGTGAAATTTCCTAGCCAGAAAGATGCAGAAATATACAGTAGGTTATAATAAAAACCTCTGTTATGAGCAAAATGTCGCTTAGAACCTTGTGGTTCAAATGCGATGATTTTTTCCTCGTGCTATGATCCCTAAACAAAACTGATTACTGTCGATTAAAACTTTAAGCAACGAAAAATCGGAAAAGATTAAAAAAAAAGATAATAGCTACTATACTTGTCGGCAGATTTCGGTTCCCGATGTCCATGGCTTCGAATCCCATGGGAATCGCGTTGGCAAATTAACTAGAGCTTGTGTAAGCTTTATCACTTCGAATGCACTGATTATTAGGACGACCACTTTTACCGAGTAGACTAGTTACAGCATTACCGCAGATCGAGAATTTGGTTAGTTTTTCCTCCACATTCAGGGTAACGTTTTTCTCCACAGATGCTGAGAACTTGATGACATGCGTCACCTTGGTTTTGATGGTCGAAGAAGACTATGCCAGGCTTGCTGACTTGGATTAGCCTAATGGTCGGGAAGAGTAGTTCTAGTAAATCCGGCATTTCTCGTTCTCGATAACGGATTTAATATCTCCGGGAACTTAGGCACTCCTCGGTGGTAATATTACTCTCGCAATGCTGCGTTGTCGGTGGATGTGGCAGGCCCCGTGTACGAGACATACAACCTATAGGCGTTTACTGTAAACCAGGGTGTTGATGACGCCATCCTGACAGGGAATAATATATTCCTCACTCTCCGACTTTAGCCCTGCTGACTTTAAAAAGGCTAATAACAGCCTTGTTGATAAATACACTGTTTCTATATGTTCTTATAGTAGACACCTCGCTGGAGTTATCGACGTCTGTCGAAGTAGATTTCCCTATTCGGCAGCTCTGATTCAGGTTATTAAACGATTTGGCTAAAGCTCCGTGATTGACTACATCAGTATCTCGCTGGACTCTTTGACTGATGTCGAATATGGGACCGAATTCATCTGCGACTTTTTGCTGCCTTGAACCCTGCACACACTAATAGAGTTTCATCATGTTTTACGAACCGAAAGAGAGGATCCGAGCTTTTCAAGAAGTCACATGCGATACCCAGTATTATTCTACCACGCATATACTTTAGTTTCAAAGGTCCTCGTATCTCCTGTTGACGTTAGAGGTACACACAAGAAACGGACGATCTAGGATGAATACTTCTGGAAGCATATTTTACTTATATCTCTGTCTAATGTAACGGTCTACTTTTTTGATTGCCCCGTATTTGGCATAAAAGAGTATTTAAGTTAATTTATGATCATGTTAGTTAGGCAATATTCAATTTGCACAATTAAATAGTAGGTTATCTAGCCAGATAATTTTAGTAAGTACGTTTATAGCGAGATGGTGCGGAAAAAAGCTGCGTAAATACGTTTATAGCGAGATGGCGCGGAAAAATGCTGCGTAAATAGGCAAGATTGCAGGAGTTAAGAGGAGAACCCGACCGTACGCGGTCGGTGTTTAGGTTTTATTGTTGAGATAGTGTAAATTAGTGTTATGAATGCCTTTATTTTATTTTTCAAGTCAGTATGTGATAAATACTGAAATTTATGAAAACTCAAAATAAGTATCAGTGATTATTACATAGCCTATTTGTAGTATACTGAAAGTTATATGGAACGCTACGAATAATTGTATAGTCTTTTCAGTTTAGAACCAACCCTATCCCTTTTCCAGTTTTTAGCAGGGGACATACGTTATAGTTTTTTAGAGAATATCAAGTTGTTATTATTAGTTATAAACAAATAAAAACTGGTGACGGCCATCTAAAACAAAAATAAAAAATAGATTTAATCCTGATTTCACCGCCCACACCCTAGAGATTTTATGTTTTCCTTCAGAGCTAGTTGGGGCATTCTTTTAAATAACTACCAAATTTCTACAAATTAAAGAATTTGAGTTCTGGAGAAAAACCGAAAGTTTTACTAATTGACGCGGCTCATCTACTAACCTCTTCATTACTTCTTTACCGAAAATTTGGAAGACCAACTGAAAATCGGAGGACTAATCGACAGCTTTATATTATTATTATTTAATGGTAATGGTAATGGTAATGGTGGGGGAGGCTGATGCCTGACAAGTAGGCCACAGACGGGCCCTTTTTACCAACCCTCAGCTGTCCCCTCAGCCATGTGCTTCTCTTGCTCCCTCATCGAATCTTTCCGACCTTCTGATGAAGGTCAGGATGTCACTCATTGCGAGGGAGCTCATCTCCTCCCTTAGAAGCGCCTCAGAACCGAAGATATTGTGTCTCAGGCGCCCAAACGCTTCACATTGTCCCAGGAAGTGGTAAGATGTCTCTCTCACTCCTGCATCTTGGACATGTAGGATCTTCCTCAATACCTATCAATGATAAATGCCTCCTAAGTCTGCAGTGGCCTGTCAGAACACCGATTAAGAAATTCAGAGTTTTTCGACTCCGTCCCAGCAACCAGGCCGATCTCGATTTGTTCGGCTCCATCACAAAATCTCGGGTTTGCCTGCAGGCCCTGTTGGTCCTCCAATGCGTCCTCAGTGTCTCGTGGGCCCACTCATTGAGGGCCGTTGTGACCTGCCTTCTTGAAATACCTAACATAGGCTCAGGCCCGTGACAGGGTTCCTTGGCTCCGAGTCTAGCCAATTCATCGGCCTTCTCGTTGCCTGGAACTCCCATATGTCCCGGGACCCATACCAGTCTCACTTGTTTATGCCTGGCCAGCTCTTCTAGGGCATCCCTACACTCCTGGACGAGAGCTGATCTCGTCCTGGGGGAGCACACCGCCTTTAGAGCAGCCTGGCTGTCGGAGCAGATGTATATTATCTGTTCCGCCCTATTCCTAACCTCAGCCCTACCTGTCACCTCTAGGATGGCGTAAAGCTCTGCCTGGAAGACCGTGGTGTACGTTATTATTACTTAAATATATAAGTAAAATATTTTTAGTAGTTTCAGGTTCTAAATCCTGAAGCATCGCTTCTGTTTGCATCACATTCGAGGTTATATTCTTCTACTATTTCTAAATCTTGCATAGAAGTATATAATCTGATTCTAGCTATGTACATATAAAACACATCTTTATCGATTATGGTATGGCCACCATACTTTCAAGATGGTGGCCAAAGTAATTTTGTGGCCAACTTCTTTTAAATCTCTCCCAAATATCACACAAGAAATAAATTGCTTGGTCATAGAAATGAACACTTTTTTGTACCAGCCCCTAGACTACTAAGTCCGCCGAGTTCGAAAGCTCTCTAGAGATTTGGGCCCCCAGTACGGCGAGAGCATGCGGGGGTTAAATTACGCATTGATAACATTATGAACTACTTAAGAGTAGACATACATTTATAATTGAAAAATAAATCATTTTTTATCTCTGTTATTATATTTAGTAGCGATCTTTGACGCCAATGTGGGTTATCTCATCGAAATCGTTAGGCTATACTTACACTAAATTCTTTGTTTTTATTTGTTGTTCAGATTAGTTACAATGTTCTGTAATGATAACAACATTTAAATGCGTTGGATATTAAGAGCAATGCGAGCGTTTGGAAGATTATTTTTCTATTTTTTGTATGTTGTCAAACTATGAAACTGCCTATTTTTCCAACAAACCCAAGCAGCATATTTAGTAGTCTCTCCGTAGTAGCTACCATCAGTGGAACTTTAAAAGTTTTCCCATCTTCGATCGTTACGTAATGGGAACGATCCGTCTACCAAACGTTCACCAAAATGGGGAATAGTTATTACGTAGTAATTGCTACCCCGGAACGTAACCAAGTAATAGAAATGACTAACTTTTGAAACAGCTCTTTAGTGGTACGAGAGTAAACTGTATTTGGCTATCTCTCTCTCGTTCGATTAGCAAAATATAGTGTATTGCAATCAGACTTACTGATTGTAAGTTTGAAGTCAGTATGTACGAGTATAAGTTAAATCGATTGAATGAAATATCCCAGTGGGAACACACATGTTTAAAAAACGTTAAAAATGACGATAACCAAACGTTGAGTAACGTTAAATAACGACGTTGAATTACCGGATAAATGTGCCGCTGTTCAACGTTTATATCAACTAATATGGTAACGTTTTTACAACGCTTAGTAATTACTTAAGTACTAATTAAATACAAATATTTCTCTGAAGATATTTTCCAACGTTGATTAATGGTTATTTTGGCTCACTATTCAACGTCATAAGGCGACGTTTTTGAAATGTAACTGTAACGTTTAGGAATTACGTATCTTACACGGCTAATAAACGTTTCTTTAATGATATTTTCAACGTTGAAGAATTGGCCCAATTATTGAACGTTATAAGATCACGTTTTTAAAATATTTAATAGTAACGAAAATGTGCCTTTCTTTCCACAACTAATAAGCGTATGTAAAGACCTCAACGTCTATAATTTGCTTCTTTTCCACTGGCAAATCTACATTTCTTATAGGTTTGTAAAAACGTCTTCACGACGTCTTATGAATACTAAAAATTCTCTGATGGTTTTTGTTTCTTTTATGGGCTCATAAATAAATTTCACGATTAACGAAAACTTACAATTCACTGATCTACTTGCATAAAAATGTTATTCCAACGTTTTGTTTGATCTGGATGTACGTACGTGACAAGTAATCGAAATCGAAAGTTGCACTTGATATAAATAGATGTATTTGCTAGATAATATACAGGGTGATATTTTAAATGTTCATCATATACGTATAGTCTCTTGGATTTTAAAGGATTTATAGAAAGCAATATAACTTAAATGAATTGCACATTTTAACAATTTCTGTACCGAAACTGACCTAAAGTGAATAAATGTAAAAAAGTATAGATACATATTATTTATTTAAAAAAAACAAGTATTTAAATATGTATTATTATGCCCCACCTTATCCTCTAGTCGTCTTCATTAATTTCCAGTGGTACCCTTGAATAATAATAAGTAATTTGATATCGGCCTTTTTCTGGTTACAGTTAAATTTCAGTTAAAGCCCTTTAATATTAATTTGTTACACTTTCAAGTAACTGCTGCAGTATGTGCAACGTCGCGGATACTACTCTGAATTACTTTAAAGCATTTTCAACTTTAAAGTGATAATTAGTAGTAATACTGACTGCACAGCGTTACCAAAGAATCACTTCAAAGTAACGATAACTGAAACTGTTCTATTTAAAGTTTCTGTAACGTTGTCGGGACATTTTCTGGAGCTTAGTTATTACTAATAACTATGCAGTACCTGAGTTCAGTAGAATTTAGGTAATTGTTACTACATGGGCATACCACAAGGTAAATTTTACATGTAAGTTACAAAGTTAGTGACAGTTATGTAATGCCTACTATATTAAAGGCCCTCTTTTATTGAACATAAGATAAGATGATATGAAGAAAAGTTAAACTACCAGTTCCGCCTGCCATGTTTCCATATTGCCCAGCTCTTACCCGTACTCACTGCACTTCGAAGAGGTAGAACTAGGTAGGCTGCAATTGTAGAGCAATCAGACAAAACCAGATAAATCCACTTTTCATGAAAAGTGAGTTAAATATGGATTATTAGTAATATGGGTCAGATAAATCCAACGCGATATCAGAATCAAGCAAAACAGGATATTTCCCGTATAAAATGAGGCTCTAAACCTAAGCAATCAAGCAAAACCAGATAAATCCAAAAGAATATCCTGTGTCAGCCAAAACAGGAATAATCCGTTTTTAGGAATCCGTAAAAAAAATCTGCTAAAAATAAAGGAAGAAACACTGTAGTAGTTGTACAATGTCACCAAAATTTTAGATTTATTTCTCTGACTGAAAAACAACAAAAAAATAGTTAAGAGAGGCAAAAGGGATCCAGTGGATTTGAGAGATATTGAATTAGGTCGTACTCCTCCAGACAAAAAGAAAACTATTCGTCATTTAATGAAACAACAGTTTGGCACTAAGTGGGAGGAAGATGAAAGCTTGGGTTGGTACAAAAAAATACTATCCGAATGTGGTGAAATGGAACCTGATGAGGGTAAACCGGATATTTATGATTGTCTGGAAGACGACGTTGGTCTCCACATTTGAATAATAATTTCTTGTTTTTTTATCTTTTGGAAATATATTTACATTGTAATAAAATATAGTCATTTGGAAAACAAAAACGAAATTTTCTTTTCTATGTCAAGCAAAACCAGATATATCCATTTTAATTAATCAAAACAAGATAAATCCATTTTATTTTTTTTAATAACTCATATGCAAGGTGACAAAAAAAACATATTTTAAGTTTTGATGTATTATGATGAAGCTCTGTAGATGTACCCATTATTTTTTACCTAAACATCACGCCATAGCAAAGTAACGTTTTTAATTAATAACTCAAAATAGTTTAGAATGGATTTATCTGGTTTTGTCTGATTGCTCCACAATTACAAGTAATTGTCCATGCAGTCTTTTGGGAGCCTCAGAAGATTTGAATCATGTCAAGCCGAATATGAAATTGAGGTAACTTCTGAGAGATAACCTCGGAACGATTTGGGATAATAATTTAGTATGCATGTTAAATTGATGAACTCCCGTTCGTGATTTATAATATAACACCTTATTTCTGATATCAGAATGAGAATGAAAGAAGGCTGAACCTTATGGCGTTAAACGGCTCCCACGTATATGGTGGCCTCGATAGGTCGGTGCCTTAATCGCAACATGGCCCAATACTATCGCCTCCCGACATGATTTGCCTCTGAATCTGATACAACACTTCAAAAATTGTACAATTTTGGCAGATTTCTTACATTTCAAAAAAATACTGATATGGTGAAATGAATTTGTTTGTAGATTTGAATTGAGCGGATCGAAAAATAGAGAGAATAACTTGTGCCGTACTTTTTTTTTCAAAATTTCATTATCATTTTGTCAAAAACTCAATATGTTTCATAAATAACAAGAAATTCTGACAAGATGGCGCAAAAATAACCTCAAATTTCGGATTCAACGGCTCAAAATACGTAAGAATATCACATTCGCATAACTTTTCAAGTAGACCAATAATATAGGGTGGTCCAGTTTCCGAAGCATAAACTTCAGGAATGTGTAGAGTTTGTAAAAAATAATGGAAAAATATAAATAACATGATGCAGAAATATTATTTGGTATGACATTCCTCATATACAAATGTCGTAGACAGAATCAGTTCTTTAAAAAAAATGACTGATCAAGTCAAATAGTTGAAAAAAGGAGGAAATCTAACCTCAAACAGTCCTTCTCTTGTCTATTTGACTAGTCTTTTTAAAGAACAACTGATTTTACAATCTTCCTATGACCTACGACATATACTTACATTGCTTATGCAATGTACCTTACAGAACATACATACTCAGTGTACCTACATATCTATTACCTATTTATTGATACTGATATTTGGATATGCAACCCTCTGTACGACTTTTAGATCTGGAACTCTTGTAACGAGAGAATCCCGTCCGTATAGTTGCTATTGGCTCTAATGTTTGTATTAGAGATTGTCTGTAACCAAAACTAATATAATTGCAATTTTGGTTACAAACAATCTTAATATAAACAAGAACGGATAAAGCCCCGAACGATTTTTCTTAAAATATACCACCGGGATTCTCTAGTGAAATGTAGGGTTAGTGAAACCTATATTGTGACGAGATGTCCGGGGTAAGACGCTGCGGAACGCAGAGCCGGATTTAACTGTATTGTTCGCTCGTTTACTTTTTCAGGTTTTGCAGGTTTTTGTGCTCAGTTTAGCTAGCAACAATTTAACAATTGTACAAAAAAGTATTAGCTTGAAATAAAAGTATTGAATTTAACGTATTAACTACACATACAGCAGTTACAGTATTCAAGTTCGTTTAATATAAATTGTTACTACCCAGCAAGAACCGCGAGAGGAGGTATAAGCATTTCTTGCCAAGAAAGGGTGAGCATGTAATATTAGTACAGAATAAAGAAATTATTGAAAAAGCAACAAGAAAGTTTTAAAAACAAAATAAAAACAAAAAATATACTCTCAAAATAGTAACAGAAAGAAATATTTTTCTCAATAAATGAACTAAAAATAAATTCTAATGGTAAAGTTATTACTATGATAAAAACAGAAAGACATATTTTTGTCAAAACGAAAAAAAAAATAATAACATTAATAACTAATAACATCCTGAAAAAGAATGTTTCTCAAGCCCTGAACTACGAAAGCACAAGAACGGAATTAAATAATGCAGTTGACATCACAAAATTCACTTTTTCACTTCACATCACTTCACTTTACATCACCTCACATTGCTTCTTCCTCTGAATCCTCGTTCTTCTCACCCTCTTCTTCATTTTGAGATGAACTTGTTCAAATTTATAATAAATTTATTTCCACTATTTATATGAAATTTGGCAATTTTTAATTGTAATTACTTTCCTAATTCTTTTTTCCAAATCTTCCTTGTTAATTTTAGACATTTCATTTTGAATTAACTCTACGACTTCTTTATCGAATTTCGGAAAAAATTTTCTTTTCTGACGTTTTTCTTCAGTTTACACCAAATTAATTCAATCGGGTTGAAAATACAGAAATATGGCGGTAATCTCAACACTTTGTGGCCATATCTCTCCGCTACATTATCTATAATACACTTTATTCTCATAATATTTCATTTGCAGGACTTCCAACAGTTGTGCTTTATTATAATTTTCCTCATAATCATGTTACATTAAAAAAAATTTGTAACTCCAGCTTAGTAGAACTCTTGTTAGGAATTTTATACAGAATGGTACTTCGCATTGTCAAGAACAATAATACTATTCGGTTTTAACTTTGGAATTACTGCATTTTCAAACCATTCCTCAAATATTCTCCCTCCATGTTCTTGTGGTAATCCACGTTACAGTCTTCTATGTTTTTCCACACAGTTTCAATGCATTATCAACCCATCTATGAAACTAATCCACAGTGTAGTATAGTCAACCGAGTCTCTTTATTAGGAGGTAATGAGATTGGTTGACACGTCCTAGATCCATCAGTCCATCCTTTTTTTACGGTGTCATGAGTAGTACACCAAGTTTCATCTAGATAATAAATTGGTCTATTTTCCCTTCTGAATTGTTTTATCTCTTCTAGATATAAATTTATATTTATATCCAATTTTCTCACCAAGTTTCTAAAGTTTTTTTGGTATATTTTAGATGATAATCTATTTCTTTTAATTTTCTGTCTGCCACGTCAATTGTTGGGATTTCATTTTTCTGATATGCGTCATAAACTAAAGTTTTTAAAAGTTTTGCTAACGATGGGTCCAGAGTTTTCGATTGATCGGCGTTGGATCTTTGTTTTCTTTCACCAGTTTGTGTATTGTGGGACGGGGAACGGTAGTCAGAGATGCTGTTTCACCTAGTACATCCAAATCATACAAATTAGGGTCATTAAGAGGGCGACTCGAACCAGTGTTTGTAAGGTAATTTTTCAAAATTTATTTCTTCCATACGGTTTGGTCAAATTACACTAAATTTGGAGGATCAATAGTTGAAAGTGTACTAGAGGGTACATGTATATCTATTTTAATTAATTTTCACTTTATGTAGGGAAAATTTATACTGCAAGTATAAGTGAAATTTGGACGTGATTAGCTCCTGAATTATGATATCAATCGGTAAAATTCGAGGTAAAATTCATACATGTCGTCTAGAATGAATCTTCATAATTATGCTCAGCAAGTTTCAAACTTTTATTGCGTACTATTTGGTTAAAATGAATTTTCTAAATAAGTATCTTTGTCACTACAAATATAGCAAAGAAGTGTTACCTCTATCGGGAATCGCACCTCAATGAACTCGGTGAATAAAACGTCCAGTGAAGGTATAGTCAAGAGCATAATTATTCAGCGGCGCATGTACAAAAACTTTCTAGAGAGTGACACAGCTATTCGAAGTTTTTCCCGACTAGGCCCCTTAACTCGTCGCTTCAAAAGATTATTGTAAACATTAGGGCACATTTGTTTCGCTCGTTCAAATGTAACCGATTTTTCTTACTGAAAATCCTAACGAACTTTGATTTTCTTTATCGCTGTAATCACTATCACTTTCATTTTCATAAACACAATAAGATGCAAACGGTCGAAACATTTTTACATCAAATACCTTCTTAAAATATTTTCAAAAACACACCAGAAAATAAACAGTTATAAAATAATTATAACTCATATTACACTATTACACAACTCACTTCAACACGATAACCTTCTTAAAATATTTTCAAAAACATGCCAACAAATATACAGATATTAAATTGTTATTATTTATCTTACAATAGGGGATGAGGTATGGACATCCGTTTAATTTCCGATATTCGATCAGTGAAGTTAAGCAACACTGATCGAGTCCGGCAATTGGATGGATGAACGATAGCTCATCTAACTGTCGGTAGGCTGTCAACAGACAATCCCGGGAAGGCCGCTAGCCTGATGCAGGCGGAGAGGCAAGCCCGGGTGGAGGGTCGAAGAGACCTACCCAGGAGGTTTGCCACTCTGCTAGCGGTGCAGGCGGGCAGGCCCAGGCGGTGGGTTAGTTGACAGTCGACGACCGTGGTTCGGAGTCCACGCTAAACTGTAGGTCCCTAGGTAAAAAGGGCCTATTGTGGCCTACTTGTCTAGTAAAATAAGTAGCTACTACTACTACTATCTTATAATATTATACTTACAATATATCAGCACTGCTAGAATGATTCGGTAACAAAATTAAGTGCGGCTCTGAAGTACTAATAATTAGGCACCAGATAATTTTCGTGCATCCAGGGCCGGCACAAAGGTTAAGACAGTAACAATTATTTGTATGGAGCAATAAAATACTTACCTTGAGTATCTTCACATTTTATGAAATCTACTGTACTATGATCAAGGCATTGGTATAGATTGTAAGGCATAGGCCAGACAAGTTGCATGAATCATACTGGAATATATAGATTGTAGATCATATAAGCCTGGCAGCTTTACACATACACTGTGTCCCAGCTTAGATGTAACAAGAGATCTAATGGACAACAAATTGTTGAATTTTGGGATGGCACTTTAGAATTCAGTACTGCTTGATGTAAAACTAAGATATATCAAAAATGAGTTGGTCAGTGCTATACAGAGTGTTTTATAAACAATTTATAACATACGCCACTAATAAACTATCTTTAATTTTCAAGTTATGAAACAATGTCTTTTAAAAAAATACTTTAGACTGAAATTGGTGCCTTCTTACTAAATTTCAGAAACATAAATTTACTTTGTTGGTACTGTCCCTCTCTTCCTCAAATGAGTATAGTATTTTGATTTTTAAAAATCTTCTTTCCAAATTGAGAGTGCTCTGAAATCACAAATATCATTTCTAAAATAAATTAATATTATAAATAACTTTTACGTCTTTTATTTTCAACAAGAAACTGACTACTAGTAAAGAAATGGGGCAGTTTTAACAATGTGTCAGCCATTTTCAATTTTGAATTATTGCACTTGAGGTAGCACGATTTGTGCCATGACGCCTTGTCCACATTATAGTATTTTTCTTCCCCGTTCCATCAAGTTGGCACATGTCCAATTCATCTTCTCCAAATTACTTGGAAAAAGTTCTAACCTAAACGGTTGTGCCGTTTGCCCTCTAATTATTAGTATCGTAATGGATAAAAAGTTTCGTTTAAAAAGTTCTCCTTTATCGCGGACTTTTAAAGCAAAAAGTGAAAAATAAATATAGTTTAAAAAAAAACTAAAAAACACGTTTTTAAAGCACATCAAACTAAAACGTGAAAAATAATTATTAATATAAACTGAAAACAATAATGAACGAATAATACTAGTATTATTGTGAAAAAAGCGTGGGTTGCTCGATATACGAAAAATATGGCACAAGCGCCCCACGCTTTTTTTCACAATAATACTAGCATTTTTCGTTCATTATTGTTTTCAGTTTATATTAATAATTATTTTTCACTTTTTAGTTTGATGTGCTTTAGAAGCGTGTTTTTTAGTTTTTTAAACTATATTTATTGTTCACTTTTTAGTTTGATGTGCTATGAAAGCGTGTTTTTTAAATATAAACACAAAATAAACTTCTGTTTGATTTTCACAATTTTAATAAACTTATGACAATTGTTTCGCCACACAGTGGCTTCGTCAGATGGTGAGTACAAGACTAAATTCTTTATTACAAAGTGTGGGTATATATATCAACTAATCTAGGGTAATAAAATGGAACTGTAATAAAATAAGGTACAAAATAATTTAGAAAATATTTAACAGCGGTGAACAGTTTAAATCTAGCTGGTCATTTAAAATGATATTACTATTTTTTAATTTATTAATTTCTAATGTCTCTAATAGTGACAATTTTAAGCCTTTATTTTATATGTGTAAAATATCAAAATTGTTATTAAAAGAATGATTTTCTTCTAGCAAATGGTTGGCATACGTCGAATCTAATTTATTGTTATTAAAACTGCGTTTATGTTCCGACAATCTTTTTCCAAAATTTCTTCCCGTTTGTCCGATGTATACTTTAGGGCATGTACCACAAGTAAGCTTATAGACTCCACTTTTTTGTTCTTTTTTTAGTTTTATCTTTATTGTTCTTGATAAATTTTCCTAGAGTATTATTAGTTTTAAATGCTATTTTAATATTATGTTTTTTCTTAAGTTCGACTGATATTTTTTCGGTAGGTTGGCCTATATAAGTAAGGGTTTTATATCTTAAATCACTTAATTCACTGATTTCTACTTTTGGATAAACTGCCTCTATTGCTATATTATAATTTTTCTTTTTAAGTAAATTGTTAACCAAAGTTTCTTTAAAACCATTATTCACTGCTATTTGTTTAATAAAATTTAATTCGTTGTTGTAATTATCTTCAGTTAAAGGAAATTTGGTTAATCTGTTTATCATACTAATACAGGCAGCGTGTTTATGTTTTACAGGATGTGTTGAACTATTATGTATCGTAGTATCTGTGTATGAAGGTTTATGGTAAATATTAAATTCATGTGAATTATTAATTTTTGTAATAGTTAAATCTAAAAAATTAATCGAATTGTCTTTTTCATATTCTACTGTAAATTTTATGTTAGGGTGTAAATTATTGATAAATTCTACAAATGTATTTAACTGTCTTGTTGTACCTGTAAAACATGCGATAATATCATCTACATATCTATACCAGTATAAAAAACTTTTACTTAATTTGTTTTTATGTATTTGTTTCTCAATATGATCCATAAAAATATCTGCTAAAATAGGACTTAATGGGTTTCCCATTATTAAGCCTTCTTTTGATGTGAATATTTCGTTGTTGAATTGGAAATAATTTTGGTTTAAACATGTGGTCAGCAAATTTAGTAGTTCAGATTTTACAACAGGGTTTGTGTTATTTCTGTCTAGTAAATTTTCTATAATTTTTATGATATCTTTTGGCGGTATACTGGGAAATAAATTTTGTACATCAAAAGAAATAAATTTAGCATTGTCAGGCAACTTAATATTTTTAGTTCTATTAATTAACTCATATGAATTTTTAATACTAAACGTTGATTTGAATTTACATGCATCTATTAATATATTTATTAGTCTATTCGAGAGTTTGCTAGAAGGTGCTGTTAAGTAAGAAACAACAGGGCGTATAGGTAAATTGTGTTTATGCAATTTTATCAACGAATACAGTTTGGGGGCCTGTGGATTCATTATAGTTAAATAATATTTGTCTTTAGAACTAAGTATACTAGGTGAATTATCTATAGCATGTTTAACTGTTTTTTGATATTTTTCCGTGGGATCATTATCAAGTTTCTCAAAAGTAGGCGAATTTAAAAAGTCCATTGTTTTTTCTATATAATCATTTTCATTAATTGCAATCACTGTTTTTCCTTTATCTGCTCTAGTAAAAATAGTTTTTTTTAAACTATATTTATATTGCTTATTGATGCTGATATTATAACATATTACGATCCAACAGATACTTCTGAAAAAAAAAATATTTTTTTTTTCAGCCATAGGATTTGAACTCACGCCCGAGGAGTCCGTCGTTTCGTGTCGACTAAGACTTGTGCCTTAGCCCACTCGGCCAACGACCGAACTGAGAATCACGGAATGTACTTACAGTATTAAGCCTCTTGCTCTCACGCAGAGGATACGTGAGGAAAGGAAATTATTTAATTCTGGCGATCCTGATCAGGATAATGATATAAACTTATCAAATTATTGTATTGTTACCGGTTCTTCGTAAGTGTACAAAGTTTCAATTAAATCTGTCCGTTTAAAGTGGGTCAAAATCGAGTCCAAAGAGTCGGTTACAAACAAACATACAGGTGAAGCTAATAAAAGTGTGTTAAAAATGAGATAAGTCGTACGTTGCTCTACAAAGGAGCAAAATGCAATAATCAAGGGCTGAAGGCCACCTGAAATACAATCAAAGTGTCTCAGGGATGGGTTAGAATTAAAGGCTTCGTCTTTGGGAATAAGATAGATAAATAATCAGCCCTGTAGATCCATTGGTTCGCACCTCATTATTTATCTAGATCTGTGGTTCGCGCCCTTGCAGTCAACCCGCAATACATGGACACAGCATGGTATTTGAGGGCAAGGACTCTTCGTTTATAATCCTTGTTTGAAGGTGGCTACAAATCTCAATGGGAAGGGAATGGCACAGCAACGCATTTACCAAACGGTTTACTTGCATCTAGAAATGCAATGTGGGTAAGTATGAATTTAATTCCTTAATGTCTGGACTACTTCTGTGCAAAGAGGGAAGAGAAAACATAATTACTTTAATATTGTATAAACCTAACTAAAAAAGATGCTGAATAATATACAAAAGATTTCGTCAGAATTGGTTCGAACGTTTTTAAGTTATGCGTTCTTTTTGAGGTCGGTTGAAAATTAAAATTTAAAAATTCACATGGGAACACTGAAAAAGTTGCAACTGACTAATTCTCTTTAGATTTTTTTAATGAAACATTTACTTCTACTTCAGTAATTACAGTGGAATGTGGAATCTCATCTGGCTATATTTTAATTATTATTGGGTGTATAAATCAATTAAATTATATCACTTTTATTTCGTTTATTGTTTCTGGTTTAGTTTTTAATCCTATTTAAAACGTGAATTTATTGGTTTAATATTTTTATATTAGGGATTAAACATTTATCACATGTTGATTGTTGTTTTTCGTTTGCACCTGAAATTTTGGAATCACGAGAGGTAAAAACATCTAAAAAAAATAGCAGACATAGATTATAATGAGTTTACGTTTTATTTCTTTGTTCCGTAGGATGCGTGATTATTGATAAAATTAAATTCGTTTATTTTGATTAAGGATCGTGTTCCAGATAAAATAAATAAAACTGACATTGTTAAGAAAACGCAGGTAAAAAAAAACACTTTATTAATATTAAACAACACAATAATACAAAAATATTACAATAATTGCTCAAAATACCAACGTTCTGTTTCTACTACACATATTTGTACTATTTGTTTTAAATACTATTTACAGACGTCAAAAAAACTCCTTAGTTATGAATTTTCTTTCAGTATTTACCGACAGTTTTTCTGCCACTGCATATAGGGTAGTCTAAATATCCCCCCAGAAATATATTTGATTATATATTGCAGATAGAATTTCTTTGTCTTAGGTCAGTATGTAACAAGTGAGTGTGTTGATAGCAAATGTTGATAATATTAGATTTACATTGAATGTTGAACTAATTAAAAAAAATATCGCAATAAATGTTTTGAGTTCAGAAGATCAGTTAATTATTTTCAAACTTTGCTTGATTCACGCTAAGCTAATCAGTAGAGTTGGCGCAATACGATTCAACGCAGTAGCACGCGGATTAACACGTAGGTAATTATCAAAGTGAAAGATTATTTAAATACAGAGAGGGTATTCTTAATCAAATTATATCATCTTTATTATTATATTATTATTTCATACGCATGCAGGCATTGGATCCGCATTCCTTTACTCTACATAATTTATGAAAACAGTATAAATGATTTCAAAATTTTAAAAACTAAAAATGTTCTATAAAAATTTCGCGTCTCCCAAAAACTTTTCGCGGTCCCCCGGTTAAGAATTGCTGTATTAAATAGTTTTACAAAGCCTGCCTAAGAATTAGTGAACCTCCACAACCGGTATTAACACGAGGGTTGCAGACAGTTTTTCGTTATAATAATCATTTCCTCGAAGTTAAACCTGTTGTTTCTAAATTCGACATCAAAGAGTCCAAATCTGTCAAGGAAAGTCAGTAACCGCTTGAAAGTCCACAAGTAAATTTTCACACTATACATGAGAACTATAATAAATCAGCAGATGCTATTGAACGATTACAAAATAATGACATCCTTAACTGAATTGTTATAGCTGATAACATCAATATGGCTTTACAAAATATAACGGATGGCCCTTGTATTCTAGTTGCTGCGAAATGCATCCACCTGTCTAGTATTTGTTACATTCCTAATTAATCTTAAATTGCTAATATCTATTTTATGGTGATTCTCAAACGCATGTTGAGCAACACTATTCTGTCATATTTGAGATGGGACATATGCTCTTTGAATCTAGTTTGAATTGATCGTCTAGTCTGTCCAACATATTTTTCATTACAGTCCTTACAGAGCTAATTTTGTAAATCTCCGACTTTTGGTTTGTTGCAATTTTGTCTGTTGTAGTTTCCCGATAAATGCACCACCTACATCTTTAAAAATCTAATCAATATTGCGGGTGATTCGAAAATCGAATGGAATCGATACAAATTTCGAATTTTCTCTTTCATTTTGAAAGGTCGAGGAATTTCGAGGCGACTTTAAATTTTCATTTCCTAATTATTTTATCAATTAAACTTACAGAATATCCATTGCTAACAGCTATATCCTTAATCAATGCCTTTTCTTTTTCAAACCTCTTCTTATTAAGGGGGATGCTTAATAAACGATGGACTCCTATAATTTAGGTATAAATAGGGTAGCATAAGTTTAGTTTTAATCATGTCTAGATGATATCAACATGCAGTATATAGTGTTTCGTGGAAAACTACGTCAGTGTTATCTTCAATCAAAGGTTCCAACACACTCTAGGTATAGAAACTATATTAATGATTGAGGTATTTGCTCGGGCTTATACTGAACCATTGATTTGGAAGAAATAAAAAATAAGTGCAGTTAATTATTTCTAACTCCTTTACTTATTTTACATCTTCAAGGAATTAATTCCATTGCGCCAACTCTTTTAATCAGTACATTTCTAATAAAATCCCTCGATAAAATAAATATCATGATGATTTTTTGTTGTTAGCTACAAATAACTGTGAATAACTTCGTTTAGCATGAAAAATAATCTAAATAGACGTTTTAGTGTATGCTGTTTTATTGTTTTATCATTTAATTTATATTTCTTCTTCAACAGATCATTTTGTGTGGGCTTTAAAAATGCCAGGGTTCAAATAAAGCCTGTACACAATTTTAAAAAATGTATTAATATACAGAGTGTAGCAGGGGAACGGAAAATTTAAAGATTGCAATAAAATGAAGAATACTTGTAAATAAACAAAAAAATCTACATCCGCTTAAATTACATAGTCGTCTACTTTATTTGTGGAAAATTAAGTCATGGAGGTTAGTACTACGACGCTGCATCTCAAACCTTGAACGCACATTTTCCATTATACGACAACACATTTGCAGTGGAATCCTATCTATCTCTTTTCAATTTTTCTTCTAATCTCTGAATTTGTGGGTGGTTTTTAAAAATCTTATTGTTTAAGTATTTCCACAAAAAAAATTGCATGCATGCTACGGTCTGCTGGCAAGCAGAGCGTGTTGGACTATGTTCAATAACGGCAATTTCTGGAGTTCTTCCACTTCTTTGAGCATCTGGAGCTTCCGTTTCAGAGCCGAACCTGTATCTTAAAATTATTAACCCAATTGTTGACTGCATGGGCTGATGGTATATTACCACGACGTGAAATATTAAACTGGGGTCGAATTAAACATCGTGCAGCAGCGACAGAATCGTTCCATATTTATTAAATGGCACGTCAAGACCAGCAATACCCAACAACTTGATTTTTCTCTTACTAAGACAACATCGCTGTTGAAAGTTTCCCCGATATAATGATAAAGGGATTTCTCACATTTTTATTTGATCTACCCATATATCGTTTATTACATCAGAGTTTTCGTTATCATTTATTGCCTTTTTTTGCAGAACCATACTTTAACATATCTTGTATATCACTGAAACTTTTCCCTTTTGTTTCTGGTACAAAAATAATACTAAATATGGTGGCGGCTAAACATGATGCGCTGAAAAACCAAAAACTACCTGCTATTCCCATACCAGCATTCATATCATTAAAGAATCTCGTTATTATAAATGTGGCTATCCAACACATGCTGGACACTGCAGATGCAGCGATTTGCTTAACATTATTTGGGAAAAGTTCCGAACAAAGCGTAAACGGTATGGCACCCAAACCAAAATTTAATGAAAATATGAATAAAATCAAACTCAAAATCGGAATCCAGAAGATAGAGTCAGTACTGAGATCGGTAGAGTCCTTTATGTAAAAAAAGGCACCTATCAATAACAAAGACAAAGATGTTCCAAAGCATGAGCTTATTGTTAATATTCTTCTTCCTAGTCTGTCTATTAAAACTGGGGCGAAAAAGCTAGACATCAGTAACCCGAGTCCAAAAACCAGCGACGAAATTTCAGGAGATATTGATGTACCAGATGCTTCAAATATCGATTGCAAATAAAATGTAATTGCACTAAAACCAGACAATGCTTGCGCCGTGATTAAAACCATGCATATTATGAAGGCTTTTCTAAGTTCTTTTCTTCTGAGAATGTCAGAGAAATGTCCACCTTCATCCTCTTTCAAATGTATCTGGATATTTTCCAGTTCTCTCGGTACACCTTTATTTTTAGCGGATCTCAACTTTAACAATGATTTCTCGGCTTCTTCAATTCTATTTACACCAACTAAATAATACGGCGTTTCTATTCCAATTGAATAAAATATTACGACAAACACTATTGGAATGGCTGCTAATATAATATTAAACCACATAATTGATAAGAAAGGTCCCACTGCAAACGGTATAAAGTCACCTAGTGCCCAAAATACATTTAACGTCATAGTCATCATTCCTCTGTTGGAATCTTCTGATATTTCGGCAATATACATCGGCAAAACAGCGTAACCTCCTCCCATGCCAAGTCCAGCAAGAACCCGACCAAAATAGTATAAGTAAATTGTTCTTGCGAAAGCCATAGTACAATATGAGATTATATATGGTACGGCTATACACAAAATGCTTATCTTTCTACCGAATTTTCCAGCGATAAATGTAAACGGCAGTGGACCAACTATTGCTCCAATAGTGACTAAGGATCCCAGCCATCCATCTTCGTCCTCCGTTATTGGTCTTCCCAGAGGATTGACAGAAGAATCGTTGGAGTATAATTTAGGATAGATAGGTGATGTCCATGATAATGCTACGTCACCAGCTGTTGCCAACAAGTTAACTAAAAAGAGATACAATTCATGTTACTAAAATTTAGAGAGATTTAGAGATTGTCTATTTGTTTGCTAGTTGAGACACTTTTTTTTATCGCGCTTCATTGATCTCGAAAACATGAAGGATAGATTAGGTGTTGAGGACAATTTTTTTAATTTTTTTTTGGGTGTAATTCGAAAACTAGTCGACACACAAGCTCAAAAGTGGTACTGGTGAGTTCCTTGTGGTGAGAAATCATAATTTTATGTTAGTTTTGACCTCAGTTATACAGGGCGTCACATATATTACATTAAGTGAAAAAAATGTGTTCTATTTTTTTTCAGAACAGCTGTACGGCCGTGTTTATTTGAAGGAATAGTGTATTCACTAATTCTTAGTAAAAAAAGTGTACTTGAGTGTTAAAATCAACCCATTTTCGAAATATTTAACGTTTAAAGGTTTACTGAATACTACACGTTTTAATAAATAACATAATGTAATAAGTTACTATTTTAAAAGACCCAATCATATAGTACAAATAACAAATAAAAAAAATGTGCGGGTATATTATAGTGGCATTTTAATTATCTACTTTACAATAAATAACATATATAACAATAATAATTTTTACCAGAATTCTATCCACGACGTAAATCAACTTGATGCAACTATTGTCTGTGTATTTATATTTCTGATTACACAGAGTGTTGCATTTAGCCTGGACGCTTAATTTTAGGCCGTTGCTGATGCATAATTTAGAAAATCTACTACAACAGCTTCAAGATGCTTCTTGTGTGTTCCCGTTACATCATAAAACACGCTGTCTATATACATACGTTATACAATCCTTATTTAAACACAGTTTAGTGAGCAAGTAAATATTTCTACTAATTTTAACTTAAGATTAATTCTAAGACAGTGTAATTCCCATATCTGAGCGAATGTTGTATAACCCCCGAAGCCAGGTGCTTAAAATCTTATTTTTATTATGAACAGTGCACATTATTTAATTACTAACATTTTATTACCTTATGATATCAATAATTATCTATTAAGATTGTTTTATGATGGAATGCGCAATTCAACTAGTACACTATGTGCGGACGTTGCCGAATACAACAACAATATATGTCCGAAAGGAAAATCTTTTATATTACGATTTTAAGTCTTTCTTTTTAAAAATTTTTGATTTCCCGATAAATAACCCTCGCCATTAGAAAATGTATGTACGGGGTGTCCATAAAACTCAGTAATATATGATAAAGACTTAAGAATAAAGATTTATGAAAAATGAGTTTTCAAGTGCCAAAAACGCCGTTTTGGTAATTTATGGTAATTTTTCTAATGGACCTTTCACTTACGGCTTGGCACGACTTGATCACTGAATTGCCCTCAGTTGCCCGACTTCAAAAAATTGTCTCCAAAGAACACTGAGGAAATTGTATTGCTGTAAAACTCAGATGGCAACTACACCGAAAATGAAACTGCTTTTGCAAGTTAACTTTTCAGGCTCAAATAGTAAAAGTCAATTGAAAACTGGAAGTAGAAGAACGTACACCGACATACTAAACAGGAAGGAAGTCTCTGGAAAAATCTTAATACCAAATAGATTTAAATGGGCTGACGGTACATATTAGAGAGGATGGTACTTCTCTGCTAGGAATCAAGGAGATGACTCCCATCCTGATTCGAATCTTTAAAATCAGGTACAACTTGA
This sequence comes from Rhamnusium bicolor, assembly GCA_029963845.1. Classification (NCBI taxonomy): domain Eukaryota; kingdom Metazoa; phylum Arthropoda; class Insecta; order Coleoptera; family Cerambycidae; genus Rhamnusium; species Rhamnusium bicolor. Next base: position 60,719 of record JANEYF010004209.1, read on the forward strand.
GTTATATTCCCCAAGCATGGAAAGAGGTAAAAGTAGTGTTTACACCGAAGGCAAGATCCTCGCTTCCCTTAAAAGAAATGAAAATCTTAGATCAATATCAAAGAGGCGAACAAAAAATCAGTTTGCCTATCAAGTTGGTAAATCTGCAGAAACCGCTTTATATAATCATGTAAACGGAATTGAAAAGGCCTTTGTAACAAAAGAAAGCTCTTTGCTGTTCGAAGATATAGAGGAGGCTTTGAAAACACCTATAGATCAATAAATAGAGCTACACAAAGGAAAGGCTATAAGATGGGTACTATCCATGCTTAACAGTCGAAGGATAACAGCCATAAGGGGAAGGGATTCAGTAATAGTACCAGCCATTAAAGGATGCCCACAAAGAGAGGCCCTATTACCCTTGCTAAGGTCTACAGTTATTGATGAACTTCTCACTAATCTAAGCAATTCTGGATTCGACATTCAAGGATACGCTGTTCACCTATTTATTATAATAAGAGGCAACAAGCGTGATCTCAAGTCTAATGCAAATTGTATTCAACATCATTAAAACTTGACGCTCAGATGAAGGTTTACACGTTAATCCAGGCAAAACATTCATTATACCCTTCATAAAAGAAGGAAGCTTTCTCTAATAGCCCCAAAAGTGAATGGTTACTGCAAAAGCAACGGAATTTAATGTAAAATACAATTCCGTGTGAGTGTGGTAAACAATTTATTGGCCAAACTGAACAATGGTTAAGTTCGAGAATAAAAAACCATAAATACAATATTAAAAACAAAAAACGCCAACGGATTTATCTAACCATGTAGTGGAACAAAACTGTGAATTTAATTTTGAAGAAACAAAAATATTAGATATTGAAAAGAATTTAGACAAGAGACTTTTACTAGAAATCATGCATATAAATTGTAACAAAAATTGTGTTAATGTAAGAACAGATGTAGATAATTTAAGTACAATTTATAAATCATTGTTAAACAAGTTTATTTTTAAATAAAGTTAGGTTAGAAATTTGACGTACTCTTCGTCTTTTAATTTGTATATAATGTCATTAATTAATAGAAGAAAAATAATATGAACAGCCTTACCTAGCTATGCTCTAATATGAAATATGAGTTATTAGAATACAAATTAAAGACACAAAATTATAAAAAGAAGAAGCATTTAACCTAAAGAATAATAATTGTTCACGTATATAAAATAAAAGTAGTATTATTGCATTGTTATTTTTTTTTTCAAATTCAAATTCAAATTCAAATTCATTTATTTTGTTTAAGGACAATTCAACTTGTATAACAATAGTCAGTAGGTAAAAACAAAAACAATCTAAAAGACAAAAGAACAATAAATACTACTTAATCTAAGCAAAAAACTCAGATAAGGAATAAAAACATTTATCAACTAAAAATAATTTCAGTTTTTTCTTAAACTTGTATAAATTAGTATCATTTTTTAAATTATCAGGCAAATTATTAAACATTTTCAGTCCTAAATAATTTGGTGATTTATTTGTGACTAATAATTTAGAAAAAGGTACATGAATATCATTTCTATGCCTAGTATTTACGCTATGTATGTCTTTATTAAGGTAGAACTTATGTATATTTTTAAAAACGTATATACACATTTCAAATACAAACAAAGATGTTAATGTAAGCAGTTTAAATTCTACAAAAATGTTTCTGCAAGTGTGTGTACTAGGCAAACTCGCCATGTTGCGCAGAATACGTTTTTGTGATGTAAAAACAGTATGTGATAGTGTGGACTCACCCCAGAAACAGACACCATATCGTAGTCGTGACTCTACCTGTGCATAATATAAATTTATTAATTGTTGTTTCGTTAAAATTTCTTTCATATTTTTAAATAAAAAATTTATTGAATTCAAAGTAGAAACCAGAAGATTGCAGTGAACTTTCCAATTGAGACATTTGTCTAAATGAATTCCTAAAAAACTAACACTATCTGCAGCAGCACTATCAAGAACAGTATTATTAATATTGACTACTACATTTTCACACTTTTTCTGTCTATTATGAAATCTGATCATTTGTGTTTTATCAGCATTGAAATATAAATAGTTCTGATTAAACCAGTTACACACATTTTCCAAAGTTTTGTTAATATCATTACTCAGTCTGTCGGACGATTTGTTCGAAATAATTAAAGACAAATCGTCAGCATACATAGTAAAGGAAGTTTTACCTAACACTGATTCAAGTGAGTTGACATATAAAATAAAAAGTACAGGGCCAAGAACTGAACCTTGCGGTACACCCATTTCAACAAGGCAAGAGTTAGAATTTATGTTTTTCACTGAATCACGACTAGTATATTGCAAAGAAACATATTGTTTACGCAGTTTAAGAAAAAGAAAGGAGCCAGTTCAACGGAGGACCCCGTATGCCATAATCATAAAGTTTATCGAGTAAAATATTATGATTTACGCAGTCAAATGCCCTACTGAGGTCACAAAAAACCCCAACAGGACATTCGCCTGCGTCAATACACCTAATGACTTCGCTAAAAAAAGAATTTGTGGCAGTAATAGTGGAATGTCCAGAACGAAAACCGTGCTGGTTATCAGATAAAATGTTAAATTTATTTAAGAATATTGTCAATCGATCTAAATAAGCATACTCGAAAACTTTAGAAAAGCCAGACGGGACAGTAACCGGTCTATAATTTTCTAAAAACATTGGATCTTTTTTTTTAAAATAGGTACCACTTTTCCTTCCTTTAATAAATCGGGAAAAATACCATTTAAAAAAGATAAATTCACTAGGTATGTTATTGGACCTATTATTAATTTCAACACACGTTTAATTAAAAACATTGGAACATCATCTGGTCCTGCAGACCTTTTATTTTTCAGTTTATTTTTTAATAAACTTAACAGTTCATCTTCAATGAAAGGTTCTAGAAAAAAAGTATGATTTACTTTTATCTTATTTGGTATTACAATATCGAGAGTAGATATTTTGTCAACGAAACTCTTTGGGGCATCAATAAAAAAAGAATTAAAAGTTGAAGCAACTTCCTTGGGATTTTCTATTATTCTTTCATTATTTTTTATTATTATATTATTTTTGATTTTCTGTTTATTAGAAATTTCCGCTACGACTTTCCAGGCTGCGCGTGCTGGATTTTCTGAACTAAATATTTTATTTTGATAATATTCTTTTTTTGTTGTTCTAATTAAGGAAGTATGTCTATTTTTTGCTATTTTATAAGCAGGAATCAGATCAGGATAAATTTGCTTTAATCGAAAAAGTCCTTTAAGATCTGAGCTAGAATGTTTAATTAAATCATTTACCCATGTTTTCCCTTGGTTATTCACATTATGCCTACGTTCAGGGAAAATTACGTTAAAATGATACATAAATATATCATTAAAATAATGAAATCCTTCATTTATGTCAATTAGGCCGTACAAATAGTGCCAGTTTTCATTATTTAAAGAATTTTCAAATTGGGTTATATTATTTTCATTAAAGTTTCTCCTGATGTAACTTTTATTGCGAACAACTGAGCCATAATTATCTACTTCTAATAATACTGTTCTATGATCCGAAATAACATTATCAAGTACGCAACACACTCCTTCATTACCAAAATTTATAAAAATGTTATCAATTAGCGTGCACGTAGTGCCGTTACTCGGGTCGGCCACTCTACCACAGGTTTTAGATTAAAACAAGATAAAATGGTACACAAACATTTAAAATCACTATTATTATACATATCGAAGTTAAAATCGCCACAAACTATAATATTTAGATTAGGCTTAAACAAAATTATTCAAAATGTCTGTAATTTTATCAAAAAATAAAGCTACATCTCCCGAAGGAGCTCTATAACAGTTGATAATAATTGTACTTATATTGTTTCGTTTCAAGGATATGGCACAATATTCAAAATGTTGTTCAACACATGAAACTGCTACGTTAATTTTTTTGTATCCAAATTATTTTTAGACCATATTCCTACTCCTCCACATTTTTTTGAAGGTCTGCAATAAACACTAGTTAATTTATAATTATCAATATATATCCTGTCAACTATTTCCGATTTAACTCCGATTTCTACTAAACATAAAATATCCAAATCTGGGTAACTACAAATATCTTCATGTAACAAATTTATCTTATCTACACTTAAAGTATTTACATTTAACAGAAGAATGTTGGGGTTAAACACTAATTTATTACAGGCGTTTCCTTTTTGCGAATGTATAAAAAACGACTTATGCAGGCACCATAAGGCCATAACCGTGGATTCATAGCTGCTTTAAAATTCTCATCTGATACTGACACTTTAAATGAAGCGTAGAGCTGTGGATGTTTCGGTGTAATAGCTTCACATTTTACTTCAGGAAAATGAGACTTCAACATTTCAACCAGCTCGGCCGAGGTTGTATTCGGATCCACCCGGTATACATGTAGATCTGTTAGTCGAGGTACTCCTTTTATCACCAATGTTGTATGTGTCAATTATTGTTGTTTTGACTTTTAATGTGTTTGTTTGTTATTTATTTACAACTAATCCAATTAAAATTGGTGATAATAGGTTTTATTATTAGATAGGTAAGTGTTTTTTGGTATCTTGTAAATCCATTGGTCACACTACTAATAAATTACAGATTCTGAGGCAGATAGGTTATACTGCAGAAGCCGGTCAATCTAAACAAAGAACAGTAGTTTTATTTGTCCTACTACCCACGAATAGTTTCACAAAATAAACAAATTACAGGACAGAAATAATTATTAAATATAAATACCAAAACTCAAATTTCGGTCAAATTACAAAAAGTAAGGACAAAACTATTAAAACTAAGACTTAAGCATAAAAAAATCATAGTTACTGTTAGAAATGTCCCCCTACTGTTAGTATACACGCGTTAACTTTTCTTCACATCGATTGACGTACCATTTGAAAATTTCTTGGAGTGTTTCTTATCGTTTGGCATGAAGCCATTTTGCGATTTATCAATTTATTATTATTATTTTTTCGGGATATCCCACGCCGGACAGTCCTCCAGTGGCCTCCGACGCCTCACGTGAGTCGCGCCTGTGCATTAACTATAGTTCACATCCCGCAGGATTAGTGACGATAGATACCAGAATCGTATGTCTTAAACAGAGAGAACCCAGAATGACCGCCTTCTGCATTTGGTCTGCCAGCCACTAAGCTGATTCTTGGCAGGCCGGTATAGTTTTCAGTTCCGAGAGCAGCGTAGGCTTTATCCCTCCGAGTACGCCTATTATTAGGACGACCATTTTGACCGAATAGCCTGGGTACAACACTTGGAGCCCGTACCGGATATCGCGGTTTTTGGTCCGCTTCTCCTCCTCCTTCAAGGTGATGTTTTTCTCCGCAGGTGCCCAGAACTCGATGACATACATCACCTTGAGTTGATGGTCGAGGAGGACTATGTCAGGCTTGTTGGCCTGGATTAGCCTGACCGTCGGGAACGAGTAGTTCCAGTAAACCCGGCATTTCTCGTTCTCGACAACGGATTCAATATCTCCGGGGATGTAAGGCAGCACTGGTTCTGGTCTACCCCGTACGAGTGGCTTAAATGGTAGTATAGCACTCGTAACGCCGTGTTATGTCGATGGATGAAGGCCGAAATCGCGTATACGGGGCATGCAGATAATATGTGCATGAGCGATTCTGGCGCCTGACGGCAGGTCCTGCAGTTGATGTCAGGAACTTCTCCACACCACACGCTGCTACGGTAGACCAAGGTGTTGATAATACCATCTTGGCAGGCCATAATGGATCACTCGGTCTCCGACTTAAGCCCGGCTGACCTTAGAAAGGCGAATGTCAGCCTGGTCGATAAACCCAGTGTTTCTATGTTTTTATAGAAGACACCATGCTGGGGTTTATTGACATATTGCCGAAACAGATTTTCTTGTTCGGCAGCTCTAATTCGGGCTTTCAGACGATTTGGCTGAAGTTCTCTGACTGACTCTACATCAGCACGTCGCCGGCCACCTCACCTGGTGTCGAATGCGAGACCGAGTTCATCTGCTGCTCTTTTCGCTGCCTTGAATAATTCTGCTCCCACTCCTACAGTTTTGTGATGTTTTACAAACCGCAAGAGGGGATGTGAGCTCCTGAGGATGTTACATGCCATACTCAATACTACTCTGCCATGCGTACACTTTAGGCTCAAGAGTCCTCGGCTCCCCCGTTGATGTGGGAGGTACACACGAGGAACGGATGATCTAGGATGAATGCTTCTGTGAATATTCATCATCTTGCGGGTATCTCTATCTAATTGTCGCAGTTCATCTACCGCCCACTTTACTACTCCAAAGGAGTAGAGAAGAACGGGAACGGCATGCATATTAGTTGCAGACCCCAAAAGTTGGGAAGACAAAATCTTTCGGAGGCCGTGTCTGTACTTGCCGCGGAGAGAATCTTTTATTTGTCTTACATCCTGGATGTGCCTTTGTTGCACACCCAGATGTGTATAGGTCTCTCCGGTATCCAGGTGTCTTAGGATGCTTCCGTCTGCGAGCTGTGCATCTTCAGGGATTTCTCCGCATTTGTCCAACCCGAACTCCATACCAATGGCCCGCGTATATTCTTCGACCACCCCAAGAGCGTTTTGTAGTTCGCGCTCTCCGGAGGCATAAAGTTTAAGGTCATCCATATAAAATTGATGGGTGACCTTATGCCTCCGGTCGCTGGGTGGTCCATATTGATATCCGCGGATTTGGCGGAGCCTAACAGACAACGCCAGTAGTGAGATGCAGATGTGGAGAGGACTCAGGGAGTCACCCTAGAAAACTCCTCTCCTAAATGCCACCTGCTCTCTCGTGACCCGCTGTGTACCTGATGTTATGGTGAAGAGGGTCTTCCAGAGTGGCAGCAGCTGTTCTATGCGTCTCACTAGTGATGCTGGTACCGCAAAACATTCGAACAAGTACAATAATAGCTCATGCGGTGTTGTATCAAAGGCCTTGTGGTAATCAATCCAGGCCATCGATAGATTCCGCATGTATTGCACAGAATCCTGTGTAATAGCGCTCTATCAGCTGGCTGTCCTTGCAACCTGGCATGCCCTTCTTGGCACAACGCTGGTCGTGTATCTGCTGGAAGACCGGATCAACAGACCTCAGTGTCCTAGCATACAATATACGTGTAAATATCTTGTAGCAGGAGTTGAGGCAAGTGATCGACCTATAATTCCTCGGGTAGGAAAGATCCCCTTTTTTGGGGATAAGTACAGTACGTCCCTCGACGAACCAGTCTGGAATCTGCTGCCCTTCGTTCAATCACGAGTTGAAAACTCGCGCCAGACGTCGGTGAGTGGAAGGAAATTTCTTCCACCACCAGTTGTTAATTTCGTCTAGGCCCGGGGCAGCGAAGTTCTTGGTACCAACAAGTGCTTGTTGGACTTCCTCCATACTGATTGCCGGGCACACTTCTTCTGGCTATTCAAGATGTCTGTGGCACAGAGCTTCGAAGTGTGCAATTGCCGGAGTGTCGCTAATGAATGGACGCGTCGTTTCGTAGATCCCTTCCAGAAGATTTCGACATTTTCTACAGTCGGCGGATTATCCACAACATGCTGTAGTTTTCGAAAGAGACGGGAAGAATTCGTACGGAACAAATTGTTTTGTTCCATACTCCTCATCCGCCTCTTCAATGTTTTCTTTATCGCCATGAACGCTCGGATCCTATCTAGACAGTGCTGCTTGATTGTAAGCATCACTGTCAGATTTAGAGTATGGTGTTGGCGTTTTAATCCGGCTGCTATGCTATTATTATTATTATTATTATTACAGCAAAACGTTTATGTATTTCAGGCAAAAAAAAATATGACATTATTTTGTCAAATAACTCCTAAACGGTGCAAAATACGAAAAAAAATGCAAGATGCCAAAAAGTTTATGAAAATAACAAGGGAATTAACTAATTAAAAAAGAAACAGCCGTAAGAAGAAGTTTGGAGAGTTTTAAATGTTTCATGACCCCTAAAAAGTGTCACATTGTAGATTGTGTGTGTGTAGATCAGTAAGGCTATTTTGTAGAAACTGTAACAAGTACACTAAATTTGATTCAAATATCTTCAAAAATGTATAAAATACATGAATACAAAAAAATTTAAAAATCAACACCCTGTATCTCAGTACCGAAGCACTTTAAGATATGTGTTAATAGGAACTTTTCATCTTGACATGTAAGGTATAACCTCCTGAGGTTTTAGCATGTAATTAATTAACCTCATGTATAAAGGACGTATTAACATAAATTATTCTTAAGAAATAGTGTAGAAAAAGTCCGTTACAATTTAATAACATTTTGAATAATATTTGTGGTGACCACTTCAACAAAAAATTTTGCATGTGATAAAAAATATGTGGAAGTATAATCTTTAGCAAAATTTCTTTTGATAGTATTTAGTATCTTTTAAGAAGCAATGGAAGATTAATTTAAACTTTAGGTCTCATTTTATTCTAATAAATTCGAAAAGTAAAATAGTTTGTTTAACTCACCCGTTAGCACGGAAATAAAGGTAAAACCGAATAATTCCATCAAGAAAACCAAATCCAGTAGTTACTCGTTTACGGTTTATTTGCCATTGATCTCAAATAGCGACTAAGTCGTTACGTTTTTATTTTATATTTAAATTTTTAAGCCGGCTCAGATAGTCAGTTTTAATGATTTTATATTTTTATATTGGGGGATTAAAAATTTACAACAAATATTTTGATAATCTTTGATAAACTTACAGTTGCACATAAAAAGAAGTAGCGCACCTAAGCAAACAAATTGTACTCAAATTGGAGTACAATTTGTTTGCTTGTGAAATTTAAGAATTATTCAAATGAAGTCGTTGGAAATGCCCGAAAACTTTAAACCCCGCATTTTCAATCAATGTGCGAACTCCAAATTTAACTACAGATTTTTTGCATTTTGTTATCTTATAAGACACATCAAACCACGCTGGTTGTTCTGTGAGCTTATCTTTAGCCTTAGATCATTGATTGAAATATTATATTTCAATCAACGCCTAGATTTTGTCTGCTTAATTCATAAAGCTCCGTGACCCATCAACTCAACATGCCCTGTCATCTTTAAATACATTTTTTTATCGAATTTTTTGAATTAACTACATATGTTAATCTTACATTCATTCATCATGATTCTAAATTTAATAAGCCGTGTATGTGGTTTAAATTAATTGAATTTCTAATAAAGTAAATAAAGTTACATATACCTGGTGACACAGGAGACATGTAACACCCCGTAGCATGTTTATTTAAAAAGATGTTATTTTGAAATTTGGTACACTTATATAATGCGTGATTGTCCTTTTTTAAGTACAAAAAACTTTTGTCCACCACTTGCGGTTTCACCGGAAGTGACATCTACTCTGTTATTTTAAATGGCACCCTGTATATTTTTTTACCTATCTGATTCGTCTCTAGATTCTCTTTTCAACCATGTATCGGAATATGGCATTTGTTTTTAAAATGACAGTTAATATCAATTTTAGTTTGTTAAGTCTAGGTGGCACTGATATGAACCTTGGCAGATATTGATGCGTAGTGTGCCGTGATATCGAAAGACCTCTGGCATGCAACTTTGTGCCTCATATTTTTTTTGGGAATAACCAGTAGCTGAATAGACTAATAAGATCTAACTTATTTAAAAAAAAATATCTTTAAACAACCCACGATATCTTAAAAACCAAGATAAGAACCTCATTTTTTACTTCACCTAGTTAAAAAATACTTATTTATCTTTTATTTTTGTCCAATACAATTGCTGTGCCTATCATATTTTGCTTTCTTCATTAAAATTAGTATCGAATGTTATTGCATAGTAATGAATATTGTACTGCAACAAAAAATATTTAGTAAGCAGGCGGTGGAAACAAAATAAAAGTAGGTAAAACGATTTTTTTTAATAAATAAGAAACATCAGTAAAACACATTTGAACAAAATTAATGAAAAACCATTACACTATGTAATACATTTTTACAACGAATGAATGAAATTAAAATAAAATATTTACTGAAGTACTACATACAAAAAACATTTTTTCACTACAGATGTTCAAAATGTTGTCCGTTATTATCTCCGCACAATCGTGTTTTTGTGACGGTAGCCCTAAGCACGTTATCTAACTGTAATTCAGTAATCCCATCGATTGCTCTTCTGACTCTCATTTCCATGTCTTCTCTGTTTGTTGGTGGAGTCCTATAAACGTTTTCCTTGAGGTGGCCCCATACAAAAAAATCAAGCGGCGTAAGGTCTGGTGACCTTGCAGGCCATCGAACGGGCCCATTTGTTCCCATCCAGTTTTCTCCAAACCTTTCATTTAAATAATTCACCACAACTCTGCTGTTATGTGGTGGAGCCCCATCCTGTTGAAAAATTATTGGGTTAACATTAGGTGGCAGTTCTTCCAAAAAATCTTGTATCTGGTTTTGCAAAAATCCCAAATATCTTTCTCCATTTAATGGACCATCAAAAATTATTGACCCAATAATTCTTCTGCCAATTACTCCTAACCATACATTAAAACTAAATCGCTCCTGATATGCACATTCTCTCATATTTCTGGGATTTTCTTGTGCCCAATAACGGGTGTTGTTACGATTGAATAATCCCAAATTAGTGAACCTGGACTCGTCGGAAAACAAAATTTGTTCATGAAAATTATTATCCAAATTGTGTCTGTTCAGAAACCAATTGCAATAGTTCAACCTTCTTTGAAAATCATTTTCGTATAAATGCTGGTGTATTTGGTACTTGTATGATTTAAATTTATGTTTTTTCAAAATGCGTCGAGCTGATTCCCGATTTACACCGGTTTGGTCCTCAATCTGTCTTATCGAAATCGTGGGATCTACCTCGACAATTGCATGTACATTGATTTCGGGGTCTTCATCGATAATGAAATTATTTTCCGGTACTTCTGGTTCACTTCTGAATTGCCGTTCAACTCTTACAAAATAGTTATTTGGTGGATGAATTCTTTCGGGAAATCTTTCTTCATATAAGACAGCAGCCTGCCTGCTATTTTTTTTACATTCGCCATAGATTAGTAGCATATCTACTTTTTCATTTCGTAAATAAGACATGGCAAAATAGGTAGAGTTAAAAACGTGATAACTTAGGTATAATTTAATGAAAAATACTTAAATTGCTGCCAAGTAAACAATTCTTAATTGTCAAATCAAAATGACGCGTCGTTTTACCTTCTTTTGTTTCCACCGCCTGCTTACTAAATATTTTTGTTGCAGTACAATATTCATTACTATGCAATAACATTCGATACTAATTTTAATGAAGAAAGCAAAATATGATAGGCACAGCAATTGTTTTGGACAAAAATACAAGATAAATAAGTATATTTTAACTAGGTGAAGTAAAAAAATGGGGTTCCTATCTTGGTTTTTAAGATATCGTGGGTTGTTTAAAGATATTTTTTTTTAAATAAGTTAGATCTTATTAGTCTGTTCAGCTACTGGTTATTCCCAAAAAAATATGAGGCACAAAGTTGCATGCCAGAGGTCTTTCGATATAACGGCACACTACGCATCAATATCTGCCAAGGTTCATATCAGGGCCACCTAGACTTAACAAACTAAAATTGATATTAACTGTCATTTTAAAAACAAATGCCATGTTCCGATACATGGTTGAAAAGAGAATCTAGAGACGAATCAGATAGGTAAAAAAATATACAGGGTGCCATTTACAATAACAGAGTAGATGTCACTTCCGGTGAAACCGCAAGTGGTTGACAAAAATTTTTTGTACTTAAAAAAAGGACAATCACGCATTATATAAGTGTACCAAATTTCAAAATAATATCTTTTTAAATAAACATGCTACGGGGTGTTATATGTCTCCTGTGTCACCCGGTATACAGGATAAGATACACGGTACAAATTCAAGAGCATGTTCCTTATAAGACAAACAGTTATTCGAGTTAATCAGTTATACAAACAGTGTGTCCACGGATGTGGTTGACAAGGGGAAAAACTTCTTTATTTAATTATTATTTTTTAAAACCCTTAAATATCTATTCAAACTCAAGTTTATATACAGGGTGTCCAAAAATGAAGTAAAACTTTCTACGTTAGTGATATACGAAAAAAAGTTATTCTCTATTAAAAACTGTGCATCTCTTAAAAACTCCAAATATCCATAAAATTAATATAATAATAATAAATTAATGACGAGTAGAACATTTTTTTTTTGATTCGATAAAAGTTGTAAAACAGGGAGCTTCTTTCAAGACCGTATAAATACCTAATAAAATGGGAAAGACACAAACAACCAGGGTTATCAATAAGAATAGTTTTGGTAAGAATAGAAAAAAAATTATTTAATAAAATTACTACCGAAACCATAAACGGTATTATGGATGATAATATAAATATGTTAACGATAGGTATACAAAAAATAAACAGTGAAAACGAACTTAATTTACTTATAATAAAAATTTGTGTCATTCCACCTGCTTAATAAACAGAAGCAGTTAAGCCATGCTTCACTAATTTATGGCAGAACAGTACGCAACAACCAGTTTCACACGCTACAAATTAATAAAAGCGGGAATTCAAATCTCATGTAACCTGAAATATAATTTTTGAGGAATTAAAATGATAAAACGTGCGAAATAAGTATACGAAATTTAAAATTCTTTATTACATATAACATTTAGACAATATTAATAGTTTTTATTATGTACAGGTTTATTCATTATAAATTACCCACCCCTTATCATCGTTATTATTACCTATAGAAAATAGAATTTTAAATAAAAGTTGTGTGGTTATGACTGAATTTTGTTAAAATTACAGTAGCGTGCAAATTTCAGGGGATACAAAAAAATAATAGTTTTTTTAAATAGCCTGTATATTATTAAATTTTTGGAATGATCCTTTGTTTCTGATTTCACAAATATACCATATGTTACCCCTACCATATACCGTTTTTGAGTTATTAAACGTCGAATATCTTAGTTAAACTAGTTACTGTAAATATGGAAAAGTTAACATTATTAAAGTAAGCTATGAAAATGATAACTATTATGTTGGATAAGTGACATTTCTTTAATGAAATAATCAAAATGGTTTACAGTGAGGAAGAAAAAACCAAATATTTATACAAAATAGATTTATTTAGGAAATTTAAATATAAATAAATGATAACTCATAAAAGATGTTCGATGTGTCCACCATTATTGTCAATGTATAATTGATAACGTCCTCTTATATTTATAATTGCACCGGAAATGGCTTCATTATTTAATTCAGATTGTTTATTTCAAGTCGAATCCTATTTTTAATAACTTGAATACTATTATTATTATTATTATTATTGACAATGTCTTTTAGAAATACCCAAAAAAATGTATCCATAGAGGTCAAATCCATACTGTCAGGTGGCTATTTAATAGGTCCATTATTCCCTATTCATATTGGGAATACATTATTCAAATGATCTCCAACGGGTAGGACACTATGCGCAGTTGTCCCATCCTGCATCCAAATCATATCAAGTTCGGCTTCCTTAAAATTCTGCAAAAGAATATTTTCTGCTTCAGGGATAATTATTTACAGATAGGTAACTCCAGTTAAAGTATAATCATAAAATATGGGCCCAACAATTTTGTTTCTGAAAATTCCACACCAAACGCTAACAGTTTTTCTTCTTGATTTATTTATTTGTTTCACCAATATTTTTCTGTTGTGCTTGTTTTCCCACGACCTTCGATTTTTCCTATTAAAAACTCCTGCCGTAGAAAAGGATGATTCATCAGTCCATAATATTATAGTAAAAAATCGGGATCTTCATCCAACTTTTGATTCATCTGGCGGCAAAAGTCTAGCTTTTCCTTTTATGAGCCTCTGTTAAAACTTGTATGGGTAAAATCTTATATGGTCTGTAGCTGTTATTTTTTAACGTACGTTGGATTTTGGAATAACTTTTACCTAATTGATCGACTGCATTATTTATGCTACATTCAGAATTTTCAAAAAAATAATACAATGTTTCAAAAAAAGTCTAATCGCGAATAAATATGGATGGGCTTATCTTCGAAATGAAGCAGTATATCTAGCTTTTCTTCCTGATTTGCTTGACCTACACGCTTTTTTCTACTAAAACTGGAGGTATTATTCACCTTTCGGTAAATATTTTTGAACGTATTTTCTGATGATGTTGGAAGATTTGGATACAACACCCTATACGCTCTTTTTGCTGCACGTTTATTTTTGTTATTAGGTAAATATTTGGTTTTTTTATTCCTCACTGTACATCATTTTGATTATTTCATTAAAGAACTGTCACTTATCAAACATAATAGTTGTCATTTTCAGAGCTCACTTTAATAATGTTAACTTTTCCATATTTACAGTAACTAGTTTAACTAAGATATTCGACGTTTAATGACTCAAAAACGGTACATGGTAGGGGTAATATATGGTATATTTTTGAAATGACATGAAATTATTTTGCACTGCTGATACCGACGAGGATTGTGAGCTGCTCCAAAGAAATCTAAATAATGTTAATGATTGGTGCCTTCTAAATAACTTGCCTTTAAATATTACCAAGTGCAATGTCTTATCCTTCATTAAAAAGAACCAACCATTAATATTCAATTATCAATTGAACGGTACTGTCTTAAATAGATCAGATGAGTTTACTGACCTGGGAGTTCTTTTTTGATTCGAAAATGAATTTCAATAAACATATAGAAAATTTTGTTCTGTCTGCTTATAAAAGTTTGGGTTTCATAATTAGAAATTCAAGTGGTTTTGATGACAATGGGCTGTTAAACCTTCTGTATACAGCATTTGTTAAATCCAAACTTGAATACACCTCACTTATTTGGAATCCCGGCTACAACAAATATTGTAATAGTATTGAGAATATTCAACGTCGTTATCTAAAATTCATGTCATTTAAAATTGATAATGTATATCCTGTTATTGGCATTGAACATGGTTGTTAAATAGGTTCTCCTTTCTTAGCTTACTCGACCGCAGGAAACTCTGTTCTCTTTTGTTTTTACACAAACTAATTCACAATCTAGTTGACTGCCCAAATATTTTAAATATGTTGAATTTCCATGTCCCTGCATTTGAAACACGTCATCAGAGAACATTTTATCTACCTACCCCACGAACAAACGTACTTAAGTTCTCGCCTTTGTACTTTATGTGCGAGACTTATATGTCCGTTGTGGATCAGCTTGATATATTTTATTGCAGTATTACAAAAATAAAATGTATATTCACTTAGTCATTTTAATGTATTTTTTAACTGTTCTTAATGTATTATTTTTTATATTCAATTTTTTATATATATTTTATGTGTGTTATGTAAATAATGTGTATTTTCCCACCCCGTAATTGGTTTTTACTGTGGGGTGGTGTAACTAAATAAATAAATAAATAAATAAATAAATAAATAAATTAGGAATAAAGGATCATTCCAAAGATTTAATAATATACAGGGTATCCCATTAAAAAAAATATTATTTTTATGCATCCCCTGAAATCTGCACGCTACTGTACTTTTGATAGCATTTTACCAAAATTTAGTCATAACCACACAACTTTTATTTAAAACTTTTTTTCTATAGGCAATAATAACGATGACAAAAGGTGGGTAATTTATCATGAATAATCCTGTACCTTAATATACACAAATATACACCAGTCTTAAAAATCACAATATTTTTATATGAATGGAAATAACAGCAACTCGAAAACACCAAAATGCAATGACCGACGCCGATCAAAGATTTTGAGGTAGTTAAGTCAAACGGTTGCTTGTGTTATGGGTTTTAGAAATACAACCAACAGAAAAATTGTATTCAAATATGGTGCATATTTGTGGGATGTGGCTTAACTTACTCTTTATTAAACGAAGTATAGTGTTAATGGAAAACAAAAAAAATAATAATACGGTTTATGGATTTGGTAGTAATTTTATGAAATTTTATTTTCAATCCTTATAAAAATTGTTCTTATTGATGACCCTGAGATACACAAATCAACATTTGAATAGTTATTTGTAGGGTTTTTAGAGAATCTTCCTGTATTACAAAGAACTAGTTTTGTCAAATCAAAAAAAAATCGAGGCTTCTGCTCTGGGACACCCCAGAGCATTTTTTAGAGATATTTGGGGTCTTTAAGAGATGCACATTTTTACATAAAGAGTAACTTTTTTTTCGTAATTCACTAAATTTAGAAAATTTTATTTCATCCCTAGACACCATTTATATAAACTTAAATCTGAATAGGTATTTAAGGGTTTTAGGTGAAGCAGAATTTATTATATAGAATGACCTTTTTTCGTAATGTTTAAATAAATAAATTTTTCCTCTTAGCAACCCTATCCGCGGACACACTGTATTAGAAATTTCCCGTGAATAAAACTGGAGTAAGAGAAAAGTTAAAAATTTAAGAAATTATCAAATCAAACTCACGGTGAGTGGTCTATTAGACGTTTTCCAGAAACTACAAATAATTTGAAACAAAAAAATTTGCACATAGGGGTGCTTTATTTAATAAAAATAATGCCACGTATGTAACACTTCCGGTTATACCGGAAGTCGGCATCAACTTTCTTATTTCAAATAGCATACCATATTTTTTATGCCAAATTCGAATTCTGTTCATTATTTTAAGGTAACCTTGAGTATCATTCCCTATTAAAAAACCAATGGTTTTTGAGATATTTCTATTTTAATTAAATCTTATGCGAAAACTAACTCGTAGTTGAAAATTAATAACTTCCGCTATGATAAATTTCAATAACCAATGTTTCTCCCATATGTTTCCGAGAGATTGAGCTTATGTGCGCACAAACTACAATTGCTTCAAAATGTACAGGGTGTCCAGAGAAGGAGGTCGAACTTCGACGATTTCGACCTCCATTAAGTTGCTTATTTCAAATGAATATACTATATTTTGTAATCATATTCGCCTCCTTTTTTTGATTACCCTTCGGTCTATATGGGCATTAATAGTGTCAAATTGTTATTGTAAATAAATATGCAAAATAATTACTCCAATATAGATTATCTTAATTTATTGTGTATCCATGAAAAATGCAATAGAATTGTTAGTAGAACGTGCATAAAGTTCAACAAATCAAATCCTAATCTTTCATCTAGGAATGAAGAGAAATTCAGAATAATTGAGGCTAATTTCCTAAGCTAAGTTCGACGCTTTTAAAGTCACAAAAACAAGTCCCAGTCCAGTTATTGTGAATCAAAGTCATGCATTGAAAATATTTTTATAATTTCTAACAGATGTTGAAGAAAAAATACTGTCTTTTATATGCTGCCATTTTCCCGTCATCTTACAACTAGTACTAGAGAAAACCAAAATACAAACTAATAAAAACAAGTTTATTAAGTACATAAATTACAAGACATTAAAACATGAATTATCAGATTATGACTGGAATGATGGTATCACGGGGAGGATTTGGACACTGAAACAGAATAATTCATTGATAAACTAACAACACTAATAAATAAACATACAAAAACAGTGAAAAAGAAAGACAATAAAAAGAAAGAGTGGATTACTAGGGGCATAATAACTTCACAATTAACAAAAGGGATAATCTGTACAATGTTTCATACTGATTGTTTTTTTTTATGTAATTTAAGAATGTTTTTTTTCATACCAATTATTTTGTAATTCTCTCTCCAAATAAACATATTATTATTATTATAGCTACAGAACACGAAATAACTGTCCAGTATATTTCGAAGCATATCCACAAGCTTTTATTTACACTGCCGCGTATGACACAGGTATTTCTTATTCCTCTATAGAAATAATTTTGTGGACGCATAAAATATACAACTATAAATTTACTAAAGTGCAAGCTCTGCATCCAGGAGATACTGGTAATAGAGCAGTTTAGTGAAATGAGTTATTAATTTTATTAATACATAATATATAAACATATGTCGGCTATCGTGTAAGAATTGTCAATTTGTTAAATTTTGAAATTTCATAAAAATGACAATCGTATTGTCACATTAACAGATAGAAATTTAATGTATCCCACTAGAAATTACCGAAGCAGCGGATGCTGCGACCACTATTGGCCGATGGTGGAGGCGCCGTCTCAAAAATACCAAAAACCAAAAACCGAATAAGGAACACAAACTTTAATTTTCTTATAACTAATACATCAAACTTTTATGATTCAGTTCGGTAATTTATTTAAATGCTGACTGGGTTCAGTTAGTAGACTTCAAACGTAGGAATATGGAGAGATTTAGATGTGTTGTTTTGATGCTTATTTTAAATAAACAATTTCGTGCTTAAAAATTAAATAAAGTGCAATGTGTTATACGCCGTTTCAAAGAGCAATTCTTCTAGTATTAGAAACATAAAAAATATTTGTATATTGCTTATCCCTTACTACAATAAACAAATGATAAAGGTCTCATGTTACTGGAATGACTGTCTCAACTTCAAGAAAAATTTTAACAATTAGCAGGGTTCGCCCAGGTAAGTTTTTTTTCACCATCTGGCAACTAAAATGATTCTGTATAAGATCCAAAAAAAATCTTGCGGATTTTTTGCGCTTCTCTTGCAAATCAACAAAATATACAAAGAAGCGCGCGCGACGAACACTTAAAAATCTGCAATACTCGTTCCGTAAGAATTATGAATTTTCAAAATACGGCGTTATAAAGAATACATATACATTATGCAATTGCAACAAATCAGAGCATATCATTTCACTGAATGCCTGGATTTTAGAAATCGTATATCGGGATGGTCCCATCTGATTTTTTTTAGCAGCACCACCATATTCCACGTTTGACAAAATATGTTTACGAGTGATTTGCGGTTAGATAAAATCAAATAAATATTTGTAGTTGTTAAACTTATTAAACAAAGCGGTATATCGATAAAAATGGTTTACGATATAATTTGAAAAAAATATTTTTTGGCCATGAAAAATAAACCAAAGAGAAAATATTTTTTTTTCTTCACCTATACACGGGATGTGTATCTGTTGTTACCATTGTCCTTAGGAAAGTATATAAACTTGGGTTTGTTAAAATTTTAGGTTATTATTAATGTATACAAGCAGCTTAATTAATAGTAATCAATAATTTGCCGCTGTCAGCTGTACCTACGACAGTAAACAATGAACAATTTCAAAATTACCAAACGTAACATATGTGACGCTTTTATAGAGCACGGAAAACATATATCAACTGCAAAACGGTATGTTGCAGTTGCAATGTGTTATCATCAAAATTCAGAAACACTTATTGCCCGAATTTAAGATACGCTGGAATAAAGCCGGAAGAAAATGGGATGTGTTCTTACGCAGCAACGAGAAATGGTTAGATGGCGAATTTTTTGTACCATTCCAAGAAGACGAAGAACCATCGACGTCCTTATCTGGAAACCCACGAGGGAGACCATGTAAGTCATTTAACGAATCCGCAGAGAAGACACAGAAACGAAAAGCAATAAAACTATTTCGAGACTCTGGACTTGATCAGATTTATCATTCATATACTCAGGGATTACGTTCAATTGGTGAGACATGAGAATCAAAAATTATACAGGAACTACGTTCTGCATCACAAGAAAGGAAAGCTTTTTTCCACAAATTATTAAGACGTAATACTTCTGTTGAGCCTTTCACAAATTAAGAGGTCTTGGCTCTTTTCATTGATTTAGATTTAACGAAAAACCAATATACATACCTTAGAACCTGTTTACAAGACAAAGACTGTACTGTACTCCCATCATATACCAAACTTACAGAAGCAAAGAGAGAATGTTATCCAGAGCACATGCAAGTAACTGAAATTGGTGCTAAAGTAAGTTTGCAGTCTTTTCTAGATCATACATGTAATAGAATAATCAAAATTGATTCTGTGAATGTGGCCAACTTTTCACAATTAATATTATACAGTAAAAGGATCTTCGGGACAAAGTGGGTGCAAACAAATACTGTCTGGTGAAAGTGACGTAATATCCTATACTAACTTGTTTGTAACATCCCTGGTTTCACTACAAATTGTAGATGAAGTCACAAAAAACGTCGTTTGGAAAAATCCAACCTCGTCCTCTGTTCGGTACTGTAGGCCCATTTTAATAGAATTCTCAAAAGAGACTCCAGAGAAAACAAGATCTGTTGTCAATGAAGTGGAAACTCAAATAAGCACACTTTTGCCTTCTTTTGTAGTGAAGAATGAACAGCAGATGTCTATTAAACATGAGCTGTTCTTTACAAGATGGTAAGGTTACACAAGTAGTAACAAATACTCCATCAAGTGCCACATGCCATATATGTCTTGCAAAACCAACAGAAATGAACGATTTGGAACGTGTTAAACAGAGACCTGAGAATGAAGATCATTATAGATTTGGACTCCCATCTTTACATTCATGGATTCAATTTATGGAGTTAGTACTTCATGTTTCATATAATTTATCATTTAAAAAATGGCCAGTAACCTCAGAGGACATGAAAAAGCAAAAATAATCTAAAAAACCTTATGTACAGGAGCAGTTTCGGAAAGAATTAGGATTACTAATTGATAAACCTCGACAAATCAGCGGAATTAGTAAGGACGGAAATATCGCTCGAAGGTTCTTTGCTAATTCTGCTTGCACTGCACAAATTATTGGAGTTGATGAAGAATTAATTATGAGATTTCGCATACTACTTCAGACAACGTCAAGTGGTATGGCAATCAATGCCAAAAAAGTTTGGTGAATATGCTTTTAGAACAGCCGAATTATATGTGAGCAAATATCCATGGTACTATATGCCCTCCTCTGTACATAAAGTACTCATTCATGGAGAAAACATAATTCGATATAATGCACTTTTGCCACTTGACCAGTTGTCCGAAGATGCTCAGGCATCCAGAAATAAGGATTATAAACGTTTCAGGTTACATCATTCTCGCAAATGTTCCCGAAAAGCTACTAACGAAGATGTCTTTCATACTTTATTGTGTACATCAGACCCTTATGTAACGAGCTTAAGACAATCTATGTCATGCAAGATTGTGGAACTTGAAGAAGAAGCCTTGCAACTATTACAATAAATATTTATTTACATATAATTATGTACATAAATTACACGCTGTATAAAAAATAAAGCAAAAGCTCTAGGCGGGCTCTAAAGTGTTTTACGACCCGGAGCTGCGGGTTTTAAAGTGATACTTTAAGCCCTCAAACCAAGCATATAAAAGGGACCATTAAGACCGGTCGTACTTAAAATAATTTTAAAAACTAATAATTTTCTTATTTTTATCAACGTTCTTCTCAATATTGACGTGAACTGTTCTTATTTCCGTTGCATTGTTTTTGTTACCTTTGTTGTAATTGCCTTTGGTGCAAAAAAAGAAACAGGTCATGTATTTTTCTTTTCTCTTTAGTTGGTTTTGAATCACCACCTTCTGAGTGGAGGTTAAGGAATCATCTTCTCCTTCTTCCAGTAGGAGATGATTTTGGTGTATCTGTTATGTATGTATTTTCTGCACATTTTGCTTTTATTTTTTTAATTTTTCGAGAATACAAAACACCGAAATTCAATAATAAAACGAACTTGTTGCCGTCTCTGAAGAACTTTAAGCAACTTTAATGAATCTAATATGATTCTTTAAAAAATATGTATATTGTAACTTGTGAAAGCAAACTTTGTTCTCCATGGCACAGTACACTCGGTACTGATGTTAATTTAACAATTTTTCTAAATAACTTTAAATATATAAGTAATGCATTTATAGGTCGAAAGATAATCAAACAAGGAAGCGAATAGGATCATAAAATACAGTATGTTCCATTTGAAATAAGCGACTTATGGAGGTCGAATTTGTCGAAGTTCGACCTCCCTTTCTGGGCACCCTGTACATTTAGGAGCATTTTTAGTTGGTGTGCAGATAAGTTCTACCTCTCGGAAACATATGGGAGAAACATTGGTTATTGAAATTTATCATAGCGGAAGTTATTAATTTTCAACTACGGGTTAGTTTTCGCTTACGATTTTATTAAAATCGAAATATCTCAAAAATTATTTTCAGTTTTAAATTATGTGTAGTTTCTCAAAAACGTTTAGCAGGCCACTCACTGCGATGCACCCTGTATATGGATACTTAGCAAATAGTTGCATCACAACTTTCAAACAGAACATTTTTCTGTTGAAAATTTTAAATTCTGTAGTTATTGATTTTTGCAAAAACACATCTCGATTTTGAAATATTTGATGAAGAACAAGTTCATTTAATAATAAACCTCGAAAGCGTGTTATAGACAGATTATCCTTTTAGTTTAACTATTTAACACACATCGCAAAAAACATGTTTATTTCTGACCGGCGAATCCGCCAAAACCGACTATTCTCTAGTTTACGTCTCGGACGTATTGACTTCCACGCTTATATTTTATATTTTAGCAATGTACTAATGCATACCAAAATTAGGCGGAGTCGGACTAGAGGTTTTTGATTTATGGGGCCTTTTGTGTAATAGGTCAAAATTTAGTTTTCAACTCAAAAATTGTAGATTTATCGATATTAAATTTTAATCTTCTGTGTGTCTAATGTCTACATATATGTGTATTTTATTGACATTCAAATTGATTGGTCTTATAATTGTCATGCCTACAGATGTGTTTTTTTTTTAAATTTCTGTTGTGGAATTTTTACATCATTATTTGTCTATTGAGCCTTGAAGAAGTTTAAGCATATTAAACGAAACGTAGGCAAGGTAGTGTTTTATTTTAACCTATTGTCCTGGTTCCTACAAGTTCAACCAGTAGAACAAGTATATTAAAAACATTAAAGGTAACCTAATTAATAAACTTGTTTATTTATTTAATATGTCTCTCAATCACGGACATTGTCCAAGTATTATCAAGCAGGCAATTGTATTATTAGTTTATAAAAAACGATGTCCTGTAGACATTAAAAACAAATCTCTGTACCAAGTATTTTATCGAAAATCTTTCAAAGGATTATATATTATAGACTGGCTTCCTTTCTCGAGCGCAATAATATTCTTACAACATGCCAACATTGGGCCGGCAAATCCACAGAGACTGCATCTTGCCATTTGTTGGAATATGTTTATGCAAAACTGGATAGAGGTTTTTATGTTGTGTCACTGTTATTCGACTTATCAAAAGCATTCGATGCTGTTGCTCATCTTCATTCTCTATTGTAATTACTTTCCTAATTCTTCTCTCCCAATCTTCCTTGTTAATTTTCGACACTTCATTTTGAATTAACTCTACGACTTCTTTATCGAATTTCGGAAAAATTTTTATTTTCTGACGTTTTTCTTCAATTTACACCAAATGAATTCAATCGGGTTAAAAATACAGAAATATGGCGGTAATCTCAACACTTTGTGGCCATATCCCTCTGCTACATTATCTATAATATACTACTTCTCATAATTTTTCATTTGCAGGAATAATAGAGATCATGTTCCATGAAAAAATTTGTAACTCCAGCTTAGTACAACTCTTGTTAGGAATTTTATACAGTTGACTCGCATTGTCAAGAGCAATAATATTATTCGGTTTTAATTTTGGAATTAGTGTATTTTCAAACCATTTCTCAAATATTTCTCGCTCCATGTTCTTGTGGTAATCCACGTTACAGTCTTCCATGTTTTTTCCGCACAGTTACAATGTGTTATCAACCCATCCATCAACTGATCCACAGTGTAATATAACCAACCGAGTCCCTTTGTTAGGTTGCAATAAGATTGGATGACACGTCCTAGATTCATCAGTCCATCCTTTTTTTACGGTGTCATGAGTATCATACCAAGTTTCATCTAGATAATAAATTGGTCTATTTTCCCTTCCGAGTTCTTTTATCTCTTCTAGATATGAATTTCGCCAATCCACTATTCGTCTGTTTTCCATAGTCGCCATGCGTTTATTAATAGTTTGATATTTAAATCCAATTTTTTCTCAGCCAAGTTCCTAATGTCCTTTTGGTATATTTTAGACGATAATCCATTTCTTTTAGTTTTCTGTCTACCACGCCAATAGTTGGTATTTCGTTTTTCTGATGCACGTCGTAAACTAAAGTTCTTAGAAGTTTTGCTATCGATGGGTTCAGTGTTTTCGATTGACCGGCGTAGGATCTTTTGTTTTCTTAGGAGGGCCCTTCTTTCACCAGTTTGTGTATTGTGGGATGGTGAACGTTAGTCAGAGATTATGTTTCACCTAATACATCCAAATCATACAATTAGGGTCATTAACTCGCCTCTTCAAAAGATTATTGCAAACATTAAGGCAAATTTGTTTCGCCTGCTCGTTCAAACGTAACCGATTTTTTCTTACTGAAAACACTAATGAACTTTGATTTTCTTTATCACTGTAATCACTATCACTTTCATTTTCACAAAGACAATAAGATGCAGACGTAGAGGCCTCCCACGGTTGAAACATTTTTTATATCAAATGCCTTCTTAAATTATTTTCAAAAACACACCAGCAAACAAACAGATATAAAATAATTCTTACTTATATTATACTTTTACACAACTCACTGCAATATGATAACCTTCCTAAATTATTTTCAAAAACACACCAGCTAATAAACAGATATGAAATAATTATTACTTATATTACACTATTACACAACTCACTGCAACACCATAACCTTCTTAAATTACTTTAAAAAACACACCAGCAAATTAACAGATATAAAATAATTATTATTCATATTACACTATTACACAACTCACTTCAACATGATAACCTTCTTAAAATATTTTAAAAAACACGCCAGCAAATAAACAGATATTAAATAATTATTATTTATCTTGTAATATTATACTTATAGTATATCAGCACTGCTAGAATGATTCGGTAACAAAATTAAGTGCGGCTCTGAAGTATCACAGAATGTAGGTGAAACTCCGCCTCGGTCGCGTGCCAGCAAAATCAACAATCATCGTTCTCACTTTAATGTAAGCGGTGTAAAAGACGGAAGATGTCATATGTTATACATTTCCCGCCCACATGCGCGTCTTGCTCCGCACATCCCGTCACAATATATGTTTCGCTGACTGTACAGTTTCTGTATCTTAATGGTGAATAAAATATTATTATTATTATTGTTATTATTACATATTAAACTAAACATTAACATCTCCAAACATCAACATTATAGTTTATAAATAACGGCACTGTGGACCTCGTTCTGCCGATGTAGTACGTACAATAAACCTCGCGCACTGATATACGAGCATGTGACGTCAGCCCAATCGGAAAGCGTTTATCGGATTTAAATAATGCAAGTATTTTCTGCGGCTTCTGTTATCGTTATGACTGTTTATTTTTCAAAATAAATTTCAGTTAATAAAGGCTCTAATGTATGATTTTAGCTAATATTAACGCAAATCAGTTTGTTGTGGACATGCCTATTTTCTTGGATACTAAAATGGGTGTTTCAATTGCTTGTTTTTGTTTAAATAAAATTTTACGAAAATTTAGAGAACCTAAACAATTTTTTTATACGGTCCATTACGAGGCTAGCTCAAACATCACTGATGGCTTAGTAACTGATAGCAGTGATATCTAACTGGTAGTAGTACTGACCATCAGAGGGATACACGTATCATTCACTATGTCTGTTTTGTTTAGTTTGCTTTAGGCTAGCCTGGTTTGCTATTATTATTTGTCTTCTCCATTACTTAAGGCATACTGACGAGAACATAAGTTCGAAACCGGTTTATATCTAGTGAGGAATTGACAAATGATCCTAACTAACAAACAAGATTTGCAGGAAATTATTTATTTTTTATTGTATTTAATAATATTTCAAATTATAATAATATTATAATAAAATGAATATTCATTATGAATAAAAAAAAAAGAAATCAAAAACAAAACATAAAAATTCTCATGAATTAAATGTGTTCGAAACACGTATTTATTATTATTTTCTTTTATTCATAAACTAGAAATAAATAGAAAAAATGAAGAAGTGTTTTGAATTATAAATTACAGTTATGCCACATAACTTATGCTTAAACAATAAACACGATACAAGAAACAAATGAAAACAATGTTTTTTAAATTTGGTCTATTAGTTACCGAGAAAACTGATATAGAAAATTTAAAAATGTTATATCCTCTACTCAGAAAGTGTGCTGTGAACGCAATGTCACTTTAGATTAAACTTGGATTATTGGATGTTTGTTTTTGAGTGCCTCTATTTGATATACATACCTCTGTGCAGGGTTTCATTAAAAAAAGGAGTTTTCCCCATTAGAAATTGACTATAATGATAGGTCGTTATGGACACCCTGTACAACATAATAAAAAAATCATATTATTCCGTTTCAACATCGTCTGTTTTATTAATATTTTAAAGTCAAGATAAAAATCAGATAAGATTCAATATAATAATTGGCATTTAATTACGTCTACATGAGGACATTAATCAAAAAATTGAATGTGTGAAGTGTCAACAACTGCTAATCTTGTAGCAATCCAAACTTTGGAAATTAAAATAGCATTAATCATAAACTCTGTCTAACAATAATTCTTGTAAAATGCATTTGTTTGTAAAATACCGAAATTAGGTTTTGGACATTTTCTTTCATTATGTGTGAGCACTATTTATTTCTCTACAAAAAAAGTTATACTTGTTGGAAAGTGATACAATGCACTATTTTCGAGAAATTCGTGATTTGCAACTAACTACACGTAAGAGTTACTGTCCAGTCGGCGGAAGAAGGCCGGCGCGTCAAGTATTGCCAATAAGTCGCCAGCTTTTTGCGAAATCGTATACTAGGAATCTAATATCTTCCCCAATGAGTAGGTGCGGATGAAAATCATCATAAAAATTTGTCATGCACTAATTCATTTATTTCATTTACGCTTAATTGTGAATGGAACGCAGAAGTCACATTCTTTCCGCGGGTCTTCTTTTCCTGACCAAGCATTAACTGTAATACCTTTTTTTTGTAAATAATTATATTAGGCTCAAATTTAATGAAATACGATGTCTAAAATCTAACAGCAAAAATATTATGGTTTAAAGTGTCAAAGAAAAGTACTGTAACTAGCGCCCTCTATAAATTGTAATATGGGTAATATCAACATTTTATCAAAAATATACCTTTACCAAATTTGAAATCGATACGTACCATAGCCGCTGAAACAGAGACAAAAAATGAATAAAACATTTAAACCTGTACCTGGTATTTATTTTACCTACACATACACTTAATTCTATTCAAGCTGTAACAAAAGACATGTTCAACTGACTTTTAGGTCAAATTTTGTCTACACACTGACTCACGTTAACGCGCGTACATGAAGCTGCGTTCATGTGTTAAGACATGGACGTGTGTTTATAGACATCCTATAAGCGAGAAACATTAATAACAAAACAAACTTAATAAATATAGTTTAAAAAAAACTAAAAAACACGCTTTTAAAGCACATCAAACTAGAAAGTGAAAAATAATTATTAATATAAACTGAAAACAATAATGAACGAAAAATACTAGTATTATTGTGAAAAAAGCGTGGGTTGCTCGATATACGAAAAATATGGCACAAAGCGCCCCACGCTTTTTTCACAATAATACTAGTATTATTCGTTCATTATTGTTTTCAGTTTATATTAATAATTATTTTTCACTTTTTAGTTTGATGTGCTTTAAAAGCGTGTTTTTTAGTTTTTTTTAAACTATATTTATTTTTCACTTTTTAATTTGTTGTGCTATGAAAGCGTGTTTTGTAGTTTTTTTAAACTATATTTATATTGCTTATTGATGCTGATATTATAACATATTACAATCCAACAGATATTTCTGAAAAAAAAATTATTTTTTTATTTCAGCCATGGGATTTGAACTCGCGCCCGAGGAGTTCGTCATTTCGCGTCGACTAAGACTTGCTCACTCTGCCAACGACCGAACTAAGAATCACGGAATATACTTACAATATTAAGCCTCTTGCTCTCACGCAGAGGATACGTGAGGGAAGGACTGGCGATCCTGATCAGGATAATGATATAAACTTATCAAATTATTGTATTGTTACCGGTTCTTCGTAAGTGTACAAAGTTTCAATTAAATCTGTCCGTTTAAAGTGGGTCAAAATCGAGTCCAAAGAGTCGGTTACAAACAAACAAACAAACAAACAAACAAACAAACAAACAAACATACAAGTGAAGCTAATAAAAGCGTGTTAAAAAAAGAGATAATTATTTTCAAGATTTTTATTGAATTATTAAGGATCAAAACAACAAATTCAAGATATTTTTCTTACTTATTCGCCCAATATCCATAGAAACAAAAGATGAGTGACAATTGACAATTACTAGTTGTGTTTCTTTTATTGTACGTACATATGTCGATGCATTTAATAAAACTAGAATAATTATCAGTAAAATGAGTTTTCACGATAAAGAATTAAATGATATGCTTTATATGAATTGCAATAAAAACTCTTTATTAGCATCTAGAATGTACGCTGCTGCATATCCAGATAGAAGACACCCATAAGTGAGTGCTTTTGAAAGGCTGAAAGTTATACGTTTGTCACTTAACGCTCTAGCCCACTGCGCCACTGAGCTACATGTATTAATTCATGTTTATTTAAAAAATTTCTAATTCGAATATCAGTAAATTCTCCCTATTCCTGATATGGCGGAATTTTATTCTCACTCTCTAGAGAAATACCGTTATTTGTGTTGCGCAATAAATCAGCGAACTCTGGCGGCTCGTCCACTTATACAATCAATCACAAACGACCAATTTGGAAAAATAGCAATAGCAAAAAATTAAAAAGACTGGAAAAAACCGCATTTTATCATAGATCGCATGCAACAGGTGGCTGACGAGTCGGGTGGTTCGTCGGATCAATCTGATGGAAAATGTGAAATTTGTGGAGAAAATTTTAGAAGAAATAAAGTGAAATGTGAAAATAGTAAATGCAATGTCGTAGTGCACAGCCGGTGTTTTGAAAGTGCAGTAAAATTATTCCTGGGATCGAATGTCAGCAAAACCAGCTGGCAATGTAAAAAGTGTTGTGTGTCTGCTGTGAATTCTTCTAGTAAAACAGAGGTGAATAAGTGTTTAAATAATTGTGATGCAATTGTGCTGCATAAAGAAATTGAAATCCTTACACGCGAAAAATATGTGCTAAATAAATACTTGGAAAGTTTGGAATATACAAATAAGTTACAAAAAGATTTATTAGACACAAAAACTGTAAGTAATTCCTTTATTGATAAGACCATATCAATGAACTATAGTTCTGCTGTGAAAAACGTAAACAACAGCGTGAAACAAAATTCTGCTGTGCTATTTATAAAGTCGTCTGATCAAAAGGTAAATTTTATTTCTGAAATAAAAAATAATGTAAATCCTAGAGACTTGAACATACTCGTCAATAAAACCAAGCCAATTAAAGGTGGTGTGCTAATAAATTGTGATGACATAACCTCTCTAAATAAACTCAAAACTGCAGTTATTGATAAATTTGGTAATAAATTTAGTGTCAGCGAATCAAAAAAACTCAACCTACGTTTGTTAATAAAGGGCGTTAACAAAAACATTACAAATGATGAAAATATAGTAGAGGAAATTCGTGGTAACAATATTTTTAAAAATTGAAATTAAAATTATAACAAAACTTGTCCGAAAGTTTATGCAAAATATTGTTATAGAGGTTTCACCCTCTATAAGAAAATTAGTTATGTCTAAAGGTCACTTATTTATTGGCTGGGAAAAATATTATGTCGAAGATTATGTCAGAGTGTTACGATGTTATCGTTGTCAACGTTATGGTCATACTAAGAAAGATTGTCAAACTTCTACCCCAGTTTGTTGTCCTCTGTGTACCGAAAGTCACGAACAAGAGGAATGTGAATCTGTGACCAAAAAATGCAATAATTGTATTTTATATAATAACAAAAATAAAAGTGATTTGCCAACGGATCATGCTTGTAGCGATTTTCAGTGTCCTATATGTATATAAACACCAATTAGACCTACTTAAATCAAGGATTAATTATGGGGAACACAAAACATAAAGATATAAAAGTATGTCATCTTAATGTTCGTTCTCTAGCAACAGGCTTTTTAGAATTACAGGAAATTATCTTTAACAACTCTTTGGATGTTGTGACGGTCTCTGAAACTTGGCTCTCAAATGAAGTTATGTCCAGTACTGTGGACATTAGAGGATATTCTTTATTTCGTAAAGACTGCGCAGGTAGAGGTGGGGGTGTAGCAGTGTACGTTCGTGAAGAACTTAAATGCCAAGTAATTCAATTTGACGTTGATATTGATGAAAAGGGAATCGAGAGTTTATGGCTTAATCTAAAATCTCACAGTACAAATTTAGTTATTGGTACAATTTACCGTCCTCCAACTCAGATTTAATCAGTCTTATAGACAATGTGTTACCTTTTCTATTACCTATGTATGATAACATTGTTGTTTTGGGAGATTTCAACACGAATTTTTTTAATGTTGGAAATAAAGTATCTGAGTGCTTCAACACATACGGCTTTCACGAGCTAATTAGTGAACCGACAAGAATTACCCAGTATTCTGCAACTTTGATTGATCAAATTTTTATAAATAAAAATATTTCTAACTTTGCTGGGACGCTTAATGCTAACTTGGTTACTGACCATATGTTAATTTTTTTGTGAATTCCACTTATCGATCCCTAAGTATGCGCAAAAATATGTTACATATAGAAACTTTCATGATTTTAACTACAATAATTTTCTTTCTGACACAATCAATACCTCTTGATGATGTTTTTTACTTGCCCTATATCGAAGATAAAGTTAACCTTCTCACTAATTTTATTATAAATCTATTTGACATTCATGCACCTGTATGTACGAAAAGAGTAAGTAAGCCGCATGCTCCTTGGCTAACTGACACGATTAAACTGATGATAAAAGATCGTGAGAAAGCTCTGTCAAAATATAAAGCCAATAATACCCCGGCAAATTGGTGTAGTTATAAAACAAAAAAGAAACTTTGTGCTAAATGCAATTTGTAAAGAAAAAGCAGCGTATCTTTCGTTTTTAGAGGGGAGAAAATCCTCAGAACACCTGTGGCGTGCGCTGAGAACTATGAATGTTTATACGAGTGATAATAAAAATTCGCTAAATTCCTTTTTAAAGCCAGACCTGGTTAACGGCCACTTTTTATCGATTTTTAACGATAATGCTTGTCCAGAAAATGTTGCACATTTTAACTCAAACACATTTAACGAAAACACTACTTTTAAGTTCAATCTAGTTGATGAATCTACTATAACAAATGCAATAAATGGTCGAATGCAAGTGGTATTGATGGTATCAATCTAAATATGCTATTACTATGTGCTCCTGTCATTATGAAACATTTGTTGCATATAATAAAGTACTGTTTAGAGATGGATTATTTTCCCAGTGCATGGAAGACTGCTTTAATTTTTCCTTTGCCGAAAGTCCCAAATCCAGTGTCTGTAAATGAACTGAGGCCCATAAGTATTCTCCCAATATTATGTAAGATTCTATAAAAAATTGTCTATGTACAAATAAATGAATATTTTTCAAAAAATAACATTATTCCAAAACACCAATCAGGTTTTTGAAAGGCTCATAGTACAACAACTGCATTACTAAACCTTCATGATACTATTATCACAAATCTAGACAAAAAACTTGCGACAGTACTCATTATGTTAGATTTTTCCAAAGCATTTGACACCATCAGTCATGAACTCATGTATGCTAAACTGAAATATTATGGTTTTGACCCCATTGCACTGTTATTTTTTGAAAACTATTTAAAATCAAGGTCTCAGCTAGTGCGAATTGGAAGCACTGAATCCTCTGTTGGAAATGTGTCATCGGGAGTTCCACAAGGATCAATTTTAGGCCCCCTGCTTTTCATTGTATACACGGCTCACATGTATAATAAAATAAAACATATGTCAATGCAGACTTATGCGGATGATACCCAACTGTTGTTTCACTTTAATAGCGAAAATTGTCACCAAGCAGCTCTTAGTATTAATCAAGACCTTAGTTATATTGAAAGGTATGCTTCTGAAAATAACTTAAAGCTCAACGCGTCGAAATCCTCCGCTATGCTCTTTACTTCTGCAGCTAAATATATTCAGTTAAAGTCTAGCATTACTTTAAGAATAAGTGATGATCTAATTAGTTGGTGCGAATCTACAAAAAATTTAGGACTTTTGTCTGATATTAATCTACGTTTTATTAAACATGTAAGTAATTTGATACAGAAAACTATCTACGCTTAAGACTTCTATATGCAAATAAAAAAATTTTGAATTTCAAATTAAAGAAAAAACTTTGTGAGAGCCTTGTATTGTCCATTTTTTATTATTGCGATATCGTTTACTATCCTTGTCTTGATATGGTCAACAAGAAACGTATTCAAAAGGTACAAAACACTTGCTGTCGATATGTTTTTGATCTTAGAAAATTTGATCATATCTGTAATAAAATTAATCAGATACAATGGTTAAATATGGACAATTTATTTGAGTATTTTATTTTGGTTTTTGTTCACAATTTATACACAACTTCAACACCCCTCTACCTTAAAGAAAAACTGATTCCGAGAAGTACTATTCATAATGTTAATGTTCGTGGCAGAGACACATTAACAATGCCTCTGCATAGCACGTCCATGTTTCAGAGATCATTTTCGTACAACGCAATTTATTTATACAATAAACTAAACCTAGATTTTAAAAAGTATACCGTTCCTAATTTTAAAAAGAAACTCAAAAAATATCTTTTAGATCAGCAGTTACTTGGCAACTCATTTTAATTCTTGATATATATTTTTTTCTCTTTTTTCTTTCTCTTCTGTTTGCATAATTTTTGGGATAATCTACTCATTACTTTTACGTTTTACTTTCTTTCTTTCTTTTTTTCATCTTTTCAATTTAATGTTACTATTATTTATATTTATATTTTTTTATGTAATTATTTACATTGGGTTAAGTGTAAGAATAGCCCTAGAGCTAATCTTCGCCCAGGGAGTAAATTAATTAATGTAAATTTATTAATTTAATAAAGACGTTTTATTATTATTATTATTATTATTATAACAGGTTTCGTTTGAGTTATATCGCAGTCGCGCAGTAGACGGACTTGCATTGCTTGTATTGCATAATTCCGTTCTCGATTGTCTGTATGGTTGCACGCAACTGGTTGCATTGTTTTGGTTGCATAAATGGACGAGGTATAAATACTTAAATAAGGTAATGTTTAATTATAAGGTAATGCACTTATTCATGTTGGACCAATTTGATAAAAAGAGCATCAAACTATTAACCTCTTGTATTTATTGGTTATTTAACGTTTGCGTAAAATTTATCAAAAATAGGGAACTTTTTGTTTTTTGTTTCTCAAAATTTGGACGTAAATGATCATATTCTCAAAACCATTGAAAATAAATACCAAATGGTAGGTCGCACAGTGGACGGAAACGCCAAACAGATGGCCAAAATTAAAAAAATGAAGATTTTATTTTGAAATGGAAACGTTTTAAATTGTTGTAGTGGTACCCCTAGCATTAGACACGACCGTTAATACCGGTCCGGGTTCACTACCTGAGCGAGGAAATTACTTATTGTGCGACCGTGCAGCGCGTCACTTCAGCAGCTCGCAACGCTTCAAAAATCGATAAATTTTGTCTGCAGCGTAAAAATTCTCAAAGTGCAGTTTTCTGTGTCATAAAAATGGATTCTGCATCAGAAAGTAAGTACAATTAAAATATCTCAATATCAGATTAGTTTAATTATATGGTAATTAGTAAATAATTATCGGTGGAGTGCATTTTTGTACATGCAACGATTCATAAACTCCACAAATAAAGCCATAAGTTACGCGGTTGGTGATGGTTGGTCTTGAAACTTATTGGAATGTGTTCAATGAACATTTTTTCGGAAGTGTATAAATAATTAACTGCATCTTTTTGCATCTTTGCGAGATATTGACCAAATTGTGCGCGAATGTACGGATGCATGCACATTCGTGCACCATAAAGTGGGCTTCTTTTGAATGCGTTCTCATGAAATGAGAACGTCATGCGTTCTCAACTCATGCGTTCAAAGTCATTACACATTTTTATTCCATTCCCCAGATCCTAATTTTCCCGAAACAAATGAAACACATGAATTCGCTTCAATTCAATAATCATATTTGAACTATGTATATATTTTTGACCTTAATTTTTTTGAAATTCTATATGGGATTCTTCATCAGCGACCCAAAAAAACTGTATACAAAGTTTTGTAAAAATGCAGCGATAATTGGCGATTTTTTGTATGTTTTGGGGGGATTTCATGGCCGCCATTTTGTTTTTTTTCAAAATTCAACTTCGGATTCGTGATCAGCGGCACAAAAAACCCCTGTATGCACAATTTCAGTAAAATAGCTCAATGCCTTTATATTTTGGCCAGCTTTTCGGCGTTTCCGTCCACTGTGGGTCGTCGGAAAGCTGTTGTAATTCTTTATTCAAATATGACATAACATACAGGGTGTTCCATTTGAAATAACAAAGTTATTAAGGTTTTTAAATTTTAAAGTTTGACATAAAATTATAGACATCCTGTAGAGAAAAATCTAAAATCGGTTACATGATTTGAAAGCCCCTTTCTATGGTAATTAAATATTTGAAAGCATTTCAAATTAAAAGAATACAACGTTTCTTGTAAAGGTGTACATGAGTCAAAATTTCTATATAATTCCAAATAATTCCTAAACTGCTCAAAGAAAATGTTATGGTAGTTCATTGAAAGGCTCTTGACGTTCATTAACCAAATATGCATTAATATATAGGGTGTTTCATTTAACTTAACATAGTTGATCACTACCTAGCTATAACGAAATACCCTGTATGATTAGATTATACAATTGTGAATGCTGACAAACTTTTGTTTTAATTTTTTTCTATCTGTAATATTTACAGAGTTATGGAACAAATACGCACTAGATTGATACCCTGTGTAACAAAACTAACTACTTATTATTAAGCCTGGCCAAGGTCATTAATCCTACAGAGACGTACTGGATATGCATCATATCATAATACTTGATTAAGTACAATAATAAAAACAAAAATATTTTATATATTGTGATGTATGTTTTTGTACTATTTCGTTCGCTTTAAATTCTTTTTTATGTATTTCCTTATATTTTGTAAGCTTAGCGCTGCACATTATTATTAAACTGTTAAATGACGTTCACACATGTACATTGTATATCTAAGTGATAACTAATAATAAATAAATAAATATATAAAATAAATGGAAATAAATTTTATTAATACTGGTACACTTTATAAAAATATGTACAAAACTCACCTTCTTAAGCAGATTTATGAAGTAGCTTGGTTGTGGTTATCACAAACTGGAGCACTTCTATAATAACTGTGTAGCATCAGATATGTTTCTACAGTTGTCTCAATAAGCGATGTTTGCTATGGTGAAAAAATATGTTTGTATTTTGAAAAAGACCATTCGACATCTACGGAAGTAATACAGGCATAAGTAAAACACTCTGTGAACTCACTTAACGCAGCTGTAGATGCACCATCACAAATTTGTCTTAATTTGGTAAAATCAGGATTTTCCGTAATACACTCTCGAATTTTTCAATAACGGGCTTATTTTTTACGTCATTTATAGTCCGTGGCTGTGTATTTACGTCGTCCACTATTTGCAGCGATTCCACTAACAAAAACGAAGTATTTTCAATTTTTCTATTGCGTCGTGTAGTCCTCTATAATTGTTATAAATAGTTTTTCAATCTGTTTCAAGGGAAACATCTTGAAAGCTTGTCTGGCTTTCCTTAATAGCTGCAGCCTCGTTAGGGTTGAACTGTAGTATCACAGCTTTTATTTGTTGAAAATATTCACCATAATAAAAAGCTGCCTTCAACCACGTTCCCCAACGTGTAAGAATCGGCTCTGGTGGTTCCGGAAAACCAGGACACAGTGAGTGAAATGCTCGAAGAAGTTTAGGAGATTTGAGAAATACTTTTTTTGTATTTGCTATTAATGCATCTAGCTCTGGAAAACATTTTCGAATCGTTTCTGCTACAAGATGGAACACATGCACTTTACACGTAACATGTAAAAACCTACAATCGTCTCTTTGAAGAAAATGGCTTACCAAACGCATTGTCGCAGCACCGTCGGTCACAAACATCAATACTTGACTTGTTGACAGTTCAAATTTTTCGAAAAGCTCCAACACCACCCGCGTAATTGTTTCGCGGGTCGAGTACCCGTACTATAACATTTAAAATAGAATTTCTTTTACAATCTGTCGTCTCGTCAACACATAACCACAGCCGTGTATTTTTTAATGCACCTTTAATCCTATTTACAATGTCTTCACGAACACTTGGTACATATCTACGTAACAATGAACGACTTGGTAAATTCACCTGGGGATTGTATTTATTCCAGAACTTCCGAAATGCTGGTTTATCCAACATGCGCGGTGGAACATCACAGGCAATCAGCAGTAACAGTAAATCAAACATAAAATGAGGTACCAAAGAAGACACGGCATTTTTTTATTTTTATGCCGGTTACTATTGACATGAATTTTGCAGCCGTATTTATTCCAGCACATTAAGTCTTGATCACAAACTTTACAAATTATTTTACACCCATCATAGAATAAATCCGGAAATTCACCGATAAATTTATTCACTTTATCAGCGTCCGGTCGTTTTATACTCTTTACGCTTAAGATTATTTATTATTTATTAGTACTCTGTGCATCAACCAACAGATAACAACAGAAGTGTGTCGTGTCATCGTCATCGTAAACAAGCGCGCGATGGCATTGGTATTGCGCCGACCCTGAATCTACCATTGCTTGGCCAGGCTTACTTATTATGTGTATAACACCGATAACCATACAAAATGGCTGGCTAACTTCCATATTTTATGAATAAAAATTTACAGTCTAAACCTATAAAATGTTTATAAACCTCAATCATTTTCATTAAAATCCAGTAGTACCATTTTATTCACTTAATAGTTAAAAAATTAATTCATTTAAAACTCTATAAACTGAAATTAAGTTTTGTGCGATATCAATGCCTTCTATGTAATTTGATTTGTAATATTTGTTACCCTACAAAAGGATTATGTAACTTAGGTATCTGTTAGGTGACCAAACTTCTGATAAAATAACTTAAATAACATAATTGAAATTTTTTCAATGTAATTAATAACAATAACATGATAATAACGTTCTAATACGATAACCCACAACATAGATTTAGTGTATAGAGGGAAATCTATATTAAATATCTATGTATTCTTAAAGTACCTAACCCATAAATTCGATCACATTTTTACAAGCAATTTAAAAAAAAAAACGTCCGAATACGTCAAATAGTGTTTTTTAAATGCCATTGTCTGAGGCGTCTTAATTTTTTATGTGACAATCGTTTCTGATTGTGTCATTTGATAGAGCATATTTTGCATATTTAGTTCCATAAACAATTTTAAATAATGAATTATTACGCAACCAATTTTGAAAACACGATTAAGTCAATGGGTGCGTTTAAAAGGGAGTTATTAAAAAAAAATAATAATAATAAGAAAACTACGATTTTTCTCAAGAAATATTGTATAAAAATTAAACTAATGTTGCCAGTAGAAAGATTTTCAATCATTTCGTTGATACCATGGCCTACTTGGTAAAAATAAAAAAAAACGACATGAAATCGCAGCCATCTTAATTTTTGCGATTATTGCCTGTTGAAATTATTTTCAAATAAAAAGTCGCCATATGATGTGTCATTGGTAAGAGAATTTTAGGCATAATCTGATGATGTGAAAAAATATGGTGTTCCATTTGAAATAACTAAGTTGTGACAACTTTCGGTTAAACAGGAAGTGATTTGTGACGAATGAAATAGTCAAAATGTGAGTAATGTTATATAATTTGGGTCCATATTTTAAAATTCCAACTTAAAAGACAAACAAATGGCAGTCTGTTTCCACTTTCTGTTGACACCCTGTATAGGCAGTATATCACGTTTATTCGCAATATAGAAAATGAAAACTTAATAATCTAAAAATCAATAAAATGTATCATTGAGAAATTACTAGAGTTTTATCGGCCTATTAATAAACTAAATATTTGTTGAGAATTTGTCAATTACAGATAACAAGGGTAATGGATATACATCATCATAATATTTAGTTGGATCACATCTGAGAACTTTACTATTTTTGATTTATATAAATATTTGTTGAGAATTTGCCAATTACAGGTAACAAGGGTAATGGATAGAAATCATCTTCATATTTAGTTGCTTCAGGAATACGCCAAAAATCACATCTAAGAACTTTACTATTTTTGATTTATACCGGGTGACACAGGAGACATGTAACACCCCATAGCTTGTTTATTTAAAAATACATTATTTTAAAATTTGGTACACTTATATAATGCGTGATGGTCCTTTTTTTAAGTACAAAAAATTTTTTGTCCACCACTAGCGGTTTCACCGAAAGTGACATCTACTCTGTTATTTTAAATGGCACCCTGTATATTTTTTTTACCTATCTGATTCGTCTCTAGATTCTCTTTTCAACCATATATCGGAACATGGCATTTGTTTTTAAAATGACAGTTAATATCAATTTTAGTTTGTTAAGTCTAGGTGGCCCTGATATGAACCTTGGCAGATATTGATGCGTAGTGTGCCGTGATATCGAAAGACCTCTGGCATGCAACTTTGTGCCTCATATTTTTTTGGGAATAACCAGTAGCTGAACAGACTAATAAGATCTAACTTATTTAAAAAAAATATCTTTAAACAACCCACGATATCTTAAAAACCAAGATAGGAACCCCATTTTTTTTACTTCACCTAGTTAAAAAATACTTATTTATCTTTTATTTTTGTCCAATACAATTGCTGTGCCTATCATATTTTGCTTTCTTCATTAAAATTAGTATCGAATGTTATTGCATAGTAATGAATATTGTACTGCAACAAAAATATTTAGTAAGCAGGCGGTGGAAACAAAATAAAAGTAGGTAAATCGATTTTTTTAATAAATAAGAAACATCAGTAAAACACATTTGAACAAAATTGATGAAAAATCATTACACTATGTATACATTTTTACAACGAATGAATGAAATTAAAATAAAATATTTACTGAAGTACTACATACAAAAAACATTTTTTTTACTACAGATGGTCAAAATGTTGTCCGTTATTATCTCTGCACAATCGTGTTTTTGTGACGGTAGCCCTAAGCACGTTATCTAACTGTAATTCAGTAATCCCATCGATTGCTCTTCTGACTCTCATTTCCATGTCTTCTCTGTTTGTTAGTGGAGTCCTATAAACGTTTTCCTTGAGGTGGCCCTATACAAAAAATCAAGCGGCGTAAAGTCTGGTGACCTTGCAGGCCATCGAACGGGCCCATTTGTTCCCATCCAGTTTTCTCCAAACCTTTCATTTAAAAAATTCCCCACAACTCTGCTGTTATGTGGTGGAGCCCCATCCTGTTGAAAAATTATTGGGTTAACATTAGGTGGCAGTTCTTCCAAAAAATCTTGTATCTGGTTTTGCAAAAATCCCAAATGTCTTTCTCCATTTAATGGACCATCAAAAATTATTGGCCCAATAATTCTTCTGCCAATTACTCCTATCCATACATTAAAACTAAATCGCTCCTGATATGCACTTTCTCTCATATTTCTGTGCCCAATAACGGGTGTTGTTACGATTGAATAATCCCAAATTAGTGAACCTGGACTCGTCGGAAAATAAAATTTGTTTATGAAAATTATTATCCAAATTATGTCTCTTCAGAAACCAATTGCAATAGTTCAATCTTCTTTGAAAATCATTTTCGTATAAATGCTGGTGTATTTGGTACTTGTATGATTTAAATTTATGTTTTTTCAAAATGCGTCGAGCTGATTCCCGATTTACACCGGTTTGGTCCTCAATCTGTCTTATCGAAATCGTGGGATCTACCTCGACAATTGCAAGTACATTGATTTCCGAGTTTTCATCGATAATGAAATTATTTTCCGGTACTTCTGGTTCACTTCTGAATTGCCGTTCAACTCTTACAAAATAGTTGTTTGGTGGATGAATTCTTTCGGAAAATCTTTCTTCATATAAGACAGCAGCCTGCCTGCTATTTTTTTTACATTCGCCATAGATTAGTAGCATATCTACTCTTTCATTTCGTGAATACATGGCAAAATAGAGTAAAAAACGTGATAACTTAGGTATAATTTAATGAAAAATACTTAAATTGCTGCCAAGTAAACAATTCTTAATTGTCAAATCAAAATGACGCGACGTTTTACCTTCTTTTGTTTCCACCGCCTGCTTACTAAATATTTTTGTTGCAGTACAATATTCATTACTATGCAATAACATTCGATACTAATTTTAATGAAGAAAGCAAAATATGATAGGCACAGTAATTGTATTGGACAAAAATAAAAGATAAATAAGTATTTTTTAACTAGGTGAAGTAAAAAAAATGGGGTTCCTATCTTGGTTTTTAAGATATCGTGGGTTGTTTAAAGATATATTTTTTTAAATAAGTTAGATCTTATTAGTCTGTTCAGCTACTGGTTATTCCCAAAAAAATATGAGGCACAAAGTTGCATGCCAGAGGTCTTTCGATATCACGGCACACTACGCATCAATATCTGCCAAGGTTCATATCAGGGCCACCTAGACTTAACAAACTAAAATTGATATTAACTGTCATTTTAAAAACAAATCCCATGTTCCGATACATGGTTGAAAAGAGAATCTAGAGACGAATCAGATAGGTAAAAAAAATATACAGGGTGCCATTTAAAATAACAGAGTAGATGTCACTTCCGGTGAAACCGGAAGTGGTGGACAAAAATTTTTTGTACTCAAAAAAAGGACAATCACGCATTATATAAGTGTACCAAATTTCAAAATAATATCTTTTTAAATAAACATGCTACGGGATGTTACATGTCTCCTGTGTCACCCGGTATACATGATATACCGGGTGTAAATGAAACTTGGTTTAACCCCTCTATTTTTATTGTTTATAGAAATAAATTGTATGAAATTTTAATTTGTTGTTATACACATAAAACTGCATCAGAAGACAGTATTTTAAATTTTTATGCACTTCCGATTTCGCCGGAAATTATCGCAACTTTCTTATCTTAAATAGAACACCATGTATATTTTTACATTTTTGGAATCTATTGTGAATTCTGAATATAATAGTGTACATTTTTCTTTGATTTTATATTTATTTCTTTTTTAACGAAAATTTAAATTTTTGATTTAGTGCTGTGATTTACGAAAAATGTTTCTGAACGTTCTTACTATTGCAAAAATTGAATTACTGTTATGATAAATTCTTTCTTACATAGAAGCCCTCTACATAGGCTGTGTGAAGAGTCTGATGTATAACTAATAGCTGTACGAGTAGATGGTTCTGCTAACGGTTTCACAAAGTTTATATCACCAGATCACTGGCGGTTCTTCTATAGGGTCATTTGGTCAATGACCTCCCACGTACAAATAAAAAAGTAGAGCTATTCATTTTCTGAAGTTTAAAAATATATAATATATACATTTTTAATATTCTTAAAAAATATATTAAAGTTTCTAGTTCATTCTATGCACAATACTATTCCAATATCTAGATCATTACATTATTCATTTATAGAACATAAAAATCTTGGGTCAATCCACAACGTGTCCTCAAAGCTAGCTACGGACCGAATTTATAACGAATTATAGTGGAATAGACTTATACGCGACTCGTCAGAAACCAAAAGAGACAGAAAACACTGGAGAGGACAATATCCCTGACTAGTGCAGTCTGCCTATTTTTGGCCCCATGTTAATTTTTCACTTCGGAGATACAGTCAACAAAAATATGTAAAAAATCGGAAATTTTCCGTAGAATTCAATAAACCAAAATACAAACAACTGGCACCTCGGGGGCCCATAGTAAATTGGGCCCAAAGTTGGCCATAAACGGTTTTATCCATTTTACTCTGTCATGGTGCCATCAAATGAAAAAAAAGTTTTATACAAATGTTGTAGAACTATTAAATACGGATCGATCTGTGGAAATCCGATGTCAAAAAATTCAAAAATAAATTATTTATTTGAAAAAAATCGTTAGAAATCGCGTTTTTTTGAAACGCTCATATCTTCATGAAAACAAATCATTTTTTCACGAAACTTGGTAAAAGTGTAGCTCCCTACTAACTAAAAAAAGATCGTTTTCAAAAAATTTAAAAATGTTATAAACATTTTGCAAAAATTGATTTTTTCGAAAAAAATCACGTTTTTTTAAAATCTCGATAGCTCATACACGCTTTCATATTTCTAGTCAATTTTAAGTTTAAAATTTGCTTGAAATGTTGTACTAACATGGTTATTTATTGCACGCTTTTTAAATTGATCGGTAATATGCGAAAAATCGGTTGAAAAATCAGCTGGTTCCAGACGAAATCGTTAAATCGATAGCCTGCAGATGCGGAAACGGATGTAAAACGAAGATCTGTAGCTGCAGGAGGCATGGTTTGAAGTGTTCAAGCATGTGCTTGACATGCGATCAAGAAAATTGCACTAATATAGAAATAACTACGATGGAGGCAGATGCTCTTGATGACGACTTGGACGAAGATATATTTAATGAGTCTTGCGAGGTGATGGATGAATCACAGACCAATGTCCATGATGATGATGAGATCGAAAGCGAAGCCGACTCTTCCGTACTCGCTGCATACAGCGAAGAACGTACCAGTGACAACGAGGAGGGGGGGGGGAGGGGTCTCCGATAAAAAAAACTACGGATCAATTAAGTACTGTACACGTTTATATTCACTGTCAATATTTTGAACTTTCATGTAAAATAAATATTTTATTTTTATACTAAAAATGTTGCTTAACAATTATTATTTACCTGTTAACTCATATGTCTTTAAGAATCAACATAACGTTCAAGAGACATAATCGTATGAACGCTCTGTGTGCAGTTGAAACTACGATACGGTACGTATGATAAGAGCATACAGTTTTACAGATGTATCCACGTTAACACCGTCCCGCACCCCCACGACACCGCTCGAGCAAACGAACGTATGAGCCGGGGTGTGCTCCGCTTGCCATTAAATTTCCAAAGAATGGAGAGCGAATATGTCATTGTAGTATTTTTTTTATGTAAAATACAAGTATTGAACAACAAACTCTGTAAATTTCAGCCCTTAATATTAAAAGATAGCGTCACTAGATTTTTTTTCAAAAAAAAAAATTATCTCGGCTCCAAAGGGTCGTAGATAAAATTTTTTTTTGTAAATTTATAAAAAAAATACCAGCTATTCAATGCTACTAACAAAAAAGAAAAACAAATTTTTTTTTCTTGAAAAAAAAATTGATTTTTTTGTTGTTAAAAAAAAAACCGATTTTTCAACCGATTTTTCGCATATTACCGATCAATTTAAAAAGCGCGCAATAAATAACCATGTTAGTACAACATTTCAAGCAAATTTTAAGCTCAAAATTGACTGGAAATATGAAAGCGTGTATGAGCTATCGAGATTTAAAAAAAACGTGATTTTTTTCGAAAAAAATCAATTTTTGCAAAACGTTTATAACATTTTTAAGTTTTTTGAAAACGATCTTTTTTAGTTAGTAGGCAGCTACACTTTTACCAAGTTTCGTGAAAAAATGATTTGTTTTCATGAAGATACGAGCGTTTCAAAAA
Organism: Rhamnusium bicolor; assembly: GCA_029963845.1. Classification (NCBI taxonomy): domain Eukaryota; kingdom Metazoa; phylum Arthropoda; class Insecta; order Coleoptera; family Cerambycidae; genus Rhamnusium; species Rhamnusium bicolor. Next base: position 104,550 of record JANEYF010004209.1, read on the forward strand.
AACGCGATTTTTAACGGTTTTTTTTCAAATAAATAATTTATTTTTGAATTTTTTTGACATCGGATTTCCACAGATCAATCCGTATTTAATTGTTCTACAACGTTTGTATAAAACTTTTTTTCATTTTATGGCACCATGACAGAGTAAAATGGAAAAAACCGTTTTTGGCCAACTTTGGGCCCAATTTACTATTGGCCCCCGAGGTGCCAGTTGTTTGTATTTTGGTTTATTGAATTCTACAGAAAATTTCCGATTTTTTGCATATTTTTGTTTACTGTATCTTCACTTAAAGGTCCAAATCCGTAGGCAGACCGCGCTAGATGACCCTGACACGGTAACGCACGAAATTTAGTACAGCAGTCGCTAGTCAGCAGTCTTAATGCACGCGTTGATCGATAAATTCTATCGCGTTGTTTTTAATGTTTTTATTTGTGAACATTTTATTAGTAAATCTCTACTTGTCGTGAAATTAAGTAAAACAGTGTTTTTGGTGTTTACTATTAAATATGAGTGTTGTACAAAATATATTAAAACTGAAAGATGGACATAAGTTGGGTTATGAAGACTGAGTGAAATTCAAAGGTGGTGGCCGTCCAAAACCTAATGTGACGATAAAGCAAACATCTCTTGATAAGAAAAAAGAAGTTAATAGGTATGTTTAATTAAAAAAGTTATCCTTCAGCAAATTTTATTCATTGTTACGCTCATCAACTAAATTTAATTTTACAAAAAGCATCAAGTCAGGATAAAAGCAAAAAATTTTTTTTTGCTAATTTACATAGCTCTTCTTCATTCTTTGGAAAATCGCCAAAAAGAACAGCCGTGTTAGATAATGTTGTTAAGGTGATATTACCTAAAGCTGCTCCAATATGATGGAATTTTAATACAAAGTGCATGGAGACTGTTTATACCTATCGAACAGAATTATTAGATTGTTTAGAAAAAATCAGTGATAATGAATCAGAAAGCAACACTCTAAACCAAGCTATTGGTTTAAAAAACTACTTGCAAAATGAACATTTTCTTTACTGGTTATATTTTTTTCATTTAGTTATGCCTCATTGTGATATATTGTTCAATCAATTACAAAAATGTAATATCGATGTCATAACAGTAAATAAGTGTATTGGCGTTTTTAATAGTAAAATTGAAGACATCAGAAATAAAATTTTGAATAACTATTTGGAGGAGACATCCATGCAGTCTGCCCACAGATGTAAAACGGAAGAATCAAAAAGGAGAATTTTATTAGAAGTTTGTGATATAATTACATCTGAGATCAAAAACAGGTTTGGCTTCAGTAATCATTTAGCAGTGCCTCAGTTATTTCACGCAGATCGATTTAAAGATTATAAAAAAAGCTTTCCTCAAGATATGTTTAAATTAGTTAAAACGGAGTATCCAGTCATAAATCATTTGAAACTTAAAACCGAATTAGAAGTATTATATAGCTGAGAAGATTTTTCCAATAGTGAAGGTGCAGTTGCTTTGTTACAGCTTTTTATTAACAATAATTTGTGCAATACTTTTTCTGAAAGTGTCAAACTGTTAAAAATCTTGTGTACTCTCCCTATGAATACCGTCGAAAGTGAACGTTGTTTTTCCACCTTAAAAAGAATAAAGACATTATTAAGAAATACCATGGGCTCTTGACGCACGAACAGCCGTTGCACCAGGTACATAACTTTGTAGTTGTTCTGAATCTTTTGTAACATTAGCTCTATTTGGATTTATTTATTTATTAACAAATTCTTTCATTATTTGGTTAACGACTTGTGTTAATTGGGGTATTAATTCTTTAATTATACGTGGTTTCATGGCCCATTTTGTTGGTGATTGCATGGATTGCGCATAAGAAAGTCCTGGAATAGGAGTATTAATAATAACCTTTCTTTTCGCTTCAGCATAACTTAATTTTTCTGTAATTTTCACTTTCTGTATAGCTACTTCTTGCAGGTATTTAGAGCATTTTGGATCCCTAGCTGAGTGCGTATCCTCACAATTTACACATTTGTAGGGTGTTTCACAAGGTTTACCCCCTTGGGGCGTTTTGCCACATACGCATTTTGGTTCCCGAGTACATTTAAGAGCAATGTGTCCAAATAACTGACATCTAACACAATAAAGTGGAGATGGAATATATGGACGAACTTGTAATCTATACATTGCAGCATTAATAAATTTTGGTAATTTTTCGGAGTAATAAAGGTAAGTATAAGATTAGGTGTATCAACCAATGTTCCATCTATCCTTGTCTGTATTCTCTTTATACCAATAACACCCTGGCCTACTAAATTCTCCTCAATTTCTTCTAAAGAACAATTTAATAAGTCCCTGCAGAAGATTACTCCTTTACTAATATTTAGTGTACCATGTGGTATTATTTCTACAGGTATATCAGCAAAGCGTTCTATTTTCTGTAATCGCTTAGACTGTGGATTTGACACTGTTTCTACTAACAAATCATCTTTAATTTTTTTAAACATTTTAACTTCTCCAATTAGACCATACATAGTTTTATGGATCAAAAATGGGCTGACTTTCGAAAAATCAGTCCCATCAATTTTTTTAATGATCAGAAACCGAGATTGTTCCGCCGTCTCCTGAGTTATATATGTAGTAACTTTATGCGGGGCGATGCCGCTTGCTCCATCGCTGACCACAGACTGCTGTCGCTTTTGCCCAACTGCAGATCCAGCATTGCAATCTACAGTAGGTGGGATTGTTTTCCATCGACTATCCAACGATGCATCCGAGGCTGGCTTTATTGTCGACATCAAACCATAATTTTTCCGTTGTCGCCGGGAAAACACGCCCAGTTATCGCCGGGGAGGCGAACCGTTAGAGACCCACTATCGTAGGGCCATTCATCCCATCAGCACGGTTAACACTTTAGGATTACGCGGAAAAAGTATTAAGTATTAAGGGTAGGAATAGTATAGGATATTCTAGGAATAGGTAAGTAAGTTTAGTTTTTTTTTCTATTTATTCCAGATTTTATTTTTACGTTTAAGGTTTCGAATTATATAGCCTGAAAACCATGGAGAATATTTATTCGTTCTTGGATAAGTTTTTGGAACATATAAAGTCATTCTCTCAAGAATATCATAAAATAATTGCAATGCTTGATTACTATTCGTAATATTTAGTAATCAGTTTCAATCGGTGCTGCTCAAGCTACCATACAGTGACGAAAAATCGGCTTTTTTAAAACTGAAGCTGGGAGTTGTATTACTGTGTGCAAAAGAAGTCAGATCTGTAGTCACTTCACATGTAATAAGCAGCGCCGGGTGGTGCAAGTCCTCACTTAGTTCATGATCATATGATTTCGATACTGAACAACTAATATTGCTTAAGAGGGCTAATCCGACTTGTTTTTGTAAGGTAGTTTTTCAAAATTTATTTCGTCCATACGGTTTGGTCAAATTACACCAAATTTGGAAGAGCGGTAGATGAAGGTGCACTAGAGGATACATGTATCTTATTTTAATTAATTTTCACTTCATGTAGGAAAAATATACACTGTAAATAAGTACCTTTGTCAGTAGAAATGGAGCAAGGAAGTGCTGCCTCTACTGGGAATCACACCGTAACTAAGCCGGCTATAAACTACTTGAGTGAAGGTATAGTCAAGAGCAAAATTATTCAGCGGCGGATATATAAAAACAGCAAAAAACCCTCCGTGAAATTTGTAATAGTGTTTTGATTTGATATACATATTTTAAGTATGTATTTACTTACTATTTTGTTTATATTTTGTAATTATAATAATAGAAAAAATAATAAATAATTATTTATGCACTTTTATGTCATACAATTTTACAGTAATAATTGCAGATACATTTACAAAAAGAAATAAAAATAAGTACACTTCTAGAATAATTTTAATTAATGAAAAAAAATACAAATGTAGACCTAGGAAGTGTGTGCAAAAGAAGATCCAATACACCACCTAACAAATTAGTCAAACAATTGCTCTATGGCAGATTTTTTGGAAATGCAGCGACCAGATATGGTTCGGAACATAAAGCTATCCCCATAGAAGACTTTCAGGAACTAACTGGCTTTCAAGTAGAGACTTGCGGAATTTTTATAGGAAAACAAGATGAATGTTTCTTGGGAGCTAGCCCTCATGGGATCGTCAAAGAAGAAAATGCGATTGTAGAAGTAAAGTGTCCTGAAAAAGTGAAGAAGATTAGCATTGAGGAGGCAGTAAACAATAAAATGTATAGACTTTTTGAAATTTGATGAAGACGGAACTTTGAAATTGAAAACGAATCATAATTACCACTACCAAATTCAGGGATAATTACATATCACTGATAGCAGAGGTTGTTACTTCATAGTGTGGTCACCCGCTGGATCAATTCATATAGAAAAAATTGAAAAAAGATTCAGAGTTTTGGAAAGAGATGATGAAAAATAAATTGGAACATTTCTACATGAACCACATTCTACCAGAAATTATAAAAAAACCCAATTTAATTTATTATGTATTCTGAATATACAGAGTGTCCACGGATGGACTTAACTATACTTGTAAATACTCTTATTTTTGATTTTTTTGACAGAAAGTTATTCTTCATGAAAACTATTGCTTATTCTGAAAGCTCGTTTGCCATGTTCAGAATTACGATTTAATATACAGAGTGTCCCGAAATGAAGAAAATATAAAATTTTACCCACAATAAAGTACCTTTATTTTAATTAATAGAGAGAAATTTTATAAGAAAAAAGTTTTATGTAATGGCAAATGCAGTCTTCATACGAACTTTCATTCAATAATCAGTATTTTTTTTACATTTTTTTTCTTAGGCAAAATTTATTATTATCATTCATCATTAAATAAGTGTTGTTAAATTAGGTTGGCTGTGAGTAATTAAAGTCACATCGACTAATATTTCACTATTTGATGTATTGCAGCTTCAGAATAATTAATTAATTTCACTTTTTGGCATTTTTTATAATTTAGTCAGTTATTGATTATATGGATGAAATTTCGTATTACGAGTAGCACTGCACTTGGCATTACAAACAACTTTCTCTTATAACATTTTTCTCTATTCATTAAAATAAAGGTACTTTACTCTTAGTAAAATTTTATATTTTCTTCATTTTGGGACACACTGTATATTAAATCGTAATTCTAAACATGCCTGACGAGTTTTTAGAATAAGCAAAACTTTTATGAAGAACCTTTTGTCAAAAATTGACAAAGTTTATAGGTATAGTTAAGTCGATCCGTGGACACACTGTATATTTATTTTACCTGTAGAATTAAATTCCATTCATTTCATATAGGCACATACAAAATTGTAGTAAAGGCGTGGGGTATTATATAAATACATTTTGTGTATTTATATTGCACCGCGCGCCCATGAGAACTACGATGTGTCACAGTCGCTCTGCTAGCCCTTGTAAACAATTTTTTATGTGCTTATATAAAATGAATAGATTATACAATGTTTTATGAAAATTAAAGAATGAGAAGAGAAAAATGTAAATTGATAAAAATGAAGAGTGGAATATGTTGAGGTACAACACACAACATATAATTACTTATACAATATTACTTTACGGATCAAATAATTACGTAATAGTACCCATAATGGACTACCTAAATCATTTTTCCAGTAGAAACTGCATACACTAAATATTAAACTGTATTATGGAGTATAATATTATTATATAATTAAAATAAAATAATTAGGACGGTTAATTCTATTCTTTAATAATTTACGTGTCAGTAATTCCACTGTAACATTGTTCGAAACCCAAAAAGACAGCAGTTTTTATTTATTAATTAATAATAAATAAAAAAGAAAATAATTATTATATTTCAGTTATTATATTTCGAGTTGTATTAGTATCTGTTTCGCGGAGAGCTTGGTTCCCTACTATATTTATTGACCAGAGTGTACATATCGACCAGAACAATAGATTTTATGGCTTTACTCTATCCCGTCGTAATGTGTTGCTAGTTCGCGTACTCTGGAACCAAAATTCTTTTCTGCACGACGTTCATTTATTTTATATACGTCTGTCACATTCGGAACTTCATAGAGAGAGACACAGTCAACGGAAGCTTTTTCTTAACTAGGCCCCTTAAGACCAAGTCTAATATTCTATTGTTATTGTTAGCGATAAGATTAGGTACATTGCTTTAGATTGAGAATATCACAGAAAAGTTCTAATTGTTGCACCCTGGGAGGTTTTTCAGTTAAATTTAGACTTTCATGATAACTTGCAATGTTAATATCACTCATTATAATAATGTTGTTACAAGAGATTGAATATAAGTTTGAAAGTACATCGAAAAGTGACTTATAATATAACTTTCAGTAGTTATGGGGGGGGGGGTATATATGCACAAAAAAAATTGTTCTTTATTAATTTATTATTTTCAGAGCAATAATGTCCGCGACAGGTAGATTTTTGTTAATTGAGCCCAGATTTAAAACAGTAACTGAGAATGATTTATCAACTGCAAGTAGTACGCCGCCACCTCTACTTAAATTTAGTTCAGCAAATTTCCTATCAGCTCGAAAAATGTTATATTTATTGTAAAATAATTCTGAGTCAAGAACATTGGAACTCAGCCACGTCTCACTATATGCAACAATAAGGTAATCAAATACATAAAATGCAAAAACACAGGAAAACACATACAAAAACACATAGGAAAAAATGCCAGTTGTTTATTTAATATATTTGACTTACCTGACAACACAACCACAGGAATGCAATTCATAAAGATATACATTTTACATAGACTATGATAACAATACTGACGAATGATGATGTTTAGGCCAATATTACAAATTTCAAAATTTTTTATCAAATATATTGTTTGTTGTTTGTTTATTGTTTTAATAATCTATGAAGGTAATCGATTATAGATTATTTTTTTACACGTGCACTGTTGAGTTCTTTGTTTCCAGACAGGTCCGGATCAAGGTACTCGTGCACTTGAGGCAATAAAATTCAGTTCGCCTCCTTATGACCCCTAAATAATGACATCAATTATTATGCTTAAATTTCAGTTCCTTAAAAATGTTCAAAAATCCCATATGTTGTGACAAAATACAAACTTGTAACGAAGTGACTTTATTTTATAGAATTAAGTTAGGTAACTGGGTGCTATTTGTCTGTTTCGAAAAATATTTTAACCATTGTAGTACTGCGCTTTTAATAAGTGGTATTGTCAGCTGATCATTAATAACAGTTTAATTGTTAATTATAGATAGGTAGTATTGATATGTTTTTATGAACATTCCACATAGGCAGAGTGGCCGGCAATACGTGAATTGCGAAACGCGAAGCGCGCATTGTGCCCGCGTTACCGTGTAAGAGCCCGAGACTGGAAACAATCAAATTAGTTCCCATCTGACCGCCAACCGAAGAACCACGCCGATCAGCACAGTAAGTAAACTCGTGAGTATAAGGATTTATAGGTATTTAAATTTCATTTCAATTATTCGCGTGACGTAGTTGTAATATACCGCGCATGACTACCGTGTCTCATCCTACTTCTGCTTTTGGCAGTGTTTAGTGGCAAGAGGATTTTACAATCAAGTTAGTTCCCGTCTGCCCGCCAACCGAAGCACCACGCCGACTTGGATAGTAAGTAAACTTGTGAGTATAGAGGTACATAGGTATACAAATGTAATTGCGTATTTTTCTAAGTCGGTAAAAGGTGACAGTTGCAATATTCCGCGCATGACTACCGCGCTCATCCTACTTCTGCCTTTGGCAGAGTTTAGTAGCTTGAGGATTTTTCGAACAAGTCAGTTGCCGTTTCGCTGCTGACTAAAGAACCATGCCGACCAGCATAGTAAGTAATCTTGTTGTGAGTATCCAGGTATAGGTTTGTTTCAAATTGAATTCGGGTGACGTATTGCTATATTCCGCGCATGACTACTGCGTCTCATCCTACTTCTGCTTTTTGGCAGAATTTAGTAGCTTGAGGATTTTTCAGAGCATCCGAGAACAGTCCGTTGCTGTCGCCCGTACCGACCAGACGTGCCGACACCGACCGTTCCAGAGAGGAAGCAGCCCAGGACACGGAAGTAGGTAGCAAGGTTTGATAAAGGTTTGGTAAATAAAAGGTATTACTTGGCTAGTATGTATTTTCCGGAAATTGTTTAGAGCTGGTAAAACGCGACCGCCCTATCCGTGGAATCCGTCCGCCGTCTGCTTATGGCCGTTTAATTATTGCTGGTTACCTTTTCACCGCTTGAGTCACCGGATTACCGTATCGCACCGCTTGACCGCCCGCTTACTGCCCCCCGCTCGCCCGTAGTTAAGACCGTTGTAGTATAAGTTGTAAATAACCTAGTAATGTAGGAACCGTTAGCCGTAGGATAGTTACTAAGGTGTATATATAGTGTAAATAATAATTAGTGTGTAGAATAAATGTAAATATATTGAATAAGAGCCGTTTCATTAACTGTAGTGTGTAAGTTGCCCTCTTCTCGACCCCTGGCTTATCCGTTTCTTCACTGTAGTTGCCCGGCCTCTATCGTCCCGCCGATAGAGTAAAGTGGTGTTTCTGCACTCTAAACAGAAACTGGCGCCCGATATATCCGTACCGTGAGCACCGCCGTAGTGTTGGGCGTCAAAGTGACACTTCTGCTCTTGTGTAGGGCAGCGAAGTACCTCACAAACTATGTAAAGTTAGTGGCATGAAAATAAATTTAAAAATACAGGTAACAAATAAACAAAATAAAACATTTATGTTTATTTGTTACCTACATTTTTAAAACAAAAAAACAAACCATTAAAATACTAAGCAGAAACTTCTCTGCGTTTAAGATGCAGAAAATTGTCATTTAAATTGTCTACATTTAAAATATTAACGATATCTCTTTCAATTGCTAAAATAGAGAGGTTAATTATGTGTTCTTAGGATAAAGTGCTTCTTAAATATTTTTTTTACTTTTTCAGCAAAGAAGATGACCTCTCACAGCTCGCATTAGTCGGTGCTGTTGAAAAAAATTCTTAAAATAACGTCCATGTTAGGAAAAATAGCACATAATCTTTCCTTTTTCTTAGTTCTAATACATCGGCAAGATATAATTTATTTATCGAGTCCGGGTATAATGATTTAAGAAAATATTTAAATTGAATATATTCTTTAGAAAACTGCTATCCAGATTATTTTTATAAAGCTTCTTAGACTTTTCTCGTATATCAGCATCGGAAGGAATTAACGAATTTTCTAAAAATCCGAAATTGTACTCAAATCTGGTATATGATTATTTTCTTCTGAATATATTCTGTCTAACATTAACACCACATAATAGACTAGATAAATAACCGATAATGTGACCGTTCCTAATTCACGCACGACCACTCGAACGGAAATTTCAACAAGTAATAGATAGATGCGCTTTAATCTAGTAAAGCAAGGAGAGTAACTACAGCGTTATGATAGCATTGCGTCAGCATTAAGTCATTTTACGTTATTTAAAACAAACGAAAAAAAACTTCTACCGGCGCCCGCAAGGTTTGTGGGATGGTGGTAGGTTGCGTCATGTTTTTCCGTGGGTTGGTTCATCTGTAAGGAAAGGATTAGTTATACTTACCCGTTGTCTAGTAACTGTACCTTCGACCTCTTGTGCCTCGGTGCGTCGGCCGGGTCATAGGAGGTGGTCTCCCTGATCAGTAGGTTCCTGTGCTCCTCAGCTAAGGTGTACAGTTTCTTCGCTCTATCCCGGATGACTTTGGTGACTGGTGTGTACTCCAGGTCCCTGAAGATGTCAGCGTTTCTAACGTACCATGGTGCGCCCACCGCTGTCCTGATGGCCTCGTTTTCCACGGCTTGGATCTTCTTCAAATAGGTCTTCGCTTGGTATCTCCATGCTACGGAGGCGTAGGTCAGCTGTGGTCTGATGAGTGCTTTGACTAGCAGAAGCTTGTTCCTCAGACTGAGCCTGCTCTGGTTCCCTACCATTGGGTAGATGAGAGCTCTCGTCCGCTTGGCCTTTACCACGATGGCTTCGGTGTTCTGTCTCCATGTCAGGCCTTTGTTCATGATTACGCCAAGGTACTTGACAGAATCGTGCCATTGGATGTCTTCGCCAAACATGGAAACGTATCCTGTGGGGGTTTCCTTGCGTCCTTTCCTGAAGAGAATCGTCTGGCTTTTCTCTGCGACTTTCCACTTGATGCACCATTCTTCTAGAAGAGAGGCTGCCTCTTGGAGTTTCTGGTGGCTGTTCTCGCTCTCCAGGATCTGGCCGTGAGGGCCGTGTCGTCCGCGTAGAGTGCCATGGCGGTGCCTTCGGCCCTTGGGAGATCAGAGGTGAAGACAGTGAACAGATGGGGGGACAGCACAGAGCCTTGGGGGACTCCTGGATAGAAGGATGGGTCACTTTATGGTTGATCATATAATTCAAATTTGTACAGATATTATGCCTTTAAATGTAGGGGTTTCTCAAAGTAGTAAATTTTATTATGGTGTGATTTTTATTAACAGCATTAGGTTATCTGAACAAGTTTAATAACGGAGAACTACTTAAATCTATTTGGTCGTTTAATATGTTGTAATTTTTATTCCTATTTAATTTATTAACTTCTAGCACTTTTAATAAATTAAGTTTTTTTACTTTTTTCACAATATATTATTTTAGGTTGATGGTCGTCAGTTATTGTATGACCAGAATCTGTAAGATGATTATAAAAGTTGAAATGTTGTTTTTGTGTGTGAATATGTTCTCTATATCTTACCCCGAATGATCTACCTGTTTGACCTACATATGAGGCGTTACATTCTGGGCAATCTAACCGATATACACCACACTTTTTAAGGGTTATCAGTTCTTTGTTTTGCATTGAAAAGATATCTGCCTATATTTTTGTTAGGACTAAATGATGTTTTAATATTAAATTTGGAAAAAGTGTTGTAATTGAATAAGAGAGTTGACATGAACAATGTAATGAAATGTATGTTTGAATCTTTTTCTCGTTAATAGTGGGGTAAAGTTATTTTAAGAGGGACTTATTTCGTTTTTTGTAGATTAGATTGTTGATTATATTTTGAGGGTACCCGTTATTATGTGCTATAAGTCTTATTGTGTCTAGTTCTTCTTTTAAATCTGTGTCAGATAAAGATAAGCTGAGGCTCAGTATGTCATAGATTGATATGCGGCTAATTTGTGGGAAAGAGTGATATAGGAATTAAATGGGATAGTGGCATCCGTAAAATTTGGTTTGCGGTGAATATATGAAAATGATGTTTTATGTCCTTTTATAGTTAAGTTGAGAAAGTTTATTGATTTATTATCGTTCTCTGTTCCTAATGTAAAGGATATATTATTATGTATGTTAAATCTAGGAGTATTTTTAATTATCTGTCCTTTTAAAACCTATTAGGATGTCATCAACGTACCTGTACCAACAGATAATATATATATTTTTTGATATTGGAGAATTCAATCTAGTTTCTTCAAGATTATCCATGAATATATCGGATAAAAGGGGGCTAAGTTGCGAGCTCTGTTTTTTTGTATAAAGAGGTCCTTATTAAATTGGAAATAATTTTGATCTAAACACAACTTGAATATTTGAAATATTTCATTTTTTAATTTAGGGATAATTTTGAATTTTTCTAGTATATTTGAAATTAAAGGAAGACTTTCGAAAGGATATTAGAAAACGTATTCTTTTCAATTTATCACTAATGTGATACAAACAGCTAATTAAAAAAAAAACGGACCGTTACGCAACCATATGAGACAGTAGTAGCCGGTCCTGGACTCTGGTGTAGTTTCCTGTCCCTGCTGATTGATAATAAACACTTCGTTTCAGTAATAATTAATTAATAGCTGGTGTTGATATTCTAACTTTACCTTAAAGTAAGGCATTTTTTATTATTTTTGTTTAAATTAAACAATCTTCTTAAAAAAAACAATTATTTATTATATGAAGGCGACACTTATCAAATTATTTAACTGAGTAAGAAAGGTTGCGTCTCTCATCTATCAATTGTTTTTGTTTTGTTGACAGTTGTAAACAAAGCGTGTTTTAGATAGAAAACAAATGGTTTTCTTATTTTCTTTAAAAAAAATTGGCGTTTGCTCTCATAGCAGTTTTCAACTTGTGCGATAAGTTGAATTTAACATATAAATAAATTATCCACTCGTACGGAATATGCCATATTCTAAACTTACAGAAATATACCACACTGAAATCGTGTTTTTATGATTCTTCTAGAATACAATATACATTTTTTTTATTTTTTAATCAATGCAATTATGTTTAATAACTTTATATATAAATGGGTTTGATTAAAAAAAAATTTATGCATTTTAGTAAATATAAGTTTATTAATAAATTATCAACGCCATTGCACATACAACTAATTGTAACATAAATAAATAAATTATATTACATATATACAGATTATTACTAAAATATAATAATCGTAATTATTTAAATCTCGGTCTAGATAATGAATTTGAAATGTCTAAGCATTTAGGGCATTTTGAATCTCTTGTAAACTTCTCCCTTTCGTTTCCAAAACATAGAATAAACAAAAAGGAATTGCAGCTACACAGAATGCTGCAAATATCCAAAATGATGGACCCATTCCAATAGATTTTGAGATTGCATCGAAATATTTGGCTATAAGAAAACCAATAAACCAACAAACTGCAGCAGTTGATGATGACGCAATGGATTTTATGTTGGAGGGGAATAATTCACCCATAAGCGCCCATGGTAATGGGCCAAATCCGAAATTATATGTAATTATATATGCGATAAGACATAACATAGGTAAAAAAGGATATAGATGAAACATCTCTGTCATCATCTTTGAGGTAACTATACACACCTAGTGGCACTTCTGCTATTAACATGCCCGTGGCAGACATCAGTAGCAGAATTTTTCTACCTAGCCTCTCGCAAACTAAAGGAGTTATAAAACTAGTTCCAAATTGTACTCCTCCTATAATAATAGAACATACGGCAGGTTTTAAACTGGTTCCGGCTTGTTGGAAGATATTCTGAGCGTAAAACAAAACAGCGTTGATACCAGAAAGTTGTTGAAATGCAACGAGACAAACTGAAATAATGAAAGCTTTAATTAAACCTTTCGATTTAAATATGTCAAAGAATGTTCCATGCCCTTCTTCTTTCAGTTTTGCTTGGATATCAGCCAGTTCCTTTTCTATGCTATCAGTTTCATTTCCTCTAATCTTTTGTAATGCCGATTTGGCTAAATCATGTTTTTCATTACTAACATAGTAGTGAGGACTTTCGGGAGCGAATAAAAAAAAATAGTACCAAAAATATGCCGGGAAATATAGCTAACACTATATTAAATGCCACAATAGAGACGTATGGACCAAGAGCATAGGAAAACAATAGTCCTAAACAAAGAAAACAGTTCATTGTGGAACCAAGAGCTCCTCTGTTTGAATTATCAGCTATCTCCCCAATATACATAGGTATTACAGTGAAGACGCCTCCGACGGCTAGCCCTGATATAAATCGAGCCGCATAATATATTCCCAGTACCTTTCCGAATGCCAGCAAGAAGTAGCATACCAAAAAAGGCACTCCGCATATAAGCAGGGTATATTTTCTTCCAATTCTGTCAGCTAAATATCCGAAAATGAATGGTCCAAATACTGCTCCAAGAGGCAGTAAAGATGATATCCATGACATTTCGTCACTTGTCGCGGGAATTTCAAACGGGGTTGTTTCGAGGTCTTGCAATTTTGATATTACAGGTGAAGACCATGTTAAAGTTGTTCCAACAACGAAACTGACTATGTTACCTGAAACATATTAAATTTTAAAATATTAACATTATAAATAAGGAAAATTTAAAAAAATCACATGCATATTAAACTGCTGTTCAAAAGTTAAGGAACTCACATTATGAGTAGTCGTGAGAGGTATGTGAAATTTCTCATATAGTCCGAATGCTACTATCCGACCGACATCATAGATGTCTCTGTGGCGGATAGCGACTTGCGAAGCAAGTACCGAGAGCGGTGACCTCTAGCCCAGGTAGACTAAACTACTGTTATTAAATATGATTTGAACGAAACAACTACTCAGCGAGCAAGTACCCCGACCTGCATTGGATTATACCTTCAAATCATGATAGATCGGTAGCCAATATCATTTGTCAATTCTTAACCAGACATAGACCGGTTTCAAACTTATTAATTCTCCTCAGTATGCCATAGGTTATGGAATCATGATTTGAAGGTATAATCCAATGCAGGTCGGGGTGTTTTCCCGCTGAGTAGTTCTTTCGTTCAAATCATATTTGATAACAGTAGTTTAGTCCACCTGGGCTAGAGGTCGCCGCTCTCGGTACTTGCTTTGCAAGTCGCTATCCGCCACAGAGACATCTATGATGTTGGTCGGATAGTAGCATTTGGACCATATGAGAAGTTTCACATACCTCTCACCACTACTCAATTTACCTTAGTCAGTATATGACTAGCAGATTGGCTACTATCATTTGTCTGTTCCATAACCTATGGCATACTGAGGAGAACTAATAAGTTCGAGACCGGTCTGTCTGGTTAGGAATTGACAAATGATATTGGCTACCGATCTATCATGATTTGAAAGTATAATCCAATGCAGGTCGGGATATTTGCCCTCTGAGTAGTTGTTTCGTTCAAATCATATTTAATAACTCACGTTATAATATAATATATTAAGTTCTGCAAAGTATGTTTTGTAAAGTTTACTGTTTCCAGGACAGCTGATAGAAAACAGAGTCTTTTTTGCTGTTTTTGTCTACTTATCTCGTTTTCTCAGGAAATGTAATAATTTTAGATTTGTTTAGGTTTTATCAGTGCTTTATAGTGGTCGGCTAATAAACTAGTGATTTATGCCAGACTTATTATATGTCAAGTGCACTTAAAGATAGTTTTGTCATTAAAAATGTGTTAAAAAGGCCTTCAAGAACTTACATCAAAATTAAATTATCTCTCACTCTGTATTGGCGTATGACTGACTTATCAAGTCATTTGTTAAGACTTCAATAAAACTTTATGGCTATTAAGTCTAATTGTAAGTTAGAAGGATTGAATTTATAGAGAATTTACGGCGTGTGGTGATTTTTTAATTGCTTTATGAAATTATTTTGGGGTGGTTGTTAATGCCGGGCTATAAATCTGATATGCTTTGAGACCACTAAGTTTCAAGTGGAACTCTTATAAAACCAACTATTTATTAGAGTTTTAATGAAGCAAGCAACAATCTAAAATCTTATTATATTATATTATATTATTTTATACATTCTAACTTTATATATTTTTCTTTAGATTACGCTAATTAAGACCCTGTTGTTTCAAAAGATGATAATGTTGTTTCATGAATACTATTAAAAGTATTATACTATGTGCTGAGTTTGAATAAATTATCCTTATTAATAATAATTTTATTTTTTGCCAAATAACTTCTAAACCGTCCAAGATACTGAAAAAAATCAAGAGAGCGAAAGGTTTAAGAACAAAATAGTGAATAAAATTTTATTTCAGTTAGTCATTGTCGTCGTAAAAAATTCGGAGGACTTAATGTGGGATGAATCCAAAAATTTTGGACCTTGTAGATTGTTTAAAAAGTTAATAACGTTGTTTCACGGGTACTGTTACAAGTATTATACGTCCTGAATTTAAATTAATTATAGAGTGGAATGAAAAATAATAACTGAAATTTTTTTTTTGCTAATTATTATTTACTAACTTTTACAAATCTTATCACAGATAAGTATAACATATATCTTTTTAAACAATTATTTTCCCGGCTATTTGCCAAAACGCTGAAACTTGAATTACAAAAAAGATAATATGCACATTATGTTCAGTACGACTGATTCAGTAATGTTGTTTTTAAATTAATATAATTTAATTTAATTTAATTACTAGACAGAATAGTTGAAATTAAAAACAACATTATTGAGTCGGTCGTACTGAACATAATGCGCATATCATCTTTTTTGTAATTCAAGTTTCAGCGTTTTGGCAAATAGCCGGGAAAATAATTGTTTAAAAAGATATATGTTATACTTATCTGTGATAAGATTTGTAAAAGTTAGTAAATAATAATTAACAAAAAAATTTTTCAGTTATTATTTTTCATTCTACTCTATATTTTAAACTTTTACCAAGAAGAGGAACTTAATTTGTTTTTAAATTAATTATCCTTAAAACTGTACAAGAAAAATTAAAAAAAAAAAACTAAAACAAAACTGTATCACCCTTTATACATAGAAGTTTAGGACATATGTTTGTATAAACTTTTTTGTCTTAAATCACACAAGGAATTACCATTTAAAGTTTGTCTATGTACTTAATTAACACCCTGTATATGAACGAATTTAAGACATTTTGCGCTGTGCACTGTCGATAGTAATTGCCCATAGATTTTCATCTTTAAACTGAAATACATAAAAAAAAATGTAATTGTAGTTGAACTTTTTACAAATTCGTTCAGTTTCAGATTTATACATTAGGTGAACACCCTGTATAATTGTTCACCACCGATTAATTTTTTTCATTTTCAACATTTCTTAAGAGATATTTCTTTAATAATATGGGTGTTTTTAAATTTCGTAGGGTTCTAGTATCCGAGTAAAAGTGGAATCTATTTATTTTTCCTCGTTCGAGAACCGAACCCAACTTTTTATCAGAGGAACAAGAGACCTTTCCGCTCAATTCAGTCAACATACTTGATTGATTCTCGCAAATTGGGAATGAAATATTTTTCGGCAACTATCCAAAAAGTAACCACTTCCTGGACACATTTCCTTTGATAAAGTAGCTCTATTACGGCCTAGTCCAAGAAGAATGTACCTCCCAGGCTAGGTCGTAAAAAAGCTACTTTCTCAAAGAAAATGTGTCGGGGAAGTGGTTGCAATATAGAAAACATGCGAAATTTTTGAAGCTGCGATTCAGACTATGCAGTTATTGCCAACAAGTCAAAACAGAGGTATGAACATAGAGTAAGTTTCTTAATCTGTGATATTAGTTTGCAATATAAAAGATTTAACTAGTTTATGTTTTTTATTTTGTGACGGTTGCCGAAAAAAATAATGTACGAAACTCATCTGGGATGTGTTTTTCTGAACTCGCAGACTTCTGGCACTCGCCAGAATCCTGTCTACTCGTCCAGAAAAAATTCGCTCTCCAGATTTGTTATGTAAAGGCTCGTAATTAACGCCCGGTAATTTAATGCAGTTTGCAGATTAAAAATATACTAAATGCTCGATAAAAAAATTGAAAATGCAGTATAATATAATAGGAAATGCCTTATATTTTTTATAAAATTACAATATAACAGGGGCGTGCGGTGAGTTTTGATACAGGGGAAGCAGTTTGTGATATAGAGTGATGGGTAGCGCGAGGCAAAAATTATTTTAAGAAAAGGGGCGTGGCTTCCGTATACTCATTTTAAAGCAAATGTCGAAAGCTGCAAAGTTATGATACTAGAAAAAAAGTACACTTGTAGGACCGCAAACATAAAACATAAAAACACCACAAAAATTAAACAACCTCCGATTCCAAAGCCGAAGCTGCACGGGCGAAGGTTACACTTATGAAAAAAACGCAGACACACAACCATATCCACCGACATTGCCAGCGCCGGTGGCGAGGATTGAACCCGCAGCGAAATAGAGAGTTTGTTCAGTCACACTAGCCATCGTGCACTCTCTAGCCAACTATAAATTGAACCACCTAGTTAAGTAGTTAACATGCACATACCTACCTATTTACAATGTAGTTTAATCCGCCTATCCTTTTTTTGCGATGTCGGAAATAACTTCGTCGTAAAAGTTTGAATTTTGGGAGATCTCCTTCACAAAGTCACTTTCTATTGTCAACAGGGACAATTTTGAAAGCCGCTCTTCACTGGTTGAATTTTTTGAAAAAGTTTTTATTCTCGTGCCCGTTTTGATGATTTTGAAAAAAAAGGCAGCCATTCCACTAATACTTGAAAAAAATATTTTGCACTCTTTAAGACACGCTGCAGATTGAGCTAGAACTAAATTTAATCGATGCGCAAAACAATGTACAAATATTGCATTCTGAAAAGTCTCTTTTACTTTGGCCTGCAGGCCCCCCAATTCACCAGCCTAGCGGTCCCATCATAACTTTGGGCGATAAGTTTAGTACCACACTGTAGATCATCCACTATCTGACAAACTATAGTATATAAAGCTGCGGCCGTTTATGGCGTTGTTACGTCTAAAAATCCTAAAAAGCGCTCTTGGACTTTCCCATTTACATTTATGTAGCTACGATTGACAACTGACTAATATTCGTAATATCGGTTGCTTCATCTAAAATAACTGCAACAAAAGGAGCTTTTTTTATTTCTTGCTTGATCTTTTCTAAAACAATATTGCTTATCGACTGAATCAAATCATTTTGAATATGATTTGATGTACCGCGAAATATCGTAGAGTGCTCCAGATGGTTACTTAAAATTGTATCGTATTTTGCTAATAAATCAACTAAATTGATAAAATGGCCCCTATTTAGCAACGCTCCGAGATTCAGTATGACCTCTAAAACTAAGTTCATTTTCGCCGAGAAAACAAACAATGTCAATAAGTCTTTTTAACACTTTCTTTCAACTGCTGATCTAATGAATGCTCAATTCGTGATTTTCCAAATGTTCATTCTTTTAGCACCGCTCGCAAATGAGTTTCACACTTACCATGCCTTTTTATCACTTTGTGAATGTTGTTTAAATCTGAAAAGCCATTTTAATTCCAAACACCTTTTTCATTTGTGAACAGTACACATGGCCAACAAAATAATTTACACAAATTTTCACAACCCGTTAACCACTGATTAGCAGTGTACACTTCAATATTAAAGTACCTATAGCATGATTTAACTTTCGTTTTTAAGAGTTTTAAATCAGGTGTTGGTCTCCCGTTTCTAATAATATCCAGTTTATCTTGAAACGAATATGTTGAAAATCCCCTTTTCAACAAATTGCACACCACACAAACGCAAATAATATTTTCCACAGTGCTAGGAACAGCTTCCAAATTTAATAAGTAATTCTAAATCTGCTTACAGGCGCACTAATATTCAACGTTTTAAAAATCACTTGTCGCCGCACCACAGGTTTAGAAACATCAAAAAAAGTTTTTACAAATATAGCACAAAAGCTGAGAATAATACTAGGAAGATTAATATTAAGTATAATATTAAAATCGATATTAAAATCTATAAAATAAAACGTATTACGATGCTATACAGCTCAGATATCAAGATTATGAAGTGGGGATTGGATGCATTTCCACAAGTTACCTACATCAGAGAGTTGTCTCTGCTTACATATATCGAAGTCGCGCGAGTTCGTGTTGGCTCGATTAATTGAGTGCGTCATCGTTACGGTTTTATCATGCAACATTATCTCAGCTGCTGAAAAGCAGGGCCGTGTCTATTGAAATTGGGTAAAAGTAAATTTTAATGATTAATATATGTGATAAATAATAATTAGGTTCTAATTATGTGTTTTTTTTAATAATCCCAGGGGAAGCACTGCTTCCTTTGCTTCCATGGACCGACCGCCACTGCAATATAAAATTTATAATTTGCACGCTAAGTTCCGGTCGGTATTTTAATCAAAAATACACTAAAAAAATATATAAATGCTCGATAATTTACGTTCACTATTGAATGAAATTTTGCATTTTACAGTAATGCACTAGAAGAAAATATAAATGCTCGACAAGTCATGTTCAATATAAGTGCCTTATATCCCATCGCAAATAAACGGGCGCTTGTTTACCGACGAACAGTAGATAACCTCAGAAAGCGGCATGCTGCATGTTGTTTATAATCTGTAGTACGTAAATGGATGTGTTGTGTTTATTATTAATGCGTACTGTTTTTAAAACCGACAATTATGAGTGACAGTGAGATTTCTCAATACAGTTCGTCAGAGGATAGTGCGGCAGATGTACTTGAGAAGCCGGAGCCAAAGAAAAGAAGAAAAAAGTTGATAAACAGTGGAAAAGAGAACAGGTATTCAGTAACAAAGCCTTAGCTCAAAAATCAGTAGAAGAGGAAGGTATTTGAAGCTTTTATCATAAAAATGTTGATACAGAGGGTAACGTTAGTGCGATTTATCGTTGCAATAAAGTAAAATATGGAGGTGTATATTTATATTATCCCGCAAATACTGATGATGTAGTTTTATACCGATTGGAATTGCTTCACAATTGCGAAAGTATACCGTCCAAAACAACGGTTAAAATAAGCGGACAAACTAAAATGGAGATCAATACCTTGTTCGAAAACGATCCAAAACTAAAACCGAAAAAGATTTTAGAAATTTTGATGAAGAAAAATTTACCAATTCCTAAAAAGCAACAGTTAAATAATTATTTGGCTTCTCTAAGAACGTCAAAATTTGGTCCGATTTCGATAAGTCTTGGGGAGTTAGAACAATTTTGCATCGACCACTCTTCAGTTCCAGAAAATGATGATGAGGCTTTTATAATATCTCACCAAATGGATTACGAGGATCCCTCTTTTTTCCGATTTTTTATGTCAACAAAAAATTTAATCAGGCAATCACAGAATGCTTGCCATGTCCATGCAGATGCCACATATAAGCTTATATGGCAAAGTTTCCCGCTATTGGTGTTCAGAACAACAGACAAGGCCAGATCCTTGCACACTTTTGGAGTGGCAGTTTGTTCCAACGAGCAAACTGAGGATTTCATTTTTGTATTCAAAGCGCTAAGAACTGGTGCAGAGAAAGTTTTGGGTGAAACCAAATTATCCATCGATACTAATAATGCGGCCCACATTATACAAAATGGTTTCAAAAATGTATTTGGTCCGAACGTTACAATAAAGATTGAAAAAAAAAACGTAAGAAAAAAAGCTGATCAACTTGTGCATCCAAAAGGAAACATACATATAATCTTGCAAGATATTGATTGTCTTCAATTAAGTAAAAGTCAAGAGATATTCGACAGAGCGTCCATCATGTGTCTTTTGAAATGGGAGGAGCAAAAAGACTTTTTACGTTATTTTGAAAGTGAATGGCTACAGATGAATCAAAACTGATATGAAGGGGTTGACAAGAAAAGCCCAAGTACTAACAACGCCCTATAGGCTTTTAACAGAGTCATCAAAGATGAAAATACTTTAAGAGAACGGCTTCCTCTATCTCGATTCTCTGTGACACTAAAGGAGTACGTAGCTACCTGGTCTCAAAATTATTCGTCGAAATTAAAAAGAAGTGCACTTAAAGCCGGTTATTTACCTAGATTTATGGACAAAATCTTATCAGTGGTCTAAAGTACAAAAAAAAAATATTTGTAAAGGGACACCATCGGGCACTGTTTACATTATTCCTTCAAAAGATACAACTGAGGTGCACCAGGACAACCTTGAAAAGTATCCGAATCTAGACTTTCATAGTTTTGACGAATATTAAACTGTTATGTTTAGTGTATGGACAGTAACAATTCCCGACGACCAAGATGATTGGATTAATGATGAATGTGATTGTCCGACTTATTTTAAAATGCTGATTTGTAAACACATTGTGGGATTGGCCATACGGCTAAAACTTACCACACCACCTCCTGAAGCAGAAGCAATTCTAACTGGAGTGAAGAGACGTCGTGGGCCACCAGAGAAATCTAAAAGAGCTCTTTTAGTTCAATATTTCCCTGATGTATATGCCATATGCCATTTTTTATTTCAGATAATCTCACCATCCTCAAATGTACTTTGTGCCTAAAGTGTTTGTTCTTGCAAATCAGATTTAAGTTTTGTTTTGTAATAGATACCTACTAAATTAACAATTTTATTTTAAGTTCTTTGTTGCGAGCATTCTGTTTTCAGAATAGATTGTTATCAGAAAATGTGTTTTTGTTTTTGAATTGTCAGAGTTTGTTTTATTTATTTATTTATTTATTTATGTATTTTGTATTACATATTATATTCAATTAATCAGGGGCGGTCGGTCCATGGAAGCAAGGGAAGCAGTGCTTAATTAGAACCTAATTATTATTTATCACATATATTAATCATTAAAATTTACTTTTACCCAATTTCAATAGACACGGCCCTGCATTTCAACAGCTGAGATAATGTAGCACACTAAAACCGTAACGATGACGCACTCGATTAATCGAGCCAACACGAACTCGCGCGACTTCGATATAAGCAACTTCTTGAAATATGTTGAAAAAGGGATTTTCAACATATTCGTTTCAAGATAAACTGGATATTATTAGAAACGGGAGACCAACACCTGATTTAAAACTTTTAAAAACGAAAGTTAAATCATGCTATAGGTACTTTAATATTGATATGTACAGTGGTTAACGGGTTGTGAAAATTTGTGTAAATTGTTTTGTTGGCCATTTCTAGATATCATGACTTTGCGGCTTTCGACATTCGCTTTAAAATGAGTATACGGAAGCCACGCTCCTTTTCTTAAAAAATTTTTTGCCTCGCATCGCTCGGGGCTTCGCACTACCCATCACCCTATATCACAAACTGCTTCCCCTGTATCAAAACTCACCGCACGCCCCTGCAATTAATGTTGATTTTGTGTTCACTGTTTTTTTATTTTCAGTGAAAATATAAGCAGCTACTCTTTGTGGGCTTTGAACTTTTTAGGGATAAAATCATCATTTTATTGAAGGGTAAGTATTTGTTCACCATCAATTTTCTATTGAACATTCATTATACATTTATCGAGCATTTATTATATTTTACCGAATATTAATTCATTTAGGAAGCATTTAAATTTGGTACTAAGCGTTCCTTAAATTAATCAAGCTTCTGTTATTTTTTAACGAATATTTATTAATTTAGGAAACATTTGGATTTGGTACTGAGCATTTGTTATATTTATTGAGCCTATATTATTTTTATCGAATATTTAATAATTTAGGAAGCATGCGAATTTGGTACGGAGCAATCATTTTAATTATCAAGTGTCTATTATTTTTATCGAATATTTATTATTTTAACAAGCATATAAATTTTATATCGAGCATTCATTATATTTATCGAGCGTCTATTATTTTTATCGAATATTTAGTTTCTTGTCATGCATTTGAATAAATTAAATGGAAAATGTAATATGCATTGGGAATAAAATATTGAGCATATAATTTGTTCCCTTAGGTAAATAACTATTTCCTACAAGATGTGAATGGACTACACTCAAAACTTAAAATAGACACTAGCGGTAACAACTGTAATAAAACGTTGTACAAAAAATAAACTGGTATTACCTGTGAGGGCAGTTATATAAGCGTAATTCATTTTTCTTAGCACTCAACAATGTCAGTTCTTAAATCTAGTAACAATCTCACATTTCACACTGTCCGTTACGACAGATAACTAATTAATAAATTACATTCCACAAAACATTTATTTTAACTGCATTTGTCATTTTTGTGGTAATCTTATCGACTTCTTCAAATGCATTAATACATTTTGCTATTGAATTAAAATCTAATCAAAAAATTAAAAAAAAACTATTTCTGCGATATAAAAGTGTTTTTGCTAGATAAGTGAAAACGTGCTTATCAGCCAACTGTCATCAATATTTCAACTTTTCCATTACTGTCTGTATATATTTGCATAGCGATGAATGATGATTTTGTATACGTTAATCGGATTTCAACATAACAAAGAAATGATTAAAATTTCAACAAAAATTCTGCGTAAAAATGAATAAACTCTTGTCAGTTCTGCATTTACATACCTGTCGTAAACATTATCCACAGTATCGGATTTTCACTTAAGAAAATTACCATCCGCCTTGACCGTAACGTGACATCTGTATTAAGATGTTGGTTGAGGTGGTCTGAAGAAGGTCTTCATGAGCGTTGCCGCGGATGCAGACATCCTAGGAGAACTACAGATCGTGAAGAACTTCATCTGATAATATTGGCTGTAAGAGGCAGGTTTTCTACAACACTAACTGTGGAAATTGATTGGATGGAAACTTTAAAACAAAGGATATCTATGGCGTCCGTATATCGACGAATAAGATCTTTTGGACTTCGGTCCTACCGACCATTTTTATGCCTACCCCTTACTTCTGTAGCACGACCATATGCCATTTTATATTTTTTCCAGTTAATAATTTAGAATTTTATTTCACACATTATTTGGTCACCCTGCATATTGTCGAAGTTTGTTTTTTGTAGGTGAAACTGACTAGTAAGCTACCAGAAGTCCAATTATTGTACATTTCTATTATAGTTGTACTCTTTTAATGTTAATGTTTTTTTTACTAGAGTTTTTCGCTATAGTGTAAAATATATACAGGGTGTCTCACCAGGAACTGCATCGATCGATATAGTGAAAAGTACGCAGCAGAAAATTTTGAAAATTTAGGGAGCTACTAACTGTAGTCTGGCCAATCCAACTAAAATAATTACAAGCATCTGGCACTTTCAGTTATACCGGAAGTCGATACCAACTTGTTTATTTTAAAAGGAACACCCTATATATTTTAGGGTTTTCGAAAAGAGCATAAAATGTACAGTCAAAAACATGTAGAATACCCTATGCCTAAACCTAGCCGTTTAAAAGATATTTGACATTTTAAAAACAATTTGACAGGTGTAATGGTTTACAATAACCTTTATAACTTTCTTCGTGTAAAAGATACTCATTTGCTTTTTGGCATGCAGAAAGACCATAAGATGAGCTAATTACGAATTGTGTCTGGTCTAAAATATAGAGAAGATTGTAGACAGACTTTTAAAATGTGACACACCTTGACTTTACCAAGCACATATATATTGCAATGTATCTTGTATATTAAAGAGAATTAAAACAAATACACCTCACATAATGAAATTCATGGATATATTCTATAAGAAATAATACAAATATTTACCAAGATTTTTTACGTCTCTCTAAAACTCGTAAAGGGACTAATTATCATACGATTAGATTCTTTAACCATTTATCTGCTAGCATGAGACAACTTGACTAACTATAAACAGTTTAGGAGCGCTGATAAATATTTTTGATATCCAATGCTTTTTACACATTTGACGAGCATTTCTCAACAAATTCTAGTGCACTGGATTGAATATGTTGTAAGTTCCTTGAAAAACATTTTGAAAATAATTATTTTAAAGAAAAACATTGCTTTTAGAAGTTTCAAAAATGTATTTCGATACACTCTCCATATGTTTCGGCTTGTTAGGCCTTTCTCAAGAGCATTACAGTGTGACTCTTGCCTACATAAGCAATCGGCAGCTTTAATAGTCGGGAGCTTAGGTCGTGGATTATTTGATCTGAATTTATTATGTAAGTAAGCAGCGGGCGCCAGCCAATGTAAAGGTGAGTGGGGCCGTTCGTAAAGTAAGCTAACCCGCCCTGCACGAGGCCGGTCCAGGTTACAGCGATGACTAGGGTAAAAAGGCAATAGTCCTGCCTGGCCCTAGCATCCGAGACCGTCATCATGCCAAATGATGACAGTAACTCAGAAAATTTTTTTTTCCTGTTTTTTTTTTCTTGCCTGCTTGATAAAACAGCTGTCCTTTAAGCTTACACAGAAATTGTATGATATAGCAATAGCGTTTTACGACAAAATGGTACAGATATGCCTCTACTTAAAACAATTTAACACAGCAACAAAAGGTGACCAATTTTACTTATAAAATGTTTTATAGCAATAAAAGATTGAGGTCTCGGTTTCCTATGGCTGCTCTCCTCTGATTTTAAAGGTGTCTGACAGGTACAACAAATATAAAATGTACTCAAGTCACTTCCACGTTCAAGCCAAATCCAGCCAATAATGGTTACATAATTATCCAAGAAAGACAAATTCAAACTTCAGTACCTCTTTCTATATTTTCAGTGCTGGTAGGTTATTTATTGCAACCAACAAAATAAATTCCAGATTTTTCTCCTTTGTGATCAATAAATATGCCTTCTCTCCATGTGATTAAATAACAATGTAAACCAAAGCCAATATTAACTACCATCGGTGTTACTTCACGTAAAAGTGCAACAAAGTTACCATAAAAGTAACAGTAAAAATAAAAAGTAAAAGGAAATGAAAAAGCTAAAAGCTAAAAGGCCTGAAATAAACGCGTTTTTAAATTACATGATCTAATAAATATACTGTTATATTTACTTATAGTTGTTAAACGGCCTATTTAGGTCTCTCAAAAATTTGTACAACCTTACACCTGACCTAAAAAAATGTGATTTTATCATTCTCTTCTTTTTATACTAAATATTTCTACTGGTGATATTTCTTTACTATTCACGAAATTAAATCAAATGTCATGTAATTTTTTAAATGCACTACTTCATTTTTACTTGCATAAATTGTTATTATTTCTTTATTTTTTTTATTACCTATTCATTAATAATTAATCAGACTTCAAACTCTTGGATTTTTTGTTCCACTGAATGGAATTTTATAAAAAAACGAAAGGATATGGATTGTCGAATTTAAATATACAGGGTTCACCAGAATGAGATTTCTACCAAATATTTTAATTAACTGTTAAAGAGATTAATTGCACAAAATGATGATACCATATGAATCATTAATATAACTAAATGTTCATAGAAAGTGAACCGTTACAACAGACGAAGGCTAAAGCTATGAGGCCGATTATTCTAAGATTTATGCAAAAAAAACCTAATCAGGTTAAATTACAGGCATTTCCAGGGTAATAAAACTGAGTACCTACCTACTCGGAATTCAATGGGGAATTCTTAATACCTTATCTATTATAGGTGTGTTTATGAAATTTAGTTGGTCATTGGTGGTAGATTGTTTTTAAGGGACTTTTTTTTATAAAAAAAATCCCTTATAAACAATCCTTGAAATTTAGTTGATCATTAGTGGTACAAGGATTGTTTTTTATATTTTATATTTTTTTATATTATATTGTATTTGTTCTATTTTTGACTTGTGTAAATACTCAAGTATTATTAGCACCAATAAATATTATTATTATTATTATTTGAAAAATATTTCATATCAATTTGAATCTGCTATACGATTTATAGTGGCTTGTATTCGCAACTATGCATAGTATGTATACATACATGTAATTGTATCTGAGTCGCCCCCTGTCGAAAACGAGAATAAAAAAATACCATAAATGGAGTTTAACGATTTTTTTGGAAAATATTCATCTTTCCGCCGCTGTAATTTGTTAAATTTTAAACTTGATCTATATACAAAAAAATGTAAGGAATTTTGTCTTCTTTAACTGTCCACTGTCCACTGTTGCCGTAGCACAGTGGTGTGGGATTGTAAGTTACTCTATTGTTTTCTTACACCGATCAATTCTGAGTAATTATTATTTGTTTAAATATTTTTTAAAACGCTGGCTTAAAATTCGAAAGAAAATGTGAGAATTAATTCTTTTATGATTATAATATTACAACCGGAGCTAATATGAGACAAAAATTAAATCTTTTGAAATAACGTTTTAATTTCTTGCCCTAATTGGTTAAAAAATAACGAAGCTGTAACATTTAGCTTCACATTTAAGAATAATAAAGAAAGAACGGCAAAGATTACACACAACGACAAAAAATATCAGGCTCGTAATATAGCAAGGAGCTATTGTGATACAGCGGTAGTTTAGTCTTTCTCTTTTCATATTTTATGGATTTTTCTTTTTTTGTGGAATATATCAAGCGAAGTGTGAAACTTAACATATATATTATTTGTTTATATAATATCCATTGCTACTTACATAGAACTGTTAATACTTAAAAGTTATACAATACTAATTTTATTTAATTCCTATTCTGATTCATTCATTACCATCACGCTATATTTTTAATTTTCCTTTTGAGTGTATCACAACATCAACAAGTTTTCGACTGTATCACATATGCCCCGGTTGACCCTCATTCTTTATAGTAAAATAATTATAACACTTCTATAAACAATTTCTTTATTAATAAATTATTTCATTTTAAATAATGCACACGTTTTTCATTACATACATACAAATAAGAAAACAAAAATCTATGTACAATTTACAGTCTAGATTATTATTAGAATATAATAATCTTAGGTAATCATAGATTCAAAATCGCCCTAACACATAAGAATTTACTAACGATTGAGGGCATCTTGAATCTCTTGAAAACTTTTTCCTTTCGTCTCGAAAACATAAAATATGCAAAACGGAATTGCGGCTAGGCAGAATCCTGAAAATATCCAAAACGAAGGACCCATACCGATTGAGTCTGATATGGATTTGAAATATTTTGTTATTAGAAAACCGAAGAACCAACAAACTGCTGCAGTTGAGGAAGAAGCAAAAGATTTAACATTTGAAGGGAACAATTCGCCCATAATTGCCCAAGGCAATGGACCAAATCCAGAATTGTATGTAATAATGTATGCTATAAGACATAATATAGGTAAAAAGGATATGGAAGAAACATCTGTACCGTGATCATTTAGATAGCTGTACAAACCTAATGGCACCTCCGATACTACCATTCCTATGGCTGAAAAATATAAAAGAATTTTTCTTCCAAGTCTGTCAGCCAATAGAGGACTTATAAAACTTGTTCCAAACTGTACACCACCTATAATAATGGAACATGCTTCAGGTGCTAAAGATGTACCGGCTTCTTCGAAGATAGTTTGAGCATAGAATAAGACAACATTGATACCTGAAAGTTGTTGAAAAGCAACAAGACAGGTAGATATAATAAAGGCTTTAATTAGACCCTTAGATTTAAAGATATCAAAGAAAGTTGCGTATCCCTCTTCTTTAATCTTTGTTTGGATATCAATTAGTTCCTTTTCTAAACTTTGACTATCGCTACCTCTAATTCGTTGCAACGCTGATTTAGCTAAATCATGCTCGTGTTTGCTAACATAGTAATGGGGACTCTCTGGGGCTAAGAAGAAAAATAGTACTAAATATATACCTGGAAATATTGCTAAAATTAAATTATATAACAAAATAGAAACATATGGACCGATAGAGTAAGAAAACAAGAGTCCAAAACAGAGAAACACATTCATCATAGAAACAAGAGCTCCTCTATTTGAATTTTCTGCTATTTCTCCAATGTACATGGGCACCACAGTAAAAACTCCTCCAAGCGATAGTCCACTTATAAATCTTGCTGCATAGTATAAACCAACTAACTTTCCAAAGGCCAACAAGAGGTAGGATATCAAAAACGGTACTCCGCATACCAGTAAGGTGTTCTTTCTTCCTATCCTATCTGCCAAATAACCGAAAATGAATGGACCTAGTACAGCTCCCAGTGGTAATAAAGCTGAAATCCAAGAAGTTTGTTCGGTACTTAAGGCTTCGTCGAATGGAGTCTTTTCGGGATCTTCCAGTTTTGGTAGTATTGGTGAGGTCCACGAGAGGCATGTTCCCACAACAAAACAGATAATGTTAACTGAAAAAATGATTTAGTATTAGATATAATCGTCAAGAAGCCAATAATGTGTTTAATTATATATAACAAAGTTAGTCCAAGGTCTGTAGTGTTTGACGTTTGTTCATTGATTCCAAGTGTTCCGATATCACAGACCTTGGACTACCTTGAGAATCTATTCGAATTAAACAATCTCAGTCAAGATGTAGTGGAAGAATATCTTAAACTCACTAAACTTTGCATGAAACAAAATTGTTTTCGATTCAACGATAATTTCTTCGAACAACATGAAGGAACAGCAATGGGTAACTCTTTGTCACCGTCCATTGCCAATCTCTTCATGAACAGATTCGAAACAAAAAAGCAAAAAAAGAATTAGGGTCTTTCCCTAGGATTTGGCTTAGACATGCGGATGATATTTTTGCAGTGTTTGATACACAAGTCATTGATATTGACAAATTTGTTTCTAGATTTAACAATCATTTCACGTCAGTTAAATTTACATATGAAATTCAAAACGTGGACAAATATCATTTTTAGATGTAATTAGAAATAGTTAAAATATGTTAGAATTTGACATATACAGAGTGTCAATGGAAGATGGAAATAATCTGCCATTTGTTTGTCTTTAAGTTAGAATTTTGAACTTTGAAGGACTCAAATTACATAACATTACTCACATTTTGACTGTTTCGTTCGTTTCATATCACTTCCGGTTTAGCTGGAAGTTGTCATAACTTTGTTAGTTTAAATGGAATACACTAGATTCTGCTTAAAATTATCTTTCCACTGATATATCACATGTCGATATTTTATTTTAAAATAACTTCAAAATAGATCACAGCCATCTTAATTTTCGCGATCATTGCCTATAATCGCGAAAATTAAGATGGCTTTGATGTATTTTTTTTATCAAGTAAGCCATGGGATCTACGGTATAGTTGAATTTTATGCAATACTTTGACTTAGTAAGCTATGAGAAACATGTGAAAATTGATTAGAAACAAAGAATTGAAATGTCATTTTTAGTAGTGTTAGCCCCAAATAATATCTTATTTCAAGTTGCAATGCTTGTATTCGGAGAGTGTAAAAGAAATTAGTGAGCCGCGCAAGAAATGTATACAAGCCTGATAAGCGGCATCCGTGTCATTCATATTTTTGAAACTGGAAGCTCAGTGCAAGAAAATACTCAACAACAACGAGCGTGATGGCGATGTGAGGAAGTTGAAATTAATGTATTGGCTTATGTAGAGTTCGATAAGACTGTATCCCTTAAAAAAAGTGCTCAACAACTTAACATCAGCCATGAATAAGTACGTGCAAATCAGAATAGATTCGGGCTTAACGTATGGATAACTCAAGAATAGTTGTAGATTACTTGAATTAGAAGTTTGGAGAAAGGTGGCCTGGAACACGAGCCCCTATCTGCCAAATTCCAAATTTCCAATTAAATTATTTGATTACCTACTGGTACAATTCTAACTTATCTAGGGCTATTTCAGTGTATAATATATAAATATAAAAATACATAAAATATTAGAATAGTGTTTAGATTATAATAACACCGCCACTGCGATCGTCCCCCTTACGGTGGATGGATCCTCAGTGGCTGGACGATGTTGTTCTGCCAGTGGTCTGCGAGGTTCCCCGATTTAACTCCACTCGATTTTTTCTTGTAGGGATACTTGAGAAAAATACAGTATATTCAGGCAATTTTCTTAAATTAATAGGTGAGTTTAAAAAAGGAATTAATGTGAGGTTTATCGGTAATAATAAATTTCGGGGCTGCTATTTAAAAAAAAAAGTGAGATCATCACGATTTTCTCAAGAAATATTGCATAAAAATTAAACTACAATATTTTGGCGCCATTATTTCAATGTTCTCAACTAATGCTGCCAGTAGAAAGATTTTCTATCATTTCGTAGATATTATGGCCTACTTGGTGAAAATAAAGAAAATTACATGAAATCACAGCCATTTTAATTGTTGCGATTATTGCCTGTTTTTATGTTATATTATAGTAAAATATCGACATATGACGTATCATTGGAAAAAAATTGTAAGCAGAATCCGGTGATGTCAAAAAAAATTGTTCCATTTGAAGTAACAAAGTGATGGCACAGCTGAACATTGATCGCTCGGTTTCTCTAGCAGATCTGCTCAGTAAGTGCAGTCACGTGGTCGAAGTTGTGACAAAATTCTGACTTAAAAGACAAGCAAATGGTAGACTATTGTCACCTTCCGTTGACACCCTGTGTAGAAAAGATACCAGTACTTTATAATATATCCCTAAGGACTCTCACCATTATGTTCGACACAAAATGGCGAGTTTTAATTTTCTAGTTCACCGCCATTTATGCTTCTCTAAATAAGGAAAGGTTTGAAAAATAGAAAGCATTGATTGATATAGCTGTGAGTAATATTCTCTAGATTTATCTGATAAAATAATTAGAACATGTAAACTTAGACACTTCGAAATTCCTCGACTTTGTGAAATGAAAGAGAAAATCCAAAATTTGTATCGATTCCATACGATCCTCGATTCACCCATGGTAAAATTTTTAAAGGTATGACAGTGGTTTATTTATAAGGAAATAAATTACAACAACTTTTAGGCAATCCCAAAGACAAAATTGAAACATACGAAATATCGGGATTTACGAAATTAAATGGAGAAAAGTATGTTGGACAAACTAGATGATCAATTCAAACTAAATTCAAGAAGCATGTGGATAATCTCAAATATAATTGTACATAATCAGATAAGTCCAGTGTTGCCCAACATGCATTTGAGAACTACCATAAAATTGGTAGTAACAATTTAAGATTAATAGTGAATATTTTATGTATATTGTCACGCAGAAGGATATACCATCATAGTAAATCGCATAAATGAATAATTTTGAGAATCTTTTTATTAATACACACAGTATATGAATTAATATTAAAATATTTAGTTTCAACATGCGATATGTAGAGCATTTCACAATGATAAACAAAGTTGCTGGAACAGCGTAAATTATAAGAATGACCTGAAACAAAGTAAGTTTCCTAATGCTGACTAAGGGAAACTGAAGGCGAGTCCAAGAAATAAAGTAGAAATGGTAGGCAGTTGCTTTTTAGGTTTTCTCTGGGTCGAACGGGTGTCTTGGGTGTGACACGTCTCCCGCCCAGGGAGATGGCCTGGCCAGGGGGTAGTGAAGGATAGTTGTGGGTTGTTAGGAGTAAGTATGGTTTGTTCTTTATAATCGTTAATAAATTGTATTCTAAATTGTATATCTTACCACTGTTCTTATTCTTCACTTATCAACCAAAAGTTCTAATGATACATCTCCGTTGCCAAGCGAGTAACATTTTAATACCTATTTCATTCTAAATTAACGTATGGAGCGATGGGGTGGTCGACTCCAGCGTGGCGTACGGTGGAGGCTCCGTAGAGGGTGGCCAAAGCTGGTATGCGGCGTTTGGTGCTGACACCAACCCCTTCGTGTCATACGTAAAGTTGCATACGTGACATGTGGTGGAGGCGCCGGGCATGCATGTCACGTATAATACCACTACCACGTAAAATTAACAACATTATGAATGGATGACTACAGATCCATATTCATTTAAATTCCTAGAATTATAATATACATCATGTGTATTTTTATGAAGTAAAAAAAACAAAAAATAATTTGGATATAAAAACTTGTTAGAGTGAAACAAAAGAACAATGATAGTAGATACCAACAACTAGATGTCTTATATTTAGGGACATCAATTATTATCCCATACTATACAGGGTGTTTTCATCATTGTGGACATTATGGTTGAAATGTAGTAAGTATAAATTATGCTTAAGTTGTCAATATCCTTTTTGGCATTAATAGTATTTGGTTCTTTGAAAATGTGTCACATTTCCAAAAAACTACGTTTGTGATAGTTTATTTCAAAATCTAATATTTGAACGTTATTATAATTAACATTATGATTATGTAGTAATGCATGACTGGCTAAAGTGCACGACTGTTTATTAAGTCTGATATCACTTTTGTGGGAAGTTATACGGTCTTTAACTTTCCGTCTAGTTTGGACAACATATTTTTTGTTAGTCATCACATGGTATGCAATACACTACATTGGACATCGCCAAAATATCGTCCTTATCTTTTAATTTTGAAAAAAGGTTGTTAACTGTTACTTTGTTTCTAAATGCTAATTTGATATTATTAAATTTAGAAAATATTTTTTTAAATGTGTGATCAGTGAACTGATGTACGGAAGTATGCAGTAAATGATTTGAGGCGGGTTTTGCTGTATCCTTTGAGAATCATGTAACATATTATGTATCGATGATCTGCTGAACAATAATTTTTGACTAACGGTGGTGGGTAACCACTATCTATAAAAAAGTTGGAAAGTTTCTTTTAAATTGTGTATGACTTGTAGCTATCACCTTATTTTTCATACCTACTATGAGGTTGATTTTAATTTTTTTTGGGTGGTTGGATTCAAAATGTAAAAAGCGACCAGAGGCACCTGGTTTGGTATACCAAGTCGTAATTATTTTATTATCTTCTCTTCTTATCAGTTTGGTGTCCAAAAAAGGAACAATATTAACTATATCCTCTTCTTCAATCGTGAACTTTAAATATGTATAATAATTGTTAAAAATATTTAACAAAAGTTCAGTACTACCTCTTGGAATGCTTAATATTATGTCATCCACATATTTTTTCAAAAAGGGGATTGCAAAGTCAATGTTGCCAAGACAATTATCCAACAGATCATCCATAACATACTGTGCTATTATGGGGGCCACCGGACTGTCCATAGGCATACCAAGTTTTTGTTTATACACTGTGTTAGTGTAACTAAACACTGTTGTATCAAATAAAAATTCCACTAATTTTAAAAACAGATTTTTGGAAATATCACAATGTGCCTGTATTGCATCCCAGTGATTTTCTATGCTATTTAAAGCTATTTGCAAAGTGATATTATTGAATAGAGCTTTAACATCTAAGCTGTTTATTACATAATTATCTGGTAATTGAAATTACTTGATAAAGTGGCTAAATTCAAAAGTGTCTTTTACAAAATAGTTATTGTGTGTATCATACGCAATGGTCAAAATATTAGTGACTAGTTGTGCAATGCCTCTATTAGGGCTATTAACACCAGAAATGATAGGACGTAAAGTTAAAATTGGTTTATGGATTTTAGGTAATCCATAAAATTTGTTAATAGTGCCATTATATAATCTATACTTAGTACCATCTTGAGGTGTGATCATTTTACTTTTTTTTCTGGGCTGGGAATGTGCGACTTTCGTGATAGGGCCAATATTTTTTGAGAAAAACTTGACAGGCCAAAGATATTTGTCTTCTTGCCAGAAAACTTAATGAACGCCATTGCAGAGACAAGTACCAGCAAACATTTTGGAAAATCTATGGCTCCAACACGACGGAGCTCTTCCGCATTTCACCAAAGAGATATATTATCCACTCAAAGTTTCCATTAACTTAATTTTAGTGTATTGGTTAGTATAGATTATTATGACAATTATTATCTGAATGAGGACATTGATAATATATTGTAATATTCTGTGTTGTAGAGTTCCTATTTCTCTTTTTAGGCCAGACAACATTTGCAGTTAACTTATCCTGACAAATGGATTGGCAGAGGTGAACCTGTCCAGTAGCCAGCTAAATCAACAAACTTATGTCTGAATTTGTTCTTATGTGAATTTATAAAAAATGAAGTGTATACCGAAATTCCAAGGAATGTTGAAGATCATAAAATCAAAATTAGAAGCGCTTTTCTAAAGGTAACACCGAATATGTCAAGAAAGGTCTCCGCATCACTTAGACGTAGAATTTAGCTGTGCAGAGAAGAGAACGGAAGACCATTCGAACAACTTTTATTATTTTTTATAAATAACTTTTAGTTTTGTTCTGTAAGTTTAAATCAAAGTGTTTCCTTTACCTTATTTATCATAAAATTGAAGTATTGCGTGATGATCTCGATTACTCAGTACTTGATACGATATTTGTACCTTAGATTAATAATACTAGAAGATGAGTAACAAAACATAAAAAGTTGTCCGATTTATCTACGTCCCACGCGAGATACGTAAATATGATCTATGGTTTAATTCCTATTGCACAAAGAAATCCGATCGATGTCAGATCTATCACCGTCTTGACAACAAATAGTGTTGTCATTTCAATCTGTGTTTTTAAGTGATTTTAAAGTTTTGTTATTTGGTACTGTGATTAGTAATCGATTTATTGTTATAAACAATTTATTTATAGATATTTATTGAAAAACAATGACTAATAAGTGAGTAGTGTGTGATCAAAGAGGAAAACCACGGGGTTCTTTATCTCTTCACAGGTAAGTAAACAAAACAAATCAGGGCTGGCATAATGCGAAAGTGCGAAAGCTCAAAAATAACTAAAATTAATGATAACTTTACAAAAACAAAAACAACAACATTTGATTCCATTTGAGCAGTAAAAAAATCCACATTTTATCAAAAAAAGATACTTATACAAAAATATTTATTTAAACTTTAATGGAAATTTCATTCTTAAGGTTGCTCACAAAATGTAAATGTTTTAAAGTGAATTGATATTTTTTTAATTCAGTTTTAAAGGTTGTTATTAAAAAATGTGTGTATTTTCAGATTTTCCGAGAATCTGGAGAGAAGAAAAAGTTGGCTGAAACGTCTCAAAATTGAAAATACCAGTGTGGCACTACGTGTGTTCACAACACTTTAAAAAAAATGATTAAAATGTATAAGAGCTAGATTAAAATGGTTGAAAATCAATGCTGTTTCATTTTCCCCCCTGGCAACACTGTCACCAACTTCGCAACACGTACTGTCCAGGTTAGTAGAGAATTATATTGAAAATTAATACTAAGTAGTCACTCATTCATACCTCATGAAATAGTATCAAGTATATAGGTACCTACAGAGCATCAACCGTTTTGTTGATATGTTACTTTTATTGCAGTGATGTAGGTTTGTATATTTTAAAGAAATTTCATTTGTTTCATCATTGAAAATTTAATTCCTTCGCATTAGTACCCGAGATAACAATTTGTTAAATTTAAGTATACAGGGCCCGCCACTTTAAACTCCCCTGGTCCCTATTTTTTATTTTTTAAGCAACGGCCATGTCCGGCAAATCAAATTGTAGATATTTTTAAGTTTTTTAATAACGTGCAGTGATCCAAAAAAATTTTTTTTGGATCCCTGCACTGTATATTTAAATTTAACATACCTTGCTATCGTGGGTAGTAATGGTAGCGAAGGAATATAATTTTCAGTGCTGAAACAAGTGAGATTTCTTTGAAATATACAAACCTAGATTATTCCAATAAAAGTTACCTACATATCAATAAAACAGTTGATGCTTTGTAGATATCTACTTTATATTATTTCATGAGGTATGGATGAGTGACTACTCACTACATTATTAATTTTCAATATAATTCTCTAATAACCTGGTGACGAACCTGGTGATAGTGTTGCCAGGGAAATGATAGAACAGTATTGATTTTCAAGACTTTTAATCCAGATCTTTTAATAGTATAATCACATTTTTTAAGTGTCCTGAACACACGTAGTGACATTTACTGGCATTTTCCATTTTGGGAGCCTTCAACCAACTTTTTCTTCTCACCAGATACTCGGAAAATCTGAAAATAAACACATTTTTTAATAACAACCTCTAAAATTAATTTAAAAAAAATATTGTAAGAAGAAATTTTCGTTGAATCGAAAGCAACATGAAGGAACAGCAATGGGTAACTCTTTGTCACCATTCTTTGCCAGTCTCTTCATGAACAGATTCGAGACAGAAGCAAAAAAAAGAATTCGAGTATTTCCTCCGGGTTTGGCTTAGGTATGTGGATATTTTTGCAGTGTTTGATACAAAAATCGCTGATATTGACAACTTTGTTTCTAAATTAAACAGTCGTTTCGCGTTAGTTAAATTCACATATGAAATTGAAAACTCTAGACAACTACCATTTTATTTGTATTAATAATTAGAAACAGTGATAATAAGTTAGAATTTGACATATACAGGAAAGGTACCAGTAGTCTAAGATATTACATAATATATATACATAATTCTACTAAAACTAGAATTTTATGGTATACGTGGTGTAACATTAAAATGGTTTCAGAGCTACTTAGTGGACAGGGAACAGCGAATAATTCTAAGGAAACCTTCCGAACCATCAGAATATTCGTACTCGGAATGGGGTAGAATAGAAAGCGGGGTACCGCAGGGATCAGTCCTAGGACCACTTCTATTTTTACTCTATATAAACGATCTGCCATTTGGTGTACCTAACTCATTGGCAACACTTTTCGCCGATGATTCACTTTTTTTGGTAAAATGCGGCAGATCAAGTAATATTTTACCTAGTGTAAATGATTGTTTGAATCATATTTGTAATTGGTGTGAAGCAAATAAAATTAAAATTAATTTTGACAAAACATATTGCATAAACTTTAACCAAAGGAAAAGAATGGATCTTACAATTATTGCAAACTTTAATATCAAATTTACGGATGAAATAAATTCCCTTGGGTTTACGTTAGACAGTCAAATGAACTGGAAGAAACATATTCAAACACTGAATAAGAAACTAAACAGTGCGTGTTATTGTTTGAGAGCTATGGCAAACAAGGGCCTAAATAAATACATTCTGAAAATACTTTATCATGCAGTATTCGGTGCTCTCATTTCATATGGCATAATCTTCTGGGGTATCTCTACCGACTGGGCAACTGTATTTATCACACAAAAACGAGCCATCAGAATTATTGCCGGATTCAAAAGTCAGCGTGAATCATGCAAGTCGTATTTTATCAGTCTAAACATTTTAACACTACCATCCTTGTATATATTAAAAGCATTACTACTTGTACATAAAAATAAATCAGCTTATTCCCTCAGCAGTTCAGATACGCGGCAAAACAGTAGCTTAATATTACTACCACGTCATAAAACCACTCTCTATGAAAAACATTGTTACTATAAAGGTGCGGTTCTGTACAATAAGTTACCCAAAGAACTGAAAATTCTGCCTGCAAAAAAATTTGAAAAACAAATAAAAAACATGATAAATCAAAAAGAAAAATTCTCATAAAATTCCTTTATTACTGTGACTCATATGGGATCAACCTACCTACAAATAAAAAACATGTTGTTAAAAAAAGCATATTATTCTGTAGACGATTTTATCAACGATAACATAATATGGGACCAACGAATAACAGAAAGTGAACATATATGAATGCTTGTATAAGTAGAAGACCGTTAACTATAAAAATAAGTTAGAAAACCTTTAATGTAAAAAATAAATTAGACCTATAGTTGCAAAAATAAAATAAAAACAATAAATAAATGCACTTATCTAGGAAAGGAATAAATTTTTACATAAAATAGTCGAAAAGCAAACGTAAGTTAGCATAATTTTATTAATATGTTAAATAACCATTAAGTATATTGTAAATAGAAAACTAGGTGCATGAACTCATAAGTTGATCTTTTTTTTATCTTTAATTTTATTTTTAGTTATATCTTATTTAGTTAATTTTTGTATATAATAATGAGCCTTGCTCAACATATTTCTGCACATGTAAACATGTTTTCGAAATAAAATGTTCTATTCTATTCTATTCTATCCTTTAGGACTCTCACCATTGTGCTCAAAATGAAATGGCGAGTTTAAATTTTCTAGTCCATCGTCTATTAAGCTTAAGCCGACCTACTGAAGGCAGACAGTTGCTGGTTTACAGACGGC
Source organism: Rhamnusium bicolor (assembly GCA_029963845.1). NCBI lineage: Eukaryota > Metazoa > Arthropoda > Insecta > Coleoptera > Cerambycidae > Rhamnusium > Rhamnusium bicolor. The sequence continues at coordinate 143,754 of JANEYF010004209.1, forward strand.
TCCAAAACTCCCGAGGGAAGAGGAGCCGAAGTATATAGCTACAGACCAAGGGTGAGGACATTCTCAAGCCTAGGTACTCATGCAACTGTTTTTCAGGCTGAGGTTCATGCCATTGAACTGTGTGTACGAAGGCTGGAATATATGCATCTTACACGCAGATCAATAAAAATTTTCTCAGATAGCCAAGCAGCTATAAAAGCTCGTGGCTCCTACCGGTGTAACTCCAAAACGGTATGGAATTGTCAGAAAGCTCTAAATCATTTGAGCAAAAACAACAAAGTGACTCTGGTCTGGATACCCGGCCACTCTGGTATGGAAGGTACCGAAATAGCAGACTCCTTAGCCAGAGAAGGAGCGGGATCACGATTCATCGGACCAAAACCAATACTTGGCATATCCTCAAGTACTGCCAAGATGGCTATCTCAACCTGGGCTAAAACTAAAACTCTCCTGTATTGGCAAGAGTTACCAGGATTAGTTCATTCGAAGGCGTTTATAAAATACCCTTCGAAATCAAGAGCTAAGAAACTTTTAGAGTTAAATAGGGTAAACCTGAAAACTCTAACAGACCTATATACCGGGCACTGCCGACTAAACTATCATCTGCATAAACTCGGCCTAGCGGAAAACACCGAGTGCCGTTTATGCCTGCATCTTATGTACCTGCCCCGTCGTGGAGAGGATCCGATTCTCAATATTTGGCAAAGGGCAACTGCTGTCAGAGGATCTGGACACATTCTCACCCAATAAAGTTATCAGTTTCATTAAGATACTGAACTTATTGGGTGAAATATAATTAGGCGTGAGCCACAATAGGCCTGCTGATGGCCGCAGTGGAGGGTCTACTGAGACCCACTCACAACAGGGGACACCAGAAACAAATAATATCCAGAAAGGTTAGTAGAATGTAAATTTCAGGTTCAATACAGGGTGTTTCATTAAAAATATCGAAGTAATTTGAGCCTGAAAATCACTTTTCATAGTACTTCCGGTTCAGCCGGAAATAAAATTTTTATGACTTTCAAATTTTACTCACCAAAAAAAACTTAAATAACCGTAACAGATTTGTTCCTGAATTCATTTGTTTTATGTGAAAATGAAATAATTTATGGTTGATATAACATTTTCAACCGCCATTTTCTCGAAAACTGTCAAAGATAGATATAGGGTATGATGTTTTGGACCTACAATATCCTGGGCAATCTAAGTTTCGAATAACATACAGGGTGTTCCATTAAAAATAACAAATTTTATACTGTTTCCGGTTAAACCGGAAATGAAATCATATCTTGAAGCAATCAAACTATGCGCCGTATTCAACCATACAACATCCCAAAATTTAAAATCGATATCTTTTTTTACATGGAAGTTATAGGCTGGCTAGTAATATCGTAGGCACCCGCTATAGTGTTTTGAGGTTTCGTGGAACACTACGTCAGTGCCAAAAAATGCAAACAGAATATTTTTGTGCAATAAAAATTGTTATTCTACGTCCCAACGAAGTGAGTTTATCGACAACAAAAGCAACCATTGTTTATTTTGGATTGTTTAGGACCGGTATATCTGGTAAAGTTACCGAACAGTTACACTTAAGAATACAATTGTTAAACCAGTAAAATAATAGTTACTATTTATCTATTTTTGCAGAACAGTAATTCCATATGAGAATACATTTCACTGTAATCAGTTTTTTTGTAAAAGTAGAGACTTAATAATTAATATAAATCTGTTTGGTAACTAGCAGCCACTCTACCAGAAGATGGATATACCGGGCCTTAGCAATAGAATTAAATGAGTTTTTTCAATCGCAAATCCTAATCATATTTTTAAATAAAATTAGCTTAGTTCTTCTTCTGACCTGGTGTTTTTCTGCTCCTTATAAAATAGGTATTGAAAATTTGTTGACCAGTGTAATAAGTCAATAAAAATCGAGAAAAGTAAACGTATTTAAAAAGTGTACTTTGTTAATTCATCAATTAATCTAATCATAAATCATTGATGATGATAAATTATATTGAATGCAGTTGCATGTAAATCCTTTTGAAAACCAATAAAAAAGTGTACCCGAAAAAATGTCATGGTTTTTTTGTTGGCTTGAGAGGAGATGGTTTTATTTTTGTTTATAGAATATAAGGTGGTCTCACACAGTTGATGAAATAATATTTTTCTAGCACAAAAATTAATCTCGTGATCCATCTATTGGCGTACTAAGTATTTTATTTATTATATCGTTTTATCATTTTGTTAGCATTAACGTTTTTATGGCTTACATTTAATAATTGTTTTTACGTTTTCTCTATTGGATTTATCATAAAAATACAATAATACGTCAGTGACATAGTCCACTATCTGCTTAATATGCAAAATGCGTACGTCACCAAATCTAAAGAAATTTCGCCTTATTGATATTGTTTATATTTATGTTATTGTGGTGGAAACAGATTGTGTATGCCATTTTGTTCCTAACTCTCCAATCTTAGTTCACATTATTTGTTATTTCTTTGTCTTTGTGATAAATTTTTATATTTAATTTAATCCTCAGAACAATCGAGAATTTTGGGATTCAATAAATTAAAATTTTTGGAAATAAACATTGTAAGTACATCATATTAAAAAATGCAGATGAAATTATTATTTACCTGTGGAAACGCACACATAAACGTAATTCACGTTGAATAATATCATTTCGAAGCTGGTAATATCACATTTCTCACTGCCCAATAGATAACTAATAATTAATATATGACTACACTGAACATATACACAGGGACTAGAATCATAATTCAATAATCTTATCGAGGCAAATCCAAACTGCTCTGTTATTGAATTAAGTATGGATAAAGGATAAAGACCTAGATTTTTATAAACAAATGTGTTTTGGATAGATAAGTGGTGATGCGTGGATCGATTATCATTATTATCTAAATTTATTTAGATATTTTAATGAATCCGCTCTAATAATATTTACAGAAAGTTTCCCTACACGCGAATAAAAATAGATAATGCAAATTAATACAAAAAATACGTATCTTTTTATAACTTTTGAATCATCCGTGTCAATTATTAGTAATATTGTGTCACTTCAGATTGAAATCGGACGTTAATTTTGTTAAATAATAAACCCGATAATTTAAAAAAAATTGAGATATTTCATTAGACTTGAAGTAATCCTAAACACTCGATACTGTACTCAACGCCCCCGTTTCGCCAACCAAATTGGCATGATTGGGAGATGATTAGAACGGATTCTTTTTATTTATTAATTTATCGTTAAAATGTCAGTATACAAGGTATTCCGAAATTAGTATGCAGTAATTCGCTACCGAATTTTAAGACCAAAAATAAGAAAAAACAGTTGTCATAAAAATGGATCGAAAAATGCTTCCTAAGAGAGCTACGGCCTCCTAAAAGTAAAGCTCCGACAATGGTTTTCTCTAAATAATAATAATAATAATAATAATAATGTTTATTAATTCAAAGAACATCTTACAGGGTTATTCATTATAAATTACCCCTTATCGTCGTTATTGCCTATAGAAAAAAAATTAAATAAAAGTTGTGTGGTTATGACTGAATTTTGTTAAAATGCTATCAAAAGTACAGTAGCGTGCAGATTTCAGGGCATACAAAAATATAATAATTTTTTTTATAAACGGGATACCCTGTATATTATTAAACTTTTGCGATGATCCTTTGTTCCTGATTTCAAAAATATACCATGTATTACCCCTACCATATACTATTTTTGAGTTATTAAACGTCGAATATCTTAGTTAAACTATGTTACTGTAAATATGTAAAAGTTAACATTACTAAAGTGAGCTATGAAAATGACAAATATTATGTTTGATAAGTGACATTTCTTTAATGATATAGTCAAAATGGTTTACAGTGAGGAAGAACAAACCATACGGGGATACCCTGTATGTATGCCATTTAAATATATATATATATATATATACATTTTTTTTATTTAAAAAATTATAAATACTTTTTATTACTTGTCTAATTTTCACTTTATTTGTTATTTTACAACTAGTTTCATCCTATTCGGACATTTTCAAGTAAACTAAATTATACACACATTTTACTTTCATTTAAATATAAAACTGAACTGAATAGAAGGATGGGTCACTTTATGGTTGATAATATAATTCAAATTTGTACAGATGTTATGTCTTTAAATGTAGGGTTTTTTTCAAGATAGTAAATTATATTATGCTGTGATTTTTATTAGCAGCAGGTTATCTGAATAAATTTAATAACGGAGAATCATTTAAATCTCTTTGGTCGTTTAATATGTTGTAATTTTTATTCCTATTTAATTTATTAATTTCTAGTACTTCTAATAAATTAAGTTTTTTACTTTTCCCACAAATATGTAATATTTTAGGTTGATGGTCGTCAGTTATTGTATGACCAGAATCTGTTAAATGTTTGTAAAAGTTGGAATGTTATTTTTGTGTGTGAATATGTTCTCTATATCTTACTCCGAACGATCTACCTGTTTGACCTACATATGAGGTGTTACATTCTGAGCAATCTAACCGATATACACCACATTTTTTTGAGATATATCAGTTTTTTGTTTTGCATTGAAAAGATATCTGCCTGTGTTTTTGTTAGAACTAAAAGATGTTTTAATTTTAAATTTGGAAAAAGTATTGCTAATTGAATAGGAGAGTTGACCTGAATATAGTAATGAAATGTATGTTTGAATTTTTTTCTCGTTAATAGTGGGATAAAGTTCTTTCAAGAGGGACTTATTTTGTTTTTTGTAGATTAGATTGTTGATTATATTTTGAGGGTACCCGTTATTATGTGCTATAAATCTTATTGTGTCTAATTCTTCTTTTAAACCTATCTCAGATAGAGGTAAGCTGAAGGCTCGGTGTGTCATAGATTGATATGCGACTAATTTGTGGGAGAGAGGGTTATAGGAATTAAAGGGCGTCTGTAAAAGTTGGTTTGCGGTAAATATTATAATTATTTTTTTTTTAAATATATAATTTTTTTGTATCCCCTGAAATCTGCTCGCTACTGTATTTTTGATAGCATTTTAACAAAATTCAGTCATAACCACACAACTTTTAATTAAAACTTTTTTTTATAGACAATAATAACGATGATAAGGGGTGGGTAATTTATAACGAATTATAGGACAAGTCAAAATAGACAAACGATGAAGAAATATAATACGAAAGGACAATATACACAAATATACACAAACAAATAAATATATTGTATATATTTAAAATGTAATAAGAATGCTTAAACAAATTAAGGAAATAAAACAAGAAATTTTACACATATTGTTATTTTATAAAAATCCAGGAGTGCATAATAACATTTATCAAGTAAATACTCCTTTATACGTTTCTTGAATAAGGGTAATGTTTCAATATTTTTATAAAATGATGGTAATGAATTAAACAACCTCAAACCCATACTATCTGGAGCATTCATAGTAAATGATAAGTGTCTAAAAAGAATATGGAATTGTTCTCTCGAACGAGTATTATACATATGTATTGATTCATTAGTGATAAAACTTGATTTATTTTTAAAAACAAAAATTAACAATTCCATGATATATACTCATGTAAACGGTAGAATTTTGAATTGTTTAAAGAAATTTACACAAGAGTGAGTGACAGAACGCCAACTCTACTCTCTCTGGGCCAAAAAGGCGTTATGTGCTGCAGGTAAACCACCCCAGATGAGAATACTGTAGCTTAAAACACAGTCCTCTTGGCCATAATAAAAAGTAATTCGTTTTAAAATATCAAGAACCAGCTTTAAAGTACTAATCTGATAACACTTTGAGTTAAAAGTTTTAATGGTTTAAAGCTAAGTGTGCTATCAAAAAAGAAGAAACAGTATGTGACTCTCTTTCTTCAAGGTTACATCATTAATTTGGGTGCGATAAGCAACGAGCAAGGAGAAAGATTTCATCAAAATATCAGGAGAATAGAAATTCGTTATCAAGGACGATGGAATCTCGCCATGATGGGTGATTATTTTTGGTTCTTAAAGCGAGATAATTTGACTCTTCATAGAAGAAAAAAATGAACTGAGTATATGTATTTCAAAAATTATTCATTATCTTTGTATATCTATGTAAGCCTAATATATGTCATATACATCATTGATATATAGCAACAAATAGATTAGTAAAATTAACAATAATGTTATTCTTGCCCAAAACGTTTTATAAATGTAACAATTACGGGTTACGACTTTTTGCTTGTCATTTCTGTAATCCGAAGGATTTATTCCAGTGGGATATGCTATTCAGGTACATGTTAAAAAAATATATATATTTTTTTATCGCTTTAATTCGTCAGTGAATTAAAGCGATAAAAAAGGGGTTACCGTAAAGCCTTTCACTAATAGCCAGTTGAATATTTATTGCCAAAAAGATAACTAATTTTTGCAGACGGAATTTGGAGAAACATGAACACAAACCTCATTTTCCTCATAGAGTCTTGTGGACCAATGAATCTAATTTCACACTGACCAGAGTAGTTAATTATCACAATCTACACGTATGACACGAGAACCAAACCCTTTAAAAAATCTAATTTTCAAACACAATGTTATTAATTGACCGCTTTATAAGGGGGTAAATTTCCATTATTTCTTAACAAAATGCTATTCGTTTTGTTGCAATCTCTCAAATATTTACTGATAAAGCTGAATGTTAATATAAATACCTTTTTTGCCTGTCGAACCATGTATAAAGTAAAATCGTAGGTTAGGTTAGGTTAGGTTAGGTTAGGTTTGTTGTGATTGGGTCTCAGTAGACCTTCCACTGCGGCCATCAGCAGGCCTATTGTGGCTCACGCCTAATTATATTTCACTCCAATAAGTTCAGTCTCTTAATGAAACTGATAACTTTATTGGGTGAGAATGTGTCCAGATCCTCTGGCAGCAGTTGCCCTTTGCTAAATATTGAGAATCGGATCCTCTCCACAGCGGGACAGGTGCATAAGATGTGATCTGCCTTCTCATCATCCTCCAGGCATAGACGGCACTCGGCGTTTTCCGCCAGGCCGAGTTTATGCAGATGATAGTTTAGTCGGCAGTGCTCGGTATATAGCCCTGTTAGAGTTTTCAGGTTTATCCTGTTTAACTCTAAAAGTTTCTTAGCTCTTGATTTCAAAGGGTATTTTATAAACGCCTTCGAATGAACTAATCCTGGTAACTCTTGCCAATACTGGAGAGTTTTGCTTTCAGCCCAGGTTGAGATAGCCATCTTGGCAGTACTTGAGGATATGCCAAGTATTGGTTCTGGTCCGATGAATCGTGATCCCGCTCCTTCTCTGGCTAAGGAGTCCGCTATTTCGTTACCTTCCACACCAGAGTGGCCGGGTATCCAGACCAGAGTCACTTTGTTATTTTTGCTCAAATGATTTAGAGCTTTCTATAAATTCCATACCGTTTTGAGTTACACTGGTAGGAGCCAAGAGCTTTTATAGCTGCTTGGCTCCTACCGGTGTAACTGAGAAAATTTTTATTGATCTGCGTGTAAGATGCATATATTCCAGCCTTCGTACACACAGTTCAATGGCATGAACCTCAGCCTGAAAAAACAGTTGCATGAGTACCTAGGCTTGAGAATATCCTCACCCTTGGTCTGTAGCTATGTACTCCGGCTCCTGTTCCCTCGGAAGTTTTGGAGCCGTCTGTAAACCAACAACTGTCTGCCTTCAGTAGGTCGGCTTTATTCCGATCCCACTCATCTCTTTCTGAAGAAAGGATGTTAAAGGTCAGCTCGTAGTTGGTCATGGTAGGCATAGTATCCGAGGGCATTCCCAGGATACTGTGATTCTCTATGTCATGCAGCAACCTGTTCCGCTCCATGATACTAGTCTGCGGCATATTAATGGGCGCTTGTTGAAGTCTGTAGGTTGCCCACCTGGCCTCTCTCTCCAGATATATACGAAGAGGAGGAAAATCCAGGAGGATTTCCATTGCAGCTGACGGTGTGGTGCTAATTGCTCCCGTTACGGTCATGCATGCTAATCTCTGCAGTCCAGAGAGTTTGGATTTGGCCGTCCGTTGTGATCCTTTCAGCCATCAAGCAATGGATTCGTATGTATCATTGGTCTGATGACTATGATATAGATCCAGTAAATTTGTTGGGGACCAATGCCCCAGGATTTGCCACAAATACGATGGCATGTCCATAAGGACTGCTTTGCTTTGTGGATTACCTTTTCCAGATGGGAGTTCCAATTAAGTGATCTATCCAGAGTAAAATCGTAGACAAGAATTATATTTTAATTGTGTAATTAATGTCATTAAAAATGCACGAATTAAAGAATTTGTTTCTTCTTTTTGTGTAAGATCAATGACCGAATAATCTTAAGGAGTAGTCATTGTAGTCAGTAGAATCATCCATAGAATTAGAATTAGAATTAGAATTAGAATTAGAATTAGAATTAGAATTAGAATTAGAATTAGAATTAGAATTAGAATTAGAATTAGAATTAGAATTAGAATTAGAATTAGAATTAGAATTAGAATTAGAATTAGAATTAGAATTAGAATTAGAATTAGAATTAGAATTAGAATTAGAATTAGAATTAGAATTAGAATTAGAATTAGAATTAGAATTAGAATTAGAATTAGAATTTATTTATTGACCACTTTTGATACAATTTGTATATATGGTAAGTTATGTAAGAGAATATATTACAGAATGTAAAAATGTATAATGTCTCATATACAGTAAAAATTAAATATACAAAATGCATGAATGCATGTATTCATAATATAGATTTAAATAACAAACATTAAATAACAAACAAACATTAATGAGAAAAAAAAAATGCGAAAAGTACAAAAAATAAGCGAACCACTAAATATGAAACAAACAACCAAGTGTCAAATTATTATTACATTAACATAGTACACATATACACATATACATGCGCATACATGAATATACATAATATGATTAAACGACCTCAGGGCTCCCTACTAAAAAATTTCTGTTTACTGTAGAATGCACCTTTAAGTAACATATCCTTAACCAACATTTTGAATTTTTTATAGTTTTGCATTTGCCTGATATCAAGAGGGAGACTGTTAAATAGCAAAATGCAGTTATAAGGAGGTGAATGTTTGTAATTTGCTGTGTGGTGTGTAGGAATGGTAAATAGTTCTCGATGCCTTGTAGTGTACGAATGGTAATTTTTCCGTTGTGTAAATAATTCCATATTTTTCATTGTATGTGTCAAACATTTTAATATAAATATACAGGGTGTAGTTAGTATATTTTTGCTCCTAAATATATCTTTACAACTCTCGTTATAATTCATGTGAAATATAAGTCTCATAAGTCTTTTTTTGACTAATAAAAACCCTATCTCTGTCCCTTGAACTCCCCCATGCAATAATATTATAAGAAATATGTGAATACGCAAGAGCGTAATATACGCTCAATAATCCTGCTTCATCTAGTGTAGTTCTCATTTGCAACAGAGCAAAATAGGCCTTATTAAGCTGAAAACATACATGCTCGATATGTTTGCTCCAGGATAGTTTGTTATCCAGATAAGTGCCAAGCAATTTTGTATTCTGAGACAAAATAATCTGATCATGCAACATTAAACCATATGGTAATTGTGTTTGCAATCCAAAATTTATACTTACTGCTTTGTTTTCATTTAAGATCAACCTGTCTCTCTGTGGCCAAATACTAACCTCTTGAAAAGTTAGACTAATAAGTGAGCGAAGTTCATCTATTGTGTCAGCTGATAAAGTTACAGTTATATCGTCAGCAAACATTGTTAGATGACCGGTGGTTAAGTGAGCTGGCAAATTGTTGACATATAACATAAAAAATAATGGTCCCAAGACTGGGCCTTGGGGAACTCCATATTTTATATCATATGGTTCCGACCTCGGAGCACCAAGTTAAACTTTTAATGTCCTCCCTTCAGGGGCGTGCGGTGAGTTTTGATACAGGGGAAGCAGTTTGTGATATAGGGTGATGGGTAGTGCGAAGCCCCGAGCGAAGCGAGGCAAAATTTTTTTTAAGAAAAGGGGCGTGGCTTCCGTATACTCATTTTAAAGCAAATGTCGAAAACTGCAAAGTTATTATATCTAGAAAAAAAGTACACTTATAGGACCGCCACTCCTCAATAAACATAAAACATAAAACCACCACAAAAATTAGACAACCCCCGATTCCAAAGCCGAAGCTGCACGGGCGAGGATTACACTTATGAAAAAAAACGCAGACACACAACCATACCCACCGACATTGCCAGCGCCGGTGGCGGGGATTGAACCCGCAGCGAAATAGAGAGTTTCTTCAGTCACACTAGCCATCGTGCACTCTCTAGCCAACTATAAATTGAGCCGGCTAGTTAAGTAGTTAACATGCACACACCTACCTATTTATAATGTAGTTTAATCCACCTTTCCTTTTTTGTGATGTCGGAAATAACTTCGTCGTAAAAGTTTGAATTTTGGGACATTTCCTTCACAAAGTCACTTTCTATTGTCAACAGGGACAATTTTGAAAGCCGCTCTTCACTGGTTGAATTTCTTGAAAAAGTTTTTATTCTTTTTATGGTCGAAAAACTGCGTTCAACCGAAGCACTAGTTGCAGGTATCGTCAACACTAATTCACACAATTTCAACACTTCAGAGTAGGCCTAATCCAAACTATTTTCTTTTATAAAGATAATCAGTTCGTTGGCGTTATGTTTCTGACTAATATCTTCTGTAGCATAAATAACTGAAAGTTCCGATCGTAACCCAATTATATCAAAAAAATTTCCGTAGTAATCACTCAATGACTGAAGTACGTTTTGTGGAAACTTTATTTTTAAATTCATTCAAATTACACAATTCTAAAAATTGTATATCATTAAAATTTTTAAATCTATTATTTGCCCCTATTAGCATCGCTCCGAGATTCAGTATGACCTCTAAAACTAAGTCCATTTTCGCCGAGAAAACAGACAATGTCAATAAGTCTTTTTTAACACTTCTCTGTTTTTTTTTATAAGTTCATTATGCTTACGGTTACTTTCTTTCAACCGCTGATCTAATGAATGCTCAATTCGTGATTTTCCAAATGTTTATTCTTTTAGCACCGCTCGCAAATGAGTTTCACACTTACCATGCCTTTTTGTCACTTTGTGAATGTTGTTTAAATCTGAAAAGCCATTTTTATTCCAAACACTTTTTTCATTTGTAAAAAGTACACATGGCCAACAAAACAATTTACACAAATTTTCACAACCACTTAACCACTGATTAGCACTGTACACTTCAATGTTAAAGTACCTATAGCATGATTTAACTTTAATTTCTAAGAGTTTTAAATCAGGTGTTGGTTTCCCGTTTCTAATAATATCCAGTTTATCTTGAAACGAATATGTTGAAAATCCTCTTTTCAACAAATTGCACACCATACAAACGCAAATAATATTTTCCACAGTGCTAGGACCAGCTTCCAAATTTAATAAGCAATTCTAAATCTGCTTACACGCGCACTAATGTTCAACGTTTTAAAAATCACTTGTCTCCGCACCACAGGTTTAGAAACACCAAAAAAGTTTTTACAAATATAGCACAAAAGCTAAGAATAATACTAGGAAGATTAATATTAAGTATAATATTAAAATCGATATTAAAATCGAGATTAAAATCTATAAAATAAAACGTATTCCGATGCTATACAGCTCAGATATCAAGATTATGAAGTGGGGATGGGATGCATTTCAAGAAGTTGCTTACATATATCGAAGTCGCGCGAGTTCGTGTTGGCTCGATTAATCGAGTGCGTCATCGTTACGGTTTTATCATGCAACATTATTTTCTCACCTGTTGAAAAGCAGGGCCGTGTCTATTGAAATTGGGTAAAAGTAAATTTTAATGATTAATATATGTGATAAATAATAATTAGGTTCTAATTATGTGTTTTTTTTTAATAATCCCAGGGGAAGCACTGCTTCCCTTGCTTCCATGGACCGACCGCCACTGCCCCCCTTCCATGTAACTACTTATCCATGATAGTAAATTGCCTCTTATTCCTATACTATAGAGCTTTTGTTCAAGAAAGTAATTGTTTACAGTATCAAAAGCTTATGACAAATCGAACATTATTGAGACGACATACTTGCCCCTGTCTAAGCAAGTGTATACCTGATTTAACAAATGACAAGTTGCCATCTCTGCAGATTTTTCACCCGTAAAATAATTAAAATTGAAATACTGCAAGATTATCATATTTTTTGTTGTAAGATTAGATTCTAGTTCTCGATTTCCTCAGGTGGTCCTTTTTTTAGTATGGATACTACCTTAGCTTGCTTAAATATGTCAGGAAAATAATCCTTATAGACATATAGAACAGGTGTACCAAATGAAATATTATGCTTTCCCTGATTGTTTTTAAAACATTCACGGTTATGTCATCGAATCCAGCAGATCGCTTATTTTTTAATTTATCGATAGCGCCATTTATTTCTTCTGGAGCAATTGGTGAAAAATATATTGAATGCTCTTTTATACGTTGAAATAGTGCACGGTAAAAATAAGTTAAAACTAAAGTAATAACTTAGTTTATTTTGGATATCCGTGGAAAAGTGCTTTGCAAACATATCAACTGTGTTATGTATCCGTAATTTTTATATTATATGTGAAATCTGCTTCTAGTAGAATCTCTATGTGTTGTGGCTTCTAGGTCGAGTGCAATACCAGTTTTATGATATAATGAAATTAGTCCAATTCATTAGACAAAGAAATGCGTTCCATAAATATATACTTACCATGAGTCCGGGAGCTGGCGACACTTTTCATTGTCCCATTTCATAAAACTTGATTTATCTTTTATTTTATAATATTAATATCACTGATCAAGAAAATGAATTCCTTCCATCTCGTTGGCGGGACAACGATTGACAGCGGTATGCCAAATATGTTAAAAAAAAAGTACAAATGTTTTAAATAATAAAAGTTGAAACTTTTTTCGACTTTTTAATAACATTTAAATAAGACATAAAATGACCTCCTGCTACTTTTTCGGTAGACCGATCTAATCCTGCCATAATTTTATTTATGTAAAAAAACAATTATCAATTGATATACCTAAATCATAAAAGTTCAAAATTTTTTTATCATTTCATCAATAATTAAGATAACTAAAAAACATATCCTGCCAGTCATTTGATGGGACCTGGCTTCGGCAGGAGCTGGTAAAGTAGTAGGATCTACTAGTCTAGATCTGTGACATAAAAACAGAATAGGAAAAAAAATATCAATTAATATGAATCATAAAAGTTCAAAATTTTTTACCATTTCTTGAATAATTATTATAATTAAAAAACATATCCTGCCTGACATCTGATGGGACCTGGCTTCGGCAGGAGCAAAGTTGTTGAGCGCGAACAAATCCAAACGTTCTCAATGCGTTAGACAACATGCAATTCGTGAATGAAAATGTCAAAATCTGGTTAAAAGTAGGTGTCGGGAATAACGAGAGGTACATAAATGTCAGCAAGTTATATGAATTATTGGGTTCAGATTTGAGTCGTGCACTGCCAGCATTTCATGCATTCACAGGATGCGACTTCAATCCAGCGTATTTTAAGAAAGGCAAGAAGCAGCCTTTCTCGATTCTACAAAACTCTCCACAATTTATTAATACATTTTCCAACATGCACAAGTATCCAGATATTGATAAAAATGACATTTTTGATACTCTGAAGAAATTCATTTGTGAACTGTACGGCTTTAAAACAATGAGCAACGTTCATGAAAGCCTATAAATTAAAGGACACCCAGGAACAGCTCAAATTACAGTCGACAAGTTTTGATGGATCCATGTTACCCCCGTGCAAAGTGGAGTTGCAACAACAAATTCTGAGGGCTATATTATATTATATTACATTTCCAGTGTGTGGTGTAATGCACACTTCCAACACACGACGTTGCTATCTCCTGCCGATTGTGGATGGAAAGAAGCTAATAATAAGCTGAAGTTCTTATGGTTTGAGGGTGACCAGTTACCAACTTCAATCAGCGACATAATTATGGATAAAATTGCTGAAACCGACGACGCAGGTAATAATAATATTTTCTCTACTGAGTAATTAATAATAGATAAAACAATGCCACTAATATTCAAATTATTTATAATCAATTTACAGAATCTGATATGGCAACTAATGAACAAGATGACAATGATACAATGGAGCATATTCAACGTGACAGTGATTCCAGCGATAGTGAGGATTCTGAAACCGAAGATTTATCCACTTTTGTAGAAACTGTTTACGAATATATCGACGAAGATTCGCTTCTATAAACTTTTTAATATTACATATTTTTTGTGCAAAAATAAATATAAAATAATCTTACGCGTTGAAACACATTCCTTTCTGTTATTATGTCACAGAACTTTACTTTACTTTACTAGCTCCTGCGAAAGCCAGGTCCCATCAGATGTCAGGCAGGATATGTTTTTTAATTATAATAATTATTATTCAAGAAATGGTAAAAAAAATTTGAACTTTTATGATTCTTATTAATTGATTTTTTTTTTCTATTCTGTATTTATGTCACAGATCTAAACTAGTAGATCCTACTACTTTACTAGCTCCTGCTGACGCCAGGTCCCATCAAATGACTGGCTGGATATGTTTTTTAGTTATCTTAATTATTGATGAAATGATAAAAAAATTTTGAACTTTTATGATTTATATCAATTGATAATTTTTTTTTTACATAAATAAAATTATGCAGGAGTAGATCGTTCTACCGAAAAAGTGGCAGGAGGTCGTTTTATGTCTTATTTAAATGTTATTAAAAAAATTGATGAAGTTTCAACTTTTATTATTTTCAACAATTAAACTTTTTTTTAATATAATTACCATATCACGGTCAATCAGTGTCCCGTTGGTACTCCTGCAGGAATCGATTTTAGGTTTTTATAGCTTCGATATAATACAAATAAAGTAAAAATAATCGTTATGAAATCTTACAAAATTTAGTCTCGCCAGCTCCCGGACAAAAACGGTTACATTTAAAGCCTACATTTATACACCTACACCGTCTATTACAGCTAACGATACAGATATAATGTATGATCTTCATAAGATTCCTATCTGAACAACTTTTGTTAACATAATAGTGGTATCCACGACTGTTTAATAATCTATTCATTATGTATGTGTTTCCTCAAGGATAATTCTGCTAATGCTAATTCACTGGTTCTGATATTATTACAATTTCATCGAATATATCGTGTTATGTCAGTTAAAGCGCGGACTTGATTTGAAATATCAGTTTGTCAGAATTTTTATCGCGACATTCTACCAAACATTGTTATTATTTAATAGTCGTGGATAGATAGATAGATGGATAGATACACAGATTTATTTAACCACTTTACATATAGGGATACATTTGTGGCAGGTCAAAATTACAAAATATATACAATATATGAAACAAATAAAAATGTACAGGTTACAAAATATTTGAAACAAATAAAAAAATATATATAATAAAAAATTAAATTAAAAAACAAAGTAATTGCTTTGTAGACTACAAGGAAGTATAAATAATAAAATATATATACATATATAGATAAACATGTATGAACATATAAGAGTTAGATGCACACATATTATGTGTCTATTAAATAGACTAATAATAACATTACAAAAAATATAAAAAAAGGTGGATTTATTAATGATGTGCAAATCAGAGCATCACAAGTATGCAAGGCTTATAAAAGAATAATCTGTGAGAATTATTTATTAATAAAATTGCGTATTAGAAAATTCTTCTATTGTATAAAAACAATAATTTAAAAAGTGCCTTTTAATCTTGGCCTTAAAGCCATTAAAATTAAGAGCTTTTATTTCAGTAGGAACATGATTATATAATTGGAGGTTTAATGTGTTTTTTTTTTGATTTTGTTAATCTAAGATGAGGCTGTCTGAGTAGGGAAGCAGATCTGGTGCCATAATTATGGAAATTTGAATTTATAGCTAATTTGGCTTTATTTTTGTGAATTTTTAATAACATAGTATACATATAGTACGTAGTCGGAGAGCCAAACAGATATACATCAGAGTTTTAGATCTCGTGAGCATTAGAAGTCGTAGGAATTAGATCTCATGGGACTTTTTATATCGGTCTATATAAAACGCATTCGGAAACCCGAAGAGATATACAGAGTGGCTGTTAGAATTAGATCTCGTGGGAATTAGATGTCATGGGAATTAGATCGCATAGAACGTCCCCCAAATTATTATGACGGAAAAGGTCCATTTTTTTATTGGTTGGTCCGGTATAAATCATCCTGAAGTAAAACAACTTTTTATCAATAATTATAGTGGCATTTAAACAATGAATGAGAGACTGTTGATTTATAGCAAAAAACTAAAAGTTGTATTTAAAACTTCTTTGTTAATAAAATCATATTATTAAACGGTTATGATTTTAATAATACAATTTGAGTATAAAACAGAAATATACCTACACGGAATTTATAAACTAGATCATTACCAAAATGTAAGTGCTTCAAAACAAAAAATTTGCTACTACCTATTAAGAGCGGTTTGAATTTCCTGAAAACTTTTGCCTTTTGTTTCCACAACATACAGTATGCAAAATGGAATTGAAATTACACAGCATGCTGAAAATATAAAAAACGATGAACCCATTCCAATGGATTCTGATACAGGTTTGAAATATTTTGTTATTAGAAATGCAAGAAACCAGGAGAATGAAGCGGTTAAAGATGAGGCAATAGATTTTACTTTTGAAGGGAATAATTCACCCATAATTGTCCAAGGCAATGGCCCAAATCCAGAATTGAATGAAATAATATACAGCATAAGACATATTATAGGTACAAAGGATATAGAAGAAACATCTTTATCGTGATCTTTTAGATAAGTATACACACCTAAATGTACCTCCGATATTATCATTCCTATGGCTGAAAAAACTAAAAGAATTTTCCTACCAAGTCTGTCGACTAATGGAGGAGTTACAAAACTTGTTCCAAATTGTACACATCCTATAATAATGGAACATACAGCAGGTTCTAAAGTGGTATGAGCTTCTTGGAAGATACTTTGAGAATAAAACAAGACAGCGTTAATACCAGAAAATTGTTGAAATGTCATAAGAACTATGGAAATGATGAAAGCTTTAATTAATCCTTTAGATTTCCAGACATCAGAGAAAGTCTCAGCTCTTTCTTCTTTAATGTCTCGTTCTAAATCAATTAGTTCGTTTTCTTTATTTATCTCTAGTGCTAATATAGTTAAATCATATTTAGGACTACTATTATAATAATGAGGACTTTCTTGAGCTAAGAAATAAAACAGTACTAAAAATATTCCGGGAAATATCGCTAAAATTAAGTTAAATGTCATGATAGAAACGAAGGGACCAACTGCGTAAGTAAACAAAAAATCCAATACATAGGAAACAATTCATTAAGGAGCTCAGAGCTCCTCTGTTTGAATTTTCAGCAACTTCTCCGATGTACATAGGTATCACAGTGAAACTTCCTCCAACTGCTAGTCCCGCTATAAAGCGGGCAACGTAATATACACCGATTATCCTTGTAAATGCCAGTAAGAGGTAACATATCACGAAAGGCACTCCGCATATCAGTAAGGTGTATTTTCTGCCTATTTTATCGGCCAAATGACCAAAAATGTATGGTCCAAATATAGCTCCTAGTGGTACCAAAGCTGAAATCCAAGAAATTTCCTCCAAAGATAAAACTCTGTGAAACGGGGTTGTATCGGAATTCTCGAGTTTTGGCAGTACTGGTGAAGTCCAACTTATGCATGTTGCAGCTACGAATATGATGATATAAGCTGAAAATACATTTTCATATCAGATATTTATTTATTAATTTATATATTTATTTATTTATTTATTATTTATTTATTATTTATTATTTATTATTTATTATTTATTATTTATTATTTATTATTTATTATTTATTATTTATTATTTATTATTTATTATTTATTATTTATTATTTATTATTTATTATTTATTATTTATTATTTATTATTTATTATTTATTATTTATTATTTATTATTTATTATTTATTATTTATTATTTATTATTTATTATTTATTATTTATTATTTATTATTTATTATTTATTATTTATTATTTATTATTTATTATTTATTATTTATTATTTATTATTTATTATTTATTATTTATTATTTATTATTTATTATTTATTATTTATTATTTATTATTTATTATTTATTATTTATTTGTTCGTTCGTTCGTTCGTTCGTTCGTTCGTTCGTTCGTTCGTTCGTTCGTTCGTTCGTTCGTTCGTTCGTTCGTTCGTTCGTTCGTTCGTTCTTTCTTTCTTTCATTCATTCATTCATTCATTCATTCATTCATTCATTCATTCATTCATTCATTCATTCATTCATTCATTCATTCATTCATTCATTCATTCATTCATTCATTCATTCATTCATTCATTCATTCATTCATTCATTCATTCATTCATTCATTCATTCATTCATTCATTCATTCATTCATTCATTCATTCATTCATTCATTCATTCATTCATTCATTCATTCATTCATTCATTCATTCATTCATTCATTCATTCATTCATTCAATCATTCATTTACTCATTCATTCATTTATTCATTCATTCATTCAATCAATCAATCATTCAATCATTCAATCATTCAATCATTCATTCATTCATTCATTCATTCATTCATTTATTCATTTATTCATTTATTTATTTATTTATTTAATTATTCATTCATTTACTTATTTATTTATTTATTTATTTGTTTGTTTATTTATTTATTTATTTATTTATTTGTCTATTTATTTATTTATTATTACACACTACCCAACAGATACAAATTCCATTTACAGGGTAGGAATTACAACATACATTTAACAGAAAGAGAAATACTTTAATTAACATGATGTAAAAATTGCAGGAATAAAAAAGAAAATACAATTTCAATGCTAAAACCGTAATAATAAAACCTATATATTTAATTTCTTTATCGAAGCTATACTACAATTAAAGATATCAATAATGCTGCTAAAACTATTACAATTACTGCATATTCTAAATAGAGGCGAGTATTTCTGAACATTCTAGATAAACATTGTCTGAACGTTATTTATGGCATTCTCTCAATATTTCTTTTTCTTTCTGGGACTTACTACTATATGAATAATTCTTCGTTGTCTAAAAAATACAGTTAGTTACTCAGTATGCTTCTGGAAAAATAAACCTCTGCGCTTGTGACTTTAAAACAAAAGACCAATCAGAGGGGTGTTTTTTTGATAACTAATACAAGCGATAAAAATAATAATAATATATTTCCCTAACGTTTCGGACACGAAATAAGGTAAAAAAAAGGCCATCTGCGGAATGAGGCCGAACAAGCTGAATTTTTGCAGAGACCTTCGTTTTGATGTTCCAATGAAGCACAAGAAAATCTCATATGCCTACTCTTGTGCGTCTTGAGATATCGAAGGTCAAAGGTCATGAAAATCGGTTTTTCGCGAAAATCTCGCTTCCAGTGCATCTGACGTCGTAAGAACTCATAACAAAACTTACGTAAAATAGTATTCTCTACAAAATTGTTCATATACATTTTCTTCGTACGACCAACCGTTTTCGAGATATAGCATGATAAAGCGGGAGCGCGCATTCGTAATAGGTAATACTGTATTATACTGCAGAGCTATAAATATAAGGGTGTCCAGGAAGTAGGGACGAATTTGAATTTGGCGCCATTTTGTCCTGTGTCGGTTGGCAGCCGTGGGTTTTTCATGTTTGTTCTCTGATAACCTTACCATTAGTAGCCTGATCGCTTTTGTTTGGTGAGCATTGTTGTTTGATGTTTATTTTCGTAATGGAGCAGATGACAACTGAGCAACGTATCCAAGTGATAAGAAGTTATTACAAAAACAGTGAAAGTCCCACGGCAACCGTTCGTGAATTGCGTGTGATACTAGGACGTAATGTTGCTCCAACCGAATCCACAGTTCGTAAGTTAATCCGAAAGTTTGAGATCACGGGTTCTGTTTCAAATGTTAAGAAAACGGGACGACCGCATTCTGTTCGATCACAAGAAAACATTGCTGTCGTGCGTGATACTGTGACCGTAAGCCCCACAAAATCGGTTCGCCGACGAGCCCAACAACTGAATTTATCACCAAGTTCACTGCGTGTAATCCTTTCAAAAGATCTGAAAATGCATGCGTACAAGATTCAACTTACACAAGAGTTGAAGCTTACA
The DNA here is from genome assembly GCA_029963845.1 of Rhamnusium bicolor. Classification (NCBI taxonomy): domain Eukaryota; kingdom Metazoa; phylum Arthropoda; class Insecta; order Coleoptera; family Cerambycidae; genus Rhamnusium; species Rhamnusium bicolor. The sequence continues at coordinate 164,061 of JANEYF010004209.1, forward strand.
GATCATGGAAAGAGACATCGATTTGCTCAGTGGGTCTTGGCTCGACAAGCGGAGAACAATAACCTCACGAAAAGAATAATTTTCTCAGATGAGCCGCACTTCCACCTCACTGGATTCGTCAATAAGCAGAACTGCAGAATTTGGGGTACCGACAACCGCGAGTGACTGTGGAACATGAGACGCATCCACAACGCACGACTGTGTGGTGTGGGTTCTGGGCAGGAGGAGTGATCGGCCCGTACTTCTTTGAAAATGATGAAGGAGCTGCCGTCACTGTGAACGGCGACCGTTACAGAAACATGCTTTCTGATTGGTTTTTCCCAGTTGTGGATGAAAATGACGACTTTTGGTTTCAACAAGATGGTGCGACATGTCACACATCCCGTGAAACGATTGCTCTGCTAAATGAAAAGTTTCCTCAAAAAATTATCTCTTTTGCGTGGCAACCAGGAATGGCCTGCCAGATCATGCGATCTTATATTATATTTATAGCTCTGCAGTATAATACAGTATTACCTATTACGAATGCGCGCTCCCGCTTTATCATGCTATATCTCGAAAACGGTTGGTCGTACGAAAAAAATGTATATGAACAATTTTGTAGAGAATACTCTTTTACGTAAGTTTTGTTATAAGTTCTTACGACGTCAGATGCACTGGAAGCGAGATTTTCGCGAAAAACCGATTTTCATGACCTTTGACCTTCGATATCTCAAGACGCACAAGGGTAGGCATATGAGATTTTTTTGTGCTTCATTAGAACATCAAAACGAAGGTCTCTGCAAAAATTCGGCTTGTTCAGCCTCATTCCGCAGAGGAAGTTTTATTTCTCTGGAGTATATGTAATATCCATAGACACTTACAAATAGATACTTAAAAATTATACAATGTTAATTTTGTTGAATTCTTCTTTTAACTCGGTAACCACGTTGTATTAAAATCTACAAAACAATGGGAAAAACATTTTTCCTCATTCAATAATATTATTGCCGATTCCTTAATTTCTCTTTTTTTTTGCTGTCCGCTCCTTACGTTAAAATGTTTGCCGAATCTCAGTTTACTCTATGTCCATTTTTCCAAGCACGTTCGCAAATTTTCGACTTTTCAGTTTCGCGCTTTGTAATATAATTTTTATGCTCACCTAACCTTACACTGAGAGGTCTGGATGACTCTCCCACATCATGTTTATTACAGTAATATGAAATATTGTAAATACAGTTTTTTGAATTTTGCTCATAATTTACCGGTTTTGTTTTGCTAAAATGGCTCTCAAAGTATTGTTTGAAATAATGTCCTAATATGAAACTTATCTCCAACACGACGTAGTTTTTCAGATAAACATTACACATTAAAAATTATTGTTGTATACTGATATTCAAGTTTTTGTTGTACCGAATTATTATTATTTATTATTGTTATTGTCTATTCTCAATATTTATTAGATTCTTATCCACAAAAAATTCCGGGATATTCATTATTTATTAAAACCTCTTTAATACATTTTTTCTCATTATTTAATATTTGATCATTGATGAAATCTTATTTGCCTTGTCATACAAATATTTAACATGGTTAGATTTAAACCTGGTTAGATTTAAAATTTATACGCTAGTTTCAAATGTGAGCTATTTTTTTAACCAAAATATTTAAGAAGAGTAATTCATTATTACTCTTTACTTCCAAAATAAATTTAATGGATGGTCCTTTATAGTTAATGTTTTCTAAAAAAATTATGAATAACTCAATATTATGAGAACAAATTGCAAAAATATCGTCGATATATCTTCAACAAATAATTGATTTATATACAGGGTTATTCATTATTAATTACCCACCCCTTATCATCGTTATTATTTCCTATAGAAAAAAAGTTTTAAATAAAAGTTGTGTGGTTATGACTGAATGTTGTTAAAATGTTATCAAAAATACAGTAGCATGCAGATTTCAGGGGATACAATTTTTAAATAGGACACCTGTCTGTATATTATCAAATTTTTTGGAATGATCCTTTGTTCCTGATTTCAAAAATATACCATATGTTACCCCTACCATATACCGTTTTTGATCAACGTCGAATATCTTATAGACCAGTCAAATTAAGGGTTTTTTCAAAACGATAATTTCCAACCATTCCCGACCAATACCATTCGATTCAGTATGTTTTTTGAATTCTCATGGTCAATTTTGCCATACGTTATATGAGCAAGAATTTAATTTATAAACAATTAAAGTTGTGAAAATGATGAAAATCGATGTTTCTGAATATTCAACTTCAAACGCTGCGAAAACGGCAACAGATAGAGAAAAATTGCTCAGAACATTTTTTATAGAGCGTTAAATTCCCTTCAAAAAAAGTCCGCGACGGCATATCTCTACGATGAATAGTTAAGGCGTTACAATGAGTTAAATATTTATTATTTTTCTGCTGTATATCAGTCAGCTGTACAACTAACGCGCATGCGCGATCAACAGACTCGTACGCCGCGTAATGGCCGCCTGTGCAGAATATTTTAAAGTAGACTTGCTGTAAATCTTTCATAATTTTCTTATTTTTACAACGTATACAGCTGACCAGTACGCAGTAGAAAAATAATAAACATTTAACTCATTGTAACGCCTTAACTATTCATCGTAGAGATATGCCGTCGTGGACTTTTTTTAAAGGGAATTTAACGCTCTATAAAAAATGCTCTGAGCAATTTTTTTCTATCTGTTGCCGTTTTCGCAGCGTTTGAAGTTGATATTTAGAAACATCGATTTTCATCATTTTCACAACTTTAATTGTTTATAAATTAAATTCTTGCTCATATAACTTACGGCAAAATTGACCACGAGAATTAAAAAAAAAAAACTGAATCGAATGGTATTGGTCGGGAATGGTTGGAAATTATCGTGATAATGGGCCTGATTTTTGCTTAATTTGATTGGTCTATTAGTTAAACCAGTTACTATAAATATGGAAAAGTTAACATTATTAAAGTGAGCTATGAGAATGATAACTATTATGTTTGATAAGTGACATTTCTTTAATGAAATAATCAAAATGGTTTACAGTGAGGAAGAAAACGTCCAAATACTTACTTCTTATATACAAAATAACAAAAATAAACGTGCAGTAAAAAGAGCATATAGGGTGTTGTATCCAAATCGTCCAACACCATTAGAAAATACGTTCAAAAATATTTACCAAGGTGATTAATGCCTCCAGTTTTAGTAGAAAAAAGTGTGAAATTCAAGCAAACCAGGAAGAATAGCTAGATATACTGTTTTATTTCGAAGGTAAGCCCATCCATATTTATTCGCGAATAGACTTTTTTGAAACATTGTATTATTGTTTAGAAAATTCTGAATGTAGTATAAATAATGCAGTCGATTAATTAGGTAAAAGTTATTCCAAAATCCAACGTACGTTAAAAAATAACAGCTACAGATCATATAAAATTTTACCTGTACAAGTTTTAACAAATGCTCATAAAAGGAAAAGGCTGGAGTTTGCCGCCAGATGATTCAAAAGTTGGATGAAAATCCCGATTTCTTTACTAAAATATTATGGACTGATGAATCATCCTTTTCTACGGCAGAAGTTATTAATAGGAAAATTCGAAAGTCGTGGGAAAATAAGCACAACAGAAAAAGATTGGTAAAACAAATAAAAAAAATCAGGAAGAAAAACTGTTAGCGTTTGGTGTGGAATTTTCAGAAACAAAATTGTTGGGCCTATATTTTATGATTATACTTTAACTGGAGTTACCTATTTGGAAATAATTATCCCAGAAGCAGAAAATATTCTTTTGCAGAAATTTCCGGAAGCCGAACTTGATGAAATGATTTGGATGCAAGATGGGGCAACCCGCATAGTGTCCTACCCGTTCGAGATAATTTGAATAATGTATTCCCAATATGGATAGGGAATAATGGACCTATTAAATGGCCATCTAACAGTCCGGATTTGACCCCTATGGATTCACTTTTTTGGGAATTTCTAAAAGATATTGTCAATAATAATAATAATAATACCTGTTCAAGTCATTAAAGACAAGATTCGGCTTGAAATAAACAATCTGAATGTAAATTATGAAGCCATTTCCGGTGCAATTATAAATATAAGAAGTCGATATCAGTTATGCATTGACAATAATGGTGGGCACATCGAACATCTTTTATGAGATCATTTATTTATATAAATTTCCTAAATAAATCTTTGTTATCTATTTTGTATAAATTTTTGGTTTTTTTCTTCCTCACTGTAAACCATTTTGATTATTTCATTAAAGAAATGTCGCTTATCAAACATAATAGTTGTAATTTCCATAGCTCACTTTAACAATGTTAACTTTTCCATATTTACAGTAACTAGTTTAACTAAGATATTCGACGTTTAATAACTCAAAAACGGTGTATGGTAGGGATAACATATGGTATATTTTTGAAATTAGGAACAAGGGTCTTTCCAAAAATGTAATACTATACAGGGTATCCCATTTAAAAAAATATATTATTTTTTTGTATCCCCTGAAATCTGCACGCTACTGTACTTTTGAGAGCATTTTAACAAAATTCAGTCATAACCACACAACTTTTATTTAAAACTTTTTTTTCCATAGGCAATAATAACAATGATAAGGGGTGGGTAATTTATAATGAATAATCTTGTACATAATTTGCTATATAATTATATATTATCCTCCATAAATATATTAATATTGGCGACGGAGATCCCATAGCCAATAATATTATTGAATGAAGAAAAATGTTTATCCCATTGCTCTGTAGATTTTGGTGCAACGTGGTTACCGATGTTGAAAGAAGAATTGCACAAAATTAATATTGTATAATTTTTAAGTATAAATAGTTCTACAATATGTAAGTATCTGTGGATATTACATAAGCTAATAATATATGTGTCAAATTTTACGCTTGACATTCTACAAAAATAAATAACTTTGAAAAAAAGAAACAGAATCGTACCGAAACGTTTTTAGGTTAGGAAAATGTATTATTATTTTTGTCTCATATTAGTTGTCAAAAAATATCCTTTGATTGATCTTTTGACGTAAAGTCACATGCGCAGAGGTTTATTTTTCCAATAACATATTGGGGAACTAACTATATTTGTTAGACAACGAAGAATTATTCATATGGTAGTAAGTCCCAAGAATGAAAAAGAAAAATAGGCAGATAAAACATAGATATTTTTTTGCGAGCTTCAAGAAGTTACTGAAAATTTGTTAAGGAGATTGTCATGTGGGTAACCTATAGCTGAACAGACTCCATCCTTTTTCAAACACAAATATTTAAAGAAACGCCTTTAAATTCTCTCTAGGTTATTTTATTAATATGAGTATTATAATATGGACACCAAATAATAGAAACATTCAAATCTAGATGTATGATTAGAACAGTTTAATTGTATCAGTGTTATTAAAATCATGACAACTTCTTATTATCCATCCCATCATTTTGAAACAATCGTTTGTAATATTATGTATGTGAGTAATAAAACAACTAAACTTTGTGTCAAACGTAACACCAATGTCACGAATTGAATTATATCTACATAATACAAATGAATATGAGACTATCGTTCGGTTCTGCGTATCGTGTCACCAGGTCCGTCCCTACCCGGGATGCAAGGGATGCCTTGCACACCAGCGGCAACGTGGCATATGCGGCAAATATTCACAGTTTGAAAAAGTAATAAAGTAAGTAAAGTAATTTGACTATTGTATCGCGCCGCCTACATCGGCATGGCTTTGTCAAAGTTTACAGAAATTCTGTCAACTGTGGCGCTGTCAAAGTAAGGTCACTGACAGCGCCCAAGGTCGATGAGATGTGTCGCTCAAATTCTCAAAGTTGTACTTTTCGCTTGTCGCTCACGGGTGCACGTGTTATTAGATCAACTAACAACTACATGATGGAACTTTTTTTTAGTATATTCGTAGTTTTTGGTGCTAACTGATTACTGAACCTTTACAGCGCGTTGTACTTTAAATTTAATTAAATTAATTGTTAACATTTTAAGTTCCTAGTATCCAAAGTTGCCAATAGTACAATAGATACCGTAAATACATGGTTTTTACTTTGTATGTAGTTAAACAAAATATTTTGATATATTTAATTGCTTTAGAAACATAAAAATTCAGTAAAGTGGTTAGCTCATTTAGACTTTTAATTTATTTTAACCTCAGTTTTGGTTGGGTTTTACCTGTTTATTGACGTTATGAAAACATTCTAACGTGATAGGTCAATGGCGACCTCAGATTCGGTTTCGGCGCCCCAAAATATAAATAGGTAAAGTGGTTAGCTCGTTTAGGCTTTTAATTTATTTTTAACCTCAGTTTTGGTTGGTTTTTACCTGTTTTTTGACGTTATGTAAAAATTCTAATGTGATGGGTCTATGTTGATCTCGGATTCGGCTTTAGCGCCCCAAAATACATCTAGGTAAAGTGGTTAATTCGTTTAAGCTTTTAATTTATTTTTAACCTCAGGTCAATGCTGACCTCAAATTCGGTTTCAGCGCCTCAAAATATATATAGGTAAAGTGGTTAGCTCATTTAAGCTTTTAATTTATTTTTAACCTCAGTTTTGGTTGGTTTTTATCCGCTTTTTGACATTATGTAAAAATTCTAACGTGATGGGTCAATGCTGATCTCGGATTCGGTTTCAGCGCCCCAAAATACATATAGGTAAAGTGGTTAGCTCGTTTAGGCTTTTAATTTATTTTTTACCTCAGTTTTTGTTGGTTTTTACCTGTTTTTTGACGTTATGTAAAAATTCTAACGTGATAGGTCAATGTTGATCTCGGACTCAGTTTCAGCGCTCCAAAATACAAATAGGTTAAAGTGGTTGCTCGTTTAGGCTTTTAATTTATTTTTAATCTCGGGTTTGGCTGGCTTTTACCTGTTTTTGGAGGTTATATCAAGTCCTGACGTAATGTGTCAATTCTGACCTCGGATTCGGTTTCAGCGGCCCAAAATACATATAGGTATAGTAGTCTGTTGGGTAGTGTAGAACATTTTTTTGTGTGTGCCTTTCTTATTATTAGGCAGCGTTTTAAAGGATTCTTTAACAAAATTTGCTCGAAGATCCTGCCCCATATTCTGTTTATTTTTTAAATTTATATGAGTAATCATTTCTACACCACCATAAGGGATACTCTCCCTTAGCAGCACGTTTTTTAAGTAATAGTATCTCCGGTAGATCTAATCCGCTACAAGAACAACAACAAAAAAACTATAACAACAATAACAATAAAAACGACAACAATAACAATTTAACCAATAGTAGTAATAAAAAGGCCTAATTTACTTTGTGGTTAAGTTTTTTGTACGGACGTTAAAAGAGAACGTTAGAAAAATGATCTGTGAAAAGCAAATGAGCCAGTATCTATCAAATAAAGAATAATTAACAAGCAACTAGTAACTGTCTGTCATTTAGATGGTTAATTGTATAATAATTTGTGTTGTAATTATTGTTATTATTACTGTTATTGTTATTAGTGTGCCACTATTTTGAAATAGGAGAATTCCAGATGATTGTTTACCTGCGTGATAATAATGAACATAACAGAAACCGTAGAAATAACAATCGGAATCCTATTATTTGTACTTTTAAATGAAAAAGACTAAAATACGCTGTAAGCTGTTTTTATCACTTGTACGGGTACTACATATTCAAGATTTTAAAAATAAATATAATTTTTTATTGATTTTCTTAGCCACCAAATCTACATGACGTTCGCAAGTAAGTAGAGAATCTAAATATAGGTCAAAATATTTTGCAAACTATGAATTCTATAAGCCATCCAAATTATGATATGAAAATATCAGGATTATTGGCTGTAAATCAATTTTGAAAGTCTGAGGCTTTATTAACCATGTCACCTAGTAGACAACGTAGGGTACCATTTTTAATTATCATTGTGGTATTATTAGCATATAATAAAATCGATTAACTTAAATTGACGTAAATTAAGTCACTAATATAAAAACAATATAACACCAGGCCAAGTAACAGTCACTGTGGTACCCCGTGTCTAATTGATAGCATGCTATAAATTATGTCATTAAAGAAGTAGTTTATTTTCTATCTGACAAATAGGATTTTATTAAATTTAAACTTGTACAATTTATTAAAGCCATATAACTGTAATTTACCTGATAATCAAGGCCCAGATCGGAATGTTACATGACGATGTTTTCTTATAAATATTACACCGAACTTCTGCGCCATCGAACTCTAACTCCGGGAAATCGTTTATCCATCATTCTATAATACTTCGACAGACTTCAATAGGGAAAGTGGACATTTTCATAACGTTCTACGACAATATTTTCAATGTTACGTTCGGATCTGGGCCATGCTGATAATACAGTGTCAGAAATACAGTCAAACGCGTTACTTATATCGCAGAAAATTGATGATGCATATTGTCAAATCCATTTATTATCAATTCGTTCTAAAATGGTTAGAGAAGTTGAACGCCCTTTCCTGAAATCAAACTGAGTTTTAATTAGCAGGTTCTTGTTTTTAAATCATATTTGTTTCTTGAGGATTTTAGAAATTACTGATAATAATGATGTTGGTCGATAATTTACTGGATGATCTGCTGATCCTTTTTTTATAAATCGTAATTATTTTAATAATTATAAAGTAGTCTGGATGTATGCCTTCTAGAATGCATACACACTGATTCCAAATCCGTTAAGAAATCACGGCTAACTGAAACCATTTTTGAGATTTACTAAAAAAAACGAAAATTTTGTGATTTCTCTTTTTGGCTGTAGCCAAGTAATTCTTGGTCAGGCAGGTTTTATACTTACATTTTTAGGACACTTTTTGGAGACTAATATTTTAGTCTAGAAACGAATGCTCGATAGTCTTTTGTTTTCGAGATATCCAAGGTAACTTTTGTTTTTCTTATGGCGGCCATATCGTTTTTCAGATTGCGCTTAAAAAAGAGCTTTCAGATGATGTATCACATGCCGAGAAAAAATTGTTTTTCAAGGAACTAATTTAAGAAAAGTTGTACATTGCTTAACAAAACAAAATAGTAGACCGTGGAATATCAAAAAGTTTTTGTAAATCCAGAGACAAGGAAGTGTTTATTCAGACGGCGACTAATTATTTTCTATGTACTTTATAATCTACTGTAAATTGTTTTCTTTAGAGTGGAATGAAAAATAATATTAACTGAAAATTTTTTTGTTAATTATTATTTACTAACTTTTACAAATCTTATCACAGATAAGTATAACATATATCTTTTTAAACAATTATTTTCCCGGCTATTTGCCAAAACGCTGGAACTTGGATTACAAAAAAGATAATATGCACATGTACTGAGCTTAATAAATAATAAATTCAAAATCGCCTGCACTGAGAACGATATTAGGGATGCATATAGAATTGGGAAAAAGGACAAAGAAGATATAAGACCCCTAGTAGTAGAGCTACTATCATATAATTTAAAATCTCAAATATTGTGCAATGCAAAAGATAGTTTAAAAAAATAGCGGTATATATATAACCCAAGACCATACTCAGGAAGATTACCAGAAAAGGAAGTTTCTATATGGACACTGAAAATAGCGAGAGAAAAAATAATATATTGGTTGTAAATGATAAAAACTACAAGTATGAAGATCTGATTAAAGAAACAAACACTGAAGAAATCACATCTTATGACACTCCCAGAACCAACAGTACACCGAATACACCTAGCCTAGGGGTCTCTCCAATAAACGCAACCGTAGCAGAGAGAGAAAAAAACGAAACAAGAACGAAACTAGCAGTAGGAAGACCGGAGGAGACAACAGGTGCAACATCAAAAATAAACACGAAATTACGTTCATCGAACAGAAATCTAGCTGGTCAATATCAAAATCAAAATAAAACTCCGCGACGATAAAATAATAACTTATATTCACATGTAGCTATAGGTAAGGAATCTTATATTCTACTCTTTAGATCTTGCAAAATTAATCCAAACACTTCATTTTAGTATTATCATATTGAAATCAAGACTGTTTATAAACATAGCAAGCAATAATTGTTATTTTACTTATTATTTATTTTATTACTTAATTTACTTGTACACTTGCCCACTGTGTGTGAGACTAATCTATTATAATAGTAAATTATCAATAAGTTTTTAGCTATAACTACTTTTAAATGTACTTTTATAATATTTGTAGGAATTAAATTTTGTTGTAATCTACTAACATTAAATATAAAAAAAAAAAGAATGAATCCGTATATAAGGGATCACCACGTTGAATTGATAAAGGCAAAACAAATTAAAAACGTAAATGACTATAACAACAACAATAATCTAGTAGAAAATTTAAAAAATTTTCATTTGAATATTAGGAGTGTTAGGAAAAATATAGACCAATTAAATATTTTCCTAAAGCAATTCAGAGAACAATTCGACATAATTATACTTACTGAAACGTGGAACATACATGATACAGACCATTTTAAAATGCCAAACTATAGTTTAATATACAACGCGGGACATTTAAACCAAAATGATGGCGTATTAATTTTTGTAAAACGAAATATTGAATATAAATTTGAAATTAGAAAAATAGCAGATATTGATATTATTAACGTAAATATTCTATTAGGTAAGAAAGACAATGACCTTACTATCACTGCATTATACAGGCCGCCCAGTACATGCCCCTTCACATTTAATAGAGAGTTAAAAATATATTTAGAGTCATTTAAAAATGATCATAATACGCATATTTTCGTTGGCGATGTAAATATTAATATTCTTTCTGAAGTTACATTTGCACAAGAGTATTTAAATATTTTAAGCGAGCTAGGATTTACTTCATATATAAATGACTATACTCGTGTACAGGGCAACCAAAAATCATGCATAGATCACTATTTTGTAAAACATAAAAAAAATACACACATTTTTAAATCATTTATTTTCCTAACACAAATAACAGATCACTATCCAATAGTATTAAACACTAGCATTAAATTACAAACAGAGAATAAAAATCAGGTGTCTAAATCTAGAAAAGTTATAAACTATGATAAACTAAAACTTGACTTACAAAGAGAAGAATGGCTTACGATTTATACTAGTGATGATGCTAATTATATAACAGATACATTCATAAATACATTAAAAATATACATCGAAAAAAAATACCAAACTAATTAAAATTAATAGAAGAAATTATAAAAGAAAAGACTGGATTACAGATGGTTTAATTAATTCAATAAAAACTAAAGATGAGTTATATCAAAAATACATAAGCAACCCGCACAATAAAAATATAGAAGCAGAATTTAAAATTTATAGAAATAAACTAAATACCATAATAAAAAAGACAAAAATTAAATTCTATAGAACACAAATAGAAAAAAATAAGAACTCAACGAAACAATTATGGAATACGGTCAATGACATATGCAATAATAATAAAAACAAAAATACAGATATAAATAAAATCAAATTAGAGAATGGACAAATCGCTACTGAAAAGATACAAATAGCAAACAGGTTTAATAACTATTTTAGTAATATAGGTGAACATTTAGCGACAAAAATAAAAATTCCTAAAAAAAAGTCCTACAGATAAATTTTCCATAAACAATTCAATTTACTTAAAAGATGCTACAAAAAAAGGAAATAGAACAGTATATTAAAGAACTAAAATTAGGTAAATCCCCGGGATATGACTTAATAACTTCGGAAACACTTCAAAGAATAAGTAATGAAATATTAGCGCCTCTAACATATATAATCAATATATGTTTAAAAACCGGCATATTTCCGAAATGTTTAAAAGTGGGCATCATAAAACCACTTTACAAACAAGCCGGTGATAAAATGGACGTAAAAAATTACAGACCGATTTCCTTGATCTCTAATTTGGCAAAGCTTTTAGAAAAGATAATTAAAGTAAGGTTAAGTGATTTCTTTGAGAAATATGGAATACTTTCAGACAGACAATTTGGCTTCACTAAAGGGAAATCGACAAAGGATGCAATTGCATACATAACCTCGAAAATGTATGAATCAATGGACGAGGGCAGTCCCTCTATCTGTGTATTCATAGATCTAGCCAAAGCTTTTGACACGGTTAGCCACGAGATGCTTTTAAAAAAACTTAATAACTACGGAATTAGAGGTAATGCGTTCAACCTTTTAAAGAGTTATCTGTCTGAAAGAAGCCAATTTGTAAAAGTGGATGACATTAGTAGTACCAGTATGCCTGTACACTATGGTGTTCCGCAGGGCACGGTATTGGGTCCTATTTTATTCTCCGTGTATATTAACAGTTTATTAATGCTACAATCAAAGGGCACAATAGTGAGTTTCGCGGACGATACAGCCATATTATACAAGAGCAAAACCTGGGAGCAACTCAAAAGCACAGCCGAAGTTGACTTAAAAATGATTTCACAATGGTTTAACGCAAATATTTTAACCTTAAACCATGAAAAAACGAAGTACCTACCATTTACACCATATGTAAAAGGCTTGCTAAATCTAGGACCACTTAATATCGGAAACGGAATATCCATAAATGAAGCGGAATCGGTAAAATACTTAGGAATACATGTGGATAGGCATCTTCGCTGGGACATTCACATATCCTCTTTAGTTATGAAAATACGAAGCCTAATTCCAAAATTTAAATTCCTAAAAGACTATCTCACTATTAATCAATTAAAAATTATGTATTCTGCTCTAGTGCAGTCGCATTTAGAATATGGGATTATTGCATGGGGTGGGGTATCGGATAATCACCTGAACAACCTAAATGTCACCCAAAAATGGATATTAAAAATAATTTTTAACAAAGAATATACTTACCCTAGTGATAATCTCTTTAAGCTAAGTAATGTTCTTGATATTCGTCAATTATTTTGCATGACAATGCTATTATTCCAATATAAAAACAAATTTTTAATAAATTACAATGCTCATAATTATGGTACACGAAAAAAAAATATTAATGCTCTAAAGCCTAAAGTTCATAAAAATAAAGCACAAAAATGCTATACTTATCTAACACCATGCGTATTTAACCTTGTGCCAGTAGAAATCCGAAATATAAATAACTTTAATTTATACAAGAAAAAAATATTAAATATTATAAAAAAATATTCCTAGAAATTACATAAATAATATCATAAATAAAAACACATATTAACACTGCATGGAAAATTGAAAATTATTAAATATTGTTGTTGTTGGTCATCTACCTTTCACTTTCACTTTAGTACTTATATCAAATTGAATGTTAACTGACTTTAACATTAGCATAGAACTTCATTTTACTGTTATTTACCGTCTCTTACTGCTGTGCTTACTTTCCTCACGTACAAGTATTTACTATACTTTGTGAGTATCTATTTATTTAGTCGTACATTATACTCAAGTATTATATATATGTAAATATTGTATTACTATGTGGTTCTAAATAAATTATTATTATTATTATTATTATTATTATTATGTTCAGTACTACTGACTCAATAATGTTATTTTCAATTTCAACTATTCTGTCTAGTAAAACCAAAAACAAATAAAACACAATGTACTCACCAGTTGACACTCACTTTAAAAAACTTTAAAATATCTACCGACACGTGTTTCTGCTTGCCATAGCGTCATCAGGGTAGCCAGCACATTTAAAGCATCCAAAGTAAGGAAACTTGTAAACCCCAATGTAATAAACATTAATGGCTTCAGAGAACAGAATAATTGAAATTATATAGTGGAAATACCCCTTGGGGTCAATGAAATAATTTAAAAACAAATTAAGTTCCTCTTCTTGATAAAAGTTAAAATATAAGTTTTATTTGTACAATTTTCTAAAAATATCAATTTTTAGACGATCATTAAGGTATTATTTGCCATAAAATTGTCAATAAAGTGTTCAAAATTTGAACAAAGAAACCCTCTTCATCAAGGGAATTTTTCCATGCAAAGTAGTTAGTAATTAGTAAAATTTTAAACAGGCTTTTCTAAAAACGATCAAATGAGGGTTAACGCGCTTGAATTCACCACGAGTGGTGCTAGTGTACAGAAAGGTCAATGTCACTGAATGTTAATGTTTACTATGGCTTTTTAACGCTAGTTTTTAGTAATTTTTATAAAAATTAGCTGAAAAACCATTTAACACAATGATGGCAGAAGGGGAAAGTAGTAATTTACTTGCTCAGTAGAGAAATTATTGTACTGATCAGAAGTGCCTTATGCCATTAAAGTTAGGTTATGTCAAGAATGAGTATGATGAAAACAACGAATGTAAATGATTATTACTCATGATGTTCTGTAGTAGACGCATAGTAACGCATAATCGTCAGTATTAAAATGTTTCTTACAAACACACGAATGTTTCAAAGGAGTAAAGTTATCTCTGTCAACCACTGTTTTAGGCGAGTTTTGTCTCTCGGAAGCATATGTCCCCTTATTGTTTCTGAACAAAATGAAACTGCAATTTGCTGGTGTGCGAAATAATTATAATAAAACACTATAAACTTTTCCCGGGCCTAACAATAACTTTTGACACGACCTTACTCGACCAGTGGCGCCAACTGGTGAGCCTGAAAACGTTAGCCCTCATTCACACATAACTTTCAGTAAAACTTAGTAGGCTGTAGTTTAAAACAAACAATAAGCATTACTGTTAGTTGACAGTTGCTCACTAAATAGTATTGGTAATAGTATTGTAAATCGTTCAAGAATACTTATTATTACTGTTCAAGAGTGTGATTATTGCAAAATGGCGAACAAATTCTCAAATGAAGAAAAATTTGATATGTTAGAATGTTATTTAAAAATAAACTGAAATTCGCAAAGCGCGTCGGCTTCCTATCTAGAAACATTTCCGGAGATAATGCAACCACATAGAACAGTTTTTGTAAGAATGTAAGCAATTTGTTAAATTATGGGAGTTTTGACAATAAAAGAGACTGGTATGATATTGATAATATTGACCGCACAAATAATACTCTTGAAGCTGAATAATAACCCCTGCATATTTGTGCGACAAATTGTAGGCGAAACAAATATTCCTAAGACAACAGCACACGAGAAATTAAAACAAAGGAAATATCATCTGTACAAACCTACGATTGTCCAAGCTTTAAACAATAATAATGATTTTGGTAGAACACTTGCATTTTTCGTTGGTTTAATCAAAAACGCGAAGAACAACCTGATTTTCAGTCGAGAGTTATATGGACCCATGAAAGTCGTTTTACAAATTGTGGAGTCTTTAACAAGCACAGTTATGATCACTGGGCCACAGAAAATCCACATGTAACTACGCAAAGAAGATTCCAAACTAGGTTTGGATTCAATGTTTGGTGCCGCATGATAGGTATTACCTTTTCTCTGTCTATTCCACTCCTATGACCTGTCTATAACCCTTTTCTTAATTATTATTTTTGGATCGCCATTTAATTGGTCCATTCATTTTTCGCAACATTTCAACGGGAGTAGCCTATCATGAACTTCTAGAAAATCAAGTTTTACCTGAGAAGAATTGTGGTTCTAACTGGATAGCTGTCCTGCACATAATACTAATAATGTTAGACAGATATTGCAGAAAAATTTTGACAACCGCATAATTTGAAATAGAGGACCAGTAATGTGACGTCCTCACTCGCCTGATATAACCCCTCCCGATTTTTGTTTGTATGAGCCGGGAACTATCGATATTTAGGAAGACAGAGTTAAGGACGTCTTCGGCAAAATAAAGGCCAAAACTCTCAGAAGAATAATCAGCTCGGTTAGGCGTAGATGCCAAAAATGTATTCAGCTAAATGGACGTCATATTGAACAGTTTTATTAAATCTTCTTACTTCTTTTCTATCATTTCTTCTATTATGTTAATTTACTGTTATTAAAAAATGTTCTCCTTGTTGATTAATTATTTTAACAGAAAATTAAAATGATTTAAATATCTCAAACTGGTAAACTTAATATAACTGTTATTTTTTATAATTGGTATTAGGTATATCCATGTAATCAAAATATCTTTTTGATTTTCCATGGCCTACTGTTTTAATTTGTTAAACAATGGATAACTTTTCTTAAATTAGTCTCTTGAAAAACAATTTTTCCTCGGCATGTAATACATCGTAGGGAAGCTCCTCTTAAGCGCAATCTGAAAAATCCAATATGGCTGCCATTAGAAAAACAAAATTACCTCGGACATCTCGAAAACAAAAGACTATCGAACATTTGTTTTTACACCAAAATATTAGTCTCCAAAAAGTGTCTTAATAATGTAAAAGTCTAAAACCCGCCTGACCAAGAATTACTTGGCTACAGCCAAAAACAGAAATCACAAATTTTTCGTTTTTTTTTAAATCCCCAAAACGGTTTCAGTTAGCCTTGATTTCTTAACGGATTTGGAATCAGCATAAAATTTGTTAAAACTTGTTCCTTTTAACCGACATTATAGCTCTTATGGCTTCCGAGATCGCAATGGTGAGCATCGAATTTGGGACACACGGTATAATACTATACACAAAAAGACTGTCCTTTAAAGGTTTATCTCAAAAACAAAATTATTTTTGAGATACGCCCCTTAGTCTTTATAGGGACGAGATTTCTCGAGCTTTTTTATTTCTTGATACACAAATATGCTAGGTCTAGTTATTTTAAATTCTAATAGAAATCTTACATTTCCCCGCAAGACACACAGTATCAAGTTAAAAAAAAAACATCGCGACAATATAATCTCTCACTTATCTATGGAAATATGTAAACAGAAAGCTGTCATGATTGACACTGATATAAAGAATTTAATACGACTCAGGTAATTTTTAAATATTTTTTATCAAGGTTTTAAATAGATTTTCTAAAGCTGTTAATTTTACTCCTAATTACTCCTAAAATCTTTATTTAATAATTTTATTTTGAGGTTTATATATTTTTAAGGAGACCGTTTTTCAAAAAACGAATAAATGTCTGCCCATTTAGAGCAGATATTTATTATGTTTTTAATTTATAGAGCGATGGCTTATATCCAAAATAGTTGTTATTTTTATAACACGTTTTTTTAACAAGGTCATAACTTTAGTTGGATTTCTTGGTCCCACTTTTGTAGTGATAGTTGTCACTTTGACATTTTAAACTAGGTTGTCATGAAGCTTCTAATGTCTGTTGTCTGTGGTTTTAAGTAACAGTAGCAAGTTGTTTATAAACAGCATCGTTTGCAGTTTTTTTTTGTAAAAGTAAGTACATTTTCTACTAAAAATTGAAGAATATGATGATGTTGAATCGAATTGGTTACGGAAAAATCAAAATAGTTGTACTAACAAACTGTCAGTAACAAACAAAATTCTTATCGGTGATATAATATGCACTAAGAAGTAACCGTTTCTCTCAAATTGACTTATTTAGTTTAAGTCTCTGCTTTTTGCGCGGATATAAAAAATAACATGGGTAATAAAAACTAAAAAAATAAAAACAAGAAATGTGATAGTTTGAAGCGGTAGTGGTAAATATAAGAAAATGCGTTATTTAACTAACGCTCGTCGTATAACAGTCGTAATGCTGATTGGATATGGAGACAGAAGTGAACAAAAAACCGAGGTTGTTACTCTGTTTCGTGAGAAGTTTCCTGTTTTATTTCGATTATCACATGAAACAGTTAGAACAGATAGAAAAACACTTTAGTAAGCTCATAATGTGACTCATTTACCTAAAAGAGAATATTGTGTTATTGATGAAGACACCAAATTAAATGTAATGTTGGAGGTAGAAGAAAATCCTACGTTGTCTGCAAGGCAAATTTCACTGAATAGTGATGTCATACATTCGTCATGAAGTTGTTTAGGGCAAATAAATTGCATCCTAACAAACTTCATCTAACACAGATGTTATGTGAAGATAATCCAGATCGAAGGGTTAAATTATGTGAAGAAATAAATGAAATTGAACCAGAATGAATTATCTATAGACAAGGTATCATTTTCATTTACTCCGCATGGACACATAAATCGTCAGAATTGCAGATACTGATCCCGGGAAAATCCTCACTGGATACGAGAGTTACTTACTTAAAAACTGGAAAAATTAATTTCTGAACAGGCATAGTGGGGAATCAGATAATTGCACCAATATTCTTTGATTACTCCTATCTATTTAAATTTACTCCAAACGGAGCTTCTTCCTAATGTGACAAAATTATTTCCCAATTTAAACTATCCAGAGATACTAAATTCTTCTTTGTAGTTTCAGGAAGGGCCTTATTTGCATTTCATGTCAAAGAATATTTAAATAGAGTATTCCCGAATGGATGGCAGAAGAGGTGAACTGATATGACCCGCAAAGTCGTCTGTCTGAATGTTAGTATTCAAATACCAAGTTCTTTTCCATGTGTAATTCTTATACTCCAAGACAAAAATGCAAAACCAATATGTATACAGAATGCATGACTTAAAAAAACAAACAATTTTGCAATTCTTCTTTCATTTTTGTTAGTATTTCGATTCATACAAAATCGATTTGTCATAAAAAGTATGGAGTAATACAACTCTCTCGAAATTTGTTTGTATCTTCTTTGGAAAATGTGCATTCAATCAAAATTAATCTTGTGAAAATAAGTATGTACAGGTGTATATAATATAAATAATAATAAATTCAGTATGTCGCAAATTACACAAATAGTAGTGGAAATATTTACCTGTGCATGCAGACACATAAACGTAACTCATGCTGGCTACTTCATAAATAATATCAATACAAGGCTGTTATGTTTCTTTTGTTACATTACACTTTATCTCGGCAGATAATCAATTAATAAATATGTATTTACTAGACGTTTACACAATATATCTTGGAGGTCAACCAATCTTATCGATTCTAAAATGAGACCACCCCTGGTCAATAAATTGAGATTAGTGACAATGTAAAGAACTAAAATTTTTCTTTATAAACCTTTATCGATTACTATTCTATCGTACTAAGCAAAATGTCGTATCTGAGATTCTCAAACAGATTTGATTAGGTCATAGTTACAATCATTGGCAGATACAGGGTGAATTAAATTCGATAGGATTACAGGGTATCTCGGAAACTATGATAGTTAAAAAAACGTGAAAGCACTCGGATATTGGATGTGTGTCCGTTGTCTCTAAATGTGTAGCCCCTCTCACACAATGTCAGTTTAGAGATACAGGTGGTTATATTATCTGTGGTGTTTTTTTTTTTTTTTTTTTTCGATGTCGGTCAGTCCTCCCGTGGCCTCCGACGCCTCACGGGAGTCGCGCCGGCGGATCAACTACAGCCACTCCCCACATCCCGCAGGGTTACTGACTGTAGATACCAGAATCGTGTGCCCTAAGCAGACGGAGAGAACCCAGAATGACCGCCTTCTGCATTTGACCTGCCAGCCACTCGGCTGGTTTTTGGCAGGCCGGTATGATCTTCAGTTCCGAGAGCAGCGTAGGCTTTATCCCTCCGAGTACACCGATTATAACGACGACCATCTTTACCGAGTATCCTGGGTACAGCACTTGGAGCTCGTACCGGAGATCTCGATATTTAGTCCGTTTCTCCTCCTCCTTCAAGGTGATGTTTTTCTCCGCAGGTGCCGAGAACTCGATGACATACATCACCTTGAATTGATGGTCGAGAAGGACTATGTCAGGCTTGTTGGCTTGGATTAGCCTGACAGTCGGGAACGAGAGTTCCAGTAAATCCGGCATTTCTCGTTCTCGACAACGGACTCAATATCTCCGGGGACGTAAGGCAGCACTGGTGTCTGGTCTACTCCGTACGAGTGCCTTAGATGGTAGTATAGCACTCGTAACGCCGCGTTATGCCGGTGGATGTAGGCCGAAATCGCATATATAGGGCATGCAGATGGTAAGTGCATGAGCGATTCCGGCGCCTGATGGCAGGTCCTGCAGTTGATATCAGGAACCTCTACACGCCACACGCGGCTACGGTAGACCAAGGTGTTGATAACACCATCTTGACAGGCCATAATGAATCCCTCGGTCTCCGACTTAAGCCCTGCTGACCTTAGAAAGGCGAAGGTCAGCCTGGTCGATAAACCCAGTGTTTCTATGTTCTTATAGAAGACACCATGCTGGGGTTTACCGACGTGCTGCCGAAACAGTTTCTCCTGTTCGGCAGCTCTAATTCGGGCTTTCAGACGATTTGGCTGAAGTTCGGTGACTGACTCAACATCAGCACCTCGCCGGCCTCCTCGCCTGATGTCAAATGCGAGACCGAGTTCATCTGCGGCTCTTTTTGCTGCCTTGAACAATCCTGCTCCCACTCCTACAGTTTCGTGATGTTTTACGAACCGCAAGAGGGGATCTGAGCTCCTGAGTATGTTACATGCCATACTCAGTACTACTCTGCCATGCGTACACTCCAAGCTCAAGAGTCCTCGGCCCCCCCCGTTGACGTGGGAGGTACACACGAGGAACGGACGATCTAGGATGAATACTTCTGTGAATATTCATCATCTTGCGGGTATACCTATCTAATTGGCGCAGCTCATCTACCCTCCACTTTACCACTCCGAAGGAGTAGAGCAGAATCGGAACGGCAAGCATATTGGTTGCAGACACCTTATTCTTCCCCGAAAGTTCGGAAGACCAAATCTTTCGGAGGCGGTGTCTGTACTTGCCGCGGAGAGAATCTTTTATTTGTGATACATCCTGGATGTGCCTTTGTTGCACACCCAGATATGTATAGGTCTCTCCGGCATCCAGATGTCTTAGGATGCTTCCGTCTGCGAGCTGCGCATCTTCAGGGAATTCCCCGCATCGTCCTCTCTTGAGGTGGACGACTGCACATTTATCCAACCCGAACTCCATACCAATTGCCCGCGTATATTCTTCGACCACCCTAAGAGCGTTTTGTAGTTCGCGCTCTCCGGAGGCATAAAGTTTAAGGTCATCCATATAAAATAGATGGGTGACCTTATGCCTCCGGTCGCTGGGTGGCCCACATTGATATCCGCGGGTTTGGCGGAGCCCAACAGACAACGGCAGCAGTGAGATGCAGAAGAGGAGAGGACTCAGGGAGTCACCCTGGAAAACTCCTCTCCTAAATGCCACCTGCTCTGTCGTGACCCGCTGTGCACCTGATGTTATGGTGAAGCGGGTCTTCCAGAGCGGCAGCAGTTGTTCTATGCATCTCACTAGTGGTGCTGGTACCGCAAGACATTCGAGCAAGTACAACAATAGCTCATGTGATGTTGTATCAAATGCCTTGCGGTAATCAATCCAGGCCATCGATAGATTCCGCTTGTATTGCACAGAATCCTGTGTAATACAGCGGTCTATCAGCAGGCTGTCCTTGCAACCTGCCATGCCCTTCTTGGCACCACGCTGTTCGTGTATCTGCTGGAAGACCGGATCAACAGACCTCAGTGTCCTAGCATACAAGATACGTGTAAATATCTTGTAGCAGGAGTTAAGGCAAGTGATCGGCCTATAATTCCTCGGGTCGGAAAGATCCCCCTTTTTGGGGATTAGCACAGTACGTCCCTCGACGAACCAGTCCGGAATCTGCTGCCCCTCGTTCAACCATGAGTTGAAAACTCGCGCCAGACGGCGGTGAGTGGAAGGAAATTTCTACCACCACCAGTTGTTAATGCCGTCTGGGCCCGGGGCAGCGAAGTTCTTAGTACCAACAAGTGCTTGCTGGACTTCCTCCGTACTGATGCCGGGCACACTTCATCTGGCTCTTCACGATGTCTGTGACACAGAGCCTCGAAGTGTGCAATTGCTGGAGTGTCGCTATTGAATGGACGCGTCGTTTCGTAGATTCCCTTCCAGAAGGTTTCGACATCTTCTACAGTCGGCGGATTCTCGACGACACGCTGTGGCTCTTGAAAGAGGCGGGAAGGATTCGTACGGAACAAATTGTTTTGTTCCATACTCCTCACCCGCCTCCTCAATGTTTTCTTTATCGCCATGAGTGCTCCGATCCTATCTAGACAGTGCTGCTTGATGGTAAGCATCAATGTCAGATTTAGAGTATGGTGTTGACGTCTTAATCCGGCTGCTATGCGCCGGATTCTGGGAGTAAAAACTCTCCCAGTCGTCTTATATTCCACCACACTCTGGATCCGAGAAGCGTGTTGTCTGGCCGACTGTATTTTGCCCTCGATTTTTTGTACACGCCGCTTGGCTTTCTCGACCCCGTGATTGATTGACCTTTCACGGGGGACGAGTTGCTTCGCGGCGTTGTACACGGCACAGATAACTGGTTCACATACATAGAACTTGTAGGACTCCTTCAAACTAAAAAAAGCTGTCTTACGTTGGCACATTAAAAAAGAATAAGCGACAACTTCCACTAGATTTTGTTGCAACTGAAAAGAGACCTGAAAAAAAAACAAGTGTATCTGAATTCCAAAATGATGTTACAATGTATCCTATGTACCAAAGAAAGGTAAAAATGTGGTATTTACATCCAGCATACATTTTGATGATGATATTGATGACAGTACAGAAGATCTGAAAAAAACCTGATATTATCACCTTTTACAATAAGACCAAGGCAAGGGTGTAACGGTCCATTTTTAGATATAATTAACTTGCGTTTCGTTTAATGCTAATTGCATAAATTGGTTTGAGGTCAACCTTAAAAATTCTAGAACCGATTTAAATAAATTGTAAATCCTTGATATAATTCAAGCGACCACTGGACCTTTAGTGCATCAGCAAGAACACCGCGGTATGTGGGGACAAGGGGGAACGCTGGTACTAAGACGGTTAGGTTTTGCAGGAGACGCTGGGTAGCCACGGTGAAGTGTGGACCTGGGTGTTGTCTGTTGTCTTGCTATTTTTATGTTACCTCTACCTTTACGTTGCGTTAGAGAAAAGGCTGGTACGTCCAAGCAGTGAGTTGTGTATATTGTACGTTGCTTTTACGGGCACTACGTTGGAGATTTTGTCTGGCTGAGAGTTATGGTTAAGAAGTTAAGAAATATGTAGCCTAAGAAAGATATACGAGCTGGTAAGGTTATCTTCCTTCCAATTATTGTTTAAATAGGTACCTATTAAGTAATAAACAGCCAACTTCCGCTTTGAGTGCGAGCTGGAAATTTGAAAACTAAATTTGCATCAACGGGTTGATTTGTCTGTCTAATCTAGAGGTGGAGAAAGCCCCCTAGACTTTTTTATTTTGCTATTGAGCTGTACGAGACAACTTAGTGAAAAATAACGGTTCTTTCCCCCTTTCAACGGCACTAGTGCGTGTAACTTTTTTAGACTTTTATATATGTAACTATTTAAACGAAAAAGAAAGGTGGGTGGCGCCCTAAACAAACTCGTTAAGTGAACTTATTTTAGGATTTTCTGTAGTTTGAGTTTGTGTATATGTACATAGTTTATTACTTGCTGACAACGCCCTGACCCTTTTGTGTATTACATTCTGAATATATGTATGTATGTATTTTTTTATGTTGTTTCATTTGAATCATTAAAGTAAGTTCAAATAGCGAAGAAAGAAAAACTCTTCGTTACAGGGGTCGAACGTGTTGATAAAATGTGTGCAACTTTCAACGTTCAACGAAATAGCTGGCCGCTGGCCATTGACAATATTTTTTACAGTGCCCAATATTGCTGGTCTAAATTGCCAAATATTTCGTACTGTAAATGACAACGAAGTAAGGAAAAGATGTGCATTTTTGAAGCAGCTAAGTGGTAAATTAGCAGCAGAATATCTGAATCGTAGAATAGCACAAAAAAGGGAATTCCTTTAGATCTTCAACGAAAACTTCAAAATCTCATTCCTAATGCCACAGCACAAGAAGACGTACACTCTGTGATAAACAATAGAAAACGATATGTAAATTGCGTAGAAAACAAGAAACAGCAGTATTCAAAATACGTCTGTAAGTCTTGCAAACAATTTTTGTGCTTAGAACATGCAGCCACAATTTGTGAAAATTGTTTCAAGTCAAAATTCGAGAAATATGATGCTGATGTAGACTGATTAGATTGTTTATTTGTATATTTTCTCATTCTCGTTTTATTTATTTTTTTTATAAGTAGTTTCTTCATTTCCTACGTTAGTTTCTCTTATAGTGGCTCTTTATGAAGATCTAATAAACATACTGCTTTGGTTTTAAAATAAAGTTCAAATATAAACTAATAATATTAACGTCTTCTTATTTCAATCTAATAGATGCGTTGTGTCTGAAGTATGGATTTTTTTCATTGCGCTCCATGGAACGTAAAAATACGTTTTCTGTTGGACAAAGTTTGACACTTTTTCGCTATAGACCTTTTCCAACGGCTTTCCAATTTGATTCGTTTTTACCTTTCTGTAAATTCACTGTTTGCTGATTTTCATCATAATCAGATCAACCTGATTTCGACGCCGAAGAAATAAAATCTGAGTCATTATCGATGTTTGTGTCTTCAAATTGGTCCCCAACAGATTCAGACTCTGAATTTAATATGATTTCACACGTTGACAAAGAGCACCAACAAACAATACGTTATTCAGTTACTAAAGGTACTGTTACACGAGCAATTTTTATAGCAATTAGTTGCTGGGCGACACACTGGAGCAATTAATGGAGCAATATTGCCCAACATTGTGCGATTTTCAACAAGTATTTCGGCAACTTATTGTCATACTGTTCTAAATCGTTTATAGTTGCTTGTATCTTTAGGTCGAGTTGCCGTATATCCATCGTGTTTGGAAAATTAAGGGCGATTATTGTTTTCATCTCGCTTGCCCATATACCTACCTCCGTCATATTCTGTGACTATTTGCTTTGTGTTGTGCCGGTGGAATCGGATCTCTCATATTAGTGGTTTCTTTTGTAATTATGGGACCCAATTTGTTCACAAGTAATTCAAAATCACTTCGGGCCATTCTGGTGAAGTTTTGGAATAAAAAGTCGTCTAAACGTAATTCATTACACAATGTAGAAGTTAATACTTGTCGTCGAGCAAAATATGGTCGTACCCACATTCGTCTGTTTCTTTTCTTTTTTCTTGTATTTATTGCATGCATAATGATAAAAGCACTTGAAGCGACGAGATACAGTTCATCCATCACCGGGAATAGTTGCTCTACTGAATTTTGCCGTGTACACATCTATAGTCTAATTGCTGAATATTCACAAATATCGGTGGGGATTATTCAGCAACTTATTGACGAACAGTTGCTTGTTGTTGTAGTTGCTAGATGTTGTCGTGACGTAAAAGTCGGCAAATATTGCTGGCAATTAAACAATTTTTATTGCCCATGTAACGGCACCTTAAGTGACATATAGCAAGGGTTAAACACACCTAAACATCGAGATACGGCACGCATTTGTAAAATATAACCTAACAGATAGTACATGACTTGCGTTTGCGCCCAGAATAAAGTTAGCAATTTGTACGGTAGAAGAACAATGTATCTCCAGGAGATACCTGATTAACAACAGGGGCTGTCTTTGTGGCAGTCATCTGATCTTCGGCGTTTTTCCAATTTGTTTTCTTTTTTTTAATACATGTATATGATTTGCATAAAAAAATATTGGAAAGTAAAGACTGTTTATTATTATTATTATTATTGCATAGCAAAATATGTAGGATATCTCCATACATTTGTATATCTAACTAACGTTAGGAAGGAGAATCTCGTTCTTGCTCCGAACGATGTAGAATTTAAAAAAAATATACATAATTCAATTACAAAAAAAAGTGGATACCCGGTTCTTGCACTGGACCCCTCAAATCTAATCCTCTAATAACGTTGTCAAATAGAGATCTACTATCTGTCTACTTATGTCTAGATAAATTTATACTTAATAATAACATAAATAAATTATATAAAAGATAAAGTGCATTAAATAACATTAAGATTAATATACGGTTATTAAAAGATTTCAAACGAAAACAATAAATAAATATAGTTTAAAAAAAACTAAAAAACACGCTTTTAAAGCACATCAAACTAAAAAGTGAAAAATAATTATTAATATAAACTGAAAATAATAATGAACGAAAAATACTAGTATTATTGTGAAAAAAGCGTGGGGTGCTTTGTGCAATATTTTTTCGTATATCGAGCACCCCACGCTTTTTTCACAATAATACTAGTATTTTTCGTTCATTATTATTTTCAGTTTATATTAATAATTATTTTTCACTTTTTAGTTTGATGTGCTTTAAAAGCGTGTTTTTTAGTTTTTTTAACCTATATTTATTTTTAACTTTTTAGTTTGATGTGCTATGAAAGCGTGTTTTTTTAGTTGTTTTAAACTATATTTATATTGCTTATTGATGCTGATATTATAACATATTACGATCCAACAGATATTTCTGAAAAAAAAAAAAATTTATTTCAGCCGTGAGGTTCGAACTCACGCCGGAGGAGTCTGTCGTTTCGCGTCGACTGCCTTAACCCACTCGACCACCGGGCTAATTAATAATTATGGAATCTACTGACATATTAAGCCTTTGCTTTCACGCAGGGATACGTGAGGAAAGGATTGGCGATCCTGATCAGGATAATGATATAAACTTATCAAATTATTGTATTGTTACCGGTTCTTCGTAAGTGTACAAAGTTTCAATTAAATCTGTCCGTTTAAAGTGGGTCAAAATCGAGTCCAAAGAGTCGGTTACAAACAAACAAGCAAACAAACAAACAAGCAAACATACAAGTGAAGCTAATAAAAGCGTGTTAAAAACAGTAGGCTCTAAGTATTACTCAAATGTATATGCATTTCTGAGTAAAATTTCTTTACGTGCAAAGGTAAGTCATTCCAAAGCCTACTCATGACGCCTTGGCTCACTTCTAATTCTGTAGCAACATCGACTTGACGCAAGCCAACTCCAATGGCCCTATTGGCATCAGGTTGTGATAAATGACGTCTTGCTTCCATATTTGTTTAAAAATTATACAGTATACATTTCAAACACACTTGAATATAATTAACTACAGAATGCAGGGCTTTCAAGGAAGTCTCTTACATCACCTAAAGTCCCATTTCCAACCAATAGTCACTAGTCGTTTTTCTTCTGAAATTATCATTTACAGTCAGACATAGTGAGTGATAAGTGAATCCCTCTGGTGGTCAGTGCTACTACCAGTCAGACATCACTGATGTCTTAGAGACTAATAGCGACCTGCAAAGCTGCGACCTCTAACTATGGTGGGCTAAACTATATATTGAATAAGATTTACAGCACACAGTTACTCAGCGGACAAAAGCCGACCTGCGTTGAATTAAACATGCAAGTCTTGTTTGGTAGCTAAGGTCATTTTTGTGGCTCCGTGGTCTAGAGGTAACGTACTTGCCTCGAAACCTCGGGGTCCCGTGTTCGATTCCCGGTCGAGGAACTGGGATTTTTCTGTGAGAGAGATTAATCGTAGTATACTCGGATATTGGGTGTGTGTCCATTGTCTCTAAATGTGTAGCCCTCTCCCACACAAGGTCATTCCAGACGTTCAGGGATAAAGGGGGTTGTAATTTCATGTGGTGTTATTATTATTATTATTATTATTTGTCAATTCCTCACTAGACATAGATCTGTTTCGAACTTGTTATGTTCTCGTCAGTACGCCATAAGTAATGGAAAAGACAAACCAGGCTAGCCTAAAGCAAACTAAGCAAGACAGACATAGTGAGTGATAAGTAAGCCTGGTCAAGGTCATTAATCCTACAGAGACGTACTGGGTATGCATCATATCATAATACTTGAATAAGTACAATAATAAAAACAAAAATATTTTATATATTGTGATGTATGTTTTTGTACTATTTCGTTCGCTTTAAATTCTTTTTTATGTATTTCCTTGTATTTTGTAAGCTTAGTACTGCACATTATTATTAAACTGTTAAATGACGTTCACACATGAACATTGTATATCTAAGTGATAACTAATAATAAATAAATAAATAAATAAAATAAATGGAAATAAATTTTATTAATACTGGTACACTTTATAAAAATATGTACAAAACTCATCTTCTTAAGCAGATTTATGAAGTAGCTTGGTTATCGTTATCACAAGCTGAAGCACTTCTATAATAACTGTGTAGCATCAGATATGTTTCTACAGTTGTCTCAGTAAGCGATGTTGGCTGTGGTGAAAAAATATGTTTGTATTTTGAAAAAGACCGTTCGACATCTACGGAAGTAATAGAGGCATAAGTAAAACATTCTGTGAACGCATTTAACGCAGCTGTAGATTCACCATCACAAATTTGTCTTAATTTGGTAAAATCAGGATCTTGCCGTAATACACTCTCGAATTTTTCAATAACGGGCTTATTATTTGCGTCATTTATAGTCTGTAGCTGTGTATTTACGTCGTCCACTATTTGCAGCGATTCCACTAACGACAACGAAGTATTTTGCAATTTTTCTATTGCGTCGTGTAGTCCTCTGTAATTGTTATAAATAGTTTTTAAATCTGTTTCAAGGGAAATATCTTGAAAGCTTGTATGGCTTTCCTTAATAGCTGCAGCCTCGTTAGGGTTGAACTGTAGTATCATAGCTTTTATTTGTTGAAAACATTCAGCATAATAAAAAGCTGCCTTCAACCACGTTCCCCAACGTGTAAGAATCGGCTCTGGTGGTTCCGGAATACCAGGACACAGTGTGTGAAATGCTCGAAACCGTTTAGGAGATTTGAGAAATACTTTTTTTGTATTTGCTATTAATGCATCTACCTCTGGAAAACATTTTCGAATCGTTTCTGCTACAAGATGCAACGCATGCACTTTACACGTAACATGTAAAAACCTACAATCGTTTCTTTGAAGAAAACGACCCACCAAACGCATTGTCGCAGCACCGTCGCGCGTCTGTCACAAACATCAACACTTGACTTGTTGACAGTTCAAATTTTTCGAAAGAGTCCAACACCACCCGCCAGTATACGCAGTTAGTCTTTTGCTAACTAGTAAAAGTGGAAATGTTTGTTTAACAGGGTCGAGTACACGTACTATAACATTTAAAATAGAATTTTTTTTACAATCTGTCGTCTCGTCAACACATAACCACAGCCGTGTATTTTTTAATGCACATTTAATCCTATTTACAATGTCTTCACGAACACTTGGTACATATCTACGTAATGATGAACGACTTGGTAAATTCACCTGGGGATTGTATTTATTCCAGAACTCCCGGAATGCTGGTTTATCCAATATGCGCAGGGGAACATCACAGGCAATCAGCATTATCAGTAAATCAAACATAAACTGAGGTTCCAAAGAAGACACGTCAATTTTTTATTTTTATGCCGGTTACTATTGACATGAATTTTGCAGCCATATTTATTCCAGCAATTTAAAGTTTTGATCACAAACTTTACAAATTATTTTACATCCATCATAGAATAAATCCGGAAATTCACCGATAAATTTATTCACTTTATCAGCGTACGGTCGTTTTCTACTCTTTATGCTCAACATTATTTATTATTTATTAGTACTCTATGCATCGACCGACAGATAACAACTGAAGTGTATCGTATCATCGTCATCGTAAACAAGCGCGCGATGGCATTGGTATTGCGCCCGACCCTGAATCTACCATCGCTTGGCCAGGCTTAGTGTAAGTATATCGCTTTTTTCTTGAAATCTCAACCAAGTTTATATTGCAATTTTAAGAGAAAAGTTGAAATTTCAAATTTATAAAAAAAACACTACATGGCTTTCATAATTTTGTGAGTGGTGTCCTACCTCTTCTAATAGACCTGATAAAATTGTTAACACTTCATAAAAATCTGGTTTTTTTTACCCGTTTCTCCTGAAATGTTCGTTCGTTTTAACAAAAAAGTGGCAAGTAAAAATAAATAAAATTTATACCATATTTTTCACCAAACTGAATAACGAATGTTTTTTTAAATAGCACCCAGAAATTCGCATAATGATTGATTGATTTAATCAATTAACAAAATGTTGCAAAATACAAGACCTGTGTAAATAATGTATTATGTACATTATTTTAAGGTGTTTATATTTTGAGTCAAAGTTTATTTTTAATTTATCGGTGATAGCTATTGAATCATCAAAGAAATATTTAAACAAATAATAATCAATCAATTAATATTAAAATCTGATAATAGTGTCTACGAATTTATTTATTAATTTATTGTATACATATGCCCAATAGAATTTACATTCCAATTACAGGGCCGGAAATAGAATACTATCATGATGTACAGGGTGGGCATAATTCGATGGTTGTATAAGGTAACTCGGTAACTGTAAGAGATACAAAAAAATGGAAGACACATTCTCGATATCTTTTATTGAGACAAATTCACTGGCGAAAACAAAAATTTGCTATCGTCTCACAGTGGACGGAAACGCCAAAAAGCTGGCCAAAATTAAAAAAATGAAGATTTTTTTTTTGAAATGGAAACGTTTTAAATCGTTGTAGTGGTACCCCTAGCATTAGAAACGACCGTTAATACCGGTCCGGGTTCACTACCTGAGCGAGGAAATTACTTATTGTGCGACCGTGCAGCGCGTCACTTCAGCAGCTCGCAACGCTACAAAAATCGATAAATTTTTTCTGCAGTGTAAAAATTCTCAAAGTGCAGTTTTCTGTGTCATAAAAATGGATTCTGCATCAGAAAGTAAGTACAATTAAAATATCTCAGTATCAGATCAGTTTATTTATATGGTAATTAGTAAATAATTATCGAAGTGGAGTGCATTTTTGTACATGCAACCATTCATAAACTCCACAAAGAAAGCCATAAGTTACGCGATTGGTGATGGTTGGTCTTGAAACTTATTGGAATGTGTTCAATGAACATTTTTTTCGAAAGTGTATAAAAAATTAGCTGCATCTTTTTGCATCTTTGCGAGATATTGACCAAATTGTGTGCGAATGCACGGATGCATGCACATTCGTGCACCATAAAGTGGGCTCCTTTTGAATGCGTTCTCATGAAATGAGAACGTCATGCGTTCTCAACTCATGCGTTCAAAGTCATTACACATTTTTATTCCATTCCCCAGATCCTAATTTTCCCGAAACAAATGAAACACATGAATTCGCCTCAATTCAATAATAATTTTTGAACTATGTATATATTTCTGACCGTAATTTTTTTGAAATTCTATATGGGATTCTTCATCAGCGACCCAAAAAAACTGTATACAAAGTTTTGTAAAAATGCAGCGATAATTGGCGATTTTTGGTATGTTTTGGGGGGGATTTCATGACCGCCATTTTGTTTTTTTCAAAATTCAACTTCGGATTCTTGATCAGCGACACAAAAAACCCCTGTATGCACAATTTCAGTAAAATTGCTCAATGCCTTTATATTTTGGCCAGCTTTTCGGCGTTTCCGTCCACTGTGCGTCTGTTGTTTTGAAGTTATAAACAAAAGTTAGATTTTTTTGACTTTTAGACACATGTCAATATCTTGGTTGTTTGTAAAGTTATGAAAAAACAACTTTTACATTCTTCAGGCACTTTTTTTCTGTATAATACAGTGGCGTAGAGAAAATTTAAAAAGGTGCAATTTTGAGTTATGGCATAAAGTTGTATTTATTTAAATGGGAATCATAGTTGACTATGGTTTAGTTGAAAAGGATGTTTTCTTTCTTTTCAAACTATATATCATATGTGAGGTCGCTTTTGATGTGTAAGTATTTAATAGCGAAAATAATCTTTTAGTAGATTACTTTTTCATTTTTTTTATATATACTCCAAGTAGGCGTGTGTCATTTATGACAGGGTGTATCCGTTTGTCAGTAAATTGCATATTAATAATTTTGTTTCCGTCATAATTACACCCCATTTAATCGTAAAAGTGAACATGTCTTACGAGAATTACGAGAAATATGATATGCTAAAATGATTTATTCAAAGTAATAACAATTGTGATATTACATCCGAAATATATTTTAATCGCTATCCAGAAAGAAGACAACCTTATAACGCTATTTTTAAGAGGTTAAAAGAAAATCTCATTAATTGTGCGTCCTTGAAGAAGACTAAAAAATCAGATATTTATAACTAATTTTATAATACATTACAATTACAAAATAAAAAATCAAATTAAAGTAAATGTTCAAACCGATGTCCGTTATGTTCGATACATAAATTACACCTCTTCATAACACCCTGAACTGCATTATAAATATCAAGATGAGACAAATTGATTCCTGTTATAAAGATAGGATTCAAACAAAAAATTAATTAATTTTGGGTTATATGTTCTGGAATATAATTTTTTAAATAAAATACCATGGTCAATTCTGTCGAATGCTTTAGAAAAATCTGGATAAATGACATCGACCTGTCCACCACCATGTAATTTCCGCTAAGTACTGTGTTATGCAAAGTAGGTTCGTAATGAGGGTTAACGCGTTTGATTTCACCACGAGAGCTGCTGGTGTACGGAAAGGTCAATATCACTGAACGTTAATGTTTACGATGGCTTTTTAACACTAGTTTTTAGTAATTTTTATAAAAATTAGCTGAAAAACATTTAACACAATGATGGCAGAAGGGGAAAGTAGTAATTTACTTGCGCAGTAGGAAAATTATTGTACTTATCAGAAGAGTCTTATGTCATTAAAGTTAGGTTATGTCAAGAATGAGTATGATGAAAACAACGAATGTACATGATTACTCACGATTTTCTGTAGTAAGGTCAACTTGGGTAAGTGTGACCGCATTTTCGATTAGTTGATATTTTTAAAGTAATTTCGATCATTTCTGTTAACATTTACAAGTCGATATTTTTTTCATATTATGCCTCAAGATATGACTTCACGCTGTAAATGTTTTAGAGTCATAATAAATATGATACAGAAACTATCAAATATTTTTTAAAACGATGTCTGTAGGTCAAACTTCCCCAACGAGTTTGGGCAAGTGTGACTTCGGCTTATAGCGTCGGCACATTTACTTATATTTTGATCAAGGGGTTAGTGTGAAAAATTTGAATAAAATAGTGCAGCTCAGTTTTTGAATTTTTGAGATATATTTATTAAGAAAAGTTACAAACTTTTTAAAACAATAAATTTAAACTTGTAAAATCAACTTGAAACTGAAAATTATCTCTTCTGTGTTTGGTCGGTTCAGGCAAAACTTTTATTATATCTTCAACAACCACAGTATCTATATCTTCTATTTCAGGCCAAATGAAGTTACTTGTTCTATATTTTAGGAATGTCACAAGCATAGACATCTCTTTATTATATGTCTATGGTCACAAGCCATCCTTCTTCCTCTCTACTTTTTATCATCCCAACAAAATATTTAATGGTTTTCTTAGAACAATACTTCACTATGACCCAGGTTCCTACAGTAATTTGGGGCGTCTCCTCGTCGTCCTCTTCTTCAAACACTTCAGGGTCAATATCATCGTCTGTGTCAATGAGTACTGGATCCTCTAGGTCCTGAAGTTGTCCTTGAACTAGGCTTTCCTCTTTCCCCAACAACTCTTGTTTTATGTGGATCATGTGACAAAGATGTTTCGTCAAGATTCCATATTAATTCTGGCTTGTGGAGATTAAGGTCGCTTAAAGTTTTGTTTAATAAATATTCGTAGATGACAAACGGACCTGTCATCTTTCTTCTGGAAAATTCGACTGTTTGTGGTTTCTTAATGCTTAGGCGATGCCTGTTTTTAAAATTATAAAACCAATCATTCCCAGGAATATTATTTGTGAAGGGGGTTTTCATTTTGTTTTTAGTAGTAAAATCTACAACTATATGTAGGATTTCTTTCCTAGAAATACCAAATCCCCATCGTTCCATCGTCTTAAGACCTTCAGCCAACCGTTTCTCATCTTCAATTCGAATAGCGGGGGGCCTTCCTTGAGATTTACTCTTCATTCCACGAGTACCATTCACATGGTAAAGTAATGTCTTAGGGATATTGTATAATTTGTGTGCCTTATATATAGTCATGACCCCTCTCTTAATCTCCGCAACAGCAGTTGCGAGGTCATCTTGGGAGTATTGTGAGGCTCTTTGACTCTTATGCTTGTAGTTTCTAACCATTTTAATGCCTAAAAAAAAAATCGGATTTTGATGTGATACTTCCATACTTTCCCTTTCAATATGATCGCACTTGCCTCAAGTTCTGTTTTTCTTGAGACAAGTGTGACCCATGGCATAAAATTGTTTAAAAAGAGAAAATGTAAATTTTACATATTGTACAATAAACTCTAGCCTCTAAACTATAAAATACTGTATAAGAATTCAAACTTACCGTAAATTTGCGGCAGATTACACCTCTGACAAAAATGGCGTGCTTACTCATTCAGCGTCTCAATAGAACTGACCTCAATTCTCTGTCAACTATTTCCAGAACAATTTAGATTACAGATTTCCTAGTTCGGCCATGTATTGTAGAGTGATTTAGACTATCTTTCACAAGATGGCGCTAAGATCGGATCGATGGCGGTCGATTTAAAAGGAATGGTCACACTTGCCCCAAAACCAAACTTACCAAAGTTGACCTTAGACTCCTTTGATAATGCATAATCGTCAGGATTAAAATGTTTCTTACAAACACACGAATGTGTCAAATGAGTAAAGTTATCTCTATCAACCACTGTTTTAGGCGAGTTTCGTCTCTAGGCAACATATGTCGCCCTTTGTTTCCGAACAAAATGAAACTGCAATTTGCTGGCGTACGAAATAACTATAATAAAACACTATAAACTTTTCCTGCGCCTAACAATAACTTTTGACATGACTTTACTCGACCAGTGGTTCCAACTGGTGCGCCTGAAAACGTTAGCCCTCATTGTGGAACGGTGTGAGACAAACCCATGGTGATTGACACAAATGCTTCGATGGACTTGCGGATAAAGCATGTTATGTAAGACAATTTCGAATACCTTTCAAAATTATTTATAATTGTTATAGCGCGGTACTTTTTATATATCAGATTTACTGCCTCTTTTGTGAATTGGGCAAATTTTTTAGACTTTCCACCTATCGGGAAATGTGTCTGCTTGCATACAGGTTAAAAACGTGACGGAGTGGTAAAGCTAATACGCTTGAACTGTCTTAAAAAAAATGCTGGTAGGCCATCAGAACCTGCAGTAAATTTCGGCTTAATTTTCTTAAAGGCATTTAACACTGCCTGTTCAATTACCGTTGTAATTTTTGTAATGTTAATATTATCGTTTGTGTCTTGTGTATATATTATGACGGAATATAGGAAGAGCCAAAGTTATCAGCAAGTAAATCCGGATTGTCAAGGATATTGTTGTTATTTCTTCAATAAAAAACAGAAAAAACTTTATTTCCTATTTTTATTTTTAGAGGACTTCCAGATACAAACATACTGCATAAAGAAAGAAATTCCAAAAAACGCATGTTTTTGGAAATGGCCGAAATACAAAACAACAAAAAAAATAGTAAATTATCAAACAGATATAGAAAATCTAAGAAGCATATATCGAAATCTTATTCAATAGTAACAATTTTTATACATCCTGTATATGTGCTAACTGCAAAATCTCTTCTCAACGGCTATCCAATATCATGAGAATGTTTACAATAACTCTGTCACTCGGACCATCGATATAAGTATACTATCAGCTGTTATAATTACCTACTCTTAAAAAGAAACACATCAACGACCACACCAAATACTGATCATTCTCTGCCTAACTCGTCGAACTACACGTACAACACATACATACCTACCAAATAAAAAAATGATGAAAAACAAAATAAGACCAGCCCATACAATGAAATTAAAATAGAAAATTTATATTAGGTAAGAAAACACTTTTTTAGATATGTATTCTGTCACTAATCTAATTTAAGACTTATGTAAAACTATTATTTTTAGCTTTTAACCTTTGAAAAAGTCCGAAAACTCGGACGAAACGTGGGATAAATTGTCCATATACCTGGCTGGAAGTCCTCTAAAAAATAAAAATAGGAAATAAAGTTTTTTCTGTTTTTTATTGAAGAAATAATTTCTACTTTAACAGCCAACAACTTGTAAAATATCATCGATATTGTTGTTGTTGGTCATGGTGTTGGGTAATGAACTAGATTCCATTTTATTGTAGACATATGCCCAGAAGCGTTTTGGGTCAGATACTAATTTATCTTCGAGGGGTTGTAATTACTTAAAATCCCTCGAAGCGTCTGTCTGTCTTGATTTTGTTTCTTAAAAATTTTCTTCGTGATCAGCAGGATTACTAGATTTTTTATATATCGTATTACGTCTTATAGCGGTAATTATGTTTTTGATAAACCAAGGAGGAAAAATTTTTTTGGGGGATATGTCATATGTCATAAATATTACGTGACCCTAAAAAATTATTGGTAAAAAAATCAAAATCTACACATTTCTGTGATAAATGGTTGCAAAGCTTGTGCAATATAATTCTATGCCGTTAAATTGCAACTTCGGGAAATCACTAATCCACTAGTTCACTTTACCCTCTGAAGGAATTGAACAAGACATTTTAAAAAGTTAACCTCCGTTGTCTTTAACTGTTTATAAAACTACATGTTATCCACATAGACGTTTTATAAATACTATGTATTTAGAGTGGATTCAGCATGGCGCAGTGCGCGTAAACGTCATAGCTAAGGCGGATCCGCCTATACCTATGTATGTATTCACATTGCCATTGGACACTCGACAATAACGAGCATCCTCGTCAAGATGACGGTCATTAAGTAATGATTTCTTTATAGCTGAAAGCCGTCCAATTACTACCTGATAAGAATCTTTAACTTTTTATTCCCATTTTTGTAAAAAAAAAAACAGATTTAATACATAGTCACAGCCGACTCTAAACAAGCCCGGAAGTAACAAATGGCAACACCCCAAAGTGGTTCGACCGTGGGTAGATGAAATTTGATTCTAAATAAGCGCAGCAATAAAGAAAGGTGCGTGGCAACCTTTGACTCGACACGCTGTAAGAACAGGGCAGATATCAAAAACTGTCACATAAATAAAGTTGTAGAAAATCAAATTTCCTAAAATAGCGTCTTTAAAGGCATATGTTTATCTTCAATAATTTGGACGTAGGAATCGTCCAAAGTCGAACAATATAAAACGTATTATCAACGGTAACAAGGATTCTCTACTTGGTGAAATTTCAAATTTTTTTCAGTAGCTTATATTGATACTTCACTACACCGAAAATATGATATTTCAATGGTCGGCAAAACCAACAAGGTGTAGAGTTAACGCCGCCCCAAATTTGAAATCAATAAAGTTCATATCATAATCTTACCCATTTGTATATGTATGCACTTTACTAATGAATAAGTTATTGTTACTGTTATTAAGCAAATGAAAACCTTCCATATTTTTACGTTCACCTAATATGGAAACAAAAAAATATTTGTACTTACAAATAAATTAATCTTAAGGTCGATCTGACTGATACAAACTTCATTCTCGACAATCAAAACCTCATTATCAAAATTTAAGGTATAGAAAATAATTTGTGTCAACAATTTTAATGTTCCAAGAATCAGATAAAAGTTCATGTTGCTCTATTTGATTTTGTCTTCCACATTCAGGATATGTACAAACAATAAACTTTGTTAAGGACAAATATTTGGATAAATTTGGAAAAACTGATGGAATGACATTTCATTTCAATTTTGGTATGCAAGGTATGCAAGTTTTTCTTTGGAATAGCTTTGAGCCATTTTTTCTTCAATGCTAGAATTTACACGTAGTATGCGTTTCGTTAGTTTTCACTTCTAAGTCATAATTCGATTTACAATCTGGGACAGGTTATTTTTTTATCTTTCTTTTTGTTCTTTTTTTCTTTTGCTTGTTTACTATGTATATTAATCTTAGTTCTCTATCGCTAACTATGTATTTATTTTTGTAATAATGGATCTAGAAATTGAATGACTTGCTACAAATAATTTGTTATAAAGTAGTCAATAAATATATCTATCTATGTATCTAATAGGACAATATGTTAAAGGATAATGGGCCAGAGGTCTTTTGGGAAGTACACTACCGACCTCGGTGTGTTGTTATCCTTATGACGTCTTTGACATTGACGGAGATAATTTGGCGCGAAATAGAAATTATTGAATTTGTGTCAAGTAGTTATCGGTACTGTTAAGACAACTACTGTGTATTCTAAAGATGCAAAGTTGTGCTGTAGCTGGTTGTAGAAATTATAATCGGATAACCAAAGGAACTGATATAAGGATATTCTCATTTTTCTAAAAAACTAAGATATTGTGAAACAGTGGATTGTGTATGATATTTTTTACAGGTAGTTCGAATTTTACTTTTGAATAAGATCGATTATTAAAAAGAAAAAGAAACGCCGATTCGAGCGTATAAATCGATACTACCAGGTCAAAATTGGTCATAATTGGAGTGCGATATTAAATGGTAATATATTTGGACCAACCTCTGATATCAGTTATACTTTGTGGTAGTAAGTTGAAGTTGAAAAAAGCACAGATTTGGAGGTTGTCAACAGCAGATAGGTTATATCCTTGACTGATTGTTTAAAATTGGAAAGTGGCCGAGCTGTGTGCCTCCAAAAATGATTATTAAATATTTTATTAATAACACATATGTGGGATTCGAAGAAGAAGATTATTTAGTAATAAATACATTCTCCATCTTCCATCAAAAATTAAAAAGTTTTTCTTTCCATTCTATAATGCCTGTAGATGTCCGTTTCTAAGAATCTATCTATCTATTCATAATTGAAAATAAAGTTGCCCAATGGATAAGTCTGTTGTTAGTGACAAAGACATAAAATGTGAGATATATTTTTAGATAATCTGAATGAAACAAAAAAACTTTACTACCTTAACATAGAGTCAATAGTATATGGAGAGAGAGTGTATAGATGTACAGAGAGTCGATAGTGTATGGAAAGACAGAATTCATAAATGAGTCAAAAGGTAATAGTGGCAGGGACAATAAACACATTATTTTTCTTCCATTAATAGCATTTATTCTTAGATCTCTAACAGTATTTGTTTTATTACTGGGAACAATTTGCATTTGCTCAAGCCGTTGAGAAGAGTGGTGATTTTACCAACAAACAGGTAGGTCGAAAAACTTTAATTAGCATTCTATATCAATTTTTTTCAAACAAACAACTTTTACAATAAAACATTAAATAGTTTCTCTTGATTATGATATAAAAAAATTTGGAAAATTTTTATAAATAGATTCCAAAATAAATTTTACAAGAAAATAACTAATTTTCAGAGCTTTTCCGTGGTTAATAGAGACAAAACTGGTACGTAAACTTATGCCAAACATGACTCAGAGAAGTTGCCGAATGTAATTAGGGACACAAAAAAAATTAAATCTCCTAGAGGGTGGCTCAAAGAAAATATAGAATTCAACGGTTCGTTCTGTACAGACTTACAAATCCCCGTGTCAGAAATCAAAGTTGACAAACTGCTTTAAAAGAAAAGGTAGAGAAATCCAAAACTAAATATTGCTGCATGGAGACATACCCGTTGGATATTAGGGATTTGAGAATGATGTTAAAGCATTTAAAAAATGTTTTCATCTTTATATTTTAATAAATAAAAAGAGTTGTTTAACATGTTTTTTTTTGTTTCGATGCCGTTACTTTAGCCAAATAGAATTTATAGTGACATATAAATTGCTGTCTCCATTAACCCCAATCGGAAGATCAATAGAGACACAACCAAAAAAGAATAAAAGATACATATTCGCAATTTTCAATCTTTCTAAAAATATGATCATTTAATGTCATTGACAAGATAAGGAATTTCCATTATTTGTTATATTAATGTGTGTAATTGTGTTTTCTAAATTCAACACTAATTGTTAAAAACTATCAACCCCATTTTACGGTACCAGGAAAAATTGTATCGTTTTCTATTAGCATTATGCAGGCAGCAAGAAGTTGCAAATCTTCAATTTTCCACACTACAACACAATTTTCCTGTGAAAATCGCAGCTAAAACGGCTAAAAGATCTCATCCGCTAAACGTAGATAAATTATGAGGTTATGTTCACAAGCAAGTTCAGGTGAAATATTTTGAAATTTGTACAACACATTTAAAATAAAAAATTATCTATTAAATTTCCTATATTATGTTAAATTATTATTAATTAAGGGGCCTAGTCGGGAAAAAGCTTCGGATAGCTGTGTCACTCTCTAGAAAGTTTTTATACATGCGCCGCTGAATAATTTTGCTCTTGACTATACCTTCACTGGACGTTTTATTCACCGACTTCATTGAGGTGCGATTCCCGATAGAGATAACACTTCCTTGCTCCATTTGTAGTGACAAAGATACTTATTTAGAAAATTCATTTTAACCAAATAGTACGGAATAAAAGTTTGAAACTTGCTGAGCATAATTATGAAGATTCATTCTAGAAGACAATTATGAATTTTACCTCGAATTTTACCGATTGATATCATAATTCAGGAGCTAATCACGTTCAAATTTCACTTATATTTACAGTATAAATTTTCCCTACGTAAAATGAAAATTAATTTAAATAGATATATATGTACTCTCTAGTACACATTCAACTACTGATCCTCCAAATTTGGGGTAATTTGACCAAACCGTATGGAAGAAATATATTTTGAAAAATTACCTTACAAACACTGGTTCGATTAGCCCTCTTAAGTGTAGAACGTTTTAAAGCGATTACGAAACATCGGTATTTCTCGATACTGACGTTGTCTTCGTCTCTCGGGTCGGTGGTGACTTTTTTTATCATATAGGAGGCCTGTTTTCGGTGGCGCTTCGAGTTTTTGTAGATGGGCGCCAGAAACGCCGCCACAGAGCTCTTGACGTTGAAAGTTGCAACCCCAAGATTGAAGATCTGATTCGGGAATGATGAATCCCAAGGTCGATTTTTTGTGAATAAAGTATTTTCGAGCTTGGCTCGAGGATGAGACTCTTGTCGTAGTTACCTGGTGAAATAGCGCTAGTCCCTCACAGCTAGGCCCCTGGTAAATATCCCACGTCGGAGACAATGTCTCTCGGTGGAAATTTAGCAATAACATAGTTTTGATAATTTCGACGATAATGTTTCTTGAGGTCAAATGTTTTATATGGGTCCGAGTGGCTAAAGGACGGGATAAGGTAGTAAAACACAGTAACTGTTTATTTGCTCCCAAGCTGGAGGGAATGCAGGGTAATACGTTTTCTTTTCTTTGTTAAAAATTGTCTGTAAGAAATATGGGGTGAGCCACTCGGGTAAACCACGCAATGGGTAACACAAATGCACAATAGTAAATACCCAATGTAAATATGAAAATGTTCAGTGTCTTTTTGATGAGCTTAAAATTTTTTTAAAAATTTTGTTCACTTTAAAAGATTTACTTTTAAATAATCACTTTAAATTGTCTGATTTGAAATTAATCGTTTTAGTTTGCTTGGCAAAAATAAAGTTTTTTAATGGAATGTTCTGACTCACTAAACAAAGTTCGTTGACACTCTTAATTAGTGTGGATTTAAATAAAAAACAAATACCTTTTGAAATGAGGCCAAAGATAAATATATATTAAATAAATATAAAAAAAATTAAAGTTCGAAAAAAATGGAAAA
Organism: Rhamnusium bicolor; assembly: GCA_029963845.1. NCBI lineage: Eukaryota > Metazoa > Arthropoda > Insecta > Coleoptera > Cerambycidae > Rhamnusium > Rhamnusium bicolor. The sequence continues at coordinate 205,557 of JANEYF010004209.1, forward strand.
CTAAAATATTTTATTCCCTAACTGAAAAATAATTGAATGTTGAGCACTGAATTTTTTGTGTCTAAAAATAAACAGCAATGTCTCTAAAAAAACATTGCAAAAATTCTGTGGAAATTTTCACCAAAAAATTGTCTCTTTATTGGTTGAGGGAAGATCAGGAAAGGGAAAAGGGTAGTTTATTCGCGACGCGGTTGAATTTTGTTACTTGCGCTAGGAAAACACTGGTATTTGGACGTATTTTGAATTTAACGTCGTTTCGCGGTTGCCCGTTTATGTTTTCAATTGAAGAAAGGATTTTTGTGCAATTCTCAGTTGGTGTTCTAGTAGGATTGGCTTGTGAGCCATGAGGAATTGAAAAATTCCGATTGGTTAAAATTTGTGCAAATGCTGTGGTTTTTGCGTGAAGTGATTGGCTTGAATCGACTTGAATTGATCTCTTGGACTTCCTTGGACTCTCTGTGTTTGATATAAAACGTGTCCACAAAAAGCCACCACGGGCTCTGACGCAACAGCGGCGGCTCCGGCGGTGATGGACACCGAAGGCGCGCCATGTGCTGTTGGAGACCGCGGCACTCCTAGGAGCGGGGACACAACATCGAGCGGCAATGTCGCGTCATACATATTGACAGGAGTCTCGTCGCGGAGCATGGTGTCTGAAGGACTCTGCATCTCAAAGAGTAACAAAGTTCTCAAAGTTCGTACGAGGGAGCACTGGAAATTTTGGCAAAGTCTAAAAGTTAAGTTAATTATGATCACAAACACTGACTGAAACTGATAGCGAAGAGTGGCTGAAATCCCCAAGGTAAGGTAGAGGTTGGTGACACTGGAGGAAGATGAAAGGGTAATGTCCAAGTCTGACTATACATCTACAGTTCACTACGGGATCACGAGAAGGAAGTTTTCCTCGTGCGATACGCAACGCAATAAACTCTAGGTTTCACAAGCCCGGGTGAAGTTACATTTACATTTAAAGTCGACTCCCGCACTCTAGGAAGTTTCCAAGGCACAGTCAGAGCAGACCGCAACAGCAAATCAATCGCGCCGTTCTGTAGTGGTTTTCACCACCGTATTTAGTTCCTTACGAGGGACGAAACCCAACGCCAATGTGCGTGATAGCTCTCTCGAGGTCAGCATACGTTTAAGCGGAAGGCCCCCTACGGATGGCGGCTAGACTTGCCACTGATGTCCACTGCTTGGCCTAACTCCCATCATCACCTCATCAGAACTGGCACTATTCGAAGTCATAGTCGTAGAATTCATCTCCAATGCAATAACGTTTTTATTTCGATGGTCGTCGTCTAGATTTCCCATTCGCGATCTTTAACTTATTATCGTTATTCACTTATTACTGCTTAGCTGAAGTGGCACTGTCGAAGATATGGGCTACGGTCCTGAAAAGGACCTGACCCTGTTATGTTGCAAATGTACCGTAACGAATTCTTTTTAGAAATAATTTGTTTGTTGTCTTCTACGAAGGCAAACAAACAAATCGAGAGGCTGGTGGTTTTTTTTATTTATTTATTTATTAAAGGAAAACAGCTGGTACTATTCTTCGGTACGCCGGTGGCGGTTCCATCGGAGTCGAGCAGCTCTTACTTAACTTTGCTTAAAACTAGTAAAATGGAACAGCTGGTGGGCGTAGGGCTGTCCTGCGTTAAACTTCTTCTTGGTTTGACTTTAACGTCTGTAAGACGGTTGCAAGTTACAGTTATCCCCAGAGGATAGACATGAGTTGAATTTAATGAGTACCAGTAGAGCACGTGCTGACTGACAAACTGCCCGCGGAACACTGGCGCGTGCGTAGAATGGTCACAGTTTTATGCATAAGAAAACCATATGGATATTGACGCGTGCTCAAATCATTCCTGGGAGCGACTTGGCCCTGATAGGAGCTAGGTTCTGACATGAAAGCTATTTTATTTGTTCTGTTTGCGTTGAAAGGTATTTAACGTGATGTTATAAAAAAATTATTGATCATTTGTCTTTAGTAAAATGTACTTAATGCTGCTTTTCCAAAAGCATCAATCAGCGTGCGAGATGCGCTTCTGTCTCCGTAACCCTCGGTGGGAGGAGCCTACAGGAACAGCCGCGAATCTCATAAATACGTGAGTCGTACCGCTGTACCGGCATCCCCACACGCCTACTGCCGGTCGACACCGGCAGGAACATCCCTAACTTGATAAACTCCCCAGGGCAGGACGGCAACAGTCGCCCTGCCCGCGACATAACACTCCCGGGAGTAGACAGTCGATGAAAAAAAAACAGAAACAAGAAGAGCGCCAGAAGAGAAAGGCCCAAATCGGCTGGGTCCAACAAACCAGGACCGAGGAAGGTCTGCCGAAACGACCACATCGTTCGTATCAGCGGACGAGGTTGCCGGAGGAGCAGACCCGCCCCTTATGAGGTTGGTCTAGGCCTACAGCGATGCGTTAGGGTAAAGGAAAGTAAAACTTCCGATCGCTGCCATCCAAGGTTATCGTGAAGCCAAAGAATATTGGCGCTGTACCGGCATTTGCCTCTTAGAGCTTGGATGGTGCACGTCGGTGATATGACTTTATGAATGTCAGGGAAGCGAGCACTAAATCCGGTGTACATATTAGACATAAGAAATTGATGGTGGGTGATTAAGTTTTGGCCTGAAAGGCTTCCCGATGACAAACGCGAAGACTAAGTTTTTAGGTCTGGTGGAAGTTTTGTCGCTTTTCCTGCCAGAGCGCTCGAGTGACTCGGGCTCCGTATGGTATAGCTAGAGTCTTACGGCTGTACTGTTCCCACGCTTTTTCGGAAACTAAGCTGAAGGCTTGTAATAATTACGTTTAGGCCTGTGGCAAGTTTAAATTTCGAGCTCCGTTTCTGTTTTTATTTCATTAAATTTGGCTAAGTAATAAGGAAGTTATTGATTGTTGAACAGTAAACCTTATAAGATTTCCCTACTGAGTGGGCAAGAAAGTCCAATAAGATTTATAATTTAAAATATGAAATTATTATTTTTGTGGTAAAACACAGAGTTTAATGAATACTAATTGACAATTATGAGTTTAATTGGTTTTGAAAATTATTTCGCTCGAAATCTTCACTATCGTCCAGAGGTGAGATGAGTCGGTGGCGCCGGTATAGGTATACTATGGGTAATGAAAGAATGCGTGAGCAGCGGCATGATAGCGAAACGGGCGAGCTGAGTATATGAATCTGAAAGTCCAAAGTAATTAGAGAAGGCCTGTATCAAAAGATTTTGAAAAAAGTTATAAACACCTGAGTTATTTAGTTTTAAAATTTTGAAAAAATTTGAGAGTATCATGAAATTTGACTTTGCTTAAAACATTAAGATTTTGCGTATGATAATCTGTGTAATATTAAGTTTTTCGATTCTCTATCGTTGCTGCTGGTCTTCCGTCTATCTGAGGACTTGGGGAAGCCGAATTTCGGTGAAATTCGAAAGTGCGGTGAAATTTAAGATAGACTTTGACAAGAAAAGATTTTTATTTTATTATTGTGTGTATTTATTATAATGGTATTCGATAATAAATTTAAATTAAATTAGGCCTGTAAATAAAATTTGAAAAGTTATTTTTAGAAAGAAAAATATTAAGAAAGATTAATTAAGTTGTGGCTCGCTTTTCTGTATAAGAAATAAATAGACAGTATGTAAGAGTCTGAGTAAGGCTGAAATTTAGCTAAGTATAAAAGATTTGAAAATGGTTCTAAGTCGCTAGCTGCTCATATGTGTGTGTGAATTTGTAAGATTTATTTAAAGTAAAAATTTGGCGGATATGTTTGTTGTTTAGATTTTTTGGGGTATAGCTGAAAATAAATTCATACAGTGTCCATTCCAGTGTTTTCCTCGCTTGTTATACCTGTTTTGTTTTTGATATTTGTTGCTCATCGGATTTTATATTAAAAATTAAATTTTCGTGCAAGTGCCTGTTGACGGATTAGTGTCCTACAACAGCGTCACGTTTAGGATCGAAAGCCACGCCTCCATGTGCATTGGCATATCAGTGTATTTGTATCATGCTTGATACCTTAATAACTATAAATCTGTTATAACACCGACGTCGATGATGACAACAAACACACTCATTTTGGTTTTTGTGCAATAAAATATAGCAATAACAATAAATTAATGCATGAGAGTTTCTGAATTAATGAATGCAGTCTTTTGTAAATATATTCGCATTTTGCAGAACATGAGTATATCTATTTCTCTTTTCCTTATTATTTAAAAAAGAGCTCTAAAGAATATTATCTTAAGACTTAAAAATTTGGAGGTGTTACCAAGGTTATAATGATAAAACATTGATAAAATTAATCTATAAGACTTAAACAATATTATTAACAATTATTAATAGTTTACCTATTGTAAATTTCCAATTTCGCAGTTTACACTTAATCCATTGGAGTCTGTGAATATTGATACGTTGCGTAACTGGTTAAATATTTCTATGAATATAAAATTTTTCAAAAATAATGGAAAATGCAAATCTAATTTGAGCACTTATACATAATTATAATTAGGGCTGTCAAAAATGTTCTGTGGGACAGTGGCGTACGCAAAATTAACTAATACGAGAAACAATAAACTGTTACAATTTATAACAGTATATGTAAAACTTACCCTCTTAACTAGCTTGCGGAACTAGCTTGCTTATCACAAACTGGAGAAGATGTGTAGCCATTTTGCAGCATCAGTTATGTTTTTATGGTTATCTTCATGAGTGATGTTCGCTTTGGTGAAAATATATTCTTATGTTTTGAAAACGACCGTTCGACATCTACTGATGTAATACACGCATACGTAAAATAGTCTTTGAACGCACTTAACGGATCTGGGGCTGCACCATCACATATTTATCTTAATTTGGTAAAACCGGTGTCTTTATTTAACACACTTGCGAACTTTTCTTTAACGCGCTCATTTGTTGCGTCACCTATAGCGTGTAGCAGTAGATTTACTTCGTCCACTATTGCAGTGACTCCGCTAACGACAACGCACTGTTTTCTAATTTTTTTATGCTTGCATGTAATGGTTTATAGTTCTTCGCAATATTTTTTAAAGCTGTTTCAACGGAAATATTTTCGAATTTTGCCTGGCTTTCCTTAATAGCTGCAGCCTCATCTGAATTGAATTGTAGTATCACAGCTTTTATTTGTTGGAAATATTCAGCATAATAAAAGGCTGCCTGCAACCATGTTCCCCAACATGTAAGAATCGACTGTGGTGATTCAGGAATACCGGGACACTTGTTATGAAATACATGGAGACGTTTAGGAGATTTAAGAAACACTTTTTTTGTACTTTATATTAAGGCATCCACCTCTGGAAAACCTTTTCGAATAGTTTCTGCCACAAGATGTAAAGCATGAACTTTACACGTAATATGTATAAACGTACAACCTTGTTCTTGCAAAGAACGGCCTACCGAACGCATTGTGACGGCACCATCAGTCACAAACATCAACAATTGACTTTTTGACAGTTCAAATTTTTCTAACGTCCCAGCATCACCCTGGTAATTGTTTCGCTAGTACACTGACTTAGTCTTTTGCTAGCTAATAACAGTAGAACTATTGGTTTAAGAGGGTCCAGTACTTGTACTATAACATTTAAAATAGATTTTTTTTACAATCCGTGGTCTCATCAACAGATAGCCATAGTGTATTTTTTAATTCACATTTCATCTTATTTACCATGTCTACGTGTACAGTTGGTAGATAGTTACATAACGTTGTGCGACTTGGTAACTTCACCTATTCATTGTATTTATTCCAGAACTCTCGAAATGGTTGTTTATCGAATATGTGCAGCGGAACATCACAGGCAATCAGCATTAATAGTAAATCAACATAAACTGTGTTGTCGAAGGCACGCCATTTTTTTTATTTTTATGATGTACACTATTTACGTGAAGTCCACAACACGCTTATCCCAGCACATCAAATCTTTCTCGCACACTTTACAAATTATTTTAGCACCATCATAGAATAAATCCGAGAATTCACCTATGAATTTATTCACTTTGTTAGCAAATGGCCGTTTTCTACCCCTGCGTACGTCTGTCATGCTTTATTATTAAATTAATATTAACAATACAGTACAACAAATAAAATAAAAACACAAAAACAATATGCAATACGCCCAAGTGAATTAACGTGTATACAACTCGAAAGCTAATAATAGACTGGACTGGAGAAATAGTTTCGCGGTCAGGGTGAATGCTGGCGACAGTAAGTACATCTGTACTCTACGACCATGATACACAGAAATGATTTGCAGCTTTAAGTATAATTGTATTTGTTGATACTATAAATGCATTGCTGCAATATAGAATATATGAGCAGGTCATACCTAATTTGATAGACGCGCAAAGATCCAAACAACAAACTATAGGTTCATATGGAAATGAAGTTCGATAATGAAACTTTCTAGCGAGAAAGATGTAGAAAAATATTTACAGGAGGTTGTAATAAAAATGTCTGTTTTGAGCAAAATGTGACTTATGTGGAACGACATTATACTGACCGTTAAAATGTAAAACTTGGTTACATTCAGCATCGATTGAGTTTGTCCTGTTTATTGGCGGTATGAGATTTCTTTGTACTCGATATATCTGATTTTTAATAAATAAATAAAATACGTATTATATATTGTCTATCCCATTATCGAGTGGGTTGGAACCATGAATGTGTAAGCAAGAGAGATATCGGATTGCTAACGTTTCCTACACATTTTTGTGAGGCAACTTATCTATAAATTCAGAAAAAGAGTGGGGAATTTTCTGCCGAAGTTTCCTTCAACGCCATAGGCGTAGACAATAAAAGGGGTTTACATATTTAATAATTTAAAATAATAATCTATTAATTGGATTAAAGTCAATAAAATAGGTGTTTAATGATCCTATTTAGTTGCGGTTTGTATGTTTTTATTTAATTATCCTTAGAAATGTCCTTACCAAGATAAAATGTCTAGAAAATGTTATTTAATATTTTATAATGACTAACTACAAAAAGTAATTTAATGCAAAAACAAAATATATGATTTATATTTAATTTTGAAAAAAAGAAAATTGTGATTAAACAAACTTGATGTAAGTGTAAAAATCAAGAACATGGATATACAGGGTGTTTCTGTTTTAATGAGCAGGATTTCACCAGCGTATAGAGAAGGTCATTTTAAGCAAAATATTCTCAATGAACATACTCTTCAAACCTCTTCTTTTTCGAGATGCAGGGTGTAGAAGTTTCTGAAAAAAATCTTTTTTCCGATTATCCTGTGAATGGAAAGAAAGAATAATTTTTTGCGTGGAGGAAATATTTGTTAAATTGCTTTCTACAAACACGCCAATTTACACGTTGACAGAATCACCAGTGGCGTACTTACTGGATGCATTTTACTATATATTTTTTTTAAATAAAGGCACGCCAATGTTCTACTGGCAATATTCCACTATTTTTGGAATCCTCAGATATTTTAAGAAGAAAAACTATAATCAATTGTTTTATGTAACGTTTCGTCTCTCCAGGATCATGATCAACTTAATTTCTTTAATACGGCCCTGAAAATTTTATATTTTTTCCAAAAAAAAGGCTCCCTTTATAGTTTTAGAGAAAAACCTTACACGCGCTGAAGAGAACGGTTCATGTATTACTTCCCAGAGTACGGTGAGATTCCTTTCACAGTTCTAGAGAAAAACCTCACTCGTGCGGTATCTACTAATGAAATCACAATATGTTCATAGTTAAACTAGATAACCCGGATTTACTTGATATTTTCCGTATATCTCGGGTCGTACGGTACTTGTAGACAATTAACGAACAAGAGAATATAGCAGAAATGTGGACACAAACGGTAATAAATGACGGAAATGCACCAAAATCAACAATAAAGCAATACAATTGTGAAAACACTATACACTGTATACTTTACACTTTACACTGTACACGCTACACGGTACACTTTACACTTAACACTGTACACTGTACACTGTACACTGAACACTGTACACTGTACACTGAACACTGAACACCGTACCCTGTACACTGTGCACTGTACACACTTTACCCTTGACGCTTGACACTTGACACTGTACACTGTGCACTGTACACACTTGACCCTTGACGCTTGCCGCTTGACGCTTGACGCTTGACGCTTGACACCTGACGCTTGACACCTGACACCAGACACCAGACACCAGCCACCAGACGCCTGACGCCTGACGCCTGACGCCTGACATCTGGCACCTGACACCTGACACCTGACACCTGACACCTGACACTTGACACTTGACACTTGTGTGACGTGGTGTGACGTGACGAGACGTGACGAGACGTGACGTGACGAGACGAGACGAGAAGAGACGTGACGTGACGTGACGTGACGTGCCGTGACGTGACGTGACGTGACGTGACGTGACGTGACGTGACGTGCCGTGACGTGACGTGACGTGCCGTGACGTGACGTGACGTGACGTGCCGTGACGTGAAGTGAAGTGAAGTGAAGTGAAGTGAAGTGAAGGGAAGGGAAGGGAAGGGGAGGTGAGGTGAGGTGAGGTGAGGTGAGGTAGGTGAGGTGAGGTGAGGTGAGGTGAGGTGAGGTGAGGTGAGGTGACGTGACGTGACGTGACGTGACGTGACGTGACGTGACGTGACGTGACGTGACGTGACGTGACGTGACGTGAAGTGAAGTGAAGTGAAGTGAAGTGAAGTGAAGGGAAGGGAGGAGGGGAGGTGAGGTGAGGTGAGGTGAGGTGAGGTGAGGTGAGGTGAGGTGAGGTGAGGTGAGGTGTGGTGAGGTGAGGTGACGTGACGTGACGTGACGTGACGTGACGTGACGTGACGTGACGTGACGTGACGTGACGTGACGTGACGTGACGTGACGTGACGTGACGTGACGTGACGTGACGTGACGTGACGTGACGTGACGTGACGTGACGTGACGTGACGTGAAGTGAAGTGAAGTGAAGTGAAGTGAAGTGAAGTGAAGTGAAGTGAAGTGAAGTGAAGTGAAGTGAAGTGAAGTGAAGTGAAGTGAAGTGAAGTGAAGTGAAGTGAAGTGAAGTGACGTGACGTGACGTGACGTGACGTGACGTGACGTGACGTGACGTGACGTGACGTGACGTGACGTGACGTGACGTGACGTGACGTGACGTGACGTGACGTGACGTGACGTGACGTGACGTGACGTGACGTGACGTGACGTGAAGTGAAGTGAAGTGAAGTGAAGTGAAGTGAAGTGAAGTGAAGTGAAGTGAAGTGAAGTGAAGTGAAGTGAAGTGAAGTGAAGTGAAGTGAAGTGAAGTGAAGTGAAGTGAAGTGAAGTGAAGTGAAGTGAAGTGAAGTGAAGTGAAGTGAAGTGAAGTGAAGTGAAGTGAAGTGAAGTGAAGTGAAGTGAAGTGAAGTGAAGTGAAGTGAAGTGAAGTGAAGTGAAGTGAAGTGAAGTGAAGTGAAGTGAAGTGAAGTGAAGTGAAGTGAAGTGAAGTGAAGTGAAGTGAAGTGAAGTGAAGTGAAGTGAAGTGAAGTGAAGTGAAGTGAAGTGAAGTGAAGTGAAGTGAAGTGAAGTGAAGTGAAGTGAAGTGAAGTGAAGTGAAGTGAAGTGAAGTGAAGTGAAGTGAAGTGAAGTGAAGTGAAGTGAAGTGAAGTGAAGTGAAGTGAAGTGAAGTGAAGTGAAGTGAAGTGAAGTGAAGTGAAGTGAAGTGAAGTGAAGTGAAGTGAAGTGAAGTGAAGTGAAGTGAAGTGAAGTGAAGTGAAGTGAAGTGAAGTGAAGTGAAGTGAAGTGAAGTGAAGTGAAGTGAAGTGAAGTGAAGTGAAGTGAAGTGAAGTGAAGTGAAGTGAAGTGAAGTGAAGTGAAGTGAAGTGAAGTGAAGTGAAGTGAAGTGAAGTGAAGTGAAGTGAAGTGAAGTGAAGTGAAGTGAAGTGAAGTGAAGTGAAGTGAAGTGAAGTGAAGTGAAGTGAAGTGAAGTGAAGTGAAGTGAAGTGAAGTGAAGTGAAGTGAAGTGAAGTGAAGTGAAGTGAAGTGAAGTGTGAAGTGAAGTGAAGTGAAGTGAAGTGAAGTGAAGTGAAGTGAAGTGAAGTGAAGTGAAGTGAAGTGAAGTGAAGTGAAGTGAAGTGAAGTGAAGTGAAGTGAAGTGAAGTGAAGTGAAGTGAAGTGAAGTGAAGTGAAGTGAAGTGAAGTGAAGTGAAGTGAAGTGAAGTGAAGTGAAGTGAAGTGAAGTGAAGTGAAGTGAAGTGAAGTGAAGTGAAGTGAAGTGAAGTGAAGTGAAGTGAAGTGAAGTGAAGTGAAGTGAAGTGAAGTGAAGTGAAGTGAAGTGAAGTGAAGTGAAGTGAAGTGAAGTGAAGTGAAGTGAAGTGAAGTGAAGTGAAGTGAAGTGAAGTGAAGTGAAGTGAAGTGAAGTGAAGTGAAGTGAAGTGAAGTGAAGTGAAGTGAAGTGAAGTGAAGTGAAGTGAAGTGAAGTGAAGTGAAGTGAAGTGAAGTGAGGTGAAGTTTTATTCTCTATTTGCATTAATTTGAAATGAAGCGAAAACAGGCAACCTATCTCTATATCTAATGAATGGACAAAAATGTCTTGTTTGTATTTATTGTCAGAGGCCGTTATACAGGGTGGGGCAATAGTGCGTCGGACTTCGACATGTCGAGTTCTATGATAGCTAGAAACTTGATTCAAAAACATAAATAAGCTAGACAAAAAAAGTCTGTAACCAGATATCATTTTCAAATATACAGGGTGAGCCAAGACGATTCTACAGGGTCAAGTAACATTTTTTTTAATGGAATGTCATGTATATCAGAACATTTTTTGAAACCTCTTTGTGGCCTTCCACTCCTGTAATATTATTGATTATCTCCCAACCATTTGGATGTACTGATTCTTTTTGTTGAATTTGTGCCATTTACACGTGTATATTAAAAAAACCACTACAGTCACAATTATCGATTAAGAAAAAAATATGTTAGTACCAATTATGAGATATCTGTGTGATGACACTCAACCATTTTTACTTCCTAAAAGTATACAGGGTGGACAAAAATAATTTTTAAATTTACAACAATTTCAACTGAAATCTCAATTTTTTCAAACGGAACGCTCTGTATATTTTTTGACATTGTAATGTAGAATTGAAAAACGAATATTTTTTGTACGTATATCTCTATGGCTATTTGTAACCATTTTGGATTTATTGAACAATAACTGCAAAATTCAGCAATAAAAATTATAAATATATTTCTTTTGTAATTCAAGAGAAGATATTATAAAAAAGTTCTCCGCATGTTGCCCATTTTGATTGACACACATTTTTATGAGTCCTTGGAATGAGGTTTCTACTGTTCATAAAATTGTCGGAGTGATACTTCTAAAAGCATTTATTATTCTTTACTTCAAATTTTGGATTATTGTTGGTGTGATGTTTTTATGGACATCATACTTCAGCTGGCCAATTTTGCTCATCGCCGAATTATCATTGTCTTTGGCCTTTAGAACACGTGTACCAAATTTGAAAGCTTTATCACAAAAACTGTGGCTGCTGTCGCGATACTACAGACATGCAGACAGATTTTTTTCATAGTTATATTTTTTCATTATAATTCGTAGATTCGTCCAGAAATGCAATAAAAATTTTTAATTCTTTTTCTTCTTTCATTCATTATGTCTCTTCTGGTGGGTACCACATTCGCCAAATTTAATGTGTCACCTAAACCGTTGAAAATCTTAATTGCCAAATTTAGGAAGTCTCCAATTAATATTTTTTAAATTATCGCGGATACACACATACACACATCCACACATAAACATGAACCAACAAACATCATTCAGACAATAGTCACAATGGATTCAGAAGGGTTCAAAACGTATATATCAATCAAAATCTCCAGGTCAAGAAAATCACGATTACTATACTTCCTTATATTAAGTATAAGAAAGTAAGAACAGGGTAATAATTACATTTAATGGAAAAAATTGTATCTATTATTATTATAACACAAAAATGAGGAATAAAAAACTATAGTAGATGGACGAGTGAGATAAGATAACTAAAGCGATACTTGTAAATAATATTTAGATGGATTTATTCAATATCAGATTCATAGGAAAATTAGTCACAGTTAGTAACATTCAATTATTAGTATACACCGCCTTGTTGAACAATTAATTGATTCAATAAACAATATTTAAAGTTATGGCGGAGGAGCCAGTGAGACGAAAACATTCTTCGTTCACCTTTTTTATTTACAATCTATACTTTTTGTTTCGGGTTTATTACTGTGATCAAAAATAAATTGTGGGTAGGTGCTAACTAGTCATGAAGTGGAGACGGGATGGGTCAAATTTCCTAACCCTACCAATCGAAAAAAATATATGAATATGAGTCTTAAAGGGCGGATTTATTCTATGACGGATGCAAAATAATTTGTAAAGTTTGCAATCAAGACTTAATGTGCTGGCACAAAACAGATTGTCGTCGTCATATCAATATCGTCAACATCAAAATAAAAAAATGGCATGCCTTTGGCAACTCAGTTTATGTTTGATTTATTGTTAATATTAATAGCCTGTAATATTCCGCTACACATACTGGATAAACAACCATTTCGGGAGTTTTGAAATAAATACAATCCCCAGGTGAACTTACCAAGTCGTACATCGTTAAGTAGATATATTCCAGCTGTTCGTGAAGACATTGGAAATAGGATTAAATGTGGATTAAAAAAATACACGACTCTGGTTATGTATTGACGAGACAACAAATTGTAAAAAAAAAATTCTATTTTAAATATTATAGTACGTGTACTGGACCCACATAAACCAACATTTCTACTTTTACTAGCTAGTAAAAGACTAACTGCGTGTACTGGCGAAATAATTACGCGTGTGGTGTTGGAGATATTCGAAAAATTTGAACTTTCAACAAGTCAAGTATTGATGTTTGTGACTGATGGTGCCGCGACAACGCGCGTGGTAGGCCGTTCTCTTCAAAGAGACAATTGTAGGTTTTTACATGTTACGTGTAAAGTGCATGCGTTACATCTTGTGGCAGAAACGATTCGAAAATGTTTTCCAGAGGTAGATGCATTAATAGTAAATACAAAAAAAGTATTCAAATCTCCTAAACGGCTTCGAGCATTTCACAGACAGTGTCCTGGTATCCCTGAACCACCAGAGCCGGTTCTTACACGTTGGGGAACGTGGTTGAAAGCGGCTTTTTATTATGCTGAATATTTTCAACAAATAAAAGCTGTGATACTACAGTTCAACCCTAACGAGGCTGCAGTTATTAGGGAAAGCCAGACAAGCTTTCAAGACGTTTCCCTTGAAACAGATTTAAAAACTATTAATAACAATTACAGAGGACTACACGAGGCAATAGAAAAATTGCAAAATAGTTCGTTGTCGTTAGTGGAATCGCTGCAAATAGTGGACGACGTAAATACAAAGCTACAGGCTATAAATGACGCAAAAAATAATCGCGTTAGTGAAAAATTCGAGAGTGTATTACAGAAAGATCCCGATTTTAGCAAATTAAGACAAATTTGTGATGGTGCATCTACAACTTTGTTAAGTGAGTTCACAGATTGTTTTACTTATGCCTGTATTACATCCGTAGATGTCGAACGGTTATTTTCAAAATACAAACATATTTTTTCACCAAAGCGAACATCGCTGACGGAGACAGCTGTAGAAATATACCTGATGCTATTATACTATAGATCTTCCCCACTTTGTGATGACGACAACCAAGCTACTTCATAAATCTGCTTAAAAGGGTGAGTTTTATACAAATTTTTATAAAATTTTTATAAAATCTGTGTATAATTTAGTTTACTTGAAAATGTCCGAATAGGATGAAACTAGTTGTAAAATAACAAATAAAGTGAAAATTAGACAAGTAAAAAAGTGTTTATAATTTTTAAATCAAAATGGATTTTCACAAAGTAACTTCATCTTCAATCAACTTTTTATTATTGTTAAAACTTATTTCTATTTATTGTACTTATTCAAGTATTATGATATAATGTAAACATGAGTCATATGACGGCTCTGTCGGCCAGGTGACCTCGGCCAGCTTTACTTATCTGTGAAAAGATAAACAACCCCCTGGTTTTCCTCTCTGATCGCACACTACACACTTATTAGTCATTGTTTCTCAATAAATATTTATAAATAAATTTTTTATAACTAAAAATCGATTACTAATCACAGTAACAATTAACAAAACGTTTAAAATCACTTAAAAACACAGATTAATATGACAGACGTTGTTTTACAGAACACTATTTGTTGTCAAGACGTGATAGATCGGGCATCGATGGGGTTTCTTCTTGCTGTGTTGATGATTCTGACCTATAGGAATAAAACTAGGAATAATATTTATGTATCTCGCGTGGATGTAGATAATTCGGACAACTTTTTATGTTTTATTTACTCATCATCTAATATTATTAATCTAAGATTTACACCAATTAAATGAAAATCAACTAATCAAAAGGCTAAAGGCCACACTACCAAAACAATCATTAATTAATTTAATCACGATGCAATTATCAGTGGACAATACAAAACACAAAACTTGCGTGTCCATGTGGGAAGTCTCGAAGGCTTCGGCGTTCCTACAGTTAGTCGCTGGTTATCCTTGGAATTTGAGGGACGACTGTATTATACAGAAAAAAGTGCCTCAAGAATGTAAAAGTTGTTTTTCATAACATTACAAACAACCAAGATATTGACATGTGTCTAAAAGCCGAGAAAGCGAACTTTTGTTTATAACTCCAAAACAAAAGACGATAGCAAATTTTTGTTTTCGCCAGTGACTTCGTCTCAAAAAAGAGATCGAGAATGTGTCTTCCATTTTTTTTGTATCTCTTTCAGTTACTGAGTTACCCTATACAAACTTCGAAATTCGCCCACTCTGTACATAAATGAAACAAATTTTGTGCATAGTAATTGAAGGGAAAAATAACATAAAATTCTACGTTGTGTTTAAGCCTCGAGATGTCGCCTTTATAGATATATGTGTTAAATACCAAATTCCAGTGTGATGTACAGGCAACCGGTGTGTCATGACAGTAGTACATGTAGGTTGCGTAATTTGGTGTCGTCACAACTAATAGGGCGTATTACAATTACTCTGCTAGTTTCTATGGCAACCTGTAAAGTAAGAAAAAGCGTATATAACGTACTAGATTTATTAAGCAATGAGAGTTTCATAGTGACAGATTTCATGACAATCGTCGGAAAAGGATTTTATTAAATATTCTAAATGTACTCCATTGTTCGTTAAACAATAATAAATAAAAATAAATATTTTTGAATTCTTGCCGAACTTCTCAAAAAATCTGTCTACTTTCCCGTGTTATCCTAGCCTTGAGAACACGAATATCTTCTGGCAGAGTTTTGTAAACTTGAGTTTTTAAATAACTCAAGAGAACAAAATTAAGCGAGGTTAAATCGGGAGATCTTGCTGGTTATTCTTGAACACCTCCTTTGAATCCATTTCCCAGGAAATATTTCATCCAATTCATAGGAACGGCATAATGATGAGAATCTGCGTCTTGTTAGAAATGCAAAATGTACTCACCACTTTTATTTTATTGTTTATTTTATTTTGACATTTGAAAAGGAATTTAACTTCTGAACAATGATGTCACAGCTAACATAATGTTTTCTATTGTATTTGTAACCCTAAATATTTGCAATATATATGTTTATTTTATCTAAAAAATCAAAGGAAAATGTGAAGTGCTATATATTGTTGAAATTAGGAAGACAATCTCTATCGGATAATACAACAGTATAGAGGGTTTTCCATTTGAAAACAAATGAGGTTACGTTTGCTCCTGAGGAAGTCAGTGAGTTTTTTTATTTGAAATGGCTGTTAAGAAAAGTCTGCTTTGACAGTTTTTATGTTGTTCTTCATTAATCATCTTGAGTAATTATGGCTTTATTTCTGCAGAAGTTGGTGATCGTGTTTGAACCGTCGATCAGCTGTTTCTAAATACCTTTATTCATCGGAAGTTGTTAAAAACTAATTGAGTGACTACTTCTGATGGTCCTCAAATGATCACCAATCGCTGCAGAAACAACCCAGGTAACATTTTTCAGTCTTATAAGAAACGTAACGACGTCATCACGACCTAAAATACGACTCGGATTTAGATCTGACAACCTTGTTGCAACCTTTTTTACGACCAAATTTGGACGGTTGTCACGACTTTTCATATGGCTTTCATGTGACTTAGTTAGATATGACCTTTATAGGACTATTAGGTCGCGTCCTAAGAATTGATTGTGATATTGTCGTATAGAGGTCGTTATAGAATCATTATGATCTGATTTTTGTTCAAAGACGACAAATGAACGTAACGAATCAGTATGTATTTGTATATATTTTATCTGTACATATGATTTTTATTCATCCGTTTACAATAGGGATAAATAAAACGTCAATAATGAAACTGTTTTAAGTATGAAACTAATTATCGACGTGGTGTTATTATACGAAAATGTTAAATGTTTAACTCGATTCTAGTTATGATGTCAAAACTGCTGGGATTCTTTTTACTGTAAAAGTAGCAAAGATACCCCGAAAAAAATACAACTCGCCTTCCAAATAATGAAAATCAAAGAAAATTTAAGAAATCATAAAAAAAACGTATTTTTCTACAAACACCATTAAAAACTAAATTTTTAACACGGCATACTTGAATTAAAAATGTAATATTATATAACCTCGCGTTAAAAATGATCACATGATTTACTTTTAACACTAGTGCAAAAAGTAAAATGGCAAGTCGTTTGTCATAGACATTTATATATTTATTAACAAAAAATTACAAGTTATTTAGAAATATTTATATTAATTGTACAATTGGAGCAATTAGTAATATTTATCCCTTGTGAGGAAGCTACTTCACAACAAGAAATTGTTGAAGTTGAACTTGAAGCAGTGGAGGAAATACTATTAATATGCTCTATTTCTGAATTGTTAGAAGAAGGGCAATTATTTGGAAGAATGTGACAAGCAATCCTCTTTTTGTTTTCTAACGAATCTTCCAAGTATCCTTCTGCAACACTCGAACTTTTCCATCCTCCATGTCTTTTTATTGTACATAAATTTGCACCAGAGTCTGCTAACAAGCTGGCGGATGTCCGACGGAAACAATGTCCGGTGTAAAGTTCACTATTTGGCAATTTCAAAAATCTTGCAATATCTGTAGGCATCTTTCCAAAAATATTTATTCCAACAGGTTGAATCGTACATTTGTTACTAGTGTATTTAATAAAAAGACGTTGGTGGTTGACATGAGCTGGACGTAATGCTAAGTACTTAAGATATAAGTCAATATAAGTCTCAGTAATAACAGTAAAGATTCTTGAAACTCTAGTCTTGCTATCTGGAATGTTTACCACTAGTGTATTTCCTAAATCCTCAATATTGTTTAAACTCATTTGACAAAGTTCTTCACGGCGACACGTGCCTAGTATACCCATTACAGCAGCTACTTTAAACATTACATACTTGTCATCTGGCTCCTCCGCAATAAACATCAATATTTTGGCATGTAAAAATGTTTGATTTTTTTTGGACGATATCCTTCTCCTTTGCGCTTCAAAAATGCGATGAGTTTATAAAACTTACTTATATCTTGATTGTTCTTGACATTTAACATAGCCTTTATCATTGAAAAATGTGCCCAAAGCGTCGAAGACTTCCAAATTTTAGAATTTTGCTCGAAATAGGCCAATATATTTTCACCGTACTTGCCTGCAACATTGTTCCGATCGCACCATTCCACAAAGCGTTTGTACGCTAATTCATATTGTTGTTTGGATTTTGTGGGCAACAAATCTAAAGTTGCCCTTGTAGCTGCTTCTTCAATTTCTTGAGGAATCGATTCGCTTCCTTCTGGACTATAATTAATATTGGATCTCATCATATTGCAATAGTTTTTCACATTTGACAAGCATGTGTCAAACAACGGGCAAACTTGATTTATTTATTTCATAAATCCTACAAACTACTAGAATTATGAGGTAACCATTAAAAGGATTTGAGATCTTTTTAAAGAAACTTTATTGTTCTTTTAATGGTGTTTGTAGAAAAAACATTGTATGATACACGTGTTAAAAATGACTTTATTTTGTTCGTGGAGTTGCTCCACTCGCTTACGCTCGTTTCGCAAACTTCTCCACTCGCAAAATAAAAAGTCATTTTTAACACTTGTATCATAAATAACTATTAAATATTGGTTTCAAAGGGTCAAAATGTATACATATTTGTAGAGCATAATTTATAATATCGAAGAAATATATTTTCTAACCAAATTTCTATATAATAAACCTACAAATTAAATTTAATGTTTTAATATTTCTATTTGTTAAACATGGACGCCAAATTTCCAACAAAAAATATTAACAGTTCATTTTATGTGTGAACTTGATGGAAAGATGTAAAAAACTTGTTATTTTTTATTTAGAATACACTTATAAAAATGCTCATTCTCGTTCTTTTATTCGTAGACTAACATTGACAGCAAACAATTGGTATAATTTTATTAATGATTCATGAATCGTACTCGAAGTCGTATTGAACCTTTGTTATGACTACCACTTTTTGGAGCGCTATATTTCTGTTCATGGGTTGTGACATGGTCGCTTTCAATATTAATGTAACCTCTGTTACTGCTATCAATATTTGAACGCCATATATTCATTTACGGGTCGTATGGAGGTCGTATTCAAAATCAATATGACCTCTTTTACAACTCTCTTCAATTTTAGGTACTGTTTTGTCTCAAGGTCCTATTGAGGTGTTATCACGTTTTTTAATGACCTTTGTACAACTACCTTTCTAGGTCATAATAAATCATATTATTTTTAACGTCCCTTATACAACTATATTTCTTAAGTCATATTAAGGGTTGTATTGTATATGACAACGACCTTTCTACGATCTCGTAACGACCATCCACTTTTAGCGTCCAATTAGTCATCTTATGCGTACCATGTGAACTTCATATGGCAAGAAGTTTCTATAGTCGTGGGTATAACCTTATAACGACCCTTAGACAACCTACAGTCATTAAAATTCTTTTTACGACTATTACACGACTATTTGGGCACAGATGCCAAAAATTATAACTCAAAATGTTATCTGGGAAAACTAAATCATATTTAGTTTCTGAGATTTTGCAACCAATCATATGACGTGCTTGAGCTGTATGGCACTTGCCTCTTACACTCCAGGATCCCAGGTTCTATTCCCAAGAACCTGGGAATAGAGTTTTTTGGAAATAGATATATTAATCCCAGAATACTTGTATATTTGGTGTGTGTCCATTATCTCCAAAACTATAGGTCCCCTCCACACAAGATTACTTTGGAAATACAGAAGGTTGTGTTACATGTGGTAATGTTTAATTTGTTAGAAATTCCAAGTATATTTTCTACTAATAAATATCCCATATGGTGCCTCTAACAATGATTGCACTGTATATAACTATGAATATGATTTCAACTAACTCATCTAAACTTGTCAGTATAGTTTGATAACCTTTATGCGGGAGGCGGGTGAGAAAAAAATATCACGTTTCAGTATAACGTTATACATAAACATATAGTAAATTATTAATGGAAGATTTGTTTAATGATATTGTACCAGTGATGCGAACTTTTACAGTATGCTTTTCACATGTCCTAAGTTTTTACTCAAAAACTTTTATGCTCCGTCAACACCAATTCATGGAAGGAATCATATATCAACATAATTTGTAACTTATGATTATGATCTATTTTCAACTTTTCCATATCTTGTTAGAAATGGGCACTTGATTAAACAGAAGCGTTGCAATTAATTGTTTTTGTCTAAATTAGAAAAAGATGCTTACGATCGTAAAAAGAGAAGTATTTAAATTTGGGGTTGCCTAGTTTACATGGCTTAGTTTATTTAAAGAACTGTATTGTTTCTTGTAAAGTATTATTTTCATGCAAAAATAAAGACATATTGTTATTACTTCCTCACCCCTCAAAGTGAGGAAGTTATATATTTCTGTAAAAAATTTTTTGTAAATTTTTATTACATTTCTGGACGAATTATGACGATACACAAAATTTCAGACAGAAAAAAAATTATGTCTGTGTGTCTGTCTGTCTGTCTGGTTTGCGATAGCCACTACAGTTTTTGAGATAAAGCTTTCAAATTTGGTACACACATTCTAGAGATCAAGGAAGAGATTGAGTTCTTTGATGAGCAAAATCGGTTTAAAAAAATATTAGTGACATTCCACCAATGTAACTTTTTTGAAACGTCAAAATGTGACTTTATTGAAACGTCAAAAAATGTGACTTTTTTGAAACGTCAAAAATTACTTTTATTATAAACTCCACCACACGTCGAGTTTTACTACGGTGAGGAAGTTCTCATCCTCAAGTAATTGGCAGCATTATTATTATTATTATAGCTACAATTTTTTTCTTTATAATTTTTGTCTAGTAGTTTTTGAGTAAATGACAACAACGTTACTAGACCACTTTGTATGTCAACAAATAACCTCATAGATAGACGAATTTGGTAAATACGTTAGTAGTAATGATAGTGTAATTAATTGCTAATTTGATAAGATATTTAAAAAAAAAGTGTATAGTTACAATCACATTACAGATTGGATTACTCTAAAAATGATAAGTGGAAATTAATTTTTAGTAATTTATTTTTTGTAATTGATTGATTAAAAGAAGTTTTTATAAATGAGTTTTGATTTCAGATAGTAAAGGAGACAGACCAAATACGTACTAAATGAATTAAAGAAATAAAATGACGGATAATCTATTCCATTATATACAATGGAACGAACGGATATTTATCTTTCATTCACTGTAGGTCACAATTGAAAAAAATGTGAATATTTAGTATTACATTTATAAAAAACCTCCGATTTTAAGATACTTGCACTCTATTAAATGCCCCATACATACGAATATGTTGGGCGAGCACCTAATTGGGCCAACATATTTGAATGTGTGTGGGTTGCACGAGCCCAGTTGGCGCTTGGAATGCTCTGCTCGGAGCTCGGCTCGACGGTCCCTACCAACACGAGCCCAGCAGCCAACATGTTAGTACATGTGTGGTAAATAGCAAGTCGTTGTGTGATATACTTCGTCGTATAAATAATAAATTGATCAATTTTTGTGATGTCGTTCGCGGATAATAAAAAGTTTTGCCAGAGATTAGTTACAGCAGCTCTTGAAAAGATGTTTCGCTCATTCGTAAATAGTTTCGTAAATCCTGTGGCTCGTTACCAGCCATCTCTTTTAAAAGAGGCACATGACTAAATTTATTGCGTTCTTGAAGTCATTTTTTTGCCCAGACACGTCTTCGCTTTCTCATTTTTATTGCAGGTTCATCTAAACATATAAAACCACCCACAATTGCCATCGTTATTTCAAGATCCATTTTGTAATGATGCAGCATGAGACTCGCGGTAGACTGAAGTTGGCATGTTCGGTTCGGACGTGTATGGGAATCGATGAGCATGCTCGGTTCGGGGTTGGGCTCGTGTCGAGCCGAGCATGTTCGAGTGTGTATGGGGGGTTTTACAAATTCCTGGTGATTGCTAATTAAAAGTAGATGCTCTTAACTTTAATTTGCATTTCTTTTCATGTGTCAGTGTTAATTTTTCATTATTTGAAAGCATTGAAATAAAAATTTTGGGATTACGAAAATTACAACAAATGTAAAGTCAACTCATTTTCTGTCTTGCATATTTGTACGTTTTTGACTACTATGATATCGAAAAGTAACATATAAAGATCCCAAAACCAAATGAACTTGTTACATTGACGAGTGTATTCCAAGACAGATAAGTTTTTTTTAGGCTTTAAAAATGACCATAAAAAATTTAAAGTTGTTCGTCCATGCAAAAAACAAATGCTACCTTTAAATCGGTTTTTCCTCTATTACGATCCGATCCTTTCTTCAAAAGTGAAGTTTTTATACCGAAACGCACGGAAAAAGGCTAATTTTGGCATTCGCGCTTTGGCTCCCGACCCCATAACCTTGATTCTTTTTTTACGCGAAAACGGTTGTATGTAAGAAATTTGTTTGTGTAGAATTCTGTGCTTTTTAATTTTCACCTCTACGATTTTTTTTGTATTTTGCGTGTTTTAAAAGTTATTTCCAAATAACTAATTGTTGGGAGTTTGTCGCCATTTTGTTTAATGTTTCAACCACAGTAACCTTGAGAGCTTTTTACTTTCTTATACATAATATATACTCCAGGGAAATAAGGTAAAAATAAAGGCCATCTGCGGAATGAGGCCGAACAAGCTGAATTTTTGCAGAGACCTTCATTTTGATGTTCCAATGAAGCACAAAAAAATCTCATATGCCTACCCTTGTGCGTCTTGAGATATCGAAGGTCAAAGGTCATGAAAATCGGTTTTTCGCGAAAATCTCGCTTCCAGTGCATCTGACGTCGTAAGAACCCAGAACAAAATTTACGTAAAATAGTATTCTCTACAAAATTGTTCATATACATTTTTTTCGTACGACCAGCCGTTTGAGAAACATCCCGATTTGACTCACTCGGCTCAAATATTTCAAGCAGAAAACTACCCGCCAGATACAGTATTTCAGAACCGAAAGCGTTTTCTGTTAACTATGTATGGTGCTCCAAAAGATGAAGTGAACCTTGACAAATTTAGGTACACCCAATTCATTAAGGCTACACGACTTAATAGACCTGTTAAATTGTCATCCTTTCCACCTACCAGTGAAGTAGCTCGACAGCATATTTATCGGGTCTACTACTAAGTACAGATTTGGCTAGGGAAAAATCTACAACCTAAAGAATGGGGTTGGGATTTAAAAAACGACATATTACAGCCGAAAACAACACTACTGCCATCAGCTCCAGACGAACTATTAAATACAATATTCTGTAATTGTAAAAAGGGGTGTGGTGCGCAGTGCGGGTGTAGAAAAGTCGGGCTGCCATGCTCCAAAGTTTGTGGTCAGTGTCACGGACAGGCATGCCTGAACCCGTCAACAGAGTTGCAAAACATCGAAGATTTCAGTGACCTTGAGCCTGAAGAGGTTTTGCCAACAGACATAGAGCCAACAGATATAGAGGAAGCGTCTGACGAAGATATTTTGTTGATCGAGGTGCTAGTGGAACCCGACGAAGACGAGGAGGAAGGCAAGGAAACATAAGGCGTCGTGTGGAAAAGAATGTATTTTTTGTTATTAATTATTTATTATATATTTTTTTTATAAGTAACAAATTTTTAACGGCTTTAATAATGGGAATTTAATTTTCCAGTCTAACAGATTAAGAAAAGTGCTTTTATATTTATAGCTCTGCAGTATAATACAGTATTACCTATTACGAATGCACGCTCCCGCTTTATCATGCTATATCTCGAAAACGGTTGGTCGTACGAAAAAAATGTATATGAACAATTTTGTAGAGAATACCATTTTACGTAAGTTTTGTTACAGGTTCTTATGACGTCAGATGCACCGGAAGCGAGGTTTTCGCGAAAAACCGATTTTCATGACCTTTGACCTTCAATATCTCAAGACGCACAAGGGTAGGCATATGAGATTTTTTTGTGCTTCATTAGAACATCAAAATGAAGGTCTCTGGAAAAATTCAGCTTGTTCGGCCTCATTCCGCAGAGGAAGTTTTATTTCTCTGGAGTAATAAGCAAGGATAGTAAACGTGATTTTTTTTCGACCTCGAGATATTGATTGATTTATACGTTTTGAACCCTCCTGAATCCATTCTGATTATTTTCCGAATGATGTCTGTCGGCGCGTGCGTGTGCGTGCGTGCTTGCGTGCGTGCGTGCGTGCGTGCGTGCGTGCGTGCGTGTGCGTGTGTATGTGTGTATCTACGATAACTCAAAAAAGCTAATGGGAGACTTCCCAAATTTGGCAGTTAAGATTGTCAACAACATTTTAGGTGACACATTAAATTTGGTGAATGTGGTACCACCAGATAAGACACAATGAATGAAAGATGAAAAAAGGTACAATTTTGGGAAAAAAATTAAAAATTTTTATTGCATTTCTGGACGAATCTCGACGAATTATAATGAAAAAACATAACTTTATGGAAAAAATCTATCTGCATGTCTGTAGTATCGCGATAGCAGCCACAGTTTTTGAGATAAAGCTTTGAAATTTGGTACACATGTCCTAAAGGCCAAAGACAATGATAAATTCGATGATGAGCAAAATTGGCCAGCTGAAAGGGAATTCACGGGACCCAAACTTTTTTTGTATTTGCCTTTACAAAAGAATATATTTTTGTTGAAATATTATAAATCACAAGCCAATAAAATATATTTTCCAATTACTTAAATAAAGCCAATGTAAATTTAAATTTTTTATACATTTGACCTCATAAAATGAGGTTTAGGATAAATTTAACAGTTGACATTTGAAATATCTAATTTAGTTACAAAAATGTCAATGTCAATAAGAAGAAATTATTAAAATATATGACATGAATTATTATTGACAGTATCGAATGACACTGTTAATAAATTATCTAAAAATTTTATTGAAACATTTCAAGTTACGATATCAAAATTGAATTGAGGTAAGTGAAGAGTTAAATAGAATGATTTTTTTACATCAGGATGATATACACTGGTATAAGAAAGTTATGTGCTAGCCACATCAAATATTTTTTATACTTTTCTACTAACAAATACCTACTTCTATGCAAAATTTCACATCAGGATTATTTTATCTCAGCTCAAAATTCCTGGGGAATAGGCTATCAGGGATAATGTGTTAAGTAAATACAAATGTACAGTCTGAAAATGACTGGGTGTGATTAAGAAACTGTACTCTAGAACTAAAAAAAAGGATATCTAAATCTTATTGGTATGCAAAACAACATCAATTCCAAAGAAGCATGAATTGCATTGAAAAGTCTAAACATTAAGTCGCAAACTTATCGGTTCTGACCTCATTAGAAAGTAATATTTCCCTCAATATTAAAACTAATCCATGCATTCCAAAAAATTAAAGAAATATTACATAACATATTGATAACTGGAAAAGAAGTATATTTTGTTTGGGTAAAAGCTCACATAGGTTTAAAAAAATAATGAAATTGTTGACGCCTTAGCGAAAGAAAGCATTAACACAGGATTTTCATATGAACCAAAATTATGTCTCACTGATGCTTTCTCAGTTACAAGAACGAATTTAAAAAACAAATGGAAACACTTATGGCATGATTTCTGTTCCTCTAGTCAAACAAGATATACTCTTATACATCCTGATCTTCCGATTAAATTCTGGCACGATGGTTATGATTTTCCACGAAAATATGTTACATCAATAAATCGTATGAAATTTGGCCATGCTCGATACCCAGCACACCTATACAAAATAAAAGTAGTGCCCTCAGATATTTGTGAAACATGTAACACGAAAGGAGACCTTGATCATATTTTCTTTAAATGCACGAAAAACAAAGCAACTAGCAACACATTGTATAACAATCTTATGAATTGCAATATTCAGTCTCCGTTTAATACACTTTCTCTACTCAGTCTCAATAGTAAAGCAGTGTTTGACTGCGTTATCAGTTTTTTAGTTAAAACAGAAATGTTTCTTTGAAAATTATTCAGCATAGGTTAGTTTTGTATCCTTTGTTGTTTCCCTGTGTCTCTAAACCTTTATACTAAAGTGGTCCTCTAAAACTGTTTGTTATAATAAAAATAATGTCCTGATAGACCCCAGGACGAGAAGCGTGTGTCCTTGTTTTTTTCCCTCGCCTGTCTTCAAATATAATTTTTCTCTCTTTCTTTTTGCATAGGTTAGACGTATGTAAAACTCTATATCACCATGTTGTGTCTGGCTGTATGGCTAATGGCCTAATGCCAAAAAAAAAGTCGCAAACGATATCCCAGCAAATTTGTCAAATCCAGAAGATATAAATAATTATTTCATTTCTATTCATCGCTTAGAACATAATTGTTGACATTTAATTATTATAATTTAAACACCTTAAATAAGGGAAATAATTTTAAGTCTTAGTTGGCAACAGTGGAAGATGGGCATAATACTATTTATAAAATTAATTCAGATACATATGGCATGGATAATAAAATGATAAAATATCATTTTCCGTCAAATTGTAAATGTGCATTAGTAACTCTTTGACCAAAAAATAGTAACCCGCATATTGTTTAATCAAGTAAACAATTATTTTAATGAAAACTGTTCTTTAGTTTATACCAGTCTAGATAATAATAATAATACTAACGTTTATTGTGGACAATACAGAGAATGTACACAAATGGGAAACAGTTCAGCATAGCCGCTCTTCCACGTTCCCAAGAACATAAATACTACTACACTTGATCAATACACATACATGTACGTACAACTTACAAGATATCATGTAGAGTAAATTAAATCTATACTACAATATAATACATTATATTTCTGCAATATATGTTAATTCATTATCCTAACATATATATGTGGTTTTAATACATACTAGGTATCAAATAGTTTTTAAACGTATCTTAAATATAACCTACACTAAATACAGTAAATGTTTTATCTATGTTCATATACACACGCGTGTATACATATACACATATATATCCAAACAAATATCCAAATACACTCATATACACATCAACAAGAAGGAGGTTATATACTTATATCATTATTTCTATAAAACAACAGTTTTGACTCTTTTTTAAATGTACCTATGGACTCATTTAAAAATTGTAGGACATAATTTAATGTCGTCGGCGCTGTGTATGCAAAGCTCCTCTTAAATTTTGTTGTTCTATGCCTTGGTGTGGTGTAACTATCAACTCTAACATTCACACCATGTATATCTGATCTTAATATCAATAAGTCTGAAAGATATTGTGGTTGTTTATTTTTAACAAGTTTATATAAGAATATACTATGAAGATAATGTATGCGCTACTTGACATTCAGCTCACCCATATTCTGCAAGTATGGTGTTACATGCGCACCATATGGTATATGGCAGACAAATCTTAAGTAAGAGTTTTGAATTTTCTGTATTTTATATTTATTGTACTCTGTTAGCTGAAAATAATATACTGAACTGCAGTATTCTATTTTTGGATAAATAATTGATTTTATAAGTTTTAGTTTTGATTTTTCATCTAATTCATGTTTTAATTTGTAAATTGACTTTAATGCCGCATATGAGCTTCTAAATATATTATTAGTGTGATCATCAAAGGTAAGATTCTCGTCTATCGTTACTCCTAAACTTTTAGCTTTATTTACCCATTGAATTTTAGTGCTATTTGCTATGATATCAAAATTTTGTTTATCGAGATTTGATCTTAACCTTTCGTTTGCGATACAAAGAGCTTGCGATTTTTTTGGATTAAGTTTCAGTCCATTTTTATTACACCATGTACAAATACTATTTAAATCTTCATTTACATCTGTCACTAGTTTTGGAAATTCATCAAGCTTTGCGTAGATTTAGACCTACTTTTAATTGTTTCTGCTCTTGCACAAGCTACTGATGACATTATCAGGGCTTGTGATGAGAGTAGGACCTTGCTATGATTTTACTAGTCTACTTAAAAGCATTTGACAAAATTAGTCATGATTTCTTTTGTTAAAATTAAATTACTACGGATATGCTAACTGTACTATTCAGTTCGTTAAATCTTATTTATGTAACAGACGTCAAACCGTGTCTATATCCGGAAATTTTAGACAAAAACATTACCTTGACATTCTAACATTTAAAGCTGCTTCATTTAAAAAGTCTTTTACCTACACTTCTGTTTCAAATTATAATTTACTACCTAATTCCTGGAAGCAATTAAGTAAAGATACTTTGAAAAAAAGTCAGCGCCTTATTGTACGATAACTAGTAACAATGTTCTATTTTCAGGACTTCTATCAGTGCCAGTTATTTTTTTAAATCAATTGCTATAGTCCATTCATCTTAAATAAGCACATAAAAAATTCTAACATAGACGAGCGGTATTATATAAATACATGTTGTGCATTTATAATGCACCGCCCGCCTATGCTAGAGAACTATGCAAGACTGACGGTCGACAAAGGGTCGCTCTACAAGCACAGGTAAACAGTTTTTTATGTGCTCATATGAATGAACGGAGTATAGTATAATATTACTGAATTAATTAATTCCTGTATATATACCTAGATATAAAAAAAGCTATTTGTTTTTATATATTGTACTGATTCTACGGTTGGCTCCTTGTGAAACATTATTAAATATTTTAAAAAATTTGCTTTTAAATGTTTCAAAATTGTATTTTCACTCTACACGTGTTTCGGCTTTTTAGGCCCTTTTCAAGAGTACAGATGAGAGGTACTAAATTATAATTTGTGTTCCTTGCTTATATGTTGAATGTTACATCTGGCAACTTATACTAATAAAAATGGTTTGAAAGATTTGGATTTTTTAGAAAAGTTAAATTACTTTATCTAAAATGTGGTGACCTGCGAATATTTGTTGTTCATTTGTAACCGTTTTTTTATTTTTGGAAGCTTTCTTAATTTCTAATATTTCTAGTAAGTCTAATTTTTTACTTTTCTTTTCGGAATGAAGTAATTCTACATTATCCATATTTATAAAGTGATTGTTTTCTATACAGTGTGTTGACATGTCGGTGCTATATACGTTGTTTACAATAGACTTTTTATGCTCTTCAAGTCGCTTTTTTATGTAACGTCCAGTCTGGCCAATGTATATAGCGTCGCAGTCACTACATTTTAGTTCATACACTTCTGTCTTTTGTAGTTTTTCTGTTTTTTCCTTATTGTTTATTAACATTTTTCCTAAGTTATTTTTATTTACAGATATTGTTTTGCAACCTAATTTACTTAATTTATTGCTGCTTATTATTGATAAAATCAGCAATAAATTAAGTAAATTAGGTTGCAAAACAATATCTGTAAATAAAAATAACTTAGGAAAAAATGTTAAAAAACAATAAGGATAAAATAGAAAAACTACAAAAGACAGGAGTGTATGAACTAAAATGTAGTGACTGCGACGCTATATACATTGGCCAGACTGGACGTTACATAAAAAAAGCGACTTGAAGAGCATAAAAAGTCTATTGTAAACAACGTATATAGCACCGGCATGTCAACACACTGTATAGAAAACAATCACTTTATAAATATGGATAATGTAGAATTACTTCATTCCGAAAAGAAAAGTAAAAAAATTAGACTTACTAGAAATATTAGAAATTAAGAAAGCTTCCAAAAATAAAAAAACGATTACAAATGAACAACAAATATTCGCAGGTCACCACATTTTAGATAAAGTAATTTAACTTTTCTAAAAAATTCCAAATCTTTCAAACCATTTTATTAGTATAAGTTGCCAGATGTAACATTCAATATATAAGCAAGGAACACAAATTATAATTTAGTACCTCTCATCTGTACTTCTTGAAAAGGGCCTAAAAGGCCGAAACACGTGTAGAGTGAAAATACAATTTTGGAACATTTAAAAGCAAATTTTCTTTATTTAAAATATTTGTTTTTGTTGATGTTCGTATATGGTAAAGTTGAATGTAAGAGTAGTTCTATGCTAAACTATCGCTTTATTGCATACTGTATAAAACTTTTAATAAAGAAAGTAACAATGGCAAATTAGAAGACAATAATTATATATTTACAGGGATCTGTCACTTCAGTAATTTTGGTAGAAAATTCTACCTAGTGAATAGATATTGACGATTACTCTAATCTAATGGATAATTGCAAAAATTTTTCCTGTTTTATATTTTATCAACGTATTCATGGGTAGGTATAATTAAGAAACCACAAGGAAAGTTACGATTAAAATAAATATATTAATAAAAAAGAATTACATCTAGTTTCATATAAAATAATATGTACATTTACGCAGTATTGAAACATACTGAATATATCAGTTCTTAATAAAATAATTAAAAAGTAATTTGTACATGCATATAATAAATAAATCAAAATGACTGTTCTTCAATAAAATCACATATCACTTGACAAGAAAATTAAATCAACAAATAAATAATGTAGTTGAAGAAAATTAGACATTTTTGTACGAAATGCAAAATGATGTGTTGTCGCATCGGTTTAAAACAGTCTATGTCGCTATCTTGGAAATATCGTGGCAATAGCTATTTACTCAAAAAAGGCAAAAAAAACGTAGAATTTGTTCTATTACATAATCGTTGCTGCCATTTCTCCAACGGAGCCACGCTAGTTTAATGTCATATAGTAATATAACTTTCGGTATGTTATTTACAATCGACTTTTGAACATTCCCAGTAAATTTTATTTCAGTTGAGAATGTAGGGAGTATGACTTTATTTCCTAATTTCCCTCAACTAAAAGATAATTGGTAGAAAACACCACAAAAATGTCAATTAAAAAAACTATTCTTTACTGCTAGCATTGCCATTTAAAATGTCTTGAATTTCTTGTAAGCTTTTTCCCGACGTTTCCGGGACTAGCTTATATGTGAATATCGCAGCACCTAAACAACAAACGGAGAATATTCCAAATGATCCAGATTTTCCGATGAGATCAGCTACCATACCAAAATATTTGGTAAGCAGGAATCCAAGAACCCAACATCCGGAAGCTGTCACAGTTGAAGCGACAGATTTTATATTTCCCGGAAACAATTCTCCCATAACGGCCCATGGTAAAGGTCCAAAACCTAAACAGTAAGTAACAATATATACGATAAGACTAGCAATGGGAAGCCAGCCAATTGCAGAAACATCACTTTTTTGATCATCTTTCAAGAAGAAGAAGTACGCTAGTACTCCTTGGGAAATACCCATACCAATAGCAGACAGCAACAGAAGAAAACGTTTTCCTCTCTTTTCAACTAGCGCTGGAGTCGCACCACTAGCTGCAATTTGAACCACGCCAATAATTATGGTACATATTTCTGGGGCTAACGAAACGCCGGCATCGGTGAAGATGTCTTGAGCGTAGAACAAAATGATGTTAATACCAGAAAATTGTTGTAAGGCTACCAAACTGACTGAAAGGAACAACGCCATTGTTAATCCTCTCGACTTGAATATATCGAAAAAACTGCTTTTGTTCTGTTGAGCCTCATCTACTAAACCTTTAATGGATTCCAGTTCTTTTTTGAACGTTGTTCTTACTTTTAGCTCTTAGTTTAATTAAGGCATCTTCAGCACCATCCCTGTCACCTACTTGTACTAGATAATATGGACTTTCAGGTATGAAAAACAAGAATATCACTAAGAAGGCTATCGGAGGTATCAGTAGAATAATATTGAACCAGTGTATCGATAGGTAAGGTCCCAATCCGTACGAAAATAGTAAGCCGATTACAATAAACAATTGCATGAATGACCCTAAGGAACCTCTGACTTCGTCGTCGGATATCTCTCCAATATACATTGGTAATACTGTGAAAACAGATCCTACACCCAAACCGCATAAAAATCTTGACATGAAGAAGTAATTCACGTTGGTAGCTACCAAATTTAAGATAAACGCTACTATAAAAGGCACGGCGGAAACTAGTAGGGTCTTCTTTCTGCCAATTTTGTCAGCGGCGATACCAGCTGCAAAAGGTCCAAGTGCTGCCCCCAGTGGTAAAAATGATCCGATCCATCCTTCTTCTGCTTTCGATATGGGCGCACCTAGGGGGTTGTCAAGAATTCCTTTCAGTTTTGGAATTTCTGGAGACGTCCATCCGAATGTTGTACCGCACACGAACGACGCTAGGTTTCCTGAAAAAAGAAAGAAAACGTACGGTTAGGATTGTTTTTATTTAACATTAACATGCGTACTAAAAAATATATTTTGTGTGAAATTTTGTGATCGAGTATTGTAGTATGGAGGTATGAAGTGGCTTTTGTTCGTTAATAAAAATTATAATCTTCATGAATTTTATCATATCGGCAAAAGTGCCTAATTTCTTTATAATCACAAATTGTAGTTGCATCTAGTTTATCTTGACCGAGCCAGTGCTTCGAAAAACACAAGGTAAGTCTATGAACACTGACGAATAAGTCAATCAGGTGAATTTTATTACCAAGTTATTGAATATTTATATGGAAGGCCGACCGTGATAGACAGTATCATTAATATGATCTACATATATATGTTTCCTTCTAACATGACTATTTTTTCAAAACATAATAAATTTAATACCTACAGTGGTTGTAATTTACGTTGTTTTGAAAAAAATAGTCATATCAATTTGACTATTGAGCCCAGAGGAAGTTTATATACAATAAACGAAACGTAGGCAAAGTAGCATTTTAATATGACATTACCGATAATTTGTTAGAAGAAAGGTTAGTACTCAAGCACGCAATTTCCACAATTTCATCACTAGTATAGATTTGTAAAGGTCAAGGTTATCATTGAAAGTAATTCTAATAATATTATTAGCAGGGGAGAGTTGAACTTCAACCTTTGTATTTTTGCAGTCAGCTGCGGTTGTGGATGAAATGGCAAAAATCCATATAGCAAAAGATAGGTGGCAGCAAGGAAAATAGCCTTGCAAAATAGAAGCCGAAAGTAATACAGAATTTGCTGGACTGAAGAGGCTTTATGTCAAGAACGAAGATGCACTAACGAATGAGATTTTAAAAAATGGCTCGATAATTCAAAATCTATAAGATTTCCACTGGACAACTTAAGGAGCTTGCAAGAAGCTCTTAATAAAATCATTATCCATGCACTTCATGCAACCAAAAGAAAATCTTTAACCTGACACAAACGTCTTTCATTTTCTGGTAAATCTAAGTTCTAAGCGCGGAGGAAAATGTTGCATGGGATTTATTTCATGTATTCAAATATAGAAATTATGCGAACGTGCGACACTTAAGAGATGTTTTGCAATTTGAAAATTAAATAGATATAAAAATTATGATATAATCTACGGAAGTATTAACTTTAATGATATAATGATCCTTTCTTTATTCACAGCAAAATTGCCCACGGTCTCTAAGATGGTTTATGTGTGTATAGAAGCTTTTAATAGTGGCAACTACATATAAAAGATTAATACAAATTAGCCGTTGATGAGTAATTCACTAGTGGCAAATTAGGATGCGATTATTTAATTAAATAGTGTTATCGGAAATACTCGTAGTTTCGTCATAATTTCAAAGTCTAAATGATTCTAGTGACGTTTATGTTGATCCAATAATTGTTTACACAAATCAGCATTAATTATTGATTATTATTAATGTTTTTGCAGAAGAACGACGTCAAATTTAAAATAAAAATTCCGTACGATTTATTAAAATTCGATCATATAATTTTGTTAATAATTATTAAGACATTTTAAATAAAAAGAATAAAATGTATATTCCTTGAACAGGAGAGTTTTTAGGTAACATAGATTTGGTTTTTAATGTGATTTTTTTGGGCTATTTTCCAATTGCTGACGTCATTGGTGTGAGGAGTAATTATTTACAATATCGGTAATTTTTTAAAATAGGTTTTGTCGAGGAACGCCTCGTTTGTAACACCATCGTTTCAAGACAATGCAAGGGTGTATTGATTGAACTGCCCCATTATTCCGGAGTATGACTGAGATATCGTATGAATTTTTTTTCTCGTGTAGAGGTTGAAAGGTAATCCTAGCAAATTTCACAGGTGCATGCCTATCAACAACGAAATTACAAAATTTTAAATTTACTATTCAAATCTACTATGAGAAGTTAAAAATTTTATAAGCAGTTTGAAACAAAGTAGTCCTGAAGAAATTGCTGGATTTAAAAATTAAGTATCTGTACAGTAGACGAAGTACGCTTGAATAATAAGCATATGGACTTTACAAAAGGCAGTTAAATAATAATTTCGAACACTAACAATGGTGTGACTTCACAGTCGATTGATAAAAAAAGAAATTGATCTCCTTAAAAGGGATTAAATTTTGCTTTACCTGCCTCTGAAAGCATTTTAGATGAGATTGTTGCAACTGTTGAAGATATTGACAAATATTGTCACTAACGTAAATAGAAAGTCAAAATCCACAAAAGATAAAAATATTATCAAACGGTTGTGGGAAAAATTCTAATTTTACTTAAAAGCTGATAAGGGCAATAAGGTTGTTATTTTAGATAAAGAGGACTATTATGAAAGGGTAGACAATTTGATTAGTAATGGTCACTATATATAACTTTCTAGAAAGTGTACCTAGATTGTGCTGCTTGCCCAAGATACACAAACCAGGAAAGACGATGCGACTCATTGTGTCAGCAATAATTGGATCGCCAACTTACCACCTATCAAAATGGTTAAAGGAGGAGTTCGAAAGTTTACCTATTGCACCACCCAGTTTCTCTGTGATTAATTCCAATGATTTCATTAATAAGGTGAAAAATATCCAGTTGCAAGAAGGTGAAACTTTGATCTCCTTTGACGTTTGTTCATTGTTTCCATGCGTGCCGATACCACAGACCTTGGACTATTTTAAGGATTTACTTGATTCAAACAATCTCAGTCAATATGCAGTTAAATTTACTTTTTTTACTTCAAATTGTGACGATATTCATTAAAATTGTTGCCATAAATTGTAGTTATTGAATGAATTTTTAAGCTTATCTCAATCACTATGGTAATAAATATAGTTAAAAAAAACTAAAAAACACACTTTTAAAGCACATCAAACTAAAAAGTGAAAAATAATTATTAATATAAACTGAAAACAATAATGAACGAAAAATACTAGTATTATTGTGAAAAAAGCGTGGGTTGCTCGATATACGAAAAATATGGCACAAAGCGCCTCACGCTTTTTTCACAATAATACTAGTATTTTTCGTTCATTATTGTTTTCAGTTTATATTAATAATTATTTTTCACTTTTTAGTTTGATGTGCTTTAAAAGCGTGTTTTCTAGTTTTTTTAAACTATATTTATTTTTCACTTTTTAGTTTGATGTGCTATGAAAGCGTGTTTTTTAGTTTTTTTAAACTATATTTATATTGCTTATTGATGCTGATTATAACATATTTCGATCCAACAGATATTTCTGAAAAAAAAAATTTTTTTATTTCAGCCATGGGATTTGAACTCACGCCCGAGGAGTCCGTCGTTTCGCGTCGACTAAGACTTGCCCGCTCGGCCAACGACCAAACTGAGAATCACACGGAATATACTTACAATATTAAGCCTCTTGCTCTCACGCAGAGGATACGTGAGGAAAGGACTGGCGATCCTGATCAGGATAATGATATAAACTTATCAAATTATTGTATTGTTACCGGTTCTTCGTAAGTGTACAAAGTTTCAATTAAATGTGTCCGTTTAAAGTGGGTCAAAATCGAGTCCAAAGAGTCGGTTACAAACAAACAAACATACAAGTGAAGCTAATAAAAGCGTGTTAAAAAGCATCTACCTTGTACCTACATAATAATTAAATATTTTTATATCAAAATTATTATCTATATTTTAAATAACTACTTCTCATATATGTTTTATATAAATAAAGATAATCTACCTTGTCAATCTTTTAAGGATTTGAAAAGTAAATAATTTTTTTTTAATGATATCTTCTTAAACACCATTTGCAGTGTTTTTTTTAAGTTATCGCAATTTTATCAAACATGTAATGATTATTTTTCTAAAATACACTTATATTTTTGATGCGTTAATTATAGGATGAAAAATTATTGATTAACCTGTGAATAAGTTTTATAATAATTTGACTTGTTCTTAATATTAATTTCAGTAATGGCTGCATATCAAATACATATACAGGACAGAGTGTTTTCTAAGTGATGTCGAAAACTTCAGGAGGAAGCGTATTCTTTGTCCAAATTTAAGAATGTTTTGTCTTATGAATGTTTCTCCTTAGAGCCGTCATTTCCAAGATACAGGGCGTTAAAGTTTTCAAAAAGAAAATTTATTAGAATATCTTTTGAACAAATGAAAATATTGAAACGGAATTTTGTATGTACACCGCATGAGTAAAATAGCATTTAATGTGGAAAAATTAAGCCCCAACATTAACCAGTGACGTAGATGTGGGGTACGCAGGTTGCCAATAATTATGTCACGCCACTGAAAAAAATAATTTTATTTTACAATTTTTGGAATTTTTTTACAAAAAATTATTCGTAAAAACTTCTGCTTATTGTGAAAACTCGTCAGCCATATTCAGAAATACGATATAATATACCTGGTGCCCATGAGACCAGGTACCTCCCACTTTTTCTTTATTTTCAAGATACAAATTTTAAACTTGAGTACAGGATATTTGGCATAAAAATATATTTTTTCACCTAACCAGACCAAAAATACACTTCTGGTTTAACCGGAAGTACTAGTAACTTCTTTTATTTGGAATGGCACCCTGTATATGTTTTAATCCTATCCCATAAAGGTTTCAATTGGCTTTACAATGGTTTTTTCAAGATCAAAATCAAATCAGAAATGACCTTGAAAAATACAATTGTATGTGATTACTACGTGATCATGAAAATCGTATTATTAAAATTTATAATACCTAGTAAATAGCTGGGTATTAATTAAAAGGTATTTTTAAACATTTTGCACCCAAAATAAATTACTTTTTTGAAAATTTAACTAATTTATAGCACTTTTTTTAATAAATATTTTATTATAGAAAATAAACGACCAAAACTCACTTATTTTAAATGGTATCTTGTAAATATTTGAGTGCTTTCGGTACAGCTTTAAATTAGCTTTCCAACGCATTTTTTTAATTTAAAATCGGTCCATAAATGGACCACAAAGCATACTATATTTTTTGTTAATTACTAACAAAAATTCTAAATCTTCAGTGTGTCATCTTGAACTTCAAACCGCAATTTCAAGTCCATTTATGAACCGATTTTAAATAAAATTGCAATGAAAAACTAATTTAAAGCTCTACCGAAATCATGTAAAAAATATACAGTGTACCTTTTAAAAAAAAGTGAGTTTTGGCCGTTTATTTTTTTAAAAATATTTACTGAAAATTTTTTGCTAATTATTTTACTAACTTTTACAAATCTTATCACAGATAAGTATGACATATATCTTATTAAACAATTATTTTCCCAGCTATCTGCCAAAACGCTAAAACTTCGATTACAAAAAAAGATAATAATAGCACATTATGTTCAGTACAACTGACTCAATAATGTTATTTTTAATTTCAACTATTCTGAGTCAGTTGTACTGAACATAATGTGCATATTATCTTTTTTGTAAATAATTATTAGCAAAAAAATTTTCAGTTAATATTATTTTTCATTCCACTCTATATTTTAACTTTTACTAAGAAGAGGAACTTAATTGTCTTTAAAAAACATTTATTTAAAAAAGCGCCACAAACTAATTAAACGTGCCAAAAAGTCATTTATTTTGGATGTAAAATGTTTAAAAATACCTTTTTTGTTAATACCTGCTATATACTAGGTATTATACATTTTATTAATATGATTTTCATGACCACTTAGTAATCACATACAATTTCATTTTTCAAAGTCACTTCTGATTCAATTTTGATTTAAAAAAAATCGTTGTAAAGATAAGTCAAACCTCTATCGGATAACAGTATAAAATATACAGGATGCTATTTAAAATAAAAAAATATATTAGTACTTCTGGTTAAACCGTAGGAGTATTTTTGGGTCTCGTTGGATCAAAAAATATAATTTTATGTCAAATTATTATTACACTGAACTGATTCTGCGGTTGGCTCCTTGTGAAACATTATTAAATATTTTAAATATATGAAGGAAATTTGCTTTTTAATGTTTCAAAAAATATTTTATTAGAAACTCTACACGTGTTTCGGCTTTTTAGGCCTTTGTCAAGAGTACAGGGAATACTGAATAGTAAAATTTGTGTCCATTGCTTATATAACTACATCTGGTACCTACTATAATTTATTTATAGTAGGTACCAGATGTAGTTATATAAGCAATGGACACAAATTTTACTATTCAGTATTCCCTGTACTCTTGACAAAGGCCTAAAAAGCCGAAACACGTGTAGAGTTTCTAATAAAATATTTTTTGAAACATTAAAATGCAAATTTCCTTCATATATTTAAAAAAAAAAAAAAAAAAATTATTATTATTTTATTTCCGTCATACATATCGGCACTATAGAACAATTGAAGTATTTTGATTGGCTGACAGCCGTCGCTCGACGGCTGAGATCAGGGTCGGACTTAATTAGGTAGTGCCTAAATAAATTAATGAAACGTACATAATCAGTACGATTCTTGCCTACGTCTGCGCGTGCAAACACATGGACGCAGCCATTTTGATGGAGTTTTTGTTGATGTTTTCAAATTTTACCAATCAAAAGTTTGTTTGGTTGTAAAGGTTGCCTATGTTAATTTGGTGTGCATTTTGGTAAATGATCTTACAGGCTTGTTTCAGGACAGTGAAAGTGATTTAGATCTTTTGTGAGTAAAAGTGACTTGGAGGTTATTTAGTTATTTTATACTATCTTTGGCTGTATTGGTGCTGTGGCTTGGCCTATTGCATGAGTGGAGTGATCTTTTATTTTTTTTACGCATTTTCAAAGTGATTTTTAATTATCAAAAAGTGGAAATTTGTAGGTAAGGACCTCAAAAAAAGTAATACTAGTAAATAAGCATATAGCTGTATATTTAAACGTAGTTTTTAATAATTCAAGGAGCATGCTATTCAAAGAGCATAATTCCGATGTTCCTACAGATACAATTTTATTAACAAAATTTTACAACAATGTTACTTATGTGGGGGGGGGGATACGTGATAAAAATATTACAGAAGATTCTTAAATGCGACCAATGCTTAGACGCAATATCACATACTTCATTCGAAATATCAGATACTGATTATCTCTTAATTTTAAGAAAAAATCGTAATGGTTTGATTTTTCCTTCTAAAGGATTAGCATTAATCTGTAAGGACACAGAAATATATATTAGAATATTGATGTATCTCATCGAGAACAAACTACCTCCAAATGAAGTAATTTCACATATAGTTTTATCTTTATCAAGGAAGCTTGTTGATAGACTATACGAAATATTTCTATCTGAAGATGATGAATCCCACAAATTTGATCTATTAAAATCTGTACTTTTTTTGTTATTGTAAAATTCGGTTTTACAATTTGGCAAAAAAAGTATAGTCTCTGTATTCAGGATTCTCACAATTTAGCAAATTAATTTTGTTTCAACATCAATAAAATGTATAAATGAATTAAAATTTTGTTACTGCAGTTAAATTCTTTTGTATACTATATTATAACTTGTCAATAGGCACCCAGTCTGCAGGGACATGGGACGAGCAGGCATTACTTCCTGCACGGGATATCATTTCACTTCCGCAGAAACCTGATATAGTGGTATTTATATTATGATCAGTTGAATTTTTAGATCTCATTCTGAAAATAGTCACAATTATCAAATAACGTATTGTCATCGCCAAAATATTTAAAAGAAATATAAGGGTCCCTATATTTTAGACTTCTAACGGCAAAATTTTAAATTTAAAAAAATTATTTGTATTTGTAGTCATTCAATAAGAATCTGTATCAAATGTTGCTTTAAGACTCCATTACCATTTCTTCGAAAAGCATGCATTGTTTTAAGAAGGTCTTAAAACTACTCTCCGTGGTCATTGTCATACCATTTTTGAATTTCGCGCTTTAAAACTCCATACCAATGCTTCAATGGGGTTGTCCCACTATATTAAAAGTTAGATTTCTTTTTATTGAATATGGTTCTACACTATTTATGTAATAAGTATCCATAAGTGGTTGAATTTAAAAAAGAAAATTAAATACAAAAAAAATTTATACATTTTTTTTTGTATTTATTTTTTTTTGTTTGGATTAATTTAAAATTGCCGCCAGTTAATCAACCAATGATATAATGCGCCTTGTGCAATGGCCGAACCTGTGTTGCCATATTTTCGTTATTTAAATATTGTTTTGGTAGGTAGCTGAAAACTATTTGAGAATATTTGAGATTTCGTGAATTTGTACATTAATTTTTGTATTATATCAAACATTTTCAAGACTATTTTAATTTGGACACAAAATAAAAAGTATGTATATACGTATTTTTGAACTTAATGCATACATTATACATATATAGGTATTTTTAATAATTGTGCATTATTTGGTCGTTTATATTAACATTTATATTCCACTTAATAAATTGCAAAGAAAATGATTTTGTTATTGATTTACTATTGCCAATTATTTATAATTTAAATTATTTTTAAAATGGTAAAATTTGTTACGATTTTTTAATAAAATGCACGCTCCAACACTAATCAAATAAAATCATCATAATCAGGTGAAAGTTAAAACTAAATAAGAATGATTAGAATAATTAATTAATATTTGTTTTCAATCACCAATCCCATAACAGCAACGTGGAATAAACCTACAACATAACCTAACTTATTTGATGTCTGCTGATTTTTTTTTAATATTTACATGTTTTTACAAGTTTTAAAACAGGTACAAATAAAATTTTCTTTTCGGGCTAAGGTAAAACAAAATTCTATGTTGTATTTATAATTGAATAAACAATCACAAATCACGCTTTCAAACAATACGTAAAACTGGCAACACTGCGGTACAGTCTTCGCTTTCACTGGCTGATTGTGTCTGGCGCCAAATCTAGTCGGATGACGTCATAACACTAAAATTCAGAAGTTTGCTATTTTTTTTTAAACAACCCCTTTCCTTGGCTCAAAGAAATCTGGAAAAAATTCTGTGAGCTCATATTTATAAGTGCTATCGAATAAGCAAATAAAAAAATATATGTGGGAAATGCCCATTTTAGCAAATAATCAATATAATCATGCATAAATAATCCTTCTCCTCATTTAGTTCTGTGGCCGAATCGTATGACATAATTAATGGAATTTATTAGCATGAGGCATGCGCGCATGTTTTTAGTTTACAACGTGTATTTCATTGATTTCCCTGTGTTGCTTGCCCTACAATAACCATAACCATTCGAATTTATGTCATTTCCCGTTAATTTTTTAGGGCAAGGAAAATGGTTACTTCTGTTAAGTACATGTGCAATAAGTAATTTTTGAACAGTTATATCCGACCACGATCTCGGCACTCAGTCGGATAGCGTCTTTTAACCAATGAGAACGCTGTATTGTTGCCCGGTGCTGAGATATATGACGGAATTAAAACATACCATCCGTACACTCACTGTATAAAAAACCAAATTATCGTATAAGCTGTAAAATAATCAAGTATTTTTATCCAAGTTAAAACTATTCTGTGACCAAAGTTTCGCAGTTGACAGACATTTCATCTATTTAAACTTGTTGTATGTCCACACCTCGTTAATTAAAATTGAACTTGACATCTAGACGACCTTCTTCAACTTGAGTTGGCAATATTACGTATTATTTCTGTTGCAACAATTTAACTAAACCATAAATTTACAAACATTATTTTTGCTGATAGTAAGGAATAACTGCAATCTTGTATGGAACTTTTCCTTTACTCTCCTTGGCTAGCAGTACTTCCAGTAATCAATTATCATCAGTTTACGATTTCATTTATCCTAAACTGCTTATAGTTTTATGTATACATTCATAAATTGCTAAATTAGGTCAACTTTTTTGTCAATTGTTTAGGCAATTTGTCTAAATATTATGGTTATTGCATCAGAAATGCATATGCAATATTTTAATAAAGTAATTTTAACTGTTTTCGAGATCGAATGGGGTCATCAGTTACCGACAGCAACTACATTAAACGACATGTTTTAAAACCCATCGCAAAATGTTTTCATGATCTAAAATATCCTCGTTTTGATTTTAAATTTTTGACCAATTTTATTGCTTTTCTCACTGAAGTGGCGAAAATGAAAAATTACACACAAAAAAAATTTTTGTTCGGGTCTGGGGATCAGACCATGTTTACTATGTTTTCGGGGTCGCTGAATCCGAATCCGTTTAACCCCATCACATCAGGGCTTTGCCATAACCTCAAAAAAAAACAATAATTTAGGCTTTTCAGCACTATTAAACGCATCAAAACTCAAGCTATTAACCCCAAAAACCCATAACCCTATAACCCTATAACCTGAAGTGCAATAACCATGTAACAGAAATAATTACACT
The DNA here is from genome assembly GCA_029963845.1 of Rhamnusium bicolor. NCBI lineage: Eukaryota > Metazoa > Arthropoda > Insecta > Coleoptera > Cerambycidae > Rhamnusium > Rhamnusium bicolor. Next base: position 247,682 of record JANEYF010004209.1, read on the forward strand.
AGTTCGTTGATCGTCTAGTTTGTCCAACATACTTTTGATACAGTCCTTACAGCTAATTTCTTAAATTCCCGATGTTTTATTTGCTTCAATTTTGTCTTTTGGATTGCATAAAAGTTGTTGTAGTTTATATCTCGATGAATGAACAACTGCCATACCTACATCTTTAAAAATTGATGCAAACTTCGGATTTTATTTCATTTTAAAAGGTCGAGGAATTTCGAAGTGTCTTTAAATTTACGTTTCTTTATTTTATTTATTTTATCAACTAAACTTACAGAATATACTCTGACGCGAAATGGCTATGTAATTTTGAAAACAAAATTGACTTTTGTATCAAGTACTGCAAAAATATCATCCACATACCTCTTGGGGAAATATTCGAATTCTTCTTTTGCGTTTCAAATTTGTTCTTGAGGATACCGGCAATGAATTGTCACAATGAGTTACCCATTGCTATCCTTTCAAATTGTTTGAAGAAGCTATCATTAAATCGAAAGCAATTTTCTTTCATGCAAAGTTTATTGAGTTAAATATATTTTCTTACTAAATCTTGACTGACACTCTTTGATTCGAGTAAATCGTCAAGGTAGTTGGACTACCTGTTGTTTCGGAACACTTAGAAACAATTAATAAACTTCAAAGGAGATTAAAATGTCACTTTCTTGCAACTAGATATTTTTCAACCTATTAATGAAATCATTGGAATTAATCACAGCGAAACTAGGTGGTTTACTGCCTGCTGACTCCCAGGTTCACATCCCAACATCGACCCTAGCAAAGTTGAAGAGGGTCGTCCGCGTTTTTTCATCAGCTCCGGCTTTGGATTTGGCGGTAGTCTAATTTACGTGATGTTTGTGTTTATTTATACTCCATTCTACTATATTATGATCTTTCATACTTTAGGTAAATTATGTTTCACAATAAATTTAAACCAAAATGTTACTATAATCTTACATGGTCTCTAGTCTTACTAAGGATACAAAAATGTAACAGTATAACAAAGTAGTAATATTATACAATGTTGAAAGAATTTTCTGACGACAGACATTTTTTAGTGATTATGCAAATTTTGGTAAGATGGAAAAATTATATCTATAATAATCATGTTATTTTTATGCGCAAAAAACTGTACTACCTAACATACACTGTGCAAAATGATCTTGCTTGAGATATATTAATATTGCATGGTTACAAGATTTTATCAAATTTATCATTATTACGAACTGGTGATGAGATGATCTTAAATGATTTAAAAATTATTATAATACAAATATGAGGCTGTCTTATTAAATTTGTATCATTTTTTTAATAGATATGTATATACAGGATGATTTATTGAATCGAGGAAAACTTTAACCTAGTGATTTCTAAAGATGTTCGATAATCTGTCATTATAAGGAACAAAATGAAATACACGATTTGTAATTTTTTTTTACTATGAAATTGTCGTATACTGTAGAAGGGTCATCGAACATTTTATCTTTTAATTCCGACCTTAAAATTAAAATTCCGATTGTAAAGTCGGAATTCCGAGATTAATGTCGGAATTCCGATATTAATGTTGAAATTCCGAGATTAATGTCGGAATCACGAGTGAATAGATTACAAGACGATCGAGTCGAAGTTACTATGAATGTTTCTTGTAGAGCAAAGGAGGAATTCCAATATTAAAATTGGAATTCTGACTTTTATCTAGGAAAATCGACTTTAATCTCGCAATTTCGACTTTGTTCTCAGAATTCTGATATATGATAATTAAGGTCCGCAAGTAAATCGTACATGATATAGAAACCAGGGGCTGATCTAGGACACCGCGCTGACATACACAATAAATATTTCACTGAACACACAACACTACATACTAGTAATTTCTAGAGTTCTAGTAAATTAGCAGCATCTGTTCTAGACGTTTAGGAATTAAGTTTTGACGTCTGTCGCTCAAAATCTATTTATACGAAGAAAACGATCTTTCAATAACGTCTACAAAGATAACAGGAGCATTTAAAATATTAAGTTTTCCAAGGGGCCACGTTTATACTGGGTTAAGAGAAGTCTACCTCTTTACCTACAAGGAGATCCACAATACCACACGATGTACGAAACCCTGAAACTCTTTCAAATTTATTTTGTACACGTTCAGCTGAGTCTCCTGATAACGGAAAAATGAACTGGTGCAGATCGGACACAATGCTTACTGTGTTAACTATTGCACATCCAGGCGAAGTAATTGTACACTCAAGGTTCCTTATTGACAAATAAATTCTTGAAAAATGACTGTGGATGTATATTAGGTCTTCCCAACAGCTGGACCATTAAACGCCTGCCACCTCTAACCATGTGCCGCAACGCGTCACGCGTCATGCGTATCGGCAGTTTATCTTCAAATAATTTTCTTCAAGAAGACGTTCTTGAAAATTTCTTCTTCACGCTGGCCATTAATCTGTCTATTATGGGATAGCAGGCTCTAAAAGTTTCTGCAGTGCGATGGAGTCTGTGTGTTAAACATGTTACGTGTAATAAATTTATATACTTTTATGTGTTTTTTAAGCACACTACAGATGTCTTCATATAAAAAGCTATGTCGGTTACTTAGAGCAACTCACGTACTTTATTGTTCTCCATGTTGGCGTCCCATATTTTTCTTAAAACGAAAAATAACATGCACCATTTTGGCGGTTAATTGCGGGAAACGGATAATTGCGCAAGCGGTTACCGCAACCGTTCTGACGACCCGTATAAGTTAAAAGTGTGCTTCTATTTTGTATACCTATGTACGATACGATATATACGGACCTGGAATGTACGAGTTACTCGCGATCTTTAATGATAATAAATAAGCCTGGCCAAGCGATGGTAGATTCAGGGTCGGGCGCAATACCAATGCCACCGCGCGCTTGTTTACGATGACGATGACACGACACACTTCAGTTGTTATCTGTCGGTCGATGCATAGAGTACTAATAAATAATAAATAATGTTGAGCGTAAAGAGTAAAAAACGACCGTACGCTGATAAAGTGAATAAATTTATCAGTGAATTTCCGGATTTATTCTATGATGGATGTAAAATAATTTGTAAAGTTTGTGATCAAGACTTAATGTGCTGGAATAAATACGACTGCAAAATTCATGTTAATAGTAACCGGCATAAAAATAAAAAAAAATGGCGTGTCTTCTTTGGAACCTCAGTTTATGTTTGATTTACTGTTAATGCTGATTGTCTGTGATGTTCCCCTGTGCATATTGGATAAACTAGCATTTCGGGAGTTTTGGAATAAATACAATCCCCAGGTAAATTTACCAAGTCGTTCATCGTTACGTAGATATGTACCAAGTGTTCGTGAAGACATTGTAAATAGGATTAAATGTGCATTAAAAAATACACGGCTGTGGTTATGTGTTGACGAGACGACAGATTGTAAAAAAAAATTCTATTTTAAATGTTATAGTATGTGTACTCGACCATGTTAAACCAACATTTCCACTTTTACTAGCTACCAAAAGACTAACTGCGTGTATTGGCGAAACAATTACGCGGGTGGTGTTGGAGACTTTCGAAAAATTTGAACTGTCAACAAGTCAAGTGTTGATGTTTGTGACCGACGGTGGGGTGACAATGCGTTTGGTGGGCCGTTTTCTTCAAAGAGATGATTGTAGGTTTTTACATGTTACGTGAAAATGCATGCATTTCATCTTGTAGCAGAAACGATTCGAAAATGTTTTCCAGAGGTAGATGCAAATACAAAAAAAGTATTTCTCAAATCTCCTAAACGGCTTCGAGCATTTCACACACTGTGTCTTGGCATTCCGGAACCACCAGAGCCGATTCTTACACGTTGGGGAACGTGGTTGAAGGCAGCTTCTTATTATGCTGAATATTTTCAACAAATAAAAGCTGTGATACTACAGTTCAACCCTAACGAGGCTGCAGCTATTAAGGAAAGCCAGACAAGCTTTCAAGATGTTTCCCTTGAAACAAATTTAAAAACTATTTATAACAATTATAGAGGACTACACGACGCAATAGAAAAATTGCAAAATACTTCGTTGTCGTTAGTGGAATCGCTGCAAATAGTGGACGACGTAAATACACAGTTAGAGAATATAAATGACGCAAAAAATAAGCCCGTTATTGAAAAATTCGAGAGTATATTACGGAAAGATCCTGATTTTACCAAATTAAGACAAATTTGTGATGGTGCATCTACAGCTGTGTTAAATGAGTTCACAGAGTGTTTTACTTATGCCTGTATTACTTCCGTAGATGTCGAACGGTCTTTTTCAAAATACAAACATATTTTTTCACCACAGCGAACATCGCTTACTGAGACAACTGTAGAAACATATCTGATGCTACACAGTTATTATAGAAGTGCTCCAGTTTGTGATAACGACAACCAAGCTACTTCATAAATCTGCTTAAGAAGGTGAGTTTTGTACATATTTTTATAAAGTGTACCAGTATTAATAAAATTTATTTCCATTTATTTTATTTATTTATTATTAGTTATCACTTAGATATACAATGTGCATGTGTGAACGTCATTTAACAGTTTAATAATAATGTGCAACACTAAGCTTACAAAATATAAGGAAATACATAAAAAAGAATTTAAAGCGAACGAAATAGTACAAAAACATACATCAGAATATATAAAATATTTTTGTTTTTATTATTGTACCTATTCAAGTATTATGATATGATGCATACCCAGTACGTCTCTGTAGGATTAATGACCTTGGCCAGGCTTAGTAACAAATTTTTAATTCAAGATACAAAAAAAATGCTCTTAGTAAATTTAAACAAAAGCCACCGTTTTAGCTTTAGAAATATGTATTTATTCTGGATGTTGGGAATAGTAAACTTTTAAGAATGTGTAAGTCTAAGCAGTGATTTATCTAAAATTATTAAGACCATATATTTTGAATGTGTTTTTATACAGAAATGAAATATACAGGATGTTTTATGGAGGCTGCTAATAACCGAATTATCTTCATATTGTTTTTATGTTAAGAATTCTTAATTAAAGGATAAGAACAACGTCTACATTAAACACTACACAAAAATATGCTCTTAATAAATTAGTCATTACTGTAATCAAAAAATTAATTAGTATAAATATTTTCCTGTACAGTGGGAGATTAAATTTAAATAAAATTCCGTGGAGAAATACATATCATGAATGATTAGATATGCAAGTTAATTAATATTCCTGTTGATACCCATGTAATAAATATAAATACGACGTGATGTATAAAATGGGTATCTAATTATCAAATTAAATATACTCGTGCCACACAGGCAAAACATAGTTTTTGGAAAGGTATTATAGACACTAAATTTAAAAAAAAATCAAAATTAAATAGTAAACCGAAATTATTTGTAAAATATGGGGCTTACAATTAGTGCAATCCATGAGGATTTTTAATATTGACAAAAACTGACCTCACTACATTCCATTTCATTAGATTATTATTTTTTTTAATCATTTTCCTCCAAAACATATTCATCTACAAACACGTTTATCTGCAGAATAAAATCAGTTTTCTGAATAAAATGTAAATATTTTATTTCTTGATTTATCACTTTGTTGTTGTTTGTTATGGTGCATTCGTGTTAATTATTTTTCTATCAACTTGTTTGGCAAATACTTTAATAATATTTAGTTGCATTAGAACAATCGTATTTTCTTGTTCTATAAATCATTTTGTATTTACTTTACGATATTGACATATTTACATTAATGTTCAATGTATGGCAATGTATTTATCCTAATAAAGGTGATTTATCTTATCATTAAAATTAATGGAACTACTCGTATAACATAAATTACAGATTGTTTCATTCATTTTTACGTTTCTTCTGCAAAGTAAAGAAAGCACTGGTAATAATAATCATACAAATGCTAGATTTCGAGATGTATGTCTATGATATTCTCGATAATAGAAGTTGAGGATCTATTGGACTCGAAGAATCTCAGTCCAGATGTAGTAAAGGAATATATTTTAAATTTCGTTTTGTGGGATATTGGACAATACAATAAAAACACTTAACAAAGATTGACCGGTTTCTCCCATTTAATCAGGCTTCATCAGAATCTATAACTCTGTACCCTTATTGACAAAAGGACATGAAGCGATTATCTTACCAATCTAACAGTTATTTAAAAACTATACATAGTATTTCGTACATTGTCAACTAAACGAATCAAACAGTTTAAACGATTTTTACAATTAAAATCAACAATTTAAAATATCACCTCACTACATGTACAGAGTTCTAACCTTACACATATCATATTTATTATAGATCTTCTTCTTCTTTGGTCTCTCTGCACTCTATATACGGAAAGTAATTTTGATATCTTTAGTTAATATGAGATTAGGGTGAGTTGTGTCACAACCGTTCAACCACGATCATGACTCGCACACTACAGAATTAATTGTCAAGAGAAGGTTAGAACTCGGTACATGTAGTGAGGTGATATTTTAAATTGTTGATTTTATTTGTAAAAAATCGTTTAAACTGTGTGGTTCGTTTAGTTGACAATGTTCGAATTACTAAGTGCAGTTTTTAAATAACTGTTAGATTGGTAAAATAATCGCTTCATGTCCTTTTGTTAATAAGTAAGCCTGGCCAAACAATGGTAGATTCAGGGTCGGGCGCAATACCAATGTCATCGCGCGCTTGTTTACGATGACGATGACACGACACACTTCAGTTGTTATCTGTCGGTCGATGCATAGAGTACTAAATAATAAATAATGTTGAGCGTAAAGAGTAGAAAACAACCGTACGCTGATAAAGTGAATAAATTTATCGGTGAATTTCCGGATTTATTCTACGATGGATGTAAAATAATTTGTAAAGTTTGTGATCAAGACTTAATGTGCTGGAATAAATACAGCTGCAAAATTCATGTCAATAGTAACCGGCATAAAAATAAAAAAATGGCGCGTCTTCTTTGGAACCTCAGTTTATGTTTGATTTACTGTTAATGCTGATTGCCTGTGGTGTTTCCCTGCGCATATTGGATAAACCAGCATTTCGGGGAGTTCTGGAATAAATACAATCCCCAGGTGAATTTACCAAGTCGTTCATAGTTACGTAGATATGTACCAAGTGTTCGTGAAGACACTGCAAATAGGATTAAATGTGCATTAAAAAATACACGGCTGTGGTTATGTGTTGACGAGACGACAGATTGTAAAAAAATTCTATTTTAAATGTTATAGTACGTGTACTCGACCCTGTTAAACCAACATTTCCACTTTTACTAACTAGCAAAAGACTAGCTGCGTGTACTGGCAAAACAGTTACGCGGGTGGTGTTGGAAACTTTCGAAAAATTTGAACTGTCAACAAGTCAAGTGTTGATGTTTGTGACCGACGGTGCTGCGACAATGCGTTTGGTGGGCCGTTTTCTTCAAAGAGACGATTGTAGGTTTTTACATGTTACGTGTAAAGTGCATGCGTACCATCTTGTAGCAGAAACGATTCGAAAATGTTTTCCAGAGGTAGATGCATTAATAGCAAATACAAAACAAGTATTTCTCAAATCTCCTAAACGGCTTCGAGCACTTCACACACTACTGTGTCCTGGTATTCCGGAACCACCAGAGCCGATTCTTACACGTTGGGAACGTGGTTGAAGGCAGCTTTTTATTATGCTGAAAATTTTTAACAAATAAAAGCTGTGATACTACAGTTCAACCATAACGAGGCTGCAGCTATTAAGGAAAGCCAGACAAGTTTTCAAGATGTTTCCCTTGAAACAGATTTAAAAACTATTTATAACAATTATAGAGGACTACACGACGCAATAGAAAAATTGCAAAATACTTTGTTAGTGGAATCGCTGCAAATAGTGGACGACGTAAATACTCAGCTACAGACTATAAATGATGCAAAAAATAAGCCCGTTATTGAAAAATTCGAGTGTATTACGGAAAAATCCTGATTTTACCAAATTAAGACAAATTTGTGATGATGCATCTACAGTTGCGTTAAGTGAGTTCACAGAATGTTTTACTTATGCCTGCATTACTTCCGTAGATGTCGAACGGTCTTTTTCAAAATACAAACATATTTTTTCAGCACAGCGAACATCGCTTACTGAGACAACTGTAGAAACATATCTGATGCTACACAGTTATTATAGAAGTGCTCCAGTTTGTGATAACGACAACCAAGCTACTTCATAAATCTGCTTAAGAAGGTGAGTTTTGTACATATTTTTATAAAGTGTACCAGTATTAATAAAATTTATTTCCATTTATTTTATTTATTTATTTATTATTAGTTATCACTTAGATATACAATGTACATGTGTGAACGTCATTTAACAGTTTAATAATAATGTGCAGCACTAAGCTTACAAAATATAAGGAAATACATAAAAAATAATTTAAAGGGAACGAAATAGTACAAAAACATACATCACAATATATAAAATATTTTTGTTTTTATTATTGTACTTATTCAAGTATTATGATATGATGCATACCCAGTACGTCTCTGTAGGATTAATGACCTTGGTCAGGCTTATTAATAAGTGTACAGGGTATATTCATTTTTATCTAATGAAGCCTCACTAAATGAGAGAAACCGGTCAATCTTAATTAAGTGTTTTTATTGTATTGTCCAATATCCCACAAAACGAAATTTAGAATATAATATTGTGAACACACATATCTCTAGTAAAAGAACATATTCAACTCACTAAGCTTTACATGAAACAAAATTGCTTCTGATTCATTGATAATTTCTTCGAACAGCATGAAAGAATAGTAATGGGTAACTCTTTGTCATTCATCGTCAATCTCTTCAGGTACAGATTCGAAACAGAAACAAAAGAAGAATTGGAGTATTTCCTCAGGGTTTGGCTTAAGTATGTAGATGATATTTTTGCAGTGTTTGACACAAAAATCACTGATATTGATAACTTTGTTTCTAAATTAAACAGTCGTTTCGCGTCAGTTAAATTCACATTTGAAATTGAAAACTGTCGACAACTACCTTTTTTAGATGTATTAATAATTAGAAATGGTGAAAATAAGTTAGAATTTGTCATATACAGAAAATATATATCCCTAAGGTCTCCATTGATACCATTGTGCTTAACACAAAATGGCGAGTTTTAATTTTCTACTTCATCGCCCTAATTTAAGATTAATTAGAAATGTAACAAATAATAGACAGGTGGATGCATTTGAGAGCTTGAAAATTACAGAGTTTAGAAATAGTATGAATACTGACAGAGGGCCAATCCCAAATACTGTTTTTTCCAAAAAAAAAATACTCTCGCCATCAAAAATCTATGTAGAAATTATAATAGAATCATTACATGCGGCGTAAAAAGTCATCAACGTTTCATTTTGCTCATTTTGTTCAGGAGATATGAATTAAAAACATTAGCTTTCGGATACCTTTTAACTCCCTGTATCTTTCTTAGGAAGAATTTTAACGAACTTTTCTTCTTATTTTGGGTCTACTCTAAGCTGTCAAAGTTTAGTATATTATTTTAGGAACACTTTGTATAGAATAGTTGTAATTATTTATTTTATGTATTTGAAACAAGCGGTCGTCAGTTATATTCTGTGTTTATAGGTACAACTAATAATATATTATTAAAATCCATGTTTTATAGAAATGCCACAGATAATTATTTTTATTTTGATCGATTAACTGTAATCATCCAATTACAATGGGATGCGATTCACATTGTATTTGTAATTTTGAATGTCAGTGTCATTGTAGTTTTTATTACAGGTTATGACCGAGAAGTTAATATCATTCAGTTTTATGTGAAAAGTTATTTGACACATAACTTCAACGCGATTAATGGTTGTCTTCGTCAAGGCCAAAAAAGATGATACACCGTAGTTATGTTAATGTAGGAATTCGCAATTAGATACTAACAAAAAAATTGCATGCCAAAATCGGAAACATCTTATTAATTTTTTTATTATTCTTGTTATTTGTAGTTATATAATCATCATTCATAATTTCAACGAATTTAAATGAGTTCTACTTTAGTTCTATGTATGCTCTACAAGCATAAGGAAAAGTAATTTTATACAGGGTGAGTTATAGAGAATGAACCATAGAGTACCTTTGGTTCAAAATATGTAGATTTAACCAAACATGCTTAGGTAAAATGTAGTTAATGAGTACAAGGTTTTGAAATATTTTTCTTAATTGCTTTTTTGGGTGCAACTTAAAAACTGCTTGATAGATCAAGTTCAAAATCGGTACAGATATATTACAGATATAGATTTACTGGAGAAGTAATTTATTAATTTCTTTAGTGTTAGAACGCCTGCGTGTGTTACATGCCATACTCAGTACTACTCTGCCAAGGGTACACTCCAGGCTCAAGAGTCCTCGGTCCCCCTGTTGACGTAGGAGGTACACACGAGGAACAGACGATCTAGGATGAATACCTCTCTGAATATTCATCATCTTGTGGGTATCTCTATCTAATTGGCGCAGCACATCTACCGTCCACTTTACTACTCCGAAGGAGTAGAGCAGAACCGAAACGGCAAGTATATTAGTTGCAGACACTGTTCTTCCCCGAAAGTTCGGAAGATCAAATCTTTCGGAGGCGGTGTCTGTACTTGCCGCGGAGAGAATCTTTTATTTGTGTTACATGCGGGATGTGCCTTTTTTGCACACCCAGATATGTATAGGTCTCTCCGGCATCCAGATGTTTTAGGATGTTTCCGTCTACGACCTGTGCATCTTCAGAGAATTCCCCACATCGTCCTGTCTTGAGGTGGACGACTGCACATTTGTCCAACCCAAACTCCATACCAATGGCCCGCGTTTATTCTTCGACCATCCTAAGCGCGTTTTGTAGTTCGCGCTCTCCGGAGGCATAAAGTTTAAGACCATCCATATAAAATAGATGGTTGACCTTATGCCTCCGGTCGCTGGGTGGTCCACATTGATATCCGCGGGATTGGCGGAGTACAACAGACAACGCAACGGTAGCAGTGAGATGCAGAAGAGGAGAGGACTCAGGGAGTCACTCCTCTCCTAAATGCCACCTGCTCTGTTGTTATTTTTTTTCCGGTTGCCCGACGCTGGACAGTCCTCCCGTGGCCTCCGACGCCTCACGGGAGTCGCGCCAGCACATTAACCTCAGCCACTCCCCACATCCCGCAGGGTTAGTGACTGTAGGTTCCGCAATCGTGTGCCCTAAGCAGACGGAGAGAACCAAGAATGACCGCCTTCTGCATTTGGCTTGCCAGCCACTCGGCTGATTTTTGGCAGGCCGGTATGATCTTCAGTTCCGAGAGCAGCGTATGCTTTATCCCTCCGAGTATACCGATTATAAGGACGACCATTTTTACTGAATAGCCTGGATATAACACATGTATTCATCATCTTGCGGGTATCTCTGTCTAATTGACGCAGCTCATCTACCCTCCACTTTACTACTCCGAAGGAGTAGAGCAGAACCGGAACGGCAAGCATATTAGTTGCAGACACCTTGTTCTTCCCCGAAAGTTCGGAAGACCAAATCTTTCTGAGGCGGTGTCTGTACTTGCCGCGGAGAGAATCTTTTATTTGTGATACATCCTGGGTGTGCCTTTGTTGCACACCCAGATATGTATAGGTCTCTCCGGCATATTATTATTAGTATTATTATTATTGTTATTATTATTCTTATATACGTGTGTGTGTGTGTGTGTGTGTGTGAGATTGTTATATAAGAAAATGAAGTTATAAAATACAATGTAATAAAATTAATATCTGTGCTGATAATAACATTTTTATATCACACATTACCTTTCTGCTGCATAAAATGCGACGTTAACATTATTTATGACTGTGAGTATGATTATTAAAACGAAACAATATAAATAATCATTATATTATGGCATAAAATTGAATGAGTATATGCATGGGTATCGAACAGAAGTAATAAATCAAGAAATATATGACTGTCAGGTTACCTCAACAGTCAATATATTTTAAAAAAAAAATTTTACGAAACACCGAAAATGTTTGGTCACTAAATCCACGCTCCAAGGCTTTCTCATTTTGGAATATCTCTACCACACTACTGTTATTATATAGGTCATGATGATATATCACCTGTCAAAATTGTTTTTTAGGAAGAAATAGAAAAATTTGCAACAACCAAATGACTTTTAATATTGGCCTAAACCTAAACATTCTTTGTAAATTAATTGTAAAGATAATAAACACAAAATTAAATGGAACATAAGTCTGGAGTCTATAAGGTGATCTGTAGTGCTTGTCCTCAAGTTTATATAGGAAAAACTCGAGGAAGTTTTAAGAAGGGACTCTCGGAACATAATCGGCGAGAATTTTCAAAAATAGAAATGATTATTCCATTTACGCTAATCATCTTTTAGAATATGAAGGTAAATGATAATCAAGGACGCCCGATATACGAGGAGTTTCTTCGGTTCGAATTAACCTTTCAGATACAATTAATCTGGGAAGATTCATCAGCTGGAAGTAAAGCTAATAATATTTTAAAATACAATACAATATCATCTTGGAAAAAAGTAAAGAATTGTATGTTAACACAAAGAAATATGTAGACATATTTATAGGTAAGTTATTTATAAATTAAGGTCACTAAACTATTAAAATGCAAGGTTATTAACACTCTTTTAGTAATAACGTTTATTGACGCAAAAAAATATTATGTCGATATATTTAATACTTACTAAACTTTCCTTTTTAAAATGGAATGTTTTATTAAATAAATAGGTTCCGAGTACAGTATTAAAAATTAACAATTATATTTAATTTGTAAAATTTCCTAATTATGCATTAGATATACAACATACAGGGTGAGCCACGGTGGGTGGAGTATTAGAAGTATATGGAGAATGGATCAACCGATTGCTTTGAAATTTTGGTTACCAAGATAATCGAGTATGATCTCTCCAACTAAAATATTTTCGAAAGTGCAGTGTTACCACATATGTAAAACTGGCAACATCTTTGTTATTTTAAATGGAATACCCTGTATATTTTTACGTTTTTTGGATCGTCGTCTCTTTCTGAGTAACTTTTATTAATATTTTCCTATACCTATCTCAAGCCGTTTTCGAGATAATAATTCTTTTCTGAATTTATTGCCAAAAATTTTACTTTCAGTAAATCGTGTTTTCTCCTACCTACGCAGCAATTAAAAGATAATTTTTTAGTTGCGGCAAGGCAAGGCCTGGGGGCATCTCCTCCATTAATCAAATGTTTCGTATATCATACAGGGTGAGTTAGAGAACGCCTTCTACAAGTGACTTCGGATATTCGGATATTTCTCATTAAATCTTCTGCTGAAGTTCTGCTGATAATCTTATTGCACTCTCCATGGATAATAAACAAATCAATTAAAACCGTGTTTGTATAATTATTTTCTGCCATATTTGTGCTATATAGCTATTCAAATTAGGTGCAAATATCACTAACGTCAAATTTATTTAGAAAAAATAACATCTGTTGTCATTACAAAATGACAAAACAAAAATTTCATGGCCCACCCGTTATGATATACCAAAAAGACTAATATTCTTGGTAAGGTTACAGAAAAGTGCCCATAAATCGAAAACGGTGTGCATTAGATATAGAGTATAATACCTTTTTAAATAGGTAAATGTAATAGGTAATATATAGGGCATTCTATTTAAAAAAATTGACTTTCGTGCATTTTTATAAGTCACTTGTAGAAAGCGTTCTCTAACTCACCCTGTATGATATTCGAAACATTTGATTAATGGAGGAGATGCCCCCAGGCCTTGCATAGCCGCAACTAAAAAATTATCTTTTAATTGCTGCGTAGGTAGGAGAAAACACGATTTACTGAAAGTCAAATTTTTGGCAATAAATTCAGAAAAGAATTATTATCTCGAAAACGGCTTGAGATAGGTATAGGGAAATATTAATAAAAGTTACTCAGAAAGAGACGACGATCCAAAAAATGCAAGAATATATAGGGTATTCTATTTAAAATAACGAAGATGTTGCCAGTTTTACATATAAGTGGCAACACCGCACTTTCGAAAATATTTTAGTTGGAGAGATCATACTCGATTATCTTGGTAACCAAAATTTCAAAGCAATCGGTTGATCCATTCTCCATATACTTCTAATACTCCACCCACCGTGGCTCACCCTGTATAAGTCACAAAATATAAATGCAGCTGGATATTGCATTGTTGATTTAAGTGCAATTTTAATTTTCTTAGGGTTGATAAATTTCTTCTTCGTTTATGCAGGGTGGAACGGATTTAAATAAAACATTTGTTTTTTCAGCTCTCATTGTCAAATTTTATTTGCTTATGTTATATTGACGTCAGGTAATGAGTCCACCAACCTCTATGGAAAAAGTTATTTTCTATTTAATCGCGCTAGAGTAAACACATTGTATAACAATTTGACACAATTTTTTTATCGATAAAAATTCGATTAAACAATGTGAGATATTTCTTAGATAATAGATATGCATCACTGATTTGTTGAAAAACCCACATTCTACATTCTGCTTTAAATTGTATTTAAATTCATACGACGATTTGTTTAAAAAATGTTGCCGTCTTATAAATGTTTGAATATTACTGCAAATACAATAAAAAAAACAGAACAATTTATATTATATTTTTTATTCAAATTTTCTTATTTTAAGTGAGAGTCATAGTTGGCTTTGACTTCAAAATGTCAGAAAAAATTCAAGCTTTCAAAAAAATATATATGTTGGGGTATATTGTCATCAGTAAAGCTGGCCGAGGTGGCTGGAATACAGCCACGGTCTTGCGCTGGCGTTACACGTGCCGATTTAGAAGTGATTTACGCTGCAGTCTTACTTGAAAGTGAATAAATTTATCGGTGAATTTCCGGATTTATTCTATGACGGATGCAAAATAATTTGTAAAGTTTGCAATCAAGACTTAATGTGCTGGCACAAAACAGATTGTCGTCGTCATATCAATACCGTGCAACATCAAAATAAAAAAAATGGCATGCCTTTGACAACTCAGTTTATGTTTGATTTATTGTTAATGTCAATAGCCTGTAATATTCCGCTACATATACTGGATAAACAACCATTTCGGGAGTTTTGGAATAAATACAATCCCCAGGTGAACTTACCAAGTCGTACATCGTTACGTAGATATATTCCAGCTGTTCGTGAAGACATTGTAACTAGGATTAAATATGGATTAAAAAAATACACGGCTCTGGTTATGTATCGACGAGAAGACAGATTGTAAAAAAATTCTATTTTAAATATTATAGTACGTGTACTGGACCCTCTTAAACCAACATTTCCACTTTTACTAGCTAGTAAAAGAATAACTGCGTGTACTGGCGAAATAATTACGCGTATGGTGTTGGAGACATTCGAAAAATTTGAACTTTCAACAAGTCAAGTATTGATGTTTGTGACTGATGGTGCTGTGACAATGCGCGTGGTAGGCCGTTCTCTTCAAAGAGACAATTGTAGGTTTTTACATGTTACGTGTAAAGTGCATGCGTTACATCTTGTGGCAGAAACGATTCGAAAATGTTTTCCAGAGGTAGATGCATTAATAGCAAATACAAAAAAAGTATTTCTCAAATCTCCTAAACGGCTTCGAGCATTTCACAGACAGTGTCCTGGTATCCCTGAACCACCAGAGCCGATTCTTACACGTTGGGGAACGTGGTTGAAAGCGGCTTTTTATTATGCTGAATATTTTCAACAAATAAAAGCTGTGATACTACAGTTCAACCCTAACGAGGCTGCAGCTATTAGGGAAAGCCAGACAAGCTTTCAAGACGTTTCCCTTGAAACAGATTTAAAAACTATTAATAACAATTATAAAGGACTACACGACGCAATAGAAAAATTGCAAAATAGTTCGTTGTCGTTAGTGGAATCGCTGCAGATAGTGGACGACGTAAATACACAGCTACAGGCTATAAATGATGCAAAAAATAATCGCGTTAGTGAAAAATTCGAGAGTGTATTACAGAAAGATCCTGATTTTAGCAAATTAAGACAAATTTGTGATGGTGCATCTACAACTTCGTTAAGTGAGTTCACAGATTGTTTTACTTATGCCTGTATTACATCCATAGATGTCGAACGGTCATTTTCAAAATACAAACATATTTTTTCACCAAAGCGAACATCGCTGACGGAGACAGCTGTAGAAACATACCTGATGCTATTATACTATAGATCTTCCCCACTTTGTGATTACGACAACCAAACTACTTCATAAATCTGCTTAAAAGGGTGAGTTTTATACAAATTTTTATAAAATGTAACATTATTGTTAAAATTTATTTCCATTTATTGTACTTATTCAAGTATTATGATATGATGTAAACATATGAGTCATATGACGACTCTGTCGGCCAGGTGACCTCGGCCAGCTTTAGTCATCAGGAAGGATAAAAAAATAATTCTGTTTAAAATAAATATTTAGTGACATTTGCATAGTTGGCTATGGAAAATAAAAGCTTTTGACGTGTCAAAAATTAATTTTTTTTTTTTTAGTCATATAGTAATAATAACAATAATAAATGCTTTTATTAACAAACGGCAATATAGTTATATAATTATTATTTTTATATGTTTATATCTTATATTATACATTTTTAGAAAACTTGAATTTTTCCCGATAATTAGAAATCAAAGCCAACTATGATTCCTATTTGAAATGAGAAAGTTGAACTTGATATCTTAAAATTTAATAACGAAGAATTTTTTTTGAAAGATGTATCATATTCTGTGTTGAAAAGTGCCTGTAGAAAGTATTTACAGCTTGAAAAAAATATTCACAAATAAAAAAGTTGACACTTTTAAAATGTCAATTTTTACCGATATCTCGAAATGCGGTTTTCAGCTATAGACGTTTCACGAAAATCGAGCTCGAGACACTGGTCGGTTTTCTCGATCTGGTCTAGAAGTAGAAGAAACAACTCAAATCAAGCAATTTGGGACACTCTGTACATTGACCAGTATCATAAAAAATAACAAGAGATTATGAAAATGGTTGAAGTTCTCCATATATCCTGTGGTGTAATACAGTCTTCGTCAAATATTTAAGATTCCTATGGTACATCACTGGTTCAATCATAACGATAATTTCTCTTTAAAAAATGTATCCTTTTACTAAAATATGTTTCATCGAAATATCCTTACTAATTTTGAACTTATTTTATTTATTTTTATTATATATATATCGAAATTGAACTATCTTTTCCTGGTGATCTTTAGCAATTAAGTTTACATAGGAAACTAACCTTTATTCTAGGCAAGGATTCTACCTGATTTAAAGGACAACCTGTATCATTATTTAAAATTACTTTTAAGTGCTTTTTTGTTATTTTTATTGAAATAGACAAGAATATTTATACAAGCTTTTAACTTTTTGTACTGGAGCGTATAATAACTTCCAAGAAATAGCTGCTTCTAAAGTGCCAAAAAATATGTACTTAATTATTAAAGAACGTTGTTAGATTACTTAAATACTGCTGATAAGAAATGACTATTCTAGAAATATTTCAGAATTATTTACTACTAAAAAATAATTAAGAAACACGAAACTTAAAGTACGTTTTCAAAAGGTAGTCACTATTATTTTGCTAAACACTCGTAAACAAGATAAAATATTGATTTAAAATTGTATCATATTTACTCTAAAATGAGCATATTTAATACCATTAATACTAGATCCTTCGGTATATTTGCAAGTCGATATTTTGTAGTAAAATATTTAAGTTCAAGCAAATTTCTGATATATATACCTATATACATAGGTATACGTAATTCACTGAAACGTGCAAAAAATTCATTTATTCAATCTGTGTACGTCATAACACTGATTTAGTTACAAAAATGAATTTATAAATAATTATGTATTGTAAGTATGATGCAAGCAAGCTATGAGTTTGCTAATAATATGCTCGAAAAAGTTAAGGATATTGCATAATATTGTCTAAGAAATAAGGAATAATATTACTAAAAAAAAGAATAGAAACTTGTGAATTGCATGAGAAAAAAAATATCCACAATAACATATCAGTACCATCAAGATCATTTCAATTTCATGTCGGTCTGTTTCTGGTTTGATTATATTAAAAATTGAGGCATGATTGGTCTTTCGTTACGAAATATGTAGAGTTATCACACTAGAGCTCCTACCCCAGATTTGGGGTCTATTTTGAAATTAAGAGAAAATTGTTGATATAAAATTTCGATTGTGAAATGCTGTAATGAAATATTCATATAAGTTTCATAACAATATTTTTAATAGTTTGTTAATAATTTCAATTTGTCACGATTTCTGTATGTTAATCGAGAGAGCCATACTGAAAAAAAGCACACCTTTGACGTGATTTATTCAAAGTTGGCTAAATCCAGTTGGTTGGATAATACTAGTCTGTCGAATCGCCAGCGTTTTCCTACTAAATCAGCACTGTAGAAGTATTTCGACAACTTCTTAAGCCGATTTATGAAGTAGCTTGGTTGTCGTTATCACAAACTAGAGCACTTCTATAATACCTGTGTAGCATCAGATATGTTGCTACAGTTGTCTCAGTAAGCGATATCCGCTGTGGTGAAAAAATATGTTTGTATCTTGAAAAAAGACCGTTCGACATCTACGGAAGTAATGCAGGCATAAGTAAAACATTCTGTGAACTCACTTAACGCAGCTGTAGATGCACCATCACAAATTTGTCTTAATTTGGTAAAATCAGGATCTTTCCGTAATACACTCGAATTTTTCAATAAGGGGCTTATTTTTTGTATCATTTATAGTCTGTAGCTGTGTATTTACGTAGTCCACTATTTGCAGCGATTCCACTAACGACAACGAAGTATTTTGCAATTTTTCTATTATGTCGTGTAGTCTTCTATAATTGTTATAAATAGTTTTTAAATCTGTTTCAAGGGAAAGATCTTGAAAGCTTGTCTGGCTTTCCTTAATAGCTGCAGCCTCGTTAGGGTTGAACTGTAGTATCACAGCTTTTATTTGTTAAAAATATTCAGCATAATAAAAAGCTGCCCTCAACCACGTTCCCCAACGTGTAAGAATCGACTCTGGTGGTTCTGGAATACCAGGACGCAGTGTGTGAAATGCTCGAAGCCGTTTAGGAGATTTGAGAAATATTTTTTTTGTATTTACTATTAATGCATCTACCTCTGGAAAATATTTTCGAATCGTTTCTGCGACAAGATGGAACGCATGCACTTTACACATAACATGTAAAAACCTACAATCGTCTCTTTAAAGAAAATGGCCCACCAAACGCATTGTCGCAGCACCGTTGGTCACAAACATCAACACTTGACTTGTTGACAGTTCAAATTTTTCGAAAGTCTCCAACACCACCCGCGTAATTGTTTCGCCAGTACACGCAGTTAGTCTTTTGCTAGCCAGTAAAAGTGGAAATGTTGGTTTAACAGGGTCGAGTACACGTACTATAACTTTTAAAATAGAATTTTTTTTACAATCTGTCGTCTCGTCAACACATAACCACAGTCGTGTATTTTTTAATGCACATTTAATCCTATTTACAATGTCTTCACGAACACTTGGTACATATCTACGTAACTATGAACGACTTGGTAAATTCACCTGGGGATTGTATTTATTCCAGAACTCCCGAAATGCGCAGGGGAACATCACAGGCAATCAGTATTAACAGTAAATCATACATATACTGAGGTTCCAAAGAAGACAAGCCATTTTTTTATTTTTATGCTGGTTACTATTGACATGAATTTTGCAGCCGTATTTATTCCAGCACATTAAGACTTGATCATAAACTTTACAAATTATTTTACATCCATCATAGAATAAATCCGGAAATTCACCGATAAATTTATTCACTTTATCAGCGTACGGTCGTTTTCTACTCTTTACGCTCAACATTATTTATTATTTATTAGTACTCTATGCCTCGACCGACAGATAACAACTGAAATGTGTCGTGTCGTCGTCATCGTAAACAAACGCGCGATGGCATCGGTATTGCGCCCGACCCTGAATCTACCATCGCTTGGCCAGGCTTAGTGATTAAGTGAAGTTTTGAACCACATTCTATATTCAAAAAGATGATAATTTATAACAGTTCGACTATGAGTTTTCACGTTTTCTCATGATTACGTTACTTTCTCTCACTGATGTGAAAAATTTTATCTAAATCTAACGATATAATTAAAATGTAATATAACATCAGTCAAGGCTAGCTATGATACGCCCCATGTAACATTAATGCGTAATTTGATAAATTTAACAACTAATGCATTAGATAATTTATATTCATCATCAGTTCATCACATATTTGGCATCAATAGGCTTTGACGGAGTTTGCATTTCGGCAGTTCCACGAGATCACGTTATGCAAATATTAATTTACACTTAATTTAGAGTAAACAATTTACACACAAAAATCATCAGTGACAGTGACATAAGTTTACATGTATGTTTTATGATCAATGATGACAGTTTAAAAATATAACAAAAAGTGGCCTGAGTACAAAACAGTTCCTCAAAAGTATTAACTTGATCACAAATTTATAGATAAATCAGAAACATAAAATTTTAATGAAAATTAGTAATTAACTTAAATCTTTATTGATAATTATTAATATCATAACATTACAACAACTTCACAATAACTTAGTAGCACATAATACGTTAGTTACAATATATAATACGTTAGTTACCATTTCGTAATACCCTAGATACGAATTTTATTTTATAGCTATTATTTATGAATATTGACGTGAATATTTTGACAGTTTTCAAATTTGATAGATACACCTGATACACCATTATTGTCCAAAATGATGGGTATGTTCACTGAATCTTGCCTAGTAGCATTCTTTTTCAGTTCGATGGTCTCTTTAGTACATGATACAGTGTTTACAGAAACGTCTCCAACTTGATTTTTCGCGCAATGGAAACCTTCTTACTTAAGTTATCTTCTAAATACCCTCTTGCAACGTTTTTTGATTCCCAACCAAGTTCTTATAAATCTAATATATCTCCACCAGCATTGACAAGAAAAGTTGCTGAAGATCTTCTAATACACTGACCAGTATACATAGTTGGATTTTCAAGTTTGAGATACATAGCAATTTTCTCAGATATTTTAGAAAAGAAATGGATACCACAAGGCTGACCGATGCATTTTCCGTTTCTATATGATACGAACAATCTTCTATGCGAAGTATGAGTTGGACGTAATGCTACATATTTTTTAAATAAAGCCACAGAATTAAAACTTTTCTTGTGGGTTTTTGAGTCAGGAATTGTGATTACTAGCTTGCCCTCTAGAATTTCAACATTTTCCATCGATATTTTCGTTAATTCATTGGTTCTACAAGCTCCGCCAATTCCAATTAAAAAAGCTACTTTCATCATTAAAAATGTCTGGTCTGGGGCAGTACAAACAAATTTACTAACCTGCTCTTTCGTGAAAACTTTCGATTTTTTAGCTCTATATCCCACATTTTTTTTTCTTTATGAATCGTATCAAAGCGCAATACTTGTCGATTTCCACTCTTTCCTTCAACTCCAAACTAGCTCGTAACATAGAATATTTAGACCACAAAGATGACGGGGAGTGTTGATTTGAGAGTTTTACAAAATAAGCAAGTATTACCGTTTCTCGAGCACCTTGAACCTGTTCTCTATCTCGCCACTCACTAAACTGAAGATATTCTTTTTCGTAATGGATTTCTGATTTATCCGGAAGCAAATCTAATCTTATGGTGTTAGCGGCAGCAAGTATATTTTCAGGAATATGAATATCTTCCATGATTTCGCCAAAGTTTGTCGTAATTAAGACTATCTGCATTTTTATGGCACGCTAAAATGACAAGCAAAGTTGCTGATGTTTTCACGTCATCGTTGTCAATTATACGATAAATGTTTGAACGTAACTCGATTATTATGTGATTTAAACCATGTTGGACGTTGCCAGGCGACTCGGCTATCGCCTCGTCGCGGCGCCTGGCAACGTCCTCGATTATTATAAATCACATAATAATCTCGCTACATTAATAGCTATTAATTTGTTTTATGATAATTAAACACACAATGACGAAAGAGAAAAATCTAGTGAACTGTTTGTTGAAAACATGTGTCACCAACGGTGAATTAACTGTCAATGACGTCATACTTTTCGGGTCCATTTGCATCTCAAAAGCTGAGACATATAATCACAATGGTTCAAAAAAAGTCTGACATAATTTAATTAATTCACCGTTGATAACAAAAAAGGTACAAGATAATTGAAAACTGTGGACAAATCTGTTATTTTTAGATGTATTAATAATTAGAAATTGCGAAAATAAGTGAGAATTTGACATATACAGATATACTCTAAGGACTCTCAACTCTCACTAATATGCTCGACACAAAATTTTAATTTTCTGGTTTATCGCCTTTAAATTTCCCGCGCAATCAGGAGAGGTTTGAAAAAGAAAAAGCTTGAAGAAAGATATATTATAGCTGTGAGATTTTTAAAGATATAGGTATGGTAGTGGTTCATTCATCAGGCGATAAACTACAACAACTATTAGGCAATTGAAAGCACAAATTTGAAATAAATAAAATTTCGGGGATTTACTACATTTGCTGTAAGAACTGTACTGCAATTGAAAGTATGTTGAACAAACTAGACGATCAATTCACATTTGAATCAAGGAACATATTGCTCATTTCAATTATGGTAGAACAGATAAGTCTAGTGCTCTCCAACAATCGTTTGAGAACAACCATAAAACGGATAGTAGCAATTTAAGATTAATTAGGAATGTAACGAATACTAGACAGCTGGAACATTTGAAAACTTGGAAATTACAAAGTGTAAAAACTAGTATGAATAGTGACAAAGGGCCAATTCCATCTAGTCTGTTCTATTGGTTAATTAGTCACAATTCACAGAACTACAACAATATTTTAGCTATAAATACATTGTTAGCATGAGGTTAGTTTTAATCGTCTTCAGATGATGCGAACTTGGTTAGCGAAACTGGTGTCGAGTGCAGTATATGGTGTATTAATGTAATTGTCATAGAAAAAAATCTAAATGAATTAACAAAGTAATTATTGTTAAAATGTAATGTGTTGGTTCCTTATTTATAAATTTGTGAAGTGCGAATTTTTGTTATTCGTCATCGTCGTCACAAACCATATAAACTTACATACAGGGTGTCCCAACCAAAAGTAGGCACCCTGAATAACTTTGGAGATAAAATTTTTTTTGAAAAATTGGTGAAACACGTCGACCTTGTTTCCAAAGGGGACATATTTTAAAGTAATACTTGTATACCTATCATCATCCCTCTATCCTACACGGCCATCCCCTTAAAAAATTCAAATGGCAAGGGGGGTCGAGTGATACATCTTTTGAAAGGTCTTTCAATTCCCTACATAACTGTGTATTTTTTTAACTTTTTTTTGATTCGTTCTTAAGGAAAATAATTTTATTTTTGATGATTACACACAATCGAAATCGTTTAAAAAATCTAAAATACACGGCACTGGGAATTTATAAAAAAACTACATTTTTTAGTGCTCTCAAATGAACACGAGTTTTTTTTCGACAAAAAAACACTTTCCTTGTCCGTTTAGTTTTAGAATAATAAAAGACTAATATGTATTTGATAGTCCTTGAACATTAAATTGTTCACAACCAATTTTAAATCGAGATATATTTTACCAGAGTGAGTTCTCAAAATGGTTTACATATATCCTTCAGGAGAGAATAGAAATTGTCAGCATTTATTTTAAAAACGATAATTGTGCTAGAACTACGGAGCGCATATTCAATAGAAATCACCCAGATAGAAGGGTTGGTTCTCAGTATGTTTTACAATTATTGACAACATTTATGGAAACAGGTTCTGTATGAAACAAAAAGCATGAACCTCAGCGACCGATTAGGAATGAAGCAGTCGAAGTGGCAGTTCTGGGTCATTTGCAGATGGATAATACTCAATCGATCAGGATTGTAGTTGAGGCTTCCGGTGTATCGCGAAGCAGTGTTCATCGAATTGTAAAGGCCCACAAATTTCATCCATATAAATTTAAATTAGTACACGAATTAAACAAAGATGATCCCGATCGTCGGCTTGAATTCTGTGAGGTTTTTAGTGAACAATTAAACGGTAATGCCAATCTACTGTACAATACGTATTTTTCTGATAAATCGACATTTTAGTTAAATGGGGAGGTAAACAGGCACAACTGTAGGTATTGGAGTGAAACCAATCCACATTTGTTCATAGAAACTCATATCCAAAGGCCTCAGAAGTTAAATGTTTGGGCTGGCATCTTAGGGAATCACATTGTCAGGCCGTTTTTTATTCCTGACAATTTAAATGGCGAAAGGTACCTCGATCTGTTAGAAAATAACATCGACCCAATGATTACCCAAATCCTCGAAGAAGACGCTAATCTTTTAGTCGGCGAACTGTTTTTTCAACAGGATGGGGCACCCCCACATTTTGCTGTAGCAGTCCGTCAATTTTTGGATAATCGGTTTGCTGAGCGATGGATTGGAAGAAGAGATCCTGTGGAGTGGCCCGCTAGGTCACTCGATTTAACTTCCTTGGATTTCTTTCTGTGGGGACATTTGAAATCGAAGGTATTTGCAACAAAACCCGCATCTTTGGAAGAGTTACGTGAAAGAATTGTTTGAGAATGCCGTTTACTGACTCCAGAAATGTTCGTACAGAATTTCAAGACAGATTATGCTATTGTATAGAAGTCAGTGGGGGGCATTTTAAACAATACATACGATAATTTAAACTGCTTCGTTTATTTTTATTTCCCGAACCTAAAATAATGAAACAATTATTTCTCAGGAACGAATCAATAAAAGTTTAAAAAAAATACACAGTTATATAGAGAATTGAAAGACCTTTCAAAAGATGTATCACTCGACCCCCCTTTGCCATTTGAATTTTTTGAGGGGGTGGCCGTGTAAGGTAGAGGGATGATGATAGGTATGCAAGTATTACATTAAAATATGTCCCCCTTGGAAACAAGGTCGACGTGTTTCACCAATTTTTCAAAAAAAATTTTATCTCCAAAGTTATTCAGGGTGCCTACTTTTGGTTGGGACACCCTGTATTATGTCACTGTCACTGAGTCATGTGGTTTTTGTCTACCTTTTCAGTGCAACTTTACAACTTATCGGTTCCATGGGAAAGTATATACACATGCGTACTACCCCTATAAATTCCAAAAAAAATTGCCTTATTTAACAGATACAGATTGACGTTATGATTTTCATCGAATGAACTAAATCAAATAATAAATAAAAACAAGTGTAAGAAAAACAAAAATAAATGCAACAGTTCTATTCAGCAACATGTAGAATGACCAGTCCTTTCAAATATGACTAAATGTCGTTTCAATTGTTACGTACTTTATTTTGACCCTCAGCACATAAGCGTTTTAACTCTAAATATAACTAAGATGCAAATATCTAAATTTGAATGAGGAGCTATTTTTGTCATATACTGCACACGCGTAAAGGATTATTTTTGCACTAATTATTATGCGTGTTTAAGGAAGATATATTTTAATCAAACCAAAAGTTTAACAAGCATGGGAAAAAAATGCAAAGAAATCAAAAGCCCGATATCCAAATATGTATATCTTTGTTTACATGCAGGTTTGTGTGTTTATATCTGTCAAGCGCTTCTTATAATAGGAATTACTTTTTTGTTAATTACTTCCTCACCCCCTCAAAGTGAGGAAGTTATGTATTCGTGAAAAAAATTTTTGAAAATTTTTAATGCATTTCTGGACGAATCTCGACGAATTATAACGATACACAAAATTTCAGACAGAAAAAATGTTCTGTCTGTGTGTCTGTCTGTCTGGTTCACGATAGCAGCTACAGTTTTTGAGATAAAGATTTCAAATTTGGTACACACATTCTAGAGGTCAGGGAAGAGATTGAATTCGTTGATGAGCAAAATCGGTCCCAATTTTTGAAATGTCAAAAAATTTGACTTTTTTTGAAACGTCAAAGTGACTTTTTTGAAACGTCAAAATGTGACTTTTTTTGACACGTCAATAAATTTAACTTTTTTTGAAACGTCAAAAAATGTAACTATTTTGAAACGTCAAAAAAATGTGACTTTTGAAACGTCAAAGTGACTTTTTTTGAAACGTCAAAATATGACTTTTTTTGAAACGTCAAAAAAATGTGACTTTTTGAAACATCAAAAATTACTTTTATTATAAACCTCACCACACGTCGAGTTTTACTGCGGTATGTACAATAACTTCAGAAAAAATTTTAGCAATATTTTTTATTAAGCATGCAAAAAATACTACAGTATACATACATACATACATAATTTTAATATTATATAAATACATATTTTTTAAAAATAAAAATAAATTAGGTTTCCTCTTCCTGGTAAAAAGTTTAAAATATAAAGTGGAATGAAAAAATAATAACGCTGAAAAATTTTTTCGCTAATTATTATTTACTACTTTTACAAAACTTATCATAGATAAGTACAACATATATCTTTTTAAACAATTATTTTCCCGGCTATTTGCCAAAACGCTGAAATTGGATTGCAAAAAAGATAATATGCACATTATGTTCAGTACAACTGACTCAATAATGTTATTTTTAATTTCAACTATTCTGTTCAGTAAAACCAAAAATAAATAAAACAAAAGGTACTCACCAGTTGAACAATCACTTTAAAAACTTTAAAACATCTGCTGACACGTATTTCTTCTTTTAGCTTCGTCTGGACAGCTTACTTAAAGGATGCAAAGAAATTGAATACTAGTAAACCCCAATGTAATAAACATTGATAGATTCAGAGAACAGGATAATTGAAATTATAGTGGAAATTCCCCGTAGGGTAGAATAATTTAAAAATAAAAATTTTTATTTATTTTTGGTTTTACTGAACAGAATAGTTGTAATTAAAAATAATATTATTGAGTCAGTCGCACTGAACATAATGTGCATATTATCTTTTTTGTAATCCAAGTTTCAGCGTTTTGGCAAATAGCCGGGAAAATAATTATTTAAAAAGATATATATTGTACTTATCTATGATAAGTTTTGTAAAAGTAGTAAAGAATAATTAGCAAATAAATTTTTCAGCGTTATTCTTTTTTCATTCCACTCTATATTTTAAACTTTTACCAAGAAGAGGAAACCTAATTTATTTTTATTTTTAAATTATTCTACCCTACGGGGAATTTCCACTATATAATTTCAATTATCCTGTTCTCTGAAACCATCAATGTTTATTATATTGGGGTTTACTACTATTCAGTTTCTTTACATCATTTCGGTGAGTTGTCCAGAAGAAGCTAAAAGCAGAAACACGTGTTGGCAGATGTTTTAAAGTTTTTAAAGTGATTGTTCAACTGGTGAGTACCCTTTGTTTTATTTGTTTTTGGTTTTACTGAACAGAATAGTTAGAATTAAAAATAATATTATTGAGTCAGTCACACTGAACATAATGTGCATATTATTTTTTTTGTAATCCAAGTTTCAGCGTTTTGGCAAATAGCCGGGAAAATAATTGTTTAAAAGATATATGTTGTACATATCTAATGATAAGTTTTGTAAAAGTAGTAAATAATAATTAGCAAAAAAAATTTGTCAGCGTTATTATTTTTTCTTTCCACTCTATATGTTTCTTATATATGTTGTTAGTCATATATGAGTATTTTCAGTTCAACTGAAATTATTACTAGTTTTATATATAATTGAATACTAAATAAATGCACACTATTTTACATGAGGTTAATGTTCACATCATTGTTGTTGATAAAAACAAAAATGTAAATAACTTTTTGTTCATCTCTTTTCATTCAGTAAAATTAAAATAAATAGAATATAGTTTGCTCATTTTAAAATAGTAAAAAAGTAGTTAAAATCGGATAAAACTTAAAAAACCGGTTTACAGCTTTTCAATTAAAAAGTCCCCAGGTCATTATATTAGAATTTTGTAAATGCAGTGTAATTGAGACCAAAAAAATACTTTAAATAATTGTAGCTATAAATTGTCCTCCGCAGTGTACGGAGGTGGCGCTGCGATGTTAAATTATTTTTCGATGTCTGGAACCTTGAAATATGATTCATATTATTAAGGGACAAATTATAAATAATTTTGATTATATGTATAGAAAGTGTTGCAAAAAACCAGACTTTTGGAGGTACGTAATTTTCGTTCTTTCCTTTTCAGTACCTATAAATTTTGATAAACCCCGATAACTTTTTTATTAACAATTTTAGAACATCGGTTATTTGGAAGTTTCTTATTGATATGAAAATGCTATGACGTAGTAATGCAAAAACATGTATACCGCTTCCGGTCAATCCGGAACTAACTCGATACTGCTAAATTTTAAAACAGTTTGAAGTTAGACTTACAGTAATCAGGGAATTAAGACCTGCCGGACTATTTTAAAATATATCAGGGCTGCTTATTGAAACAAGGAAGTTATTACCACTTCCGGTATGATCCGGAAACATGATTAAGGAATTCTGAATCAACACTGTCGGTTTATTGAAAGTGTTGAATTTCACAATTTTTAATACACTTAGACCCCGGCACTTTGTGTGAGTTTTTTTTACTATTTTTGAAGTAGTTATAGTAAGAAATATTTTATTTTGAGTCAACTTTTAGTTGAAATATTTCGTATCATGATTTCATCGATTTTTATGAAAATATAATAACTGCTAACCCTCAGTTAGTAATGAACTGGCACACAATGTACCGGCCCTTATAACTGAAATAATGTGGGGGTACATTTTAAGAGAGACACATTGTGTATTTGGATGTCCACTATTTATAAAAAGAGATGTACTAATAGATAAAATCCAAAATACCTCAGCTTTGAATTCAGTAATCAAACATTCTTCTGAAATA
This sequence comes from Rhamnusium bicolor, assembly GCA_029963845.1. Lineage (NCBI taxonomy): Eukaryota > Metazoa > Arthropoda > Insecta > Coleoptera > Cerambycidae > Rhamnusium > Rhamnusium bicolor. The sequence goes on from JANEYF010004209.1 coordinate 276,611, forward strand.
TAATTGTTAATAATTTTATATTAATTTAATGATTGACAAGGACCTACGTTAAAAAAAACAAATAATGGAAAGTATTATTATTTTTATATACAAATTAATTTTATAAATTATTCTAAAATATTAATTATATTCAGAAATTCACGCAAACAGTCTAGATGTTTTTATCAGTAAAAATGATCTTTTAATTACATATTTTTTTAAAACTAAAAGTGTTAGAAAAAGCCCACAGAATTTTTTAGAGTTGGTACTTTTCAATACAAAGAAGTAATATGTACAAGAAAAAAATTGCGGCAGTGAGACATTATCTACATACGAAAATAACTTGCTTTTTAGGGAAAGGAAATGGTAAATCCAAAAATACAAATTTACACGTGTCCACACAATTAAATATAAACAAAAGTTTCGCTAACCTGCACATGCTGCGATATACAAGAAATTCCTGTTGGTTTTAACACCGCTGCCACTTGCACTGACCATTGTCGGCGTAACTATGTTGACGTCTCCGTTGTCGGCGTCGTATCTAGCCAGTGCTTGAATTTCTTCTTCGGCCCCCGCCACTTGATCATATTTGTACTCGCTTTGCTTGCCCTCCATTTTTCTAAATTAAATATTTACAAATTAGTGATTTGACGGACAGCACTTATACGCCTAGGAATAAATCAGTGTCAAAGTTTTTATTAGATTCGTGAAGCACTATAATTAAATTTTTGGAATCATTTCTTTCGTTGTGCTTTGGTACTATACTAAATCTTTAATAAGGGTATTAAAAACCCAATTGCTCACTTTTTCGGACCACTTCTTATATTTCTAAATTTTTAATATTCGACTTATTTATTTTTTAAATCAAAAAAAAAAGAGTGATGTGAACAGACGTTTGGGAAACACTAATGTTCAGGTTATTTTCTTCCAAAATATAGTACTCTATTAATGGTTGCTTTTTTTTCATAAGGCTAATAGTTACGGAAAAAGGATCGGCAAATGCTCATGCAACTATACTTTTTTTTTTCTTTTTCTTTCTTGGAGCTTACTACTACATGAGCAATTCTTGGTTATCTAAAAAATACAGTTAGTTACTCAATATACTACGGGAAAAATAAGCCTCTACGCTTGTGACTTTACGTCAAAAGATCAGTCCGAGGGTGTTTTTTGACAGCTAATATCAGACAAAAAAATTAATAATATATTTGTCAAAAAAATACCCTCTGATTTTTTTACGTAAAGTCACAAGCAACAGGCATATTTTTCCAGTATGCATACTGGGTAACTAACTGCATTTTTAAATAACTAAGAATTATTCATGTGGTAGTAACCCACAAGAAAGAAAAAGAAAATGCCATAAATAACTTTCAGATAATATTTCTCAACTACAGGTTTTCGATTTTTGTCGAAAACGATAAAGCAAAAGGACACTTAGAAAGTGTTAGTGCTTGTAAAATGATCGTCTTATTATTGCTTTATTTTTTTTATTTTATACAATTATAAACTGTGAACAATGAACACTAAAGAAACTAAAAATAGCGATTTTTCAACTCACGAGATTAGGATGTATGAAAATGTCTCGAAAAATTATGTGTGAAAAATTTATATAGGGTGTATCGAAAAGATTTGGACCCCGCTTAGCTGCAGGTTTTTTTATGTCAAACCATATACCGATTTAACCCAAAAAGTAGGGTTTTAACTTTCTTCGTTTTCAAGATTGAGGGTATTAAAGTTAAAAATTTTTATTCATTTTTTCTCTATATTTCGACTCTATATCAAAAGTGATTTTTTTCCCTTGATGTTGGGTTACAGTTACGAAACGTTTAGCAACATAAAAATTTAATCGTTTAATACATCAGTGAAGTCTGAGGTTCAAATGCTACAAAAATATGCAATAAAAAATACAGGTCCGTATTTAAAATAACGTATTTGTTGATGGTCGCGAAAAGACAAAACGTCTTATAATTTTTTTTTACGCCAAATGGTAAAGGATAAAGAAACGCCAACGTGTTGAAAAAATAAAAATGAAAATTAACTTTTTTTCAAAAATCTCAACAGCAAGAGATATTTTCGATTTCTCAACGGCATATTCCTGATTGCCCAATTCTGCAACTTTACCCCAATTTAATCGATGCTGTACCTCTTATCGTTACCAACTACCCTGTAGTGAGAAGCGAATTTGTTAAGCCTGTATATGAAAAAAAAAATTATCAAATTCACTGGAAAAAAAAAGTTATTGAAGCGTATCCATTTTAACTGAAACACGCTGTATATAATGTACATCTATCTATATGTGTATGTTATCGATTAAGTGTAAAATATTGCCTTTCACCACCAAATTAGCTCTACAGTAGATATTACCTCTGCCTGACCAATACAAATTCTGTTGTAAAAAACTTGACTTTCTTAGTTTGGCCTCTTTTTGTTTATATCGGGAGATTATACTAATCATCACGTTTTGTAGGCACGTCCATGACGTTGTAGATCACACAACATGAGGTTGAAGTTTGTACCATAGCAACGATATCAGTTTGTTTTATAATAATTTGTATTTATAAAAATAACTTAAATTACTGAATTTACTTTAATCGTTCTATTATTTCTGCATCATGAGCGTCGCCTTGCATTTAAGATAAGATGTATATATTTTTTATTCAAAATTTTGCAAATGGTTTCAAAATATGATGATAGATATTTTACTTTCGTGATTTTCTGTTACTGAATATACAGAGTTTATTTAAAGTTTAAAATTGATGTATCACGCGAAACCACACATTTGCATGATTGTCACGTGCTATTTGCCTGCTATAATTAGTTTTCACGTGATACTCGTATATCCATTTAAACATTTAAATAACACCGTACGTTCGGTAACTGAGGTATAAGATGAAGTAATTATTATAAGTGATAAGTAAAGCTGCAAATCGTTTCTGTGTATCACGGTCGTAAAGTACAGATGTACTTACTGTCGCCGGCATTCACCTTGACCGCGAAACTCTTTCTCCAGTTAAGTCTATTATTAGCTTTCGCGTTGTGTACACGTTAAGTCACTTGGGCGTATTGCATATGGTTTTTGTGTTTTTATTTTATTTGTTGTACTGTATTGTTGATATTAATTTAATAATAAAGCATGGTAGACGTACGCAGGGGTAGAAAACGGCCATTTGCTGACAAAGTGAATAAATTCCCGGATTTATTCTATGATGGTGCTAAAATAATTTGTAAGGTGTGCGAGAAAGATTTGATGTGCTGGGATAAGCGTGATTGTGGATTTCACGTAAATAGTGTACACTATAAAAATAAAAAAAATGACGTGCCCTCGACAACATAGTTTATGTTTGATTTACTATTAATGCTGATTGCCTGTGATGTTCCGCCGCACATACTCGATAAACAACCATTTCGAGAGTTCTGGAATAAATACAATGCCCATGTGAAGTTACCAAGTCGCACAACGTTATGTAACTATCTACCAATTGTACACGGCTGTGGTTATCTGTTGATGAGACAACAGATTGTAAACAAAAATTCTATTTTAAATGTTATAGTAGGAGTACTGGACCCTCTTAAACTGACAGTTCCACTGTTACTAGCTAGCAAAAGACTAAGTCAGTGTACAAGCGAAACAATTACCAGGGTGGTGCTGGAGACGTTAGAAAAGTTTGAACTGTCAAAAAATCAAGTGTTGATGTTTGTGACTGATGGCGCCATGACAATGCGTTCGGTAGGCCGTTCTTTGCAAGAACAAGTTTGTACGTTTATACATGTTACGTGTAAAGTGCATGCCTTACATCTTGTGGCAGAAACTATTCGAAAAGGTTTTCCAGAGATAAATGCATTAATAGCAAATACAAAGAAAGTGTTTCTTAAATCTCCTAAACGTCTCCGAGCATTTCATAGAAAGTGTCCCAGTATTCCTGAACCACCACAGCCGATTCTTACACGTTGTGGAACATGATTGAGGGCAGCTTTTTATTATGCTGAATATTTCCAACAAATAAAAGCTGTGATACTACAATTCAATCCAGATGAAGCTGCACCTATTAAGGAAAGCCAGACAAATTTCGAAGATATTTCCGTTGAAACAGCTTTAAAAAATATTGCGAAGAACTATAAACTATTACATGAAAGCATAAAAAATTATAGAAACAGTGCGTTGTCGTTAGTGGAGTCACTGCAAATAGTAGACGAAGTAAATCTACTGCTATACGATATAGGTGACGCAACAAATGAGCGCGTTAAAGAAAAGTTCGCAAGTGTGTTAAATAAAGATACCGGTTGTACCAAATTAAGACAAATATGTGATGGTGCAGCCCCAGATGCGTTAAGTGCGTTCAAAGGCTATTTTACGTATGCGTGTATTACATCAGTAGATGTCGAACGGCCGTTTTCAAAATATAAGAATATATTTTCACTAAAGCGAATATCACTCATGGAGACAACCATAGAAACATACCTGATGCTGCAAAATGGCTACACATCTTCTCCAGTTTGTGATAAGCAAGCTAGTTCATCAAGCTAGTTAAGAGGGTAAGTTTTACATACACTGTTATAAATTGTAACAGTTTATTGTTTCTCGTATTATTTAATTTCGCGTACGCCACTGTCCCACGGAACATTTTTGACAGCCCTAGTGATAAGGCTTACAAGCGGTCGGACAAAAAGGAACATCAGAATACAGTATGTTGGGGAGTTCGATTGAAACTTAGATCTTAAAAAAGAATTGTTACCATCGCACTATTTTCTAAGAAGTCACACTTTTAGAGCCCGTATCTCGGACGACATTTCCAGAAAGGGATTCTGTAGTACTAGTGATATGATATACAGTGATTTTTCCATGTCATCGTCATTATTAATAAATTATCTTATTGTCAGTTATAAATCATAAAAAAAACAGTTCTCTAATACTGTTGTAAAGTTACAGTTAAAAACATCGGTCACTAACTATTATTGCAGCATAAGCTCAAACATCGTTAAATACAAAAGTTTTATTTTATAAACCATAATGAAAATCCATGCGAACGTTTATTAGGATGTTTACGTTTCTCAACGGATCAAGAGACAGTTGAACGATAATTAATCATATTACGTAATATTATTTATGCGGTAACTTAAAGTTTATAGCAAAATTTTAAAAGTGTAATTTAAGGTAATATACCTTTGTGAGCAAATATTGCAAATTCTAAATATTATTTTTGCTATCTTCGACCTAAATCTAGTCTTTACTTACATATAACCATTGATTGAGTTGATGATATAACTAGATAGCTGTTTATCCGCGGCTTTATCCACGTGAAATTTGTGACAATATATTAAAAGTTTTGCCGGCAACGCCCCTGCCCCAATCATCCATAGAAGCTGAGATATTTAGCATTTTGTATTGAGAATGAGTGATGACAGTACAAAATAGTGAATATTTCAATAATTATTGCAGATAGGGGGATCGAACTTATAAGTAAAACTTCTTGTATAAGTAAAACTTCTCAAATGCAATATTGATTTACGTTTGATCAAGGCCGTACCCATGAGAATGTTTTAGGTGCTTAAACGTCTCCCGCAAAAAATTCTGGGTACAGTCCTGCACTTGATTCAATATTGTCCCGACAAGGTCCATGCAAAGAGCCGCATCCCTTGTAAATATGCAATAGTGGCATGTGTAGTTTCCGTTAAATTGCCTCTGGATATTTCACCTAGTTTCGAAAAAATAGTGTGCAGAAAATTCGGATTCCCCTGTGACTAGGGGATACTAGATTTCGTATTTACTTTTTGATTCGGAAGTATTCACCGAATATTTTTTTCCATAACCTTTTGTCTACTGCACTGTTTTTACCTAAATCTCTACTAATTTAAATCATGCACATAATTTAAAATAATAGTTATGTAATATTTCTCTCACAAATAATCGGTTATCGTGCGTGAATTTAGTAAATACTTTTTAAACAAAATGTATAGTTTAAAAATATACAAATGAACTTAATATATTTTATATTTATATACACGCTGCTCTAAAGTGTTAAAAACAATTTTCAAACCAATAGACAGACGAATGAACAATATTTTTCTAACGTTTTCATAGAGGGTGTTAGATTTTTTTTAAAACAAGTGGAAATATTTTTGTACGATCCTCTCATAGTTAATAATTTCAAAATTTTTCCTTGGGTTCAATGAGTTACTTATCAGCATGAAGGCAGTTTCTTTACGTAAATCATGACGAAAGAATATCGTCGCTATCGTTTTTTGATTAAAAAGATCCCACTAAGTTCCGGATAAGATTCGTTTTAATTGCTAACAACGTGTTTTCAAGCAACTTATTAAATATTTTGTTACCAAACAGTTGTCGTCTAAAATAATGTTGCCATGAATTTTAAGAAAATAAAACTTTTGAAATCTAGTCGTATCTTGTTCAGTAACACAGCTAAAATAACCTTGATAACCCCATTGGGTTCTTATAATAATAATTACACATATAATTTGACTAGAGGCGGACAATTCGTCCTTGAGAAAAAATAACCTACAGAGGCAAAAACTTTCGGGATAAAATATCATCTTCATAAGATTGCTTAACAACATAGTAATTTTAGAACGATAGCCTCAATTTTTAGGATAAAATGTGTCTGACGAGTATTACCTCCCCTAGTTCTGACTGCACTCTCAAGTCTAAGTTGCATGCCTTCAATTACGTGTTTGATTGCCTCTTGAGGAATATTATCCCACTCTTCCTGTAGTGCATCCCTAAGTTGCTATTGTGTTAACAACTGCCCACGACGTAGCCTGATCTATCTTCTCAGCATATTTCATATGAATTCTATGGAATTTAGGTCAGGACTACGTGCTGGTCAGTCTAGATCTTTAATACCGACGACATGGAGGTAGTTTCTAATAATTCTGGCCACGTGCGGACGAGCATTATTGTAAATTGCTTACCAATAAACCCCGCAAATACCACCACATACTGTTCCAAAATGTCATTAATGTACCTTCTAGTCGTTAAAGGAGCTCCATCTACAAACACAAGCTTTGTGCAAGCCGCATAAGATATGCCAGCCCACACCATTATAGACCCACCATCAAAGTTCATCCTCTTTCTAAAGTTGCGTTGCGCATATTTTTCTCCTTTCCATCTCCACTCTCTCTGTCTTGTCCATCTGGAGACTTCAGAGAAATCGGGACTCATCGGAGAAAAGAACATTGCCTCATTGTCCGACATTCCAATTGAGACGTTCGCATCCAAAACAGAGCCTGGCCACACGATGATTCTGGAGAAGCTCTGGGCCTGTTGCTGGTCTTCTAGCAGATAAATTTGCTTTAACTAACCTTCCTGGAGTGGGTTGGAACCTTTCATGTGAAGATAACACAGACGTAGTTTTCCACGCAACACCAAGATACTATATATTGCACTCGACGCGCGTTTCGCTAACCAAGTTGGCATCATCTGGAGATGATTAAAATGTTTTAATCATCTAGGTAAAACACAGGGTCTATTTTACTACGATCGGATCATTTACCAATGGTTGAAATATCCTATTGGCTAGCCTCCGCCTGGTACAATTGTGGAAAATGGTCCTAATAATTTTCCATAAACTACGTTCCATACAATTTCAGCCGTTACGTTACAAATAGAATTGTTCAATGTTCATGAAAAGAATCATTAGTTCCAAATACTCCCTAGTCTCCCCGATGACGGTAGATTTCACCGCCTCCAGCCACTATCTGTATCTAAAAATCATATGTAAAAAATGACTGTGCCTAAAAAACCTTATTGGTATAAATAAGGATTTTACATATCTTTAACGTGAGTTAAACTACAAATCCATCCAAGATGAACACTTAACGCAATCGTTAAATATTATCTACGACTTAATTAAACACGTTAATGTGCATACAACATCCTAAGAAGAAGGTAGGAATGAAAAGGGAAGCGTAGTTCTCGCTCTTTCCTCGAGACCTGTGTTTCCAATACCACGGCAAGTGTCGACAATCGGATATTTCCAGGTGACAACACTGGCTCAAACAACTCAAGCAATTAAATGCAAACATTCAGTTGTTGATCTTAAACCCTTTAGTGGAAATTATACGAACTTTGATTTTTAACGAAAAGAAATAGGAAAAGATAGTCAGAATAGTCATTGAAATTCGGGAATACGACGAAGTCGCTAATTCTATCCTTATTACATGCGTACAAATGCCTTTGCATTGTTGTAGTCCAGTTCAAAATATTTAAACTAGAGGTAAACATAGCACGGTTCTTTAATTAGATTAAGGAAGCATTTTATAATTTGTAACGTGAAATAAATATGGAACCGTTACACAGTAGTTAAACAAGCGGCAGAATGCAAGCCAACACCAAAGAGTGATTAAAACTGTTGAAATTCGTAAGTTAAAAAAAAAAGAAAAAACTGAGAAGATGAAATGAACAAAAAAAACTGTAAGTATGAAAAATAACGATACATATTTTGTGAACACTGAGAAGAATTTTAATTAAAGACATACCAATTTTTCTTGCTGTCCCAATTTTTGTGCCGGTCAGTGTATTTTCCCATCAAAGGAATATAATATTCTCAGATACTTATGACAGCTGGTTTCATGATTTTGTGGTTTCAGCAAAATGTATTACTGCACTATGCAACTGCTCTTGCATATCTTGAATTTTTCAAGTCGGTGATTAAATAAAAGAGGACCTATGTAGTAGCTTGCTAGATTTTCAGATTTGACTCCGTTAGACATTTCTTATGAAGACACTTAAAAGTAAGGCGTATGCAAATAGGTCACATTTTAAAGCGAGAAAAAAAGAAGAATTATGAAATTTCTTCCACACTGTGTCCTTTAAATTCATTGTTTTTCTTGTAAACCACGACCAACAAATTTAGTCAAAAATATTAATGGCAATTTCTTGGAGATTATTTTCTGTTCAAGGACGGTTTGTCAATTTTTTTGGTTTTTAAGTTATCTCAACATGTAGTTGTTTGACATTTTGGACGGTTTTTTTTATATTACTGACATTTGGGCAGCTCGACCTAAAATTTTTTTATGGATTTAATTTTCCAGAAAAATTCCTAGCTTTCGACGAAGAGGATTTTAAATACATGTAGAGATTCAAATCACAAACAACTTAAATATATCTATCTGATTAGTGATTATGTTATAATTGCAGCAGACGATTAATACTGATATTGTCAGATAATCCACTTTCAGTATTATTTAGATACATCAATGAATCTTATGCTTCCTTGAATTGATATTTGCAGCAAGAAAGCCAACAAACTCAAAAGCTTGTCTAGACCACATATTTTTACAATCAAAAATATAGTGATAAAAATCATGTTAATCAGTTGTCGACTATTATTCAAACGAATATAACTGATTATAAAAGCAGTATAAGCAGTGTGTCAGTATATTTATAAAATGGAAAATGAAACTGAACAATAGGAAATAACTGAAAATCGCAATTTTGTAAAAAAATAATTTTTCAACTAAAATGCTAAAAAACTTAATTTAAATCTGTTAAATTTACGGGCTAACGACAAATTTTCTATAAAGACGATAACTTCCGAGGAACTGGTTAGAGCATGAAATTAGAACTAAACATGATTTAGAAACTGAAGAAAGATTTATTATAGATTAAGAACCAGAAATTAAGGTACATAATACATGTTAACCGAACTAGTTCGAGAAGACAAGTTAAAAATACCAGTATCCAGAAATCCGCCAGGAAAAGTTTAAAGGAACACGGTTTTCATTCTTTATAAATATCAATTGCACCAATTTTTATACGAACATGATTATCAACGAAGAATAATATTTTGTTACAGTTACGCCAAGTAAGAAATGAAAATTGTATCAATAGTTATTGCCTATTAAATTTTTTCCACAATCTAAATAATAAAAACTATCAGGTTTTAATATTTGACTTATGATTAAATTACCTATTCATCAATATATCATTGGTGATTACCTTTTGTAGTTAAAATGTGACAATTATTTGTTTATAAACGACGCTAGAAATTGGTCGAGTCAAAACGTTATAAGAATGAAATAATATATAATTACAGTTAAAAATGAGTAGTTGAGAGTGGAAGAAAGTGCAAATCTTGCCTGTTTGAAGTGGCGGTTCGTGAATCAAGAGATAGGGAGGTCAATTAGAAAAGTTTACTGTATTACCTACCTTTTAAAGTGATTTAAATTCCAAGTCGATCCTCCGGTCTTTTTGAGATGCAGAGTGCTCAATTACTTTTTCATTAAAGTATTTTATCTTCTTTATTAATGCCCTTTCTATGGTAAGCATAGCTAAAGAAGATAACCTTTCCTGACCCATGGTATTTCTTAAAAATGTCTTTATTCTTTTTAAGGTGGAAAAACAACGACGGTAGTCATAGGGAGAGTACACAAGATTTTTAACAGTTTGACACTTTCAGAAAATGTATTGCACAAATTATTGTTAATAAAAAGCTGTAACAAAGCAACTGCACCTTCACTATTGGAAAAATCTTCTCGGCTATATAATACTTCTAATTCAGTTTTAAGTTTCAAATGATTTATGACTGGATACTCCGTTTTAACTAATTTAAACATATCTTGAGGAAAGCTTTTTTTATAATCTTTAAATCGATCTGCGTGAAATAACTGAGACACTGCTAAATGATTGCTGAAGCCAAACCTGTTTTTGATCTCAGATATAATTATATCACAAACTTCTAATGAAATTCTCCTTTTTGATTCTTCCGTTTAACATCTCTGGACAGACTGCATGGATGTCTCCTCCAAACAGTTATTCAAAATTTTATTTCTGATGTCTTCAATTTTACTATAAAAAACGCCAATACACTTATTTACTGTTATGACATCGATATTACATTTTTGTAATTTGATTGAACAATATATCACAATGAGGCATAACTAAATGAAAAAAATTTAACCAGTAAAGAAAATATTCATTTTGTAAGTAGTTTTTTAAACCAATAGCTTGATTTAGAGTGTTGTTTTCATTATCTAACACGGCTGTTCTTTTTGGCGATTTTTCAAAAAATTAAGAAAAGCTATGTAAATTAGCAAAAAAAATGTTTATGCTTTTATCCTAACTTGATGCTTTTTGTAAAATTAAATTTAGTTGATGAGCGTAACAATGAATAAAATTTACTAAAGGATAACTTTTTTTAATTTTGGCTTGTACACCTCCAAAAGCACCACTCATTACTGATGCTCCATCGTAACTTTGTGCTATCAATTTTTCAGGACTTTCATTAATTTTCAGACATTCTAACTCTTTTAAAATTACATCTGTCAAATGCTGCGATGTCGTACCTTGAGGCTGAATAAATTTCCAAAATCTCTTACATACAACACCGTCTAAAACGTATCTAAACACAAAAACTACTTGTACTTTATTGGAACTATCTATTATGTTATTTAAAATATATCTATTTTTAGAAACGTTTTTGTTGTAAGCTTTTAAACTTTTTCTATAAGCACTGTCTAACTGCATTCTAATATCAACTGCACCAAATGTTGCTAGACTACAACAGTTATTCATATGACTTGATGCGAGCGAATGTTTCTGTACTTTATTTTTAAATGTTTCAAGTCAGTTACACCTATTTTGGACCATATAGGATCAGAATCAACACCAAGTAACAGGCATGGGAAACAAAAAAATGCATTTTTTACCTCGCATCCGCAAATCCACTCGGATAAATCGTACATTGAATTTCGAAAATACCTATTAACTTCTTTTTTCTTATCAAGAGATGTTTGCTTTATTGTCATATTAGGTTTTGGACGGCCACCACCTTTGAATTTCACTCGGTCTTCATAACCCAACTTATGTCCATCTTTCAGTTTTAATACATTCTGTACAACACTCATATTTAATAGTAAACACCAAAAACACTGTTTTACTTAATTTCACGACAAGTAGAGATTTACTAATAAAATGTTCACAAATAAAAACAGTAAAAACAACGTGACAGAATTTACCGACCAACACGTACCAAGTCAGCATTAAGACTGCTCTACTAGCAAACTTCGTGCGTTACCGTTTCCGTAAAATGTGTCAGGGACATTGTCCCCGCCAGTGTTTTCTCTCTCTTTTGCTTTCTGACGATTCGCGCATAAGTCTATTTCACTTTAATTCGTTGGAAATTCGGTCCGTGGCTAGCTTTGAGGACAAGTTGTGGATTGACCGAAGATTTTTAAATTCTATAAATGAATAATGTAATGAATATGAATGTAGAGGCTCGTATGTACGAGGTCATTGACCAAATGACCCTATAGAAGAACCGCCAGTGCCTGTTTGTCTTTGTTACCAGAAAAATTAAAGAAACGGTATGAATTATCGTATACATTATTTAAAAATTTGTGGCAAACCAAGAACAATGCCGCCAATTCAGAGACTATAGTTGTGGCGTATTTTTTGGAAAAATCTACAACATTGAAGTCACCTTCAAGCTTATAGTGCGAATACTCCATATTAAAAACAACAATCTAAAGACCTCAGCCGAGAAGAAATGAACCAATTCTTTGTGAGGCGCCTGGTAATACTAAATGTATTGTATGAAAGTATTTCATAATTAAGTTTTTAAGGTATAAAAGACTACAGTTTTCAAATTTCAGGTGGTGATGGTAATAGGAATTACAGGAGCATTTTGCAGTGATCAATGAGTGCTACCGTTTTTAGTCTCATCAGTTGGCGCCACTGGCGAGTAAGGTCGCTGCCAAAAGTTATTGTTAGGCGTGGCCTCAGTGTTGTGCAGTTCCGTTTTGTACGAAAACAAAAGGCGGACATATGTGTCCGAGAGACAAAACTCGCCTAAAACAGTGGTTGGTAGCGATTCGCAGAGATAACTTTACTCCTTCGAAACATTCGCGTGTACTGCCACAGACTACTTTACTGAAAATTTGAGTCCAGTTGCTTATTATTTGAACTTAATTTAACACCGTAGTTTATGCCTCTGTATGCCTTGAGTAACCTTGTACCAGAGAGGGCTACACATTTAGAGACACACCTAATATCCCAGTATACTGATTGTGAGATTAATTTCAGAAAAAATATCCTAGCTCCTCAACCGGGAATCGATCTCGCAATCCCTGGGTAAGAGGTAAGTATTCTTGCTGCCCGACCACGAGGTCATATAATCTTAAAACCGCTAAATAAACCAAATATAATTGCAGAAAAATACACTTCATTAATCATTATCAAGTGCCGAGTCTAATATTTTATTTTTATCACAACATTATCAGTGTTACCCCAGATTATTTATAATTTGTAAAATAAATGATAAAGCAATTAACGTATCTGCTAATTTTCGCATTCATTCTTCACGAATTTATTTTATCTTTCAATAATTTTTGTTAAGATTTTTTTTGATAAGTTTATCGCTTCGTTAGTCGATTGTATCAATTAATATTTAGTATTATTCCACGTACTAACGTAATTCTGTACGATTGTATGTTATACCCTAGTTAACTTTGCCCAGAAACTTAAGATTCCTTATCATTAAAAAAGGTTTATCTAAATTACTGGGTTCATCGAGAAATTTCATTTTTTAGCCTTTATATAGAAGAAATATTTGATAACCTGTGTATATACCATAAAATATTTAATTGTTTTATACAGGGAGTCTGAAATACATTTCGTTGTTACATAGCCTCCAATAACGAAAATGTAGAGTTATAATTAAAGCTGCAATCGTTTTTGTGCATCATGGTCGTAGAGTACAGATGTACTTACTGTCGCCGGCATTCACCTTGACCGCGAAACTCTTTCTCCAGTCCAATATATTATTAGCTTTCGAGTTGTGTACACGTTAAGTCACTTGGGCGTATTGCATATTGTATTTGTGTTTTTATTTTATTTGTTGTACTGTATTGTTGATATTAATTTAATAATAAAGCATGGCAGACGTACGCAGGGGGTAGAAAACGGCCATTTGCTGACAAAGTGAATAAATTCATATGTGAATTTCCCGGATTTATTCTATGATGGTGCTAAAATAATTTGTAAAGTGTGCGAGAAAGATTTGATGTGCTGGGATAAGCGTGATTGTGGACTTCACGTAAATAGTGTACACCATAAAAATAAAAAAAATCTCGTGTCTTCGACAACACAGTTTATGTTTGATTTACTATTAATGCTAATTTCGAGAGTTCTGGAATAAATACAATGCCCAGGTGAAGTTACCAAGTCCCAGAACGTTATGTAACTATCTACTAACTGTACACATTGACATGGTAAATAAGATTAAAAAATACACGGCTGTGGTTATCTGTTGATGAGACAACAGATTGTAAACAAAAAATTCTATTTTAAATGTTATAGTACGAGTACTGGACCCTCTTAAACCGACGGTTCCACTGTTACTAGCTAGCAAAAGACTAAGTCGGTGCACTAGCAAAACAATTACCAGGGTGGTGCTGGAGACGTTAGAAAAATTTAAACTCTCAAAAAATCAAGTGTTGATGTTTGTGACTGATGGCGCCGTGACAATGCGTTCGGCAGGCCGTTCTTTGCAAGAACAAGGTTGTACGCCTATATATGTTACGTGTAATGTGCATGCTTTACATCTTATGGCAGAAACTATTCGAAAAGGTTTTCCAGAGGTGGATGCATTAATAGCAAGTACAAAAAAATGTTTGTTAAACCTCCTAAACGTCTCCGTGCATTTCATAGCAAGTGTCCCGGTATTCCTGAACCACCACAGCCGATTCTTACACGTTGGGGAACATGGTTGCAGGCAGCTTTTTATTATGCTGAATATTTCCAACAAATAAAAGCTGTGATACTACAATTCAATCCAGATGAGGCTGCAGCTATTAAGAAAAGCCAGACAAAATTCGAGGATATTTCCGTTGAAACAGCTTTAAAAAATATTGCGAAGAACTATAAACCATTACATGAAAGTATAAAAAAAATTAGAAAACAGTGCGTTGTCGTTAGCGGAGTCACTGCAAATAGTGGACGAAGTAAATCTACTGCTGCACGCTATAGGTGACGCAACAAATGAGCGCGTGAAAGAAAAGTTCGCAAGTGTGTTAAACCAAATTAAGACAAATATGTGATGGTGCAGCCCCAGATCCGTTAAGTGCGTTCACAGACTATTTTATGTATGTGTGTATTACATCAGTAGATGTTGAACGGTCGTTTTCAAAATATAAGAATATATTTTCACCAAAGCGAACATCACTCATGGAGACAATCATAGAAACATACCTGATGCTGCAAAATGGCTACACATCTTCTCCAGTTTGTGATAAGCAAGCTAGTTCATCAAGTTAGTTAAGAGGGTAAGTTTTACATACATTGTTATAAATTGTAACAGTTTATTGCTTCTCGTATTAGTTAATTTCGCGTACGCCACTGTCCCACAGACAATTTTTGGCAGCTCTAGTTATTATATATGTATATACATTGTACATACAGTGAGACCCACTAAAACTCATGTCAGAAACACCCTTGTAAAAAATTTGTTTATTATCCGATTTGGGCCGATTTTCTTTTTTTTTTTGAAAGATGGAGAATTAAAAACTACTCTGGTGCAAAATTTTGGGGTTTAGTTTAATTTCTCAAAGCCTGTTATGAATTTCTTTCGGTGTCAAGAATGGCCATATTTGATTAGCAATTTTTCAATTTAAAATCTACCTACACCACTGGATTTGAGAGCCGCTCAAATGGGTTTGTACCAAAAGTCGTGAAAAAATGTTTATTATTAAAACATTCATGACGAAATTGATATTTGCAGTACAAGGTTATTTCCAAAACGGAAAGAGATATTTACAAATTTCAAAAAACATTTTTTTTGATGTCAACTTACTCTACAAATTTGGTGGCAAATCATTTTTGTGTTGCAACGATGCTACGTGTCGCGACGAGTTTTATATATTTTTTTTCCATGAATACGCAATTTTTATTGCACGGTTATCACGGTATTACAGATGACATTCATTTGAAAAACTTTTTCTAATAATTTTTTCCCAAAAATCATTAATTTTCGAACTATGAGTAAACAAAATGGCTGGTACAAAATTCCCATCCATAACTTTATCCCCTAAACAAAATATCTGATCTGGCCAACACATTACTTTCTTATACTAGTGTATACCATCCTAACCTAAAAAAATTATTCTAATTTAATTATTGACTTACCTCAATTAAATTTTAAATGCGTACTTTGTAATATTTCATTAAAATTTTTAAATAATTAATTATCAGCGTTCATTATGTCTCTTCTGCTGGTACAACGTTCACCAAATTTAATGTGTCACCTAAAATGTTGCTGAAAATCCTAATTGCCAACTTTGGGAATCCTCTCATTAGTACTTTTTGGGTTATCGCGGACACAAACACGCACGCACGCACGAACGAACGCACACACGCACACACACACACACACACACACACACACACACACACTCGCTCACTCGCTCACGCTCACACTCACATTCTCACACGCTCACCCGCTCACCCGCTCATCCGCCCACCCGATCACACGCTCACACACACACACACTCACAGACACTCACACACGCACACGTACACGTACACGCACACGCACACGCGCGCACCCACACACACACACATACACACAACCACCCACCCACGATCTTGGAGGCGAAGTCAATAGACCACCTCGACCAATCCAGAATTCTGGTAAACTTTGATTTAGGTATTCTCTTACTTCAGCACTAATTCATTACAGTGAAATTTTTTTAAGAAAATCCTAATAAGTCAATCAGAAAGGTCTCAAGAATTTTGAATATTAGCAAAACATCCATACAGAAAGTCTTTAAAAAAAAATTGAAAGGGACATTTTTTGGCACAGTTTTTGGTAAATGATGACAAGATATTTTGGAAACACATCGTATAGATGGATGAAAGTCCGTTTATATATAATGGAATTCCTAATAGGCATAACAGTCATCAATGGAGAGATGAAAATCCTCACACTGTTCATGAAATACAACTTCAACGTCACTTTGGTGTATATGTTTGGTGTGAACCTATTGGAAAGCGCCTTATAGAGCCATACTTTTTTGAAGACGCACACACTGGTGCTATGTATTTACATTTTTTATAAAATAATTTTCCACGACTTTATCAAAACATACCTCCAAGACTCTTATAGGTTGCGTGGTTTCACCAAGATTGGACCACCCCATGATTCAAGATTGGTTCAGAATTACCTTAATATCCAATATAGCAGTAAGTTGACTGGAACTTTGGACCTATTCAGTGGCCACCCCAATTCTAATTTTAAAAGCTATGTCACATTCAAGAAAAATATTCCAAATATGTTTCGACCAATATAGAACGCATATCGAAAATTATTTATAATAAGTGTTTTTATTGTTTGTTGATTATTCGACTGACTATTTGTTTTGTGTATTTTTATTCGCATATATTAAAAATTGTATGTTTAATTTGTATTATTTTTATAATAAAACCGTTATTACATATTTCAAGCATGAATAAACAAAATTAAAGTAACAAAAGGTTATTTTCACAATGTGCAGCGAAAATTGGATGTCTATGGAAAATAATTATAATTGGGTTTCCAAAGTAAAAAAATATTAAAAGAGTCGCGACGCCTGGCATCGATGAACCAAAAACATCATTTGCCACCAAATTCGTATCTTTTTTGTTTAGGAGATACAGGTATGGGTTGGAATTATGTATCAGCCATATAAAACGCGTCACGACGCTAGCGTCGATGCATCAAGAACTTAATTTGCCACCAGATTTGTAGAATAAGTTGAGGTCAAAAAAATGTTTTTGATTTTTCAAATATCTTTTCCCGTTTATCAAATAAAAGCCATAGGCAGAAATTATGTGACATCCTGTATATAGTACATTATAAGCACATATTTTTTCAATGTTTTCCATTCACCTTACCCACTCCCCCCAGACATAAATCCTGAGTACATAACTACATCTATTTCTCACCACATAAAAATAAAAAGGAATTCAGGAAATTTATCACACATCAAGAGTGCAAAAATAACAGTATGCCATGGAAAACAAAAATTCTCAAAAAGTCAAATGTCAAATCCTTTAAATACGCAGAAACTTAGTTCTGGAGATAAGGATAGAACTGTAAGAGAAATATGTAGAGTTTTTAACAACAGGCACACCAAAATCGGCCACGTATTAGTCATGGTACAGTTTCTAAAATAAACATTTTTAATAATAAATTGGCTTTGCAACAAGACATATTACATAAACAAATAATGTACAAAGAAGACCTAGGTACGAGCAAATCGTTTTAAAATACTTTTGCAACATAACAATCTAAACGCTAGTTTGAGAGTTACTACCTTGGATTTAAATTTACCCAGAGGAAATATTCGGCGATGTCTTAGTAAGGTAAAGCCCTTTAAACCCAAGTTTCTACATACTTTGGAACCAGGCGATGATGAAAAACGAACGGAATTTTGCCCCAGGGTAATTAATTGTAAACAACAGCATTCTCAAAAAGTTAATATATGGTGTGGGTTACGGAATGAAAGAATCATTGGCCCTTTCTTTTTGCAGGTAATTTGAACCGCGTGCAGTTTTTGGATTTTTTTAAGGTCGACTTTTGGAATGTAATATACGAACTTCCGATACAAGAGAGGGTAAATCTACACCTTCAGTTAGATGACTGCTCTGTTTATAATGTCCGAGTTCTGAAGTAATCGCATAGTGCAAACTTTCCAAACTGTTGCATAGATTGAAATAGCCTCTTATTCGGGTGGCCAGCTCGATCCCCAGACCCTTAACCTCGTTGAATTTCCTCCTATGGAGTTTCATTAAAGCCAAGTTTATACATCACGCCTAGGTAACAGAGAAGAATTGTGTGCAAGAATTAGATAAGTTTGTGCAGACATTACCCCATCAACAGTTACGAAATATTATAAAAAATATCATAAACGGTACGAAAAGTGCATTGAAATAAACAGTGACCTAGTAGAAGCTACCAAAATTTCAGAAAAGTTGCTTATTTTGCTTGTTTCGATAAATTAATAAATTGTCAAAACATGTTACATTAATCTTATTGTTAAAAGCTTCAAAAAATTTAATATAATTGTTGCTGATATTAAATTTAAATTGTTTGTTTCAAAAGAAAATAGTTATTAAATACGTTAAATAACGTTGGAACTCTAGAATTTTGACTAATTAATAAAAAGAACCCCAAAACCCAAAATACTCTATACAGCGCCATAAAAGTTATGGAATACTATGGATGATATGTATGCATTTATTTCATTCACCTTGTATAAAGCAATTATTTATTTTTATTGGTAATTTTTACTCGCATATAATCATAACCAAAAGGTTATTAGAGGTTATTTCAACTTTGCTCTTAACCTATTTCTATAAGTGTGTAATATAATTCGGTGGAATATTTCCAAGATTCCACACCGTAAACTTTATATCGAGAAAAATTCTACTTCTACGGTTGATCGAATTATATGTCAGAACAAAACGAGCCAAATAATTCAGTGATTTATCGAGCAGTAAACTTTGGATCTATGTTTAGTGAACTAATAAAGTTATATTCTCCGAATTTGTTTATAGTTTTGGACGTATGTGACGTCATAAAAATTGTAATCCGCCAAAATCCACAAGCAACTATTTGTCATTTACGTTTGGGATTAACTTTTTTTGTCACTAGTGTCTAGTATGTAAGGATAATATAATATTCTTGACATAAATAAATAGGTCGCGTGTGCGTGACATCACAGTTCTCAGACCATAGGAATACAAAACTATACATATATGTTCAGGTTTTATGATGATTGATTTACATTTTTCTACAGAATCAATAAATTTGTTATTTTTAATAATATCTATGTTTTTGTGGACATATTATACAAAATGGGAACCTCAAAATATTTACACCTTTATGAGTATTGTATATTTAGAAACTCAAGTATAACCAATTTATTATAATAAACTATAGTGTAACAGTAAAAAAATCTTTGATACTGAAACTGATAATTGGACAACAGCTACGAAATGTGGATTTTTTTCTGCGGAATTCGCAGTTCCGTATTTTCGTTAATTTCATCCATTCTCACTAAACCGAAATTCGTTTAAAAACTAAAGGTGTTTTATTTAAGAAAATATGTGTTCATTTGCTTTTAACTTTTTCCGAATCCGCATTAAAGTTGAGATCACCTGCCACAAATATTTTTACATCAATTTTACACGAAATTCGGACGAAAAATTCGCATTTTGCAACTGTGAGTATGAGGCTTTAGACTCCTCCGTTGTGTAGGCACTACGCTCAAAACCTAAATATTTGACACTTCAAAAATGAATAGACGATATATTTGGTTTTTGCAATAAATTATTTTTTGTAATTAGGCATTATAAATCATTAAATAACATTTCGTAGAAATTTTACCTTGGTAAGGACTTTTTCTAGGAATGGTTGAATCAAAGCATACAAACTGCATCTAAGTCAATTAATGGATTGTTATTTTTAAATTATTAAAACTGCAATCCCCTTTTATTGTATACACCTATGGCGCTGGAGGATACTTTGACATAAGCCTGGCCAAGCGATGGTAGATTCAGGGTCGGGCGCAATACCAATGCCATCGCGCGCTTGTTAACGATGACGATAACACGACACACTTCAGTTGTTATCTGTCGGTCGATGCATAGAGTACTAATAAATAATAAATAATGTTGAGCGTAAAGAGTAGAAAAAAAGAGTAGTAAAAAGTAGATAAAGAGAATAAATTTATCGGTGAATCTCCAGATTTATTCTATGATGGATGTAAAATAATTTGTAAAATTTGTGATCAAGATTTAATGTGCTGCAATAAATACGGCTACAAAATTCATGTCAATAGTAACCGGCATAAAAATAAAAAAATGGCGTGTCTTCTTTGGAACCTCAGTTTATGTATAATTTACTGTTAATGCTGATTACCTGTGATGTTCCCCTGCGCATATTGGATAAACCAAGTTGTTCTTCGTTACGTAGATATGTACCAAGTGTTCGTGAAGACATTGTAAATAGGATTAAATGTGCATTAAAAAATACACGGCTGTGGTTATGTGTTGACGAGACGACAGATTGTAAAAAAAATTCTATTTTAAATGTTATAGTACGTGTAAACAATTACGCGGGTGGTGTTGGAGACTTTCGAAAAATTTGAACTGTCAACAAGTCAAGTGTTGATGTTTGCGACCAACGGTGCGGCGACAATGCGTTTGGTGGGCCGTTTTCTTCAAAGAGACGATTGTAGGTTTTTACATGTTACGTGTAAAGTGCATGCGTTCCATCTTGTAGCAGAAACGATTCGAAAATGTTTTCCAGAGGTAGATGCATTAATAGCAAATACAAAAAAAGTATTTCTCAAATCTCCTAAACGGCTTCGAGCATTTTACACACTGTGTCCTGGTATTCCGGAACCACCAGAGCCGATTCTTACACGTTGGGGAACGTGGTTGAAGGCAGCTTTTTAATATGCTGAATATTTTCAACAAATAAAAGCTGTGATACTACAGTTCAACCCTAACGAGGCTGCAGCTATTAAGGAAAGCCAGACAAGCTTTCAAGACGTTTCCCTTGAAACAGATTTAAAAACTATTTATAACAATTACAGAGGACTACACGACGCAATAGAAAAATTGCAAAATACTTCGTTGATGTTAGTGGAATCGCTGCAAATAGTGAACGACGTAAATACACAGCTACAAACTATAAATGACGCAAAAAATAAGCCCGTTATTGAACAATTCGAGAGTGTATTACGGAAAGATCCTGATTTTACCAAATTAAGACAAATTTGTGATGATGCATCTACAGCTGCGTTAAGTGAGTTCACAGAGTGTTTTACTTATGCTTGTATTACTTCCGTAAATGTCGACCGGCTTTTTCAAAATACAAACATATTTTTTCACCACAGCGAACATCGCTTACTGAGACAACTGTAGAAACATATCTGATGCTACACAGTTATTATAGAAGTGCTCCAGTTTGTGATAACGACAACCAAGCTATTTCTTAAATCTGCTTAAGAAGATGAGTTTTGTACATATTTTTATAAAATGTACCAGTATTAACAAAATTTATTTCCATTTATTTTATTTATTTATTTATTTCTTATTAGTTATCACTTAGATATACAATGTACATGTGTGAACGTCATTTAACAGTTTAATAATAATGTGCAGCACTAAGCTTACAAAATATAAGGAAATACATAAAAAAAGAATTTAAAGCGAACGAAATAGTACAAAAACATACATCACAGTATATAAAATATTTTTGTTTTTATTACTG
Organism: Rhamnusium bicolor; assembly: GCA_029963845.1. Taxonomy (NCBI): domain Eukaryota; kingdom Metazoa; phylum Arthropoda; class Insecta; order Coleoptera; family Cerambycidae; genus Rhamnusium; species Rhamnusium bicolor. Next base: position 298,861 of record JANEYF010004209.1, read on the forward strand.
TACTTATTCAAGTATTATGATATGATGCATACCCAGTACGTCTCTGTAGGATTAATGACCTTGGCCAGGCTTAGTAATTAGGCATTATTAATCATTAAATAACATTTCGTAGATATTTTACCTCGGTAAGGACTTTTTCTAGGAATGGTTAAATAAAACCATGCAAAGTGCATCTAAATATAAGTCAATTAATGGATTGTTATTTTTATATTATTAAAAGTGCAACCCCCTTTTATTGTCTACACCTATGACGCTGGAGGATACTTTGGCAGAAATATTCCCACACTTTTTTCTGAATTTACAGGTAAGTTGCCTCACGATAATGTGTAGAAAATGTTAGTAATGCTATTATTCCTCTTGCTTATGCATCCATGGTATTAATCAAAATTCATAATCATAATCAAACACATGCAGGGGCGTTTCTACGGGGGTTCAGGCCCCCAAACTTTTTGAACTGTATTTATAAATTAAATAAATAAATTGCGTTACCAACGATAAATTGTCGGGAGTAGTATACATCTACGGATGAGACGATTTATATACAGGGTGTTTCAAAAACATCCAAATATTAAAGCGTGATTTTATGGCTAAAAATAAGTCGAAAACTTCATATCACTTATGTCCTAAACGGCTTCGTTTATAAGATACAGGATTTGCAAAAAAATGCTTAGAACTGAAAAATCTCAAAAATTAGAAATAAAAAATTATTTTTAAACTTCATTCGTAATTGACAGAGACAGCTTGTAAAATTTGTTTATTTCATAGCATAATAGAATATTTCTTTGGCTACGTTTTTAATTCTTTGCAAACCTGAGTGAGGTAAGAAATTAAGCAATAAAACATTTCTTTCAGGTTTTCTCCAAAACGGTACTTTGTATGGGAAAAATGTAACAACAATTTTTATGTAGTTTTAACGAGTAATATCTCAGGAGTTATCAAACTGATAAAAAAACAGTACCGTATCCTATTTTTCTATAAAGATGTTATTAATGTTGATACTACGCACGCCACTGGTAGAATTAAAAAATCTGATTACACGTAAAAATGCTTACTTATACGATATTAATATGTGCTAAAATTCAGTATCCTCAACTAAGCATTTTTTTAGATTTTTTTTAGAAAAATCTTTTTTTTTTATTTTCGACACACTGTATCTTATAAATGAAGTCATTTACGATATAACTGTATATTTTTCTCCAAAAAACCATGTTTTAAAATTTGGGGGATGCATTTTAAAACCCCTTGTATAGTAACACTGACGTAGTTTTCCACGAAACACCAAGACACTATATATTGCACTCGACGCGCGTTTCAGTTTTAATCATCTCCAGATGATGCCAACTTGGTTGGCGAAACGCGCATCAAGTGCAGTATATAGTGTTTTGGTGTTTCGTGGAAAACTACGTCAGTGTTATCTTCACATCAAAGGTTCCAACCCACTCCAGGACCCTGTATAGTGTGCGGCAATTGTATAGACAGGCCCTTATGAAAGCCAAAGTAAACTGATAGAAAGATAAAATTTGGAGGGTGTAAATACAACCTATATTTGTGCATATTATCACGTCATTTTGAAATTTCTGACACTGTATCTGCAAAATACATGATGTCAGGGTCATTATTTTTTATGGCAATATGGGTAGTTTTTGGTATCTTTTGAAAGGGATTATATTTCTGATTATAAAAATATATCATAAGTTTGAGGTCTGAGGAGAAAATAACTATTGTAAATCTATTTCTTGGGCCCCCCCCATTTCATAGAGTCCAGAACTGCCGCTGAACATATGCGTTTGAAAATTCATAGGGGCCCTTGATCGTGTTTTTTTTTTTTGTTGATTTCTCGGTAGTACATTATTTATTTTGCTGGTCATAACGGGTACTTATTACAAAATACCTGCAATTTTACTAAATTTAAACATTTTGTCAATGCAGTATGGCAATTTCGTGAACATGAAGCTTTTTGGGAACTTATGTACTGTAGGATACTATTATTTACAGACATATAAGTTCTTTAAGAAAATATTTAAATCTATTATAAGAGTTTTTTATAGTGATGGCCGAGGCTATTGCACTTTTTGTAAATTTTATTATATTAGCATAGCAGTTATTCCATTAAATGCAAGGAGCTTGAGTAAAAGCAATTATTATTTGTTTAATAAATCTTTCATATCTTGTTCAAACAGTATTGCAATACCATCTAATACTCAAGTAAATAATAGGTTATTTATCGCTATTACTTAAGTCAATAAGTTTATGTAAAAAAATCAATTCTTATCAGAGAAGTGCTTTCAGATGTGGCCTTGAATGTTTACAGAATTTTGTTAAAGGACATGGCGGCACCCGAACAAGAGGGATCCTGGGTTTCAGTAGATTTTTCTGAAATTTTTTGTACAATATGTTATGACCCAGGATGACACTTGTATACGTGGGAAATTTTTGTGAGCCTACAGGGTGGACCAGAAAACAGGTTCGAAGATTCCTTCTTTTGCAAAGTTTAAAAATATTATTTTTTTCTTTGAATATGAATATCCTTTAAAAAAATCTATTAATATAATGATTTTGAAGTATATATTTATTTAACAAAGTGTCCTATAATCAAAATATACGAGGTGCAATGATTATTAATGATAAATACTAACTTTTAAAGTTCTAAAAAATATATTTTAGATGCAAACTATTGTTAAAAATATTGAAAGAATAAAAATAATGATGATAACAATAATAATACAATTGTTAATAATACAATTAATAATAATAATAATAAAATGTTTTTATTGAAATATTTTTAAGGAGATTGCAATAAAAAAATTCAAGAGTAAAGTAAGCGTAGAACTGTTCTAACAGGTGATCATTAAAATTCATTATTATCATCCGATAATTAAACATTTATTTCTAAATTAACAAATAGTGCCAAGCATACTAAAAATAAAACAATTAAACACAAATCAGCTGTAATACAACCTGATTTAAGAAAAATACATATCGCTTTAAGACTTAGGAAGTACACATTTGATACTTAACATAAAAACAAAAAAAAAATACCTGTTTTGTTATAAGTTAATGATTTTCCATTCTGAAAATGCTAAGATAGAGTATTTGAAAAATCATAATACTATCCAAAGATACTAAAATAATTAAATACAAATCAGTTAATTACAACATGATTTTGTTCTCTATTGGCCCCATCTAAAACAACTCCCAAAAGTATATTTGATGGATATTTCACATTTTCTTCATGTCTAGCATATCCTAAGTACCACAACAAACTAGCTACATGAGCACATACTCCTAATGGCCTTGCTCCCATTTTTCATGTGCAATATGTTCCTGATATAGGATCCACATTTTGACCAGGATTTTCAAGGTAGGAAATAAAAATGAAATGTCTCACCGACTGAGTAAAAGGAGAAAATATTTTTGCTCTTATAAATCCTGGTTCAAATAACTGAGTTTGAAGAATAAATTCGTTGTTTAGGTTGCGATTTGTGGTGTCTTGAACATATCTTGAAGATAATCGACTTGGTAGGTTCCTAAAGTTTTCAGCCTTAGGTAATAATAATTTAGTCTAGGAAATCCTTCCAAGTCATATTCGTGAATGTTAATTCAGGGGCCATGACCTCTTGCACGAAGCATTTGATGTTGCTGAACTCTTGTTTGAAGCAAATTAATCAATTTCTAATTTCTAACATACTTTGTGCAAGTTCCTCATTTGCATTTTGCATGTGAATAGGCTCGTGAAATCTGTTTAATATAACGCAAGCAATTTTCAAAAAATCTGACAAGTGTACACAATGTTGAATTGATATCATATCCCTAAAAAGTTTAAAAACTGATTTTAAATGTCTATTCCTTGATTCCACTATCCAACGTGTTTTTGTAATAACTCTCGAACGATTCGCCTCCTCTGTGGTAAACTTCCTTTGATTACGTAACAGGTGAGGTGGAATTTCGTAGTTTAACTGAAAATGCTGAGAAAACCGTAACAGTTATTAATAGTTTTTAAATCTGTTTCAAGGGAAACGACTTGAAAGCTTGTCTGGCTTTGCCTAATAGCTGCAACCTCGTTAGGGTTGAACTGTAGTATCACAGCTTTTATTTGTTGAAAATATTCAGCATAATAAAAAGCCGCTTTCAACCACGTTCCCCAACGTGTAAGAATCGGCTCTGGTGGTTCAGGGATACCAGGACACTGTCTGTGAAATGCTCGAAGCCGTTTAGGAGATTTGAGAAATACTTTTTTTGTATTTGCTATTAATGCATCTACCTCTGGAAAACATTTTCGAATCGTTTCTGCCACAAAATGTATCGCATGCACTTTACACGTAACATGTAAAAACCTACAATTGTCTCTTTGAAGAGACGGCCTACCACGCGCATTGTCGCGGCACCATCAGTTACAAACATCAATACTTAACTTATTGAAAGTTCAAATTTTTCGAATCTCTCCAACAACACACGCGTAATTATTTCGCTAGTACATGCAGTTAGTCTTTTACTAGCTAGTCAAAGAGGAAATATTGGTTTAAGAGGGTCCAGTACACGTACTATAATATTTAAAATAGAATTTTTTTTACAATCTGTCGTCTCGTCAATACATAACCAGAGCCGTGTATTTTTTAATCCACATTTAATCCTATTTACAATGTCTTCACGAACAGCTGGAATATATCTACGTAACGATGTACGACTTGGTAAGTTCACCTGGGGATTGTATTTATTCCAAAACTTCCGAAATGGTTGTTTATCCAGTATGTGTAGCGGAATATTACAGGCTATTAACATTAACAATAAATCAAACATAAACTGAGTTGTCAAAGGCATGCCATTTTTTTTATTTTGATGTTGCACGGTATTGATATGACAACGACAATCTGTTTTGTGCCAGCACATTAAGTCTTGATTGCAAACTTTACAAATTATTTTGCACCCGTCAGAGAATAAATCCAGAAATTCACTGATAAATTTATTCACTGTGTCCGCGTACGGTCGTTTTTTACCCTTTGGCGCGTTTGACATTATGTATAATTTATAGGTACAACCTCACGCATTAACCTTTCAAATAAGACTGCAGCGTAAATCACTTCTAAATCGGCACGTGTGACGGCAGCGACCGTGGCTGTACTCCAGCCACCTCAGCCAGCTTCAGTTATAACCAAAATTATGAGAAAGCAGATATTTTTTTTGTAAAATTAAAGATATAAAATCGGTGTAATTGTAATTTGTATTATTTCTGTACTTTATAAATATTTTTGTAATTTTTCGACTCTGTAATTGGGATGCGATTTTGTTGAGCTGTGTAGAATAAATAAATAAATATATCGATAATTAACGATAATTATCGATATATCGATATTTATTCCCAGCCCTATTTTGGATACACTGTATAGTAGATACGTAAATAAGTAAGTAAACTCTGATTGTTTCGTATTTTTTGCTCTCATTTTTTCCCATTATTCTTGAAACTCAGGTATCAATTAATTATTGTTTTAATTACTATGAAGGCTTAAAACATGCAGATTTATTTAACCGGAGATATTTACAGTTTGTATACGTATTATATATGTTGTATAATGCCATATGCTTGATACAATTATTTTGGTTTTGAGTTCATTTGAGACAGGAATTGTTTTTACGATTGATACAGGTGTGTGCAATGCTTTCTGCGGTAAACTAGAAGCAATCCATCAATTAAATTATTTTCACGTAATAATTATAGGCTTCACTGGAGTTTAAACTAACTAAACGGTGAAATGAATTTTTTGCGCAAAAAAAAACAAACCAGAAGCATAAAGCAGTACAATCATACTAAAAATATGCTAACTACTTTCAAAACAGTATAAATGAGTAAAACCAGAAATATCCGGATTAAATGGTGTAATTAGAAATTAGAATGAAGTAGATATTACATTTTTATTATTGATGCCCATGGGGCACACAGTGTCGGAAATCTTATATGAAGAACCTGTTTTTTTAAGTGAATTTTTAAATGTTTTATAACGAAAATTTGTTGTTGCACGACTAGTTATATGGACTGTTTCAGTACCTTTTTACTGGAAATTGACAAATTTGGATTGGATTAATGTTATTATTACAGTTTTAAACGCCATTAGAAATGCCTACAATTCATTAAACAACTACCCATGCATCGAGAAGAACACTATCAACGAACTTTTGCTATACGAGATAGATTTTCCACGAAGTGAGCTATGTGAAATCAGTGGATAGAAGTTTTAGGTCGGAGGATATCAATAGCGTCTACATCCCAGCAAAATCCAACAAAAAAAAATCGACAACATTTTCACTGAAATCCGTTTCAAAGCACAAATAAGTCAAACATATAAAGATATGCTTCATTGTCTGCATTATGTCCTTCACACCAAAATAAGAAAAAAATTTGCTGAGCCTGAAAATGCTTCACGTTCAAAAAACATCCACCAAAATTTAAAAATGATTTTTTAACGAAAAATAAGTCAAAAACTTCATTTACACGTATGCCCTAAACAGCTTGATTTATAAGATACAGAGCGCCAAAAATGTTTAAAAAAAAATGGTTTTTCTAAAAAAATTCAAAAAATTCTTAGTTAGAATATTGAATTTTAGCACATGTTAGTATCGTATAAGTAGGCGTTTTAACGTATAATCAGATTTCTTACTTCCACCAGTGGCGTGCGTAGGATCAACATTAATCATATTTTTATACAAAAATATGATACAGTTTTCTATTTAGTTTTAAAACTTCTGGCATTGCTCATTAAAACTACATAAAAGTTCTCTTATATTTTCCTGTACGAAGTACCGATTGGGAGAAAAATTTAAAGAAATGTTTTACTGCTTAATTTCTGATGTCACGCAAATTTGCAAAGAAATTAAAAACGTAGCTAAAGAAATATTTATAGTATGCTATGAATTAAACAAAATTTACAAGCTGTCGCTGTCAGTTACGAAATATTCAATGAAATTAAAAAATAATTTCTTTATTTGTAACTTTTAGGATTTTCCAGTTCTAAGCATTTTTAACTTCTTTGTCAATCCTGTATCTTACAAACGAAAAGGTTGAGGACATAAATGTATATGAAGTTACTAATTTTTCTTTTTATTGGAATATCGAATTACTGTGTAATAATAATAATAATACCTACTAACCTGTGTGCTTATCACAACTACACCTTGATTGGCAACTAAAATAAATTTCAATTCTTTCAAATCAACTATCATGGCCGTATGTTCTGATAAAGAAATACTTCACCTAAAGTGCCATCTTTCACACTGTTCAGAATTAATCAAATACTTTTAATTTGTGCACTTCACTTATGTAACCTTAACCAAACAAAAAACTCACTATATCGCACATATAAAATTATCTTAATTAATTTGTTTGTCAATTATCTATCAATAGGCAAAAGCTTGATAAAGTGGCTGTTTTGAAAGCGTATTCATGTTTTGTACAATGTGTTTAATCATATCCAATAGAGAACAAATTTTGCGTGGCAAAATGGCATATCCAATGTAATAACAATAAGTTATGATGCCGTAACTTTCGATTTAGCGCATTTCTTGATTTTTTTTCTTTAAAAGTTCGTTCCAATATTTAATTTACAACGAAACATATTTCCCGATTTTTTAAAATATTTTAGAAGCTTTGACATATCTTGTCAAGAAGCCCATAAAGAATTTTGTATCCTTAGTATACGTTACTAGTTGTCCACCTGTCAATAATGAAGTATTTAGTATCTTGAATGCTACTTCACAGCATAGATGTAACAGATTAGATTAAATAAAATTAGAATTATTATTAAATTACTAAGGTCTTTAATAAGCCTGTAATGCTGCTGCTACCTACAAATTTTTCTTTCAAATATTTCTATTTTTTAATCAATGTTAATGAGGCAAAAAGTACAGTATTTTAGATTTATTTTGTGACATACCTAAGGAATTGAATTTTTTTTTTTTTTTTTTAATAAAAAGGATTATTTCAAAATATACCCAGATGATCTTGACCAAGACTAATTACAAATTGTTTTCGAACAATTCCGAACTATTATTTTCGCTTGATCACTGTGAGTCTGTGATGCTGTTACGTACAGCTTTAATTAACTGTATCCCTATAGCAAAAACCAAGAGCGTTAAGTCTGGACAGCGAGCGGGTTATTATATTGAATTTTCACCGTGTAGGATACGTTGTGTCTAAAAAGTTTCTTACTTGTATGCTGCAGTGGGGAGGTTCTTTCCCAATTTTTGGAACTGTAATATCCATGTCGTATCCTCTCTTGTTATTCTCTGCTATTTGAACAGTCAATGGATCTGTTATGTTTAAGAAATAGCGGTCATACAAAGTGATTTCATAATTTTAAAAAGTTACTTAATATTGAACACTTTTTAATAATAATAATGGAGTTCCTCAAGGTAGCATGTTAGGACCTATGTTCTTCATATCTGTATTAATAATATCTTTTTAATTAATTCAGAAGATTGCAAATTGCATATCTTTACAGTTTATAGTATCATCTGCTATTGCAGATGATACTATATATAGTATCTGCTATTGCAGATGATACTATAAACAATAGATAAATATATTATTTATCCCGATTTTATACCAAATAAATTATACTTGAAATTGACAAAATGAGGTAAATGATTGAAGAATGGTTCACAATAAACGGATTAATGGCTCTGAGGTGGGTGGAAACCTTTGATCTGAAGATAACACACATAGTTTTCCACCAAACACCATTCGCCAACCATCTGGAGATGATTAAGGGGGGTTCTGCAGGTCAGAAATTTCGAAAAATTCGATTTTCGGTTTTTTGCATATTCGTATAGTGCAAAGCCTTATCTTTAATAATCTGAAAGAATTCTTGAAAAATCTTGAAAATTGACCGATTTACAGCGGTTTTCGTAGTACTCTTCCCCGGGCGGTTTCGGCCCAAGCGCCGCGGGAGCCTATTGTACTGGAAGCGCGCTAAGTACGTGGCTTTCTGTAACCCAGGTACTTATACCTGGATTATAGATGACCCTTTTAATCCTTTACTACAATATTTTCTATCTTATTAGAATTCTTAGGCATGAAATAAATCTGTACCTGATTTTCAAATGCGTTTTTCTCGAAACTATGTTTTTTTGGACGGTGTACGTGACATCTCGAGAACCGTTAATCCGATTAACACCAAATTTTGACACAATGTTCAATATGAAATTTGCAACAATCTGTGCCGTGAGTTTTTTGATATCTTTCACCATTTGTTTATTATTAACAATTGAATAAAGTGAAAATTGACTTTTTTTTCAAACTACTGCCACAAATCGAATTTTTTAATTTTTCAAAAACCCACGGCAGAGATTGTGGAAAATGGTATAAATGACTAAAAAAATTTTTTGCGTTTGTTTCAGATGCATACAGTTCCGGAAATCCGGTACACCGTTTGGGGACGACAAAAAAAAATGCGTTTCAACATTTTTTTATTGCAACTTTTTTTTATGTAAAAATTTACAATAAATAATTTTTTTTTAGATAATTGAGACATTGCTTTTTAATAGTTCAATAGTTGAGCCGCAATTAATTCCCAAAAAAAAGTTAGCATTTTTTCGCCGCGCGACCTGCATAACCCCCTTAAAACTAACTTTTTGCTAACAATGTATCCTGTTAGGTATGATAGTGGAACATTCATCGGGAAATAAACTACAACAACTTTTAGACAACCCAAAAGACAAACGCGAAACAAACAAAAAGTCGGGGATTTTACGAAATTAGCTATACGGACTGTAATCAAAAGTATGTTGGACAAACTAGACGATCAACTCAAACTCGATTCAAGGAGCATATGGCTCATCTCAAATATGGTAGAACAGATAAGTCTGGTGTTGTCCAACATGCGTTTGAGAACAACCATAAAATAGATAGTAGTTTAGGTATAAATAGGATACATTGTTAGTGTAAGGTTAGTTTTAATCATCACCAGATGATGCAGCTCGGTTGGCGAAATGCGCGTCAAGAGCAATGTACAGGGTTTTGGTGTTTTGTAGAAAACCATGTCAGTGTTTACTTCTAAGTAGGAAATTAAATAATCAGATTGTGAAAAGGTTTGATTTGTGAGCTCCACATTATCGACAATGTAATACAGTTGTTATCAGTGTTGTCTACTATGAATAGATAACATGGCTTATGTTTTTATCAACAAGTTAATATTCCTCTTGATGTCCTCCTTATATTGTGCAAAAATGAACATGTCCAAGACAAGTTCAGTCGAAACTTAACAAGTCCATTAATTTCTCGCGGAACTGAACATCCAAGAAAAAATTTACAATACCTTTGGTTTAAAAACAAATGCAAATTTAAAAATCAATTGTCCTCAACTAGCAAACTAAATGGGAGGTTAATCATCAAAAAAAAAAGTAATAAAAAAATACCAACCTCACAATACAATTTAATCGATTCTTGTAAAGTTGTAAAGAGTGAGTTATGCATGATTGCTTTTCATTTTTGTTTTAATTTTAAATGCATCTATAGGAATACATATTTATCTATTCTTAATTCAGTTAGAATTAGTTTTGAAGTTCCTTTTTAATTTTTTGATTATGATCTCATTTTTTGTAAGCGTTGCCGATATTTAATTTATTTGCATTTAAGTTTAAAATTCCAAAAAAAAAGTGTATTTTTTTCTTTTACCATTTATGACATTTCTTATTAGGTATTTTCAATATTTGGATCATGTATGTCCCTGCTATGGTGTTCTTCTATACGCCCTTGAATGAATATTGTATGAACTGCTTTATTTTTACAAACGAGAAAAATTAAATTCATACTTAGTAATAATGGACAGTAAGAACTTGATTTTTTTTATAATTATAACTTTTCCACTTGTACATAGAGTTTAAAAATATATTTCGCTTTTGACGAATTTTATAAAGATATAACGAAGTGGTAATTATATTATCTATAACTACCTCTCAAATTATCTTGAAGTATTCACTGAAAGTATTCACGTGCTCTTTTAAAGCATAAATAACTTACATTGTAAATTAATATAAAATATGTATCAAAAAGTTGATTGAAGATGAAGTTACTTTGTGAAAATCCATTTTGATTTAAAAAATTATAAACACTTTTTATTACTTGTCTAATTTCTACTTTATTTGTTATTTTACAACTAGTTTCATCCTATTCGGACATTTTCAAGTAAACTAAATTATACACAGATTTTACTTTCATTTAAATATAAACTGAACTGAATAGGATGGATCACTTTATGGTTGATAAATTCAAATTTGTACAGATGTTATGTCTTTAAATGTAGGGGTTTTTTCAAGATAGTAAATTATATTATGGTATGATTTCTATTAGCAGCAGATTATCTGAATAGATTAATATGCGGCTAATTTATGGGAAAGAGGGTTATAGGAATTAAAGGGTATAGTGGTATAGTTTAATTCCTATAACCCTCTCTCCCACAAATTAGCCGCATATCAATCTATGCCTCACCGAGCCTTCAGCTTACCTCTATCTGAGACAGATTTAAAAGAAGAATTAGACACAATAAGACTTATAGCACATAATAACGGGTACCCTCAAAATATAATCAACAATCTAATCTACAAAAAACAAAATAAGTCCCTCTTGAGAGAACTTTATCCCACTATTAGCGAGAAAAAAATTCAAACATACATTTCATTACCATATTCAGGTCAGTAGTAGTAGTAGTAGCTACTTATTTTACTAGGCAAGTAGGCCACAATGGGCCCTTTTTACCTAGGGACCTACAGTTTAGCGTGGACTCCGAACCACGGTCCTCGACTGCCAACTAACCCACCGCCTGGGCCTGCCCGGCTGCACCGCTAGCAGAGTGGCAAACCTCCTGGGTAGGTCTCTTCGACCCTCCACCAGGGCTTGCCTCTCCGCCTGCATCAGGCTAGCGGCCTTCCCGGGATTGTCTGTTGACAGCCTACCGACTGTTAGATGAGCTATCGTTCATCCATCCAATTGCCGGACTCGATCAGTGCTGCTTAACTTCACTGATCGAATATCGGAAATTAAACGGATGTCCATACCTCATTCCCATATTCAGGTCAACTCTCTTATTCAATTAGCAATACTTTTTCCAAATTTAATATTAAAACATCTTTTAGTTCTAACAAAAATATAGGCAGATATCTTTTCAATGCAAAACAAAAAAACTGATACCTCTAAAAAATGTGGTGTATATCGGTTAGATTGCACCGAAATGTAACGCCTCATATGTGGGTCAAACAGGTAGATCGTTCGGAGTAAGATACAGAGAACATATTCACACACAAAAACAACATTCCAACTTTTATAAACACCTAACAGATTCTGGTCATACAATTATTGATGACCATCAACCTAAAATATTACATATTTGTGAGAAAAGTAAAAAGCTTAATTTATTAGAAGTGCTAGAAATTAATAAATTAAACAGGAATAAAAATCACAATATATTAAACGACCAAATAGATTTAAATAATTCTCCGTTATTAAACTTATTCAGATAACCTGCTACTAATAAAAATCACACCATATAATTTACTATCTCGAAAAAACTACATTTAAAGACATAACATCTGTACAAATTATATTATCAACCATAAAGTGATCCCTCCTTCTATTCAGTTCAGTTTATATTTAAATGAAAGTAAAATCTGTGTATAATTTAGTTTACTTGAAAATGTCCGAATAGGATGAAACTAGTTGTAAAATAACAAATAAAGTGAAAATTAGACAAGTAATAAAAAGTGTTTACAATTTTTTAAATTAAAATATGTATATTAAAGTGTTGAATTAAATTGTTTATTGTAATAATATAATATTCTAAATAAAAACTTACAAGTTTATTTATTGTGATTCATCCCATGAATAAGCACTTATTTTACAACTACTTTGTAGTTATTTCAGAGACTTTCTCTGACTTAACGTGTATCACTTCAGCTACTGCAATCGATTACATACATTTGAAGAAAAATGTACAAATATCTTTTATTTATATTATGTATATTTATGTATATGGCAAATCATGTTATATTTACATTGCTTGCATTTACATGGTTAGAAAGATATCTCGCCATACACACTCATAAGTACAATAAAAAAATTATATGCAGTCAGTATAACATAAGAATTGCAATAAAGGTGAGAGTGGATCCTACTTAACAATCTCGTATTTTGGCAGTAGTCGCAGTCAGGAATTTGATTGTAACCCAAGTTGAACTCGGCGACATCGTCTCGTCTTCTAGCACGTTGTATATCAACGTATTCGCAGAAACTATGCAATCTTAGGCGTTGTGTGGGTGAAATGATATACCATCCTTCGAAGGGGATGTGAAGTGATGTCTGTTAGATGTTAGGCAAGTAAAAACTCTCTACTCTTCGATAGAGACGAGGTGCGGTAAAAATTCCAGGTTGGGGGTAGCTCATCTCCTGGCGTTGGTGATTGGCCTGGTAGCGGAAACAGGCCAAGGTTTAATAAATGAATTAAGAAAAATAAGGATGCAATAACTCCTTTATTTCGATACAGAATATTAGAGATACTTGCAGTGATTAAACGAGTAGTATTTAGGTAGGTATTTAGCAAAAAACTTCCATGCTTTTAATATTCTTTATAAGAAATTACCTAATAGTTTTCGAAGCACAAACTTCAGGAATGTGTAAAGTATGTAAAAAATAATAGAAGCTGCTTCTATGAACATAATTCGACAAATAACCATAACTTGGATACAGTGTTTAAGTTTCATTAAAAAAAGTTTATGCTTATATCTAAAACAAGACAAAAATTTGGCACACCGCCTTTCTATGTAAAGCTGCATTTACAATTCGAGTACAAAATAGCAACATAAAGCCATTGGCGTGGATACGGGGTTAATATACCACTTTTACAGAAATAAGTAGTACGCCACTGAATATATTTTTTAAAAATTATAAACATGGCAATCTGAAGAAAAAAGTGCTTTTGTAAAATTTTGATAGAACAAGCCGTTTCTCATTTATGTGTAGTTAAAATCTTTCGTGCAGACGTTTAAGTCCTGAAGTGGGTTGGAACCTTTGATGTGAAGAAATAGATCTATCGACCTATCGAGCCTCGGTTCACCCGTGGTATTGGTAGAATTTTTAAAGATATAGGTATAACAGTGGTTCATGCATCGGGAAATAAATTGCAACAAGTGTTAGGCAATTCAAAAGATAAAAGTGAAACAAACGAGGATTTACGAAATTAGCTATAAGCACTGTAATCAAAAGTATGTTGGACAGACTATACAATCAATTCAAACTAGATTCAAGGAGCATATGTCCCATTTCAAATATGGTAGAATAGATAAGTCTAGTGTTGCCCAACATGCGTTTGAGAACAATCATAGAAGAGATATTAGCAATTTAAAACTAGTTAGGAATGTAACAAATAATAGACAGCTGAATACATTTGAAAGCTTGGAAATCACAGAGTGTAAAAATCCCAAATAGCCCACCTTATTGAGTAGTGGGTACACGGTTCGCCGAACCGTGACAATAGTTTAGGTATAAATGAGATATATTGTTAGCATAAGGTTAGTTTTAATCATCTCTAGATGATGCCAACTTGATTGGCGAAACGCAAGTCGAGTGCAGTATATGGTGTTTTGGTGTCTCGTGGAAAACTACATCAGTGTCAAACGTTTAAGATCATCGTCTTAAAAGAAAATACTCATTTTCATACCACCATGAGAGAGGTAGAGTATACGGAGCGTTTTTTTAAAAGTGGTATCCCCTTTAGGTCTAATCCACATCAAGAAAAAATTAATACTAAACATTTTCAAATAAATTACTCAAACTGTAATCCACCTATCTCAATGCATTTCTCATACCGCGGCAGATATTTGATTTCTCATTACAAGTTTGCTCGATCCTTAAATCTAATTCCTCTCTGGTTAATACTGAAGTAGCATCAACCCTTTCTTTTAAATATCCCCAAACATAAAAGTCTAGTTTGTTGAGATTCGGTGGCCTGGGTAGCCGGGTCACTGGTTCAGCGCCATTAATAATTTCATGATGCATATCATTTATTCCTAAACGGTCATCCAACGCTGTGGATAATTTGCATTTAATAATTCTCTTACTCAACTATCGTATTGCAAATCGGGGGTAAATCCTCGATATAGTCAAGCAGGTCACTGGTAAAGAGCTCATGGAATAAGTGCGAGTTTAGTTTTGGGAGTAGCAAATGTGGATTACAAACGTCGTTGTGAATGTTCACAGAGAATTTATCTTGAAATGATCGAAGATGAACTTCGTGAGAATTTTCGTGGGCCGAAACATGAATATTGTGATAGTTCACTACTCCTGTTCTAGTGAATGTCGACTCATCTGTTCATAGAATTTTACGGAAAATATCAGGATTTCCATCTGCTGAATTTAAAAGCCACTGACAAAAATTTAAGCGCTTTTCAGCATCCCCAGAGCATAAATGTTGCACGGCCTGTAGCTGATAAACATGTCTTTCGTCATCTCGTAACATTCGTAATATTTGCGATTTCGATATTTGCAGTTACTGAACTACTTTGCGAGAGCTCAGCCTAGGATTATTATTAAAAGCTTGAACAATACGATTTCGATTATTATTTCTACGAATTCTGTTCGGTTCATTATTTATGCGCAAGCCAAAGTTGCGAACGGAGATGTGTTCTAATAAAGACGCGGAAATCTGAAAATCTATCTGGAATACGTTTTTGATACTGACGAACTGCTACCTTATCATTTCGTCACATAATCCATAACAGTAATGAATATCTGCATATTCCGCATTACTAAATAGCATAACTTTCACAGTACAAAGTAATAACACAATTAATCGCACTAATCTCAAAAGACACAGTTACAACAGTAATTGTTTCACAAAAAGACACCCTCCGACTGATCTTTTGAGGCAAAGTCGCAAGCGCAGAGGTAACTAACTGTATTTTTTTTAGATACCGAAGAAATCCCAAGAAAAAAAAAAAGAAAAATATTACTATATCTACGTAAGTCGTCTCTAGAATTTATCGCTACCTCCCAATCTCCACTGGTAAGTGAATAAACTTTTTTAATAATTATCGTCAATATTATTTTCTTGTTTTAAAACTGAATTCTACTATTTAATCCACTTTTTTCTGGTATCAGCTGGGATGACGTAGTTGTTTTAATAGATTTTACAATAATTTGTGTTCTAAAGCGTTGCATAATTTATTATATTTGTATATTAATATAATTAATCAGAAAAGAACATCAATACACGTATAACCAACTACTCGTAGGTAATTTTTTATAGTGAATATTAAAAGTGTCGACATTTTTTGCCAAATACCTTAACTACATATACATAAAAGCAAATACTAAAATATTAGATTTACAAAAAAACTATCACTGTCACTATCCAACTATAACACTATTAAAAAGACACTTTAGATAATTTAAAACAAAGCGGACACTGATTCATACTACTAGTAAAGATCAGAATACATCTTATATTTGTATAAACAATTTGCAGGTTCAAATTTATTGATAAACTTACTGAAATGAATTAAAATCCAACAATGTATTTTAATTCATTTATTTATATACTTTGAACAGATACGCATTTAAAACATTCCTTTATTTATTTTTAGAAAAAGGGTAGTTTTTAGAAATATTTTTTAATTTCATAATTTTTATGTTGCCAACAGTAATCTTTCTTGCTTAATATAGTTAATTTTAGTATATCATAATTAAAAATTAAAGAAGACATCCTTTGAAAAATGTAGAAAATCTTGTTTGTAAATTAACTAGGTTTGTGATTTATGAATTGTTGAAAAGAACTGTTTGTTTATAATTAATTTTGTAAAAGCTTATTTAAAATATTCATATTTAATTATGTTCTTAGGACTACTTATATGGGTTAAGAAACCTCTAGTTACATAACTGACTAGGAAGAAGAAAACGAGAAAAAAGTGATGTTTCATGTTACTGTCATTTTTCAAATATTCAAAAGTACCTAACATATTAAATTAATCACTGATTTTTTTAAATAATTCAAATTGTCGACTACAATACCTCAAGTAAGTTGTTTTCAGCTAATTATTATATTCATAAAGAGATAATTAAAAAGGGCAACTGTAATAATATGGTGCTCTGCTAAAGCACAAGAACGCTTTTCTTTTCTACAGTCACTTTTATATGACATGATACGTGAACCTAATACCCTTGATGTTTGACCGATATATTTTAACTCGCAATGTTGACAAGGAATACTATAACCACATTAGTCTTTTACCAGGGTTATCTTTGTCTTTTAGTTTGGTAAATAATGTACCTACTGATTTAATTTTTTTTGAGCGATTTTAACACTTGTTTCGTGTTTAAAAATGGTGAAAGTTCTTTGATGGATGGTATAGATCTATATGTTGAAGATTCAACTTCATGTACTAGGTCATCATTGTTACCCAAATTGTCATGGATTCTTGTGTTATATAGCATTTTTTTTAATAAATGTGGTGGGCATGAGTTATCTAATAAAATTTTGTATATTCTTTCTATGTTCTGATTCCGTAGGGAAGGGTGAGAAATTTTTTGGATTCTATTTTTCATAGCTAAAACCAGATTAATTTTCATCTTCTCAGTATGGTGGGAGTTGTGGTTCATGTATCTATCTGAGCTAGTTAATTTGAGATACCAACCTAGTATAACAGTGTTATTTGGTCTTCGTATGAGTTGAGTATCTAAGAAAGGTACCCTCATATTATTTTCTTTTTCGATAGTGAATCGTAAATGGTTGTTAAAGCTATTGAAAACTTCCAGAATTTCATTAATACCCTCATCCGGAACAGAATACATTAATCGGCTACATATTTCTTAAAAAAAAGGTAACTGAAAACTTTAGGTATACACCTCAATATATATATAAATATATATATATATATATATATATATATATATATATATATATATATATATATATATATATATATATATATATATATATATATATATATATATATATATATATATATATACATATATATATGTATGTAGACACACAGACACACACACAGACGCACACACAGATCCACACACAGACATACATATATATGTTGAAACTGCTTGTAATGATGCTGTAATTAGATAATGAAAATTCATATTCATTCTCTATTTTACCAATAATAATGAATACGCTAATAACGCTGTGGATTCTTCTATATTGGAAAAATCAAGCGTATCAGATATTTGTCACTAAATTTTCTTACTTTTTCTTCGGCGAAAAATATACCTAAATAACTTAAGCGTTATTTACAAAGTCAGTGTCCAGGATAATATTCCCTGGTAATGAAATAGGAAGGATTTTCAATCAAACTTTAATACAAAAAATAAAAATTAGGTGGCTTCTCAATGGCCCATCATTCTGTGTGAGTGGAAAGTTGAAGCTCGTCGAGTGAACGTCAAGAATCACTCGAACAGTGGTCGACCATGGCGATGGCCAATGATGGTCCACTTTGTAGAAGGATCTTAAGACAAATCTTCAGGTCAATACCAGTCACCTGTCCACTCGTCCTTCCTTTGATGAATTTGGATCCTTCAAGACTTCGAATTTTTACTTTCTTATACCTAATATAAGAAAGTATAGGTATCGTGATTTT
Organism: Rhamnusium bicolor; assembly: GCA_029963845.1. Classification (NCBI taxonomy): domain Eukaryota; kingdom Metazoa; phylum Arthropoda; class Insecta; order Coleoptera; family Cerambycidae; genus Rhamnusium; species Rhamnusium bicolor. The sequence continues at coordinate 317,485 of JANEYF010004209.1, forward strand.
TTTCAACCTCGAGATTTTGATTGATATATACGTTTTGAACTCTCCTGAATCCACTCTGACTGTTTTCCGAATGATGTCTGTTGGTTCGTGTGTGTGTGTATGTGTGAATGTATATGTGTGTGTAGCCGCAATAACTCAAAAAAATACTAATGGGCGACTTCCCAATTAAGACTTCCATTAACATTTTAGATAACACATTAAATTTGGTGAATGTGGTACTACCAGAAGAGACATGAATAAAAGAAGAAAAAAATGTACAATTTCGGGAAAAGAAATTTTAAAATTTTATTTCATTTCTGGACGAATCTTGACGAATTATAATGAAAAAACATAACTTTATGGAAAAATATCTGTCTGCATGTGTGCAATATCGCGATAGAAGCCACAGTTTTTGAGATAAAGCTCTCAAATTTGGTACACATGTTCCAAAGGCCAAAGACAATGAAAAATTCGGTGATGAGCAAAATTAGCCAGTTGAAAGGAGGTCCACGGGACCCAAACTTTTTTATATTTGCCTTTACAAAAAAATAAATTTTTGACGCAAAACTATAAATCATGTCTACTATATCAAGCCAATAAAATATATTCTCCAAGTACTCAAGTAAAGCTGATGTAAACTGAAATTTTTTACACATTTGACCTCATAAAATGGGGTTAGGATCAGTTTAGCAGTTTGACATTTGAAATATTTAATTTAGTTACAAAAATGTCAATGTCAATAAGAAGAAATTATTAAAATATATGACATGAATTATTGTTGATAGTATGGAAGGACGCTGATAATTAATTATTTAAAAATTTTGATAAAACATTTCAAGGTACCCTATTGAAATTTAATTGAGGTAAGTGAAGAATTAAATAAAATGATTTTTTTATATGGGGATGACATATACTAGTACAAGAAAGTTATGTGCTAGCCTCATATTTAAATATTATTGTAAGAAAATAAATTACAAAATTTAAAGATTGAATGTAAATAAAATTTCTCTAGACACTACTGAATTCACTGTGTATGAATCTTAAAGGCTTAACTCTGGATCTGGATCTGGATATTTTAGAATATTCTGGTGATTTTAATATGAGAAAATGTGAATTGATGTGTCAACTTATCAGCTTTTTTCTCCTTTTTTGCTTTTTTCTGACCATGCTTTTTATAGACAAACCTGACCGTTCATAATCTGGAAACCGCTTTTTTTCCCAACATTCTTTTTCTTCTAACTTTTTTGGTAGGAGGACCCCGAACTTCCACTTCAATCCCCGTTAAACCCTTCTATTAAGTTCGAATTTCTTAATTTCTAAACCTTTAGAATTTTCATTTTCATTCGTTGTGATTCTACCATTTTTCTATGATTTAGAGGAAAATTTTCGTACAGGGTCGGGGTGGCCCTCGGCTGTCTCGTCCCAAGCAATGAAAATTCTCTCGTTGGTAAGTAGTCGTTTTCTGTTGTTTATTCCAACTCAGTTCTTAAAAACATTTTGATTATGGTATCTAGAATTCTTGGTCACACCCATAAAGGAGCATGATTTTTGAATTTAATTTTCATATGGGTACCTAGGACCCTCTAATTGATCTTTTTACTATATTTTGATTAGCCAGGGTTTTAGCCCAGACTCCAGCGCTTTTTTTTAAGCTAAAAATGTTTAAAATCGGGAGGAATTGGAAAAAGTATCGAATTTCTTGAAATGTGTTATTCTCGTGGAGGCTGTGACACTAATGAGATTATTTTTTAGCACTGTTAAACTTACTGTAGATAAGGGATGAATAAGTGTTTGGGAACTAAAATGTTTGTTTATATAATAAGTAAACAAGCTTAAAGTAGAAAGGAACGAAAGATGTAAATAGGTTGATAATTTTAAAATATCTAATGTACCTATCATAAAGTTTTCATTTTATTAATTAGATTGAAATAACAAGAGTTTAAATTTTCAGTGTCTTTTCTTGAATTTACTGATTCGAATTTTTTAATGTTTATCATTTCTTGAAATTTTCTTTTTTCTAGATTAGATTGTTTACCTATCACTGAGGTTTCGTCAAAGTTAAATTCATGATTTAAAAATTTACAATGTTCTACCAAAGATGTGATATTAAGCTTATTTTTGTTTTTGACATCTCTCATATGTTCTTTTTTCCTTGTTTTTAGATACCTACTTGTTTGACCTATATAACTTTTATTACAATTTTTACATGGTATTTTATGTATTAAATTCGATTGTAAGTCTGTTGGTGTTATAGTTTTTAATTTGGTAAAAAAGTTCTTTTTGATTGTATTTTCACTTTTTAAAAGCTATATTTATTTTGTTTGACATGAGGACCTTTCTTAGTTGTAAGTTTTTTCATGAAATTGGGGACTGGATAAATTTATAGCTCTGTGTTTTAAATTCTTAATTATATTAAGTTTAGTTTTAATCGAATGTTGGGAATTGAAATTTAAAAATCTTTCTGAAAAGGTTGGTTTATGGTACCAATCAATAAGTATTCTATTCTCAGGTGTTCTTATAATTTCTGTCTAAAAATGAAATTTTGTTGTTATTCTCAATTTCAATTGTAAATCGTAACTTTAATTGTGGTCTGGAAATTATTATTATATTTAATAATGTTTCACAAAGAGCCAACCGCAGAATCAGTTCAATGGATTAAAAATTTATATTTGACCAATTTATTCAATATTTTGATGACAATTTTAAAAATCTATATTTATATTACATACACAGGAAGATGTTTGTTGACAGCGTTAATTCAAAAAAATACTACCAAATGAGATGCCAATACACGTCGACATAACTACGTGTGTTAACACCAATAATATGTAAATGAACAATATAATATTCGCAAAATCTAAAATTTCATTAAATTAACTTATGTTGGTTTTAATATTTAGATGGTTGTATCTAAATAAATATTTCGTTATCATGTCGCCAACATTTTTAAGTAATTATACTAAATATGTTAATAAAAATGTAAATACACCTCAAATTCCTGATTCTAGCAAAACCATCGATAATAATTAGAATATAAGTAATTAAAAATATACAGTGATAGACAGATATCTTTATCATTTTCAAACTGCGATAAAAGGTAAAGAAGCGAAAGGTATACAGAGTTGTGTTTATATAATAAAGTAAGCTTTGGAGTTTTGTTTCATTGTATTTTGATATTTCAAAATTAATACGTATTCTATTCAACAAAGAATAATTTCTGTCGAGAATTTCATCAACGATGTTTTCGACGTCATTTTAATTTAAAAATAAATTAGGTATCCTCTTCTTGATAAAAGTTTAAAATATAGAGTGAATTGAAAAATAATAACGCTGAAAAATATTTATTTGCTAATTATTATTTACTAGTTTTACAAAACTTATCATAGGTAAGTACAACATATATCTTTTTAAATAATTATTTTCCCTGCTATTTGCCAAAACGCTGTAACTTAGATTACAAAACAGATAATATGCACATTATGTTCAGTGTGACTGATTCAATAATGTTATTTTTAATTCCAACTATTCTGTTCAGTAAAACCAACAATAAATAAAACAAAAGGTACACATCAGTTGAACAATCACTGTAAAAACTTTAAAACATCCACCGACATGTGTTTCTGCTCTTAGCTTCGTCAAGATAGCTCATTTAAAGGACTGAGTCAGTCACACTGAACATAATGTGCATATTATCTTTTTTTGTATCCAAGTTTCAGCGTTGTGGCAAATAGCCGGGAAAATAGTTGTTTAAAAAGATATATGTTGTACTTGTTTATGATAAGTTTTATAAAAGTAGGTATTATTTGTCATTTTAATGTTCAAAATTGTCTCTCAAAATTTGCCATAAAAAAGAATTAGTTGAAAAGTTCAGTGTGTGACGGAAAACGAACTGGAGGTTCTAAATCGGTGTGTACTGTTGAAAACTATGAACAGCTAAAACTGGCTATTATTCCGCAATACGCATCAATTGAACTGAATTTATCAAGCATATGTGTGCGGCGAATGCTACATAAAACGGAATTTCATTCCTACTAAATGGCTCTTGTCCAAGAATTATTCAAAAATAATAAACTTTCTCATCTTCAATTTTACGCTTCTTCAGGGAATATGCTGATGTGGTGGAACGTCTTTTTATGACTTATGAGTGATGAGGCTCATTTTCACTGAAACAGCCACTTTAATAGGCAAAACTTTCGTTATTGGGCTATGGAAGATCCATGCAATATTTACCAAAGTCCACTCCATTCACCTAAAGTTACGATATGGTACGCAATTTCAAGCTCAGGAATTATTGGACATTACTTTTTCGAAGAAAACTGCCATCCTGTTACGGTAACTTCTTGAGGATATGCGAATATATTACGAAATTTGTTTGAACAATTGCCTGAAGACGACAAGACGGCGTACTGCTCAAGTCATACGGCAAGAATTTCCATAGAAATCCTGTGGGAACTTATTCTGCAACGATTATTTCACTTGGCAGAGATTTACCTTGGCCAGACAGATCGTCCGATCTAACTATATCCGATTTTTTCTTTTGGGTTACCTCAAGCACAGAATATATAAAAATAGGCCAAGAACTCTTGATGACCTTGTAATGAATCATACGCATGTTCATTACTATAGTTTAGGAAATTCCCGTTAGTATTGTGCTGTCGCGCACTTCCTGCCGACATTTGATGAATCACGCAGTCACGCAGATGTTCATTTCTAGAAGTTTCTGCAATTACCGTTTGGCAGGTGCTGCCACGTACTTCCTGCCGCCATGAAATATTGACGTCACCAAGGCCAGGATTTTGGTATAAATAGAATGGCCGTAGCCGAGGAAAGGCATTCAGTTTTCTGCTGACAACTATCTTCAGCGTGTTAAGCTGGGTAGTTGAGGAGTCTTGAGCGTGTTGAGCTTGACTCCATTTGGTTAGAAATCAGAATCCGACGACGACGCCGCCCGGCTGAATATCTGGTAGCATCTTGGGGTTTTGAGCGTGCTGAGCTCGACCTCCTGGTGTTGGTAGCTATTTTGCCGCTCTGCACCGCCGTCACCCGTCTAGTAATTATATATCGCCGTGAGTTTTCAGCGTGTTGAGCTGGGCCCACTGTTGGTAAATAGTTGCTAAACCAACCGCCGTCACCAGTCCCCTAATTATTTATTGCAGTGAGTCTTCAGCGTGTTGAGCTGGGCCCGCCGCCGTTAAATAATTTTCGAACTTACCGCCGCATCGAATCCTAGATGTTTTACTTCAGTATTTGGAGCTGAAGCCCACCGTCACCGTGAATTCACCGAATTACACTCCACGTAAATTAATTTCACCGATGTAAATAATATTTGTTAACTGTACTTGACTTGGTTTTATTGTTGAAGAATCTGATTTTATGTTTATTTAACTTCATGTTTTGGATAAATGTTACTTTAATAAAATAAACTCCGCTCCGTTACGAATACTTTGGTCTTTCTTATTTACAGCTAACAGGAATCCTGGATTAATTATCCAAACCAGCTATCCGAAAGCAAACACTGTTACGACGCCCAAACATACCTCGCTACATATTTTGGGCGTCCGAACAGACACCGTTACAACCTAAAAAAGAGAAATAGAGAATGAAGTTCGCATAATACCGAAGCACATGTTGCATACTGAAATGGATAATTTTGTACAGCGTTCAGAAATGGAGGCCATTTGCTGCATACCATTTTTCATTGATAAAACTCCCCTCTTTTTTTAGTGTTAACTAATAACTATAGTTTTTATGTTATTGTCAATTAAGCAATAAAGTTTCAAAATGATAACAGACATTTAGCTCTCGCTGTATTACGTGTACATAATAATTGTGGGCTATTGAAAATTTCCTTAACCACCAATATTAAATCTAATTTCCTTAATCATCATATGATTAAAAATATACTTAAATAAAATATAAAAAATAAAATTAAAATGGAATAAACTTAATAAATTACATTTAACCTGTCAGAAAGATATATTAGGCTTTTGACTAATTGAAATAATATACACATAAATGTCACAGCATGTTCTCGATAAGAATGTACTATGTAAACAAAATTATTCTCAGAGTTTGTAATTTAATTATATTTGTTATTACAAATTCCGTATAATAATAGAAACAATTTTCATATTTAAAACCACATTTTTTCGTAATTGTGTTAATTCATTTATGTCATCAGTGCTTATCATTCTGAATAGATTGATATACGCGTTAGTCAAAGCCATTTCCGCTGTTGTATTGGGATTTTTTTTGTTCTATCTTGGCTATGCATGTCCATATCTGCAGACATTTTGATTATATTAAGAGTTGTGTACCACCTCCAACTGATAGCGGAAGTGAAATTCTCTTTTCTGCTTAATACGGGACATCCTGTATATTTTCACGGATTTAGATAGGGATCCTAAATATAAATTCAACCCCCGTGGAATGACAGCTAACCCGTTAATTTTTTAAATAGAATGAGAGTGCGTATGATACCTCATTTAAAATGATTTTTAATTCTCAATTCAGCAATATAATGTTTTTAAATTTTGTGTATTCTTTATCAAGAAAATTAAATCTAAAAATGTATTTTTGTAATGTATGCAATCAAGCAAGAAACCCTAAATTGTTTATGCCTTTATGTAACAAATATCTATCAAATCTGACTACATTTTTTGTTTTGTATGCTTACATCTGTGTGAACTTATGAGTCTAGTTATTTATCGTCTATTGTCAAGTTGATATGACGGGTGATTATAAAGTACGGGATATATTTCAACTTATTATATATTCTTAACAAATCAAATGAATAACAAAGAGTAAATGGAATCTAGTTGCTTACATAATGGGATTTCTGATGTCAAACACTAGTTACCGCAAATGCTCGATATGACCTCCATTTTGTTGTTGTAAAATTACCAACCGTTCCTCCAAATTGTATACAGCATTATTCAACATTTCTAGTTGAATTGCACGAATTTGCTCTCTAATACTGTCCTTTAATTCCTCCAGCGTTGTTGGCCGTGTTCTAAACACCAAATTTTTGAAATAACCCCACAGCCAGTAATCCGCTGGGTTAATATCAGGCGATCTTGGTGGCCATGAATTTGCAAAATGTCTGCTTATAACACGATCTTGAACAACCGCAGTTAACAATTCTTTAACTGGTCGGTAAATGTGCGGAGGTGCTCCATCCTGCATAAAAATCATGTTTTCAATTCCTTCGTGCTCGTTTTGCAACTGTGGAATTGCATAATCCCTTAACATTTGCAGGTATCGTTTACCAGTAATAGTTACAGATACGGCCTCCCCATTCTGTATTTCCTCGAAAAAGTATGGACCAATGATGAAATTAGCTGTGAAACCGCATCAAATGGTGAAATTTTTGTCATGAAGGTCTTGCTGAACGATTTCATGTGGATTTTCTGATGACCATATTCGACAGTTTTGAGTATTAATTCCACCATTAAGAGAGAAATGGGCCTCATCTGTCCATAAAATACGGGATAACCATTCAAGTTCAATTTCCATCTGAGCCAATACGTGTAATGAAAAATCGTACCTGAGAGCAAAATCTGCATCCTTTAATTCAAACAGCAGTTGCAGTTTATAGGGATACATTTTTAGGATTTTCCGTAAAATTTTCCAAACCGTGGTGTATGGCATTTGTAATCGTTTTGATATCGCATTCACACTACTGATTGCTAGCAGATTAGTATTGGCTACGTTTTGATTTTCCTGTTCTTTCAAATTTGCTAATCAAATTATGAGACGCCTTCATTTTGCAAGGCCCTGCTCTCAAACCCATTTTCGTACGAAATCCTCGTAATCCGGTAGTGTAATTTTTACCGCCTTCATAATAACATTGCACTAAACCAATTCTTGTTTGCAGATCCATATTGAAATTGTTACAATTTACGTTACGCGAAATTTATTTTGAGAACAATTCTCTAAATTACGATTATTTCGTTTGACACTTGTATCAATAGTTGTCACGACAATTCTTTCATTTTCCATAGATACACTAAAATCCAATTATTGAGGCAACTAGATTCTGTTTACTTTCTGCTACTAGCATAATTTCTTAAAACTATATAAGAATTTAAAATAGACCCCTTACTTTATGATAACCCCATACTTTGATTATTGTTTTAAAAATGAGTGTTTCGCAAACCCAAAGAATTGAAATTTTGTTATTATTAGCACGTGGTGATACAGCAGGAACTCAGAAGGGGGTATGTGAAATCTTTAAATAAGTCCTGACATCTGTCGCATTTCTCAGTATATATTTAGTAGAATAGAACAAAACTTTTGTCAATTTGGAAATGTCAAAGAATTTTCTAAATCTGGTAGGAAATCCATTTTAGATGATGAAAATAAGGAGGAGAATCTACATAAACCTACAAAACAAGTTGCCGCCGTCTATATTGTCAAAACGTCTATATGGTGTCTTCTAAAAGAAAAGAAAAATACCACCCTTATAAAATTCATTTGGTTCAAGAACTTAACGACGAGGATCCTGATCGCCCATTGAAATTTTGCTAAAACATGGCAAATAGATGCCAAGAGGATCCATTATATTCTTTTTCTGATAAAGCAACATTTGTCTTAAATGGAACAATCAACAAACAGAATGTAGATATTAAAGTAAAATAAATCCACATTGGATGATGGAGGCTAATACTCAATATCTAAAGAAAGTGAACGTTTGGGCTGGAATTATAAATAATCAAACTGTCGGACCATATTTCATTCATAGCACAATAACTGGCGCGTGTTACTTTCTTGCACAATTTCTTAATTCCAGAGTTGGCTACATTATGAAATTAGTAGAAACATTTGGTAACAGCAGGATGGAACTACACCACATTATTCATTGGAAGTAATTAATCAAGTTTATCCCAATAGGTGGATGGGTAGACGTGGTCAAATTGAGTCCCCAGCCCGTTCTCCCGATTCGACCCCGCTTAAATATTTTTATGAGGGTTATTTAAAATCGAGGGTCTACTTTGACAGGCCAAATAACGTCGATGATCTAAAAAACAGAATAAGGCAAGGAATTAATCAAATCACCCCGAAAATGATACAAAATATTTTAAAAGAGTTTCACCAACGCTACTATTATTATCAAGAAGCAACTGGCTTCCAATTTGACATTTGATTTAAACTGTTTCATGTTAAACTTTTGTTTACAATAAATTTAGTTATATTAAAGATGTAATATTTTTCACTAAAAAATAGAAAAAATCAAAAAACCTTGTTGAATAGAGAATTAAAAATCTTTTAAAATAAGCTATCACACGCACCCTCATTCCATTTAAAATTTTTAAAAGAGTGGTTATCACTTCAAAGAGGTTGAAGGGAGAAATATAAAATTCTGCTCAAATAATGTCGTTTTAGAAATAAAAATTGACTTGTTCCAGGGTTTTATTTAAAAATCGAAAATTACATAGAAAATTAATTTATCCGTTACTTACACTGTATAAACATTTGTCTTTAGACCCTTTATTTCATTCTTCTGCATTATTTACGGATGGAGTTAGATATAATGGGAATGGCATTATAAAGTTTCATAAAATCACTTACAGGCCGATGAAAATCCTCACGGAATAATTGAGTCGGGGCACCAACAACGTTTGGGCTGGAATTGTCGACGAATTTTTAATTGATCCATTTGTTTTACTCCGAAGGATTTATGGAGAATCTTACTTAAATTTTCTTTAAAATGATTTGCCACTTCTAATAGAGGTGAGCAATACTAACATATTTTCTTATGCACTATGGTACTCCACCTCATTTTTCTTGATCGTACGAAGATATTTCGATGAATATTCTCCTATTCTATTCGATAGATAGGTCGTAGGAGACCGATAGCATGGCGTCTCGCTCCCCAGACCTCAATCTATTTATGAGGTAATTTAAAATCTTTAGTTTATGCTCTTTCTATACCTGATGAACGAACTTTTCTTTATAGGACCGAAGAAGGGTGCCAGAAATTTTATTAGAATCCAGGAATCTTTTTAAGAGAGATTAAGAGGGTCTATGAGAAGACGTACCGAAATGTAGACACAGGAATGTCATTTCAAACACCTCTTGTCTTATTAAAATTATCCCAATAATTTTACACCATTGTTAAAATTGTCTTGTTTCGTTTGTGTTTCCTAATAACATTTATTTTAATAAAAAATAATAGATTTGTCCAGTTTGTGCTTTTTCAATTTTGACGCTACTACTTAGAACAAATTAGGCCAATAACAACCCCATCTACGCAAAAAGTCAAGAAATCGTTTTTGTTCAAAATTAAATTTACATTCCAAAAGTTGCAAAAAGAATTAGGTGGCGTGCCATAATTCTTGGTGAAAACGTAACCGACATACCCCCTGCATCACTGGCTAAAGTTGGCGCTTAATTTTTTCACATTGAATATCATGTTATGTGTTGTACACATAAAATTCCGTTTCAGTCCTCGCCCTGTATCTTGGAAGAGAAGGACAAATGTTTATATGACAAAATATTCTTAAATTTGGACAGGGAACACTTTCCTTTGTTTATGGTATTCCATTATGTTACAGCCTGTATAATTTGTTATTTATAAATATCTGCCGAACTTCCTAGTCATGGAATTTTAGTCTTGGAAAACCTAGAAAGTCATAGAATTTCCTAATTATTTTTGATGGGATCCTTGATTTGCAGTTGGAAACATTTTCAAGGAATATTAAGGTGAGGGTCACGGTCAGAAAAAACAAACAAGGTTGTCTTGCCCCAGACACAGACATTTAATTATAGATGCATATAAATTGCTAGTACCTACACGTAAAGCAATTGAACTTAGTAGGATAGTTGATGAAAATTTATTAATCAAATATACTCGATCTGGTTACTTTGTGTGTAACAAGAATTCTTTTTAAATTACAGATGTACCTAATTGTTTAAGCATTTTTATCCATAAACAATTTGTCACTAAGATGGTTCATCTCTTTTTTTGTTTAATTATCAAATTAGACAGGTTTCAATAGATAAATATTTGGTAATTTTCTAGAACACGCACTTTTGCAACTTTTCGAAATTTTTTGCATAAATTTACTCACAAACGATGTAGTAACATTTTGTGACATTAGAAATGTTGTGCAAATAATAAATAAGCCAAGAAACTTACGGGATCATGGAGCGAATAGGGGTGCTGGGTGGGTAATAACGAGCCAAAAATGACTGATATTTTGTTAGTGTATTTGAAATTGTATTTTTTTTTAGGGTAAGGGATATTTTTTTGTTTTATTTGAAATTGAAACACACTTAAATCATCCTTAGACGTTGGCACTAACCTTATTGAACACTTAGGATAACTGTAATGACACGGTACGATGCCATATCGATGAAAAAAGTACCCGACACTTATCACAACGAGGCACAGGTGAATCTCTATTAACGCAACTCGACGCGCCCGCTGTTTCCGACATTTTTTAAACAATTATATTGCAAATTATATTGAAATATATTGATCGCCAAATTCAATCGTCACGCAGTAACAAAGAACTGAAATGGCGTCTTCATGAAAAATGCCGTCTAAGCATTGAGTAAGCGTCCCTATACGCCTTCAACCAATCAGCTCTCACCTTTTTGTTTATACTAACCCGAAAACCTTTTTCGCGAAGACTTTATTAAAAAGAAAATTGTCAACATGAAGTTAAAATTATCTCAAACGTACTCGCTGAGCCTCACGTGAATCCCCGTGATAGATGTACTTTATTTCAAGAGGTGAAATTAATAAAATGGGATTTCATTCCTCAGTAATCATTTTTGGTAATGGATTTCTGGAAAGGGACCATTATTAATCAGTTTGTCTACCCTTTCGTAATAGTCATCTTTATATAAAATAGCAACCTTATTACTTCTTTCAGCTTTTAAATGAAATCAATATTTTCTCTCGCAACCGTTTAATAATTTTTCTATCCTTTGTGGATTGTGACTTTCTATTTACATTAATCACAATATTTGTAGAGATTTGATTCCTGCAAACTTCTCTGACAAATCTTTTAGAGAAAACAGGAAGGTATTGAATGGATTTTTCAACACTTGCAACAGTCTCATCTAGCATGCCTTCAGAGGCAGGTAATGTAAAAGTTAATCCCTTGTTAAAAAGACCAATAATTTCTTCTTTATTAAACGATTGTGTTGAATGATTTTTTACAATAGTCTAGCATTTAAAATATGAAAGTTGGAAGGTATAACTTTTTTACAGAAAAAGCCTCGTCTTATTTGCATCTCAGACACCAAATTTAATATAAATTTCATGTATCTTTTGGTTAACAGACTCTATTAGGATGATGCTATATAGAGAACCAACAGTACTTGAAGTCAAACCTCGATTTAACTAACTCATTTATATCCAGTGATCTTCAAGAATTAACAAGGTAACGTGCTATTGGTTTTTATTTTATTTCTTCAAAACTTACGAAATTTAAAATGTGTTGAAAACTGTTTCTAAGAAAAAGATATAAAGACCGAATAAATATATAAAATATTTATAATATCTTTGATTATTTTAATTATTCTAATTTAAAAATGAACATGTGCCCACCAATCGCAGTAAAGGTTTTGTTAGTAAATGCAGAAAAATCTGATGTCTATTAATTTGGAGTCTAAAAAAATAGTTTCCATTACACATGGGCATGGTTAAAGTTTGTCGTCGTAATTTTGAAACACTCTGTACATTTATGAACAAGAATTTTATGTAAATTGAAATTATTGTGTTCATTAGCCATTACTTTTGACAGTATGTAGGATATGCAATATATCGGAAACGAATGCCTTTATTTATGTATATTTTGATTTTTGAAAGAAATTCATCATCTAACTCCACATGCAATAATTATATATCGATAAATCTTACATCCTGTATTAACTTATGTCACAGATAATCTCTGTGCTTCAATGGGACAGTTCATCAAACGGATATAAATTAATAGGGAATTATAAATGACAAATCATTTTAATAGTGCTCATGGACCTGGCAATAAAACGTAAGAAAGTACGTCATAATTTGAATTTAAATTCAGGAAGGGCAACTTTGACATACACGGAAAACGTTCATTTTCATCGAAATGAGAAGTACTCGCTGCGAATATTAAACCACTTGCTACACACATTATGGCTGCGTCACCTTAACAATAATTATTACAATATCGTTCGGGATTGGTGTATATTATATTCCACATGTTTTTAAGTTAAGGTAGGCTGTAGGAAAATCGGAGTTTTGTTGGCATAATTAGCACTCAATGATAATGAGATAGTATTGCGGAAAAAACAATCGAAATGTTTCATTTTACCTTTGTAACCGAATATGATTTACAGGAAACAACGACTCAGCGGACAAAACCTGCGTTGAATTAAACTTGCAAGTATTGTTTAGTAGCTAAGATTATTTGTCAATTCCTGACTAGACACAGACCCGTTTCAAACTTGTTATGATCTCGTCAGTATGCCATAAGTAATGGAAATGCCATAATTAATGGTTTAATTCAGCGCAGGTCGCGGCTTTTTTCCGTTGAATAGTTGTTTCCTGTAAATCTTATTCAGTATAGAGTTTAGATCACCAGGGCTAGAGTTCGCAGCTCTTGGCACCTGCTTTGCAGGCCGCTGTCAGTCACTAAAACATCAGTGATGTGTAACTGGTAGTAGCACTGACCACTAGAGGTGTACATATCGCTAGGGCTGTCAAAAATGTTCCGTGGGACAGTGGCGTACGCGAAATTAACTAATACGAGAAACAATAAACTGTTACAATTTATAACAATGTATGTAAAACTTACCCTCTTAACTAGCTTGATGAACTAGCTTGCTTATCACAAACTGGAGAAGATGTGTAGCCATTTTGCAGCATCAGGTATATTTCTATGGTTGTCTCTATGATGTTCGCTTTGGTGAAAATATATTCTTATATTTTGAAAACGACCGTTCGACATCTACTGATGTAATACACGCATACGTAAAATAGTCTTTGAACGCACTTAACGGATCTGGGGCTGGACCATCACATATTTGTCTTAATTTGGTAAAACCGGAGTCTTTATTTAACACACTTGCGAACTTTTCTTTAACGTGCTAATTTGTTGCATCACCTATAGCGTGTAGCAGTAGATTTACTTCGTCCACTATTTGCAGTGACTCCGCTAACGACAACGTACTGTTTTCTAATTTTTTTATGCTTTTATGTAATGGTTTATAGTTCTTCGCAATATTTTTTAAAGCTGTTGCAACGGAAATATCTTCGAATTTTGTCTGGCTTTCCTTAATAGCTGTAGCCTCATCTGGATTGAATTGTAGTATCACAGCTTTTATTTGTTGGAAATATTCAGCATAATAAAAAGCTGCCTGCAACCATGTTCCCCAACGTGTAAGAATGGGCTGTGGTGGTTCAGAAATACCGGGACACTTGCTATGAAATGCACGGAGACGTTTAGGAAATTTAAGAAACACTTTTTTTTGTACTTGCTATTGCAACTCATCCATGCATCCACCTCTGGAAAACCTTTTCGAATAGTTTCTGCCACAAGATGTAAAGCATGCACTTTACACGTACCATGTATAAACGTACAACCTTGTTCTTGCAAAGAACGGCCTATCGAACGCATTGTCACGGCGCCATCAGTCACAAACATCAACACTTGACTTTTTGACAGTTCAAATTTTTCTAACGTCTCCAGCACCACCTTGGTAATTATTTCGCTAGTACACTGACTTAGTCTTTCGTTAGCTAGTAACAGTGGAACTGTCAGTTTAAGAGGGTCCAGTACTCGTACTATAACATTTAAAATATATTTTTTTTTACAATCTGTTGTCTCATCAACAGATAACCACAGCCGTGTATTTTTTAATTCACATTTCATCTTATTTACCATGTCTACGTGTACAGTTGGTAGATAAAGTTGTGCGATTTGGTAACTTCACCTGGGCATTGTATTTATTCCAGAACTCTCGAAATGGTTGTTTATCGAGTATGTGCAGCGGAACATCACAGCAATCAGCATTAATAGTAAATCAAACATAAACTGTGTTGTCGAAGGCACGTCATTTTTTTTTATTTTTATGTTGTACACTATTTACGTGAAGTCCACAATCACGCTTATCCCAGCACATCAAATCCTTCTCGCACACTTTACAAATTATTTTAGCACCATCATAGAATAAATCCGGGAATTCACGTATGAATTTATTCAATTCGTCAGCAAATGGCCGTTTTCTACCCCTGCGTACGTCTACCATGCTTTATTATTAAATTAATATCAACAATACAGTACAACAAATAAAATAACACAAAAACAATATGCAATACGCCCAAGTGATTTAACGTGTACACAACTCGAAAGCTAATAATAGACTGGACTGGAGAAAGAGTTTCGCGGTCAAGGTGAATGCCGGCGACAGTAAATACATCTGTACTCTACGACCATAATACACAGAAACGATTTGCAGCTTTACTTATCACTCACTAGGCCTTTGTAACTATGGTTTTACTCAGTAGCTTGCACCAAAAAATCGAAATGTATTGTTTATTAATAATTTGTCATTGCTGTCATTGCAAACATCATTTCATAATGCTTACTCAAGCTCAAAGGGGCTTTGCCATTGCAAAGCTTGAGGAAGGCTGGTCGTTACAACATGTGGGGGAAAATATATTGCCGTAAAATCACCATTTTCGATTCCAAATGTGCATAGTAACTCATGACATGACGCAAGTAGGAAAGAAGATCAACACAAGCAGACGCCGCACGAGCAGCTAGTACACTTTATCGCTAAACAAACTTTTGCTGCTGCAAAAACTGCAGTGGGAGAGACGAACTTCTTTGCATCGGAAATAACGGCAAGGAAAAGGTTAAGAGAAGGAAGCCACTTCAATTATTGTTCGGTAGCCAAAAAGTTGCGGTTGGGCAAGGAAAATAAAGTCAGAAGAATACAAATTGCAAACGAATATCTAGATCGGGCATCAAATTTTGGGACAGTATAGTATTTTCTGAGGGAAAAACTGTTCAATCTTCATACAAGAGGCAATTGATGGTCTACCAGCCAAGACGACGAAAATTTGAGTAGACCTACTTGCACAAAACTAAGAATATTGGGAGATTTCCTGTCCATGAGGATGGGTATCTACTGGAGCATCGGGAGCGTTACATATTGTTAATGGTCGCTTAATCAAGCAGATATATATGGAAATATCCGATAATATAATGCTTCCGTCTATGCAAAATCATTTTCCCAATGATTTCATCTTCCAATATGTAATATTCCTACAATTTATAGTTTCACATTATTTATAAAAAAATCTTTCTCACTTTTAGGATAACTCATCTGTGCAGACAGTTCTAGTTGTGACAAATTGGTTGGACGAAAATGATATTCAAATTCTTCCTTAGGCGACAAAAAGCCCTGATCTGAATCCGATAGAGAATATTTGTAAATATTTTACAAAAAAAATTAATTTAGACCTGAAAACTACAATTAATTGGAAGAATTTGCAAGAAAAGTACACTATATCAAATTTGATCGGTTCTATGCGTCGAGGACTGCTGAGCATTTTCGACTGCTACGGAGTATCAACAAAATATGAGAATTCTGTTTTTTGTTACAATCAAAATAAACTTTCTTTTCCATGTTTGATTTACTTAAAACATGCTTTGATTTTTAATACGCCAATCAGAGTGTTATCAATGTCAGGTTTTACACAAACATCCAAATTGACGCAAAGTAGCTGTAGCTGGTAACTCGATAAAAAATAATTACGATGTTTCTGGCCGCTATAGTATATTTAGAAAGAGTTTCTCGACATAAATTCGCAATCTTATCTTTGATTGAAAGCCAAATGAAGAAAATGACAGTAACATATTAGAGAGCAATCACATGGACCTGTCACTTCTGTAATTTTGCTAGAATATCCAACTAAATAAAATAATATCAACGCTTACTCTAATTTAAAACATCTGGAATGGAGTATACCCAGTATACTTTACTTGAGGTTCATTGCTAGACATGTTTTAATTATTATTCCACAAGGTGAAATGGCCGGGGTTGTTTTTTTAATAATAATATGGCACACTAATGGCTACTGCAGGTGTAAACAACAACAGTATCAAGGAAATTCTGTCTTGTAAGGAATTGCTTCAAGCTGCATTTTAATTAACAACCATACCATACTGAACGATATAAAACTTACTATTTTATGAATCTCGAAATTTTTCATATTCTTGGAAAGCCACGCAATATGAACAATTAATTATTTGATGTGGATTGTTTACTGTATCCGGTCGATTTATTCAATAATTATTTCAAGTACTTTGTTATTGTGAGAACCGACTTGAAGCTTAATAATAGGAGTGAACCTGAATAAAAAGTCATAACATTCTATCACTATTACTATTATTTATTTATGAAGGTGGTTTTTACACGCGAACTAAATATTTATTTTCTTTTATTTTGGACTTACGTTTCATCATTTTAAGAAAATATATTGATCACAAGCTGATTCTGTGTCACAAGTCAGTATCAAAATTTTAACAAATAAATGTTAGAATAAAGATTTTTCACTTGTGTTTCTGATTTCTGATACACCAGCGACAAAAAGTACGTAAATTAACAAGGTGTTTTAAAAATGTGTCCAGAGAATCGAAGATTGCTCAAATACATTTTTTAGGCAGCGATATTTGTAGTAATCTAATTATTCAATTAACCTCAATAATTTGACGTCGCTATATAGGCAACCAACATTACGTAAAGTCGAACCTCAATGGATCATATTAGTGCGACGTCACATAATTATGCAACCTACATAAAAGGGTCATGACTAGAGCTGTCCGAGGTCACCTGGCCGCCAGAGCCGTCATATGACTCATATGTTTACATCATATCATAATACTTGAATAAGTATATTAAATGGAAATAAATTTTAACAATAATGTTACATTTTATAAAAATTTGTATAAAACTCACCCTTTTAAACAGATGTATGAAGTAGTTTGGTTGTCGTCATCACAAAGTGGGGAAGATCTATAGTATAATAGCATCAGGTATGTTTCTACAGCTGTCTCTGTCAGCGATGTTCGCTTTGGTGAAAAAATATGTTTGTATTTTGAAAATGACCGTTCGACATCTACGGATGTAATACAGGCATAAGTAAAACAATCTGTGAACTCACTTAACGAAGTTGTAGATGCACCATCACAAATTTGTCTTAATTTGCTAAAATCAGGATCTTTCTGTAATACACTCTCGAATTTTTCACTAACGCGATTATTTTTTGCGTCATTTATAGCCTGTAGCTGTGTTTTTACGTCGTCCACTATTTGCAGCGATTCCACTAACGACAACGAACTATTTTGCAATTTTTCTATTGCGTTGTGTAGTCCCCTATAATTGTTATTAATACTTTTTAATCTGTTTCAAGGGAAACGCCTTGAAAGCTTGTCTGGCTTTCCCTAATAGCTGCAGCCTCGTTAGGGTTGAACTGTAGTATCACAGCTTTTATTTGTTGAAAATATTCAGCATAATAAAAAGCCGTGGAAATGTTGGTTTAAGAGGGTCCAGTACACGTACTATAATATTTAAAATAGAATTTTTTTTACAATCTGTCGTCTCGTCAATACATAACCAGAGCCGTGTATTTTTTAATCCACATTTAATCCTATTTACAATGTCTTCACGAACAGCTGGAATATATCTACATAACGATGTACGACTTGGTAAGTTCACCTGGGGATTGTATTTATTCCAAAACTCCCGAAATGGTTGTTTATCCAGTATGTGTAGCGGAATATTACAGGCTATTAACATTAACAATAAATCACACATAAACTGAGTTGTCAAAGGCATGCCATTTTTTTATTTTGATGTTGCACGGTATTGATATGACGACGACAATCTGTTTTGTGCCAGCACATTAAGTCTTGATTGCAAACTTTACAAATTATTTTGCATAAATTTATTCACTGTGTCCGCGTACGGTCGTTTTTTACCCTTTGGCGCGTTTGACATTATGTATAATTTATAGGTACAACCTCACGCATTAACCTTTCAAATAAAACTGCAGCGTAAATCACTTCTAAATCGGCACGTGTGACGACAGCGCAAGACCGTGGCTGTACTCCAGGCACATCGGACAGCTCTAGTCATGACTCACTGGTTGTCTATATGTAATAGTGGAACTTGACCCTTATGCTCATTAACATAAAGACGACATTTTTACAGTTAGAACACAACACAGGTTTTTTTTCTCCTTTGAAGGAAATATTTAAGGATTTTCAGGTACCACTCAGCATGTACAATATATGTTAGAATATACAGGGTGAGTCAATAGTGTGTTCTCCTTCGATAACCTTTGAACCGTTAATGATACAACAATTTATTAAATACAAAAGTTTTTTGGGTCGATAAGATCTATCATTTAAAATTATTGTGAAATCTACAGGGTGCTTAAATTTTCTGTTACACACAAAAAATACTTTTTTTAAATAGAACACCCTGTATATTTTATCACCATTTTATTAAATGAAAAGAGTATTACACAGTGATATTTTCTTTTTGGATTTGCATGCAACGTTGCCAAGTTATTTAACATTTTCTGGAAATTTAAGGATTTATAAGGGTCCGTTTAATAATTTTTATTTACCTATGAAAACAAGTTGGGTAAGCAAATATTATATTATTCTTAGTTCATACTACACGCTAAGTATTAGTACCTTTTTTACATTATTCTATTTTATAGGGTGTCCATGACGGCATGTCAATTTATGCGAATTTCAAATGGGAAAAACTCTGTTTTTTTAAATGGAACACCCTGTATTTTTTTACGTGGTTGGATTCCTCCTTCAAATTGCTTTCTTTTTTGTACAACACTTCCAAAAAAAGTATCCAAAAATCCACTGCGCCAACATAATTGTACTTAAGGACCATTCAGGGATACAATTTTTTCCTTAAGAATTTGACCTTGAACAGAATTATAGAAAAAAGTTCTTTATGTAATTAAGATTTATTACAACTGACGTCGAAAAAACATTAAAAGTAGTATTACTTTAATTCTAAATAGAAATCTATTTTTCAATTCTGACTATAGTTTTAATGTACTGATTCTTGAAAACTGACGACCCTATTGAATTATAAATGGTTACAAGGAATACCACTATCAGCTACTTCACATTTAAAGTAAACATTTCTTATAATAAATTACTCTATAATTGTGATATTAATGCTGTTGATTCAGAATTGTATGTTGTAATAAGTATAGTAATTTATATCAGCTTATTGTGTAACATAATGCATTTTAACTGATTTTCGTCCACTGAATACGAGTATAAACTTGACCAAACACTTAATTCTTTTAACGCGGTTACTGTAAAATACACAATTTTAATAAATAATTTTATCCCATTTAACGTAAAAGCAAGTACAAGAGAATTTATAAATGATAATTACTGATGTTATAATCTCGTGTTTTTGTGTTATTTTTATACGCCACCATTTAAAAGAAATTTAAAAATCACGAAATTAGAACCATAGTATAATAATTTGCATTTATATTCCTTCACTTGAACACTTCTGAATGTTTTCTTAATTTTTAACGTTGAAGAAGATGCCATTTTTTTTAAGTAGGGATTTTTTATGAAAACTCTTTCGACCACACATCAAACTTTTAACCGCTTTAATACAACTCTTTAGTACAATTTTTTAATTTTTGAAACTTGCAAAATACACTGCCCGGCACAAAAGGTGAAACAGCAAGAAAAGTTGGTATATTTATAATTAAAATTTGTCTCAGTGTACACAAAATACGTAGTATCATTTTTTTGCATTCTTGCAGTTTCTTTGTTTATATTTTCTTTCCCTTATTATTTTAAAAACTGACGAATTTTAACATTTTTTTATCCATATGAGAAATCATTCTTTAGTATTGTGTTGTATTCTGCCGATTGCTTTAAGAGCTGGTAATTTTAGAAAATGCCCTTAACTTCAGAAGATTCTGCTAGAACAGTTGCCTTAATTGATGCTGGCTTTAGCATACGCGAAGTTGCTGAAAGATTGGGTTTTCATCGAACCAGTGTCCAAAGGGCAGTTGTTCTCTTTTGATAAATCGGCGAATACCACAAAGGTCGGGCTCTGGAAGAAATCGAAGTAAAACTCCTCGCGATGATCGATTCATTGTTATCGTCAGCGATAGAACTATTAGGAGAAGGTTAGTTGAAGCAAATTTATCTGCTAGAACACCAGCAACAGGCTTTGAGCTCCTGAGGAATCATGGTGTAACCAGGCTCAATTTTGGACGCGAACATCTCAATTGGAATATCGGGCAGTGATGAGTCCCGATAGACGAGAGAGAGTGTGGAGAAGGCGAGGAGAAAGATACGCGCATAATGAGAGGGTGAGCTTCGGTGGTGGGTCTGTAATGGTGTGGGCTTGTTTACAAGGTTATTCACGGAAAGTGGGTATTAGACGTTTCTCGGGATCTGTCGAGTTTAGAAATTTGAAAATTGGTATAAGGGGATTTTTGGATATGGCGGATCTAACGAAAATATGTTCATGTTGGTGTTACTTCCACTTATACCGGATGTATCACCTAACTTTGTTATTTTAAATAGAACACCCTGTATATTATTGCATATTTGGATTCCTAATAAAATTTTAACTTGGGTTTATGTTACATAACATACTCTTAAAGTTTTCGATATAATTAATATTTTTGGAGATTTTTTTACGGTTCCTACCATTTGGGAAAAAAACGATATCCTCGATCATGTCGGCGATTAAGAAATTTTCGTTTTAAACTCATACAAATACCCTATGATCTAACTAAAAATGGTCTTATGTTTTCATAATATTATACAGGGTATTTTATTTTCATGGTCGAACATTGTTTTAATTCAAACGTCAAAAAAGTCAATTTTTTGAAATGCAACCCCTGTATATTTTCATAGAATCTAATAGAGTATTGTTCTACATCGACTGAGGTTCATTCACTATACCTATCTCTCTTAGTTTTTCATTATGGACGAATTTTTGTAAAATGTACATACAAAATCAGCACTATTAGTAGGCAATACAAGTCATAACTTGGCTCCTTTTTTATCATATACGAGAATAATCATGTAGATAATTGATAATTATTTGTTAATTATCAAGATAACAAAATCAATAAATATCAAAACGAAATTATTTTACATTATTTATAAAAAATACTTTGCAACAAAAATTTATTAAATTAATGAACACATTGAATATAAATATTTAATGCAGCAACTGTTCAAAACTCCCTCCATTTTGCTCCAAACAAGCCAATATCCTGCAATTTACGGCCCTTACAGTAGCTCGGCGAATTTCGTGAGGATTTAATTTGCTGAAATGCAGCCTGAACTGTTCTTCAGATCTTCTTTGGTAGTAGCCGAGGTGACATAAACGATATTTTTGAAATTACTCCAAAGGTAAAAGTCTTAGCGGGCTAAATCCGGGGACCTTGTTGGTCATTTCCAGGGTCCTCGGTATCCAAACCACCTATCTTCGAATGATGCTACTAATTCGCCATACACTTCCCATGTCTTATGTGGGCCGCTACCATAATACATAGAATTATAAATATTTAGGGGCAAATTATCAATAAAAGTAACGATTACTGTTTGCAAAATTTCCACGTATTTAATTTGAAGGCACTAAAGGGATCAAAGAAGCCGACGTTTTTTTTTTCGGTTGCAAATAAATTTGAAATAAACTATACCTAATTTACATTTTAGAGTAATATAGTAAATATTTATTGAATCTTTAAAAATACATAACCCGTGGTCATTCTGTCCATTTACAACCCTTTAACTGTATGATTTAAATGAAAATGTAATAGGAAGATGGAAGATCGAATATAAGTAACGACCTAAAATAATAAAATTACTATTGAGTCCTTCAAACATGTTTTTTATTTAAAACTAGATAATGAATAAGAAAAAAATATTAAAAACTAACTAAAAGTTTTTTCGACATCGATTTTTTATATGTGTATACCTCCGCCCCCTTCCAAATTTTCTTCTAGATCCGCTAGTGGGTTTATTGTTGATACTCCAAAACTACTCCAAAGTTCATGCGACTGATGCATATGAACCATTTTGTAAGTAGTCAATTATCGTATATATAAATTAATGTCATTGGTATGATTATGAAACAATTTCAATTATTTCTGGTGAATCGCAAACAAACCACTTCAAGCAAAATTGCAATAGATTATACAAAATTTGAATAACAATAAGATTTATTTCACTGTTATAATTAGTAATCAATTATCTATTTAACAAAATTTCCATGCAATGATAAATGATTTACTAAATTACTGTATGTCATGCATAAATAAAAAATGGTGTATTTCCATAGTAACTTTTAATAATCGTTAATCAATCAATAATCAGTAGATTACACACAATCTGAAATGCAAATACAATGATGATTGCTAAATTTTGCTACTCTTTATTATTTCTATTTGGTTATTTATTATTATTAGGCAAGCAGAATCAAGTATATTAATCTACAATAGTGTACCATATACAACATAGATTAAGTTTCCAAATGAAAGCAAAATGCAGAGTATGCAAATGTCATATTTTATTCACATGAAATACAGCTTATTGGATATTTTACGCGAATTTAAGATTTTGCAATATTACAGAAAATATCGAGCAGAAAATTATTAAATTTCGAAAGTTATTTTTCCAAAAAAAATACTATACTACAATAATTTATCCACCCAATGCAATGGTGTAATTGCGCGGATAGTATGAGATATTGACGAAAAACAATTTTTTCTACTCCCTACATAGAAAATACTCTTTTGCTCCCTCATTTCAGGGAGTAAAGTAGTACTTTTCCTCCCTCGGGAGGAAAATACTTTGCTTCCCTATGGAGGAAAATACTTTGGCTCCCTCTGGAAGCAAACAAGTAAAAACTTCAAATAGCTGTAATAGTAATGTACAGACTTCTTTTATTGATACACAAACTTCCTGAAAATGAATGCTTTTCTTTGAAACAGATTTTTTATTACTTATTTTTATTTATAAAAATTGAAAACAGTTTAAATCGAGGTTTAAATTAACATCAATAACTAAATATTGTTAAAATTTATGGTACAATTAGTTAAATTACTAATGGAGATTGCCCCTGAAGAAATATTGGCTCTGCTGGTGGAGATCAGTTCCTGTTTGTTGTTTTCCAAAGTCTTGGTCGCTGATGAAGTACTTGTAGAAACAAAATTTTCAAAAACGAACGTTTTTTGGTACTTGAAGTAGTACTTTCTCCCGTAATTATTTGGCTGGCTACCTCACATTTTTTAGAAATACAATCATCTAAGTACCCTTCT
Organism: Rhamnusium bicolor; assembly: GCA_029963845.1. NCBI lineage: Eukaryota > Metazoa > Arthropoda > Insecta > Coleoptera > Cerambycidae > Rhamnusium > Rhamnusium bicolor. The sequence goes on from JANEYF010004209.1 coordinate 341,816, forward strand.
GCTACTGCGTTTGTTCGCCATCTCCCATGTCTTTTTAGAGTGAGAATGTCACTTCCAGCATTGACTAATAACGTAGCTGAAGTACGGCGGAAACTGTGTCCAGTATAGCCTTTCGAATCATCCAAATTTAAAAATATTGCTATTCTGTATGGAATTTTGGCAATTGTGTTTTTGCCAATTATCTGGTTTGTACATTTCCCTTTAGCATAAGTTACAACAAATCTAGAATGAGATGTTTTAGGGGACCTACAGTCCAGATATTTTTTATACATATCCAAGACAGATACTCCGTTTAAAATCTCATTTGTTATTGTAAATGTCCTTTTGATATTAGTTTTTGAGTCAGGTATTTGCACCACCAAAATATCGCCTTTATCACTGATATCCTCAAGTACCATTTTAACTAATTCATCGCTACGGCATGCCCCAGCAATTCCAAATATAAGCACAACCTGAAAAAGGAAAATGCACTTATGATAACTGCCCATAATGTCACTTAATTGTCATATATATACTTTCTAATAAAAAATGCTGCATTACGTTTTTATTATTATTCAACAATAACGATCAATCTTACCTTCATATGCAAGTAAGTTTCATCTGGAGCTTCTGCAATAAACTTGTTGATATCCTTCCTTGAAAAAGTATTGGCTTTCTTGGCTTTATATCCAGCAGATTTCCTTTTTAAAAAAGCTACTAATTTAGGAAACTTAATGTCGATATTGTCTTTAATTTGGAGTGTAGATCGCAACATGCTGTATTTGCTCCATAATGTTGAAGGCTTCAAATCTGCGCATTTTTTGGAAAAGTAAAATAGGACCACTTATTCACATATTTTTCTTATTTGCCTAGTCTCCATCCAACAATTAAATAGCTGGTACACTTTTTAATATTTTTCACGAGACTTTAACGGTAATAGATTTAACGAAACCACATTCGCTTCTTCCAGAATATCTTGAGGAACTTCATCTTCACATTCGGAATACATTATTATAAACTTTTTGGAAGTTTGTTTATTTTGAAAACAAGAAGCAACCTTAGCAACGTTCCATTTACTTTGATTTTTAACAATATTTACTTATCTAAATACCTATTATGACATTTTGACATATTTGGTTTTTTGATTGTCATGCATAAGAAAATATAATAAAATATATGTAAAACCAATGTAAAACACTATAAATGGTCGTAGAAAAAATCATATGTATTACTCAGGAGCAAAGTGCCATTTTCTCCTTGGATATTGCTTCGCGTCGGGCATCAAACTATCCGCGGGAGGAAATTATGCACTTTTCTTCCTTGTCATACAAATAGCTATTGTTAAAACTAAGAATACAGAAACTACAGTTTTTAACAATTTATAGAAATGTTCGCTATGAATGAAACTTATTCGTACCTGAGTCAGTGATTCTTTGACTAGTAACATAATATTTGGATTTTCTCTGATTTGATTGGCTGCAGCAAAAATATGACCAAGCAATTGAGGCGTTAATTTTAAAAACTACAGGCGCTCAAAAAGCAGTTTTTTGGGAAATTAAGAAAACTAGTAAATCTATATTCAAATCGCCGGAGACATAACGAGAAATCAACAAAAAAACACGGTCAAGGGCACTTATTCCAAGTCTTGAAATTTTCGAACGCTTGTTTTTGATTAGACTATTAATACTGGTGATTTCATTGTTCTTTCAAAATGTTCGAAATGGTCTAATAAAGGGTGTTTCAATAAGAGCGCAATATTTCAAGGTTCAATAAAACCTGGTTTTCTGTAGGAAAGTATTGAAATATTTATTGAGTTATAATGTAGACATTTGGGAGTTATGTATGGAACAACACATCTGATAAATGGCCGCCGCGACTTTGCTGCCACATGCGTATTCTTTTAGCGAAATTTTGAATAACGGCTTTGCATACATGTGGCGGTATATCGTTGATATATCGTCTAATTTCAGCCTTCAATGCTTCGGTGGTCGCAACCTTGTTGACATAAACCTGTGTTTTCAGATAACCCCACAGTCAAAAGTCCAAAGGTGTTAAATCGCAAGAGCGTGGCGGCCAATTCTGGTCACCGAACCGAGAGATAACACGGCCAGGAAAAGACTCGTGCAAGATCGTCAATGTTTCACGGGCGTATCGCAAGTGGCACCGTCCCACACTGGTAGAAATTAACAATCTGACTGTGCAAAAGTCTAAAATTAAGTAGGTATATATTTCAATAATTTTATCATTTTCCAACCCTGAATGAACCGGTGATTACTGAGAAAACAATGTAAACATTGTTTGATCTTTAGATAAGTGGGGATGCATTTATAAAAGAAGGGTTGTATGATGGGAATATTTATTACCTGAATTAGTATTGTGTTATGTGTTAAAGTGAACACACTGTTCTTAAAGTTCCTTAGTGTATTTTGTGGTTTAAAACTATGGAGTTTCAATTTACAGGTATGTATTATCTTTACATGATATTGGTTTAACATTGGTATTTTTTTAATAGGAATATTGTTGATACAAAGTTTAGGTGTATATAATTAATTTAACATATTTTGTATTTAAATGGACCTAAACTATGTATATTCGCATGTATTCGCACTGGAACATTTTTTATACAATAGTCATATATTTTAGTATATAGGCTAAAGTAAAATTAAGTACATGAAAATGCAGTCATGTAAAATATAGAACTTTTTCCAGTGCTATGTCCATATCTCGGAGAGAGTTGTTTGATGTTTGGCGTACAGAAAAGACAGTAAGTGCTAAAAATTCAGCCGTATTTTCGTATGTTTATAATAGACTAGGACTGGACAGGGAAATTGAAGATACGATTAAGCGACAAATTAATAATTTAAGTAGCAAAATTTCCAAAAAAATGTCACCTTTTTTCCTCAGCATCAGTCTGCCGATTCAATGCCAGGACCATCTAGCAGCAAAATGGGACGACCACCAAAAGAGTTTCAAGAACTGACGGCATCGTCAAAAAGACGAAAAGTTTTACTTATAGTACAGAATTATCCCAAAAGAAGAATTGATGTTTGCGGCAGAAACAAGTTTGCGTTTGGGTGGACAAAGAGATGCAGCAAATATAGTCCACGAAGTTTCTCAAACATCACCAAAAAGGGCTAGTAGGATTAAAAAAAAAGTGGAAATCTCCGACTGTACATCCTATCAAATATACACCAGAGGAGGCACTTGCACTATTTGTTGACGGACATATTACCAAACATACGTATATTTTAATGCAATCTGGGGCCAAGATGCGTAATGCAGATATATATTCTTCGTACGACACAATCTTAAAAGCAAAGAAGGAGTGCTATCCTAAAGCGGAACAATAACAATTAGTGAAACATCTGCAGAAATAACGGTTCAGGCCGTTGTTGACTACACTATAACCAGACTAGCAACGGTTCAAGAGAAAGTGTTATCTCAAAAAAATCTATGACTTATCAAACGGCCTAACAATAATTTTCAAATGGGGATGTGATGAAAGTTCTGGGCACTCTGCCTACAAACAGAAATTCTCTGGAAATGATGTAGAACAAAAAAAGGGATTCCAGTTTATTTGCGGTTTGCATTGTACCCTTACACTTGCGAGCAAATTAAACTAATACCGTCTTATGGCACAACCCGTCACCGTCTTCTACCAGGTTCTGCAGACTTATAAAACTTTTATTTGAGAAAGAAACTGCAGAATTAAGTAAACGAGAGATACATAATATAGAACAACAAATAGAAACTATATTGCCTATAAAGTTTCTATTAGTGGACAGGAAATCGTCATTTCTCCTTGTTTCAAATTAACGATGATTGATGGAAAAATGTTTGGAGTAATCAGTGATACGTCAAGTCAAACATGTGGAATCCGTGGAGTTACGCCGAAAAATATGAACGATTTGCAATTTATCCAACAACATCAACAGTCCTCAGATGTGAGCAAATATTAATACGGGCTTTCTACATTGCACGCATGGATTAGGTGCTTTGAGTGTCTTCTTCACATGGCATATCGTCGGGATGTGAAAAAATGGCAAATGCGCAAAAATGAAGACAAAAAAAAGTTTGAAGAAACAAAAAAATATATTCAAAATGAATTGAGGGTAAAAATGGGATTATTAGTGGACATCCCGAAACCCGTATATGGTACAATAAATGACGGTAATACTGCCAGTCGCTTTTTTGACCAATCTGCTCTTGCATCTTCCATCACAGGAATTGATGAACAATTGATAAAGCGTTTGAATGTGATACTGTAAACAATTTCATGTGGATATGCTGTAGATGTACAATCATTTAGAAAGTGTGCAAAAGCGACTGCAGAAAAAATATGTGGATCTATACCTGTGGTATAATATGCCCTCTAGTTTACATAAATTGTTTATCCATGGAGCAGATATTATAAAATCTGCTGTATTGCCTATCTGACTGTTTTCGGAAGGAGCAGTGGAAGCCAGAAATAAAGACTTTAGAAGATACAGAGAGTACCATACAAGAAAATTTTCTCGAGTGCAAACAAACAGACGATGAACAATTAATCGATTAATAGGTTATTCTTGGTTATTCGATTAATCGATCAATCAATCAATCGAGTAATCGATTATTTCCAATTAATCGGTAAATGGATCTATGGAATTAATCGATTATTTTCGATTAATCAATGAGCAATTAATCGATTAGTTTCAGTTAATCGATAAATTGATTATTTCCGATTAATCAATTATTTCCGGTTAATCGATTAAACAATTAATCGAACATTCAATTAATCGATCAATTGATCAATAGATTATTTCTAATTAATCGGTTATTTTTCGATTAACCGATTATTTTTCTCAGCCCTACCAAACAACGAAATATCGGAGTCCTCTGTTAGATTGAGATTTCAGATTGTAAATAAAACGGAAATGGCGGAACGCGGCGACGACAAGTCACGACTGAGTGAGGAAATCGGCGATCTGCAGAACGCGGGTGATTGATGAATGATGATGCCATGATTAAATAAATAAAGGCACACGACAGGAACCAATGCAAAGTTACCGACCGATCACAATCATTGCATGCCGTACATTACCTGTTTCATTGCTATTGCAACTACCAGAATTTCACGTATTTACTAGGAGTTTAGCACCTTAAACATTTAAAATACTTTATTTATTGAAGTTCTTCCTTTTTTGCAAACGTAGCGTCATTAATGATTCGAGCACGCATCTCTATCTATAGTATCTATGGACAAAGATTTATATACACATAAATGGTTACTGTTCAGCTCTTAAGAGGGCTAATCGAACCAGTGTTTGTAAGGTAATTTTTCAAAATGCATTTCTTCCATACGGTTTGGTCAAATTACACCAAATTTGAAGGATTAGTAGTTGAAAGTGTACTAGAGGGTATTTTAATTAATTTTCACTTTATGTAAGGAAAATTTATACTGTAAATATAAGTGAAATTTGAACGTGATTAGTTCCTGAATTATGATATCAATCGGTAAAATTCGAGGTAAAATTCATACATGTCTTCTAGAATGAATCTTCATAATTATTATGCTTAGCAAGTTTCAAACTTTTATTCCGTACTATTTGGTTAAAATGAATTTTCTAAATAAGTATCTTTGTCACTACAAATGGAGCAAGGAAGTGTTACCTCTATCGGGAATCGCACCTCAATGAAGTCGGTGAATAAAACGTCCAGAGAAGGTATAGTCAAGAGCAAAATTATTCAGCGGCGCATGAATAAAAACTTTCTAGAGAGTGACACAGCTATCCGAAGCTTTTTCCCGACTAGGCTCCTTAAGGAGAAGTTTATTGCACATAAATGGGAAACCCACTCCAGAAAAGTGGTAGATAAAACTGACGAAGAGGTACAAAATTGTGAACAGATATTCGAAACTTGTAAATGAACTTTAGTGACATGTTTCGATTATTTCTTCTCACTCGAGTATCTCTCCATCCTTTATCGAAGTTGAAAAAATGGAAAATGATAATAATAATAATAATAATAACACCACATGTCATGACAACCCCCTTTATCCCTGAATGTCTTAAATGACATTGTGCGGGAGAGGGTTACACATTAAGATACAACGGACATACATCCAATATCCGAGTGTACTACGATTAATATCTCTCACAGAAAAATCCCAGTGCCACGGCCGGAAATCGAACCCGGAACCCCGAGGTTTCGAGGCAAGTACATTACCTCTAGACCACGGAGCCGTATAAATAAAACGTGATAAACTTTTATACAGCGGATGACTTATCTCTGTGTATATAAATCTTTATTATTAACCATATCCGTACTGTTTTAGTAGAAGACCTATTATAACAGGACCCATACAATTTGTACATATTTGGCGTTAAACATATATTTTGACGTGCATATTACTTACTTTATACTTATATAGTATATGGTAAGTTCGTTTTCTGGACCTTGGATAAAAGTTTTTCTGGTGTTTTTATTGAAGTATTTTTACACATCGGCACGATACACCATAATAGATGACTTTAAGGAGTTGATCATTATAGACATGTAATTACTTCACTAAAATTTCACAACAATCACAAAACAAAATATAACACCAACTGTTTACATTTAACAACGTGTTTTCTCTGCTTTGTATTCACTTGCACTATGATAGTTACTGTTCTGTGACGTCACCGAAGTGGAGATTCCAAAAATTCCAAAATCATATTTTTTGCTTTCGATTTTATGTATCTTTTGTTGCAAAGCCAGACAGTCTTGAATGTTATTCATTTTATAAAAAATGTTAGGGTCATCAGTATAGAGAAGTTTTTCACAATCTAAAATATTACATAGGTCGTTTACATGATAAATAAAAGTGGTCCAAGTTTGAACCCTTGAGGCACCCCTGATATTGCAAGTAATTGTTTGACATAAAACCGTTATATTGAACGTATTGGTATCGATTTTCCAAGTAAACTGTTATCCAATGGGTCAGAAACAATATTGGGTAAAATAAGCCAAATTTGATACTTTAGAACGTTTTTCCGTGAAACCATGCTGACATATAGAAATTGAAATTTTTATATCAGAACAAATGATAGTGTATGTTGTACACTGATGCCTCAAAATCCTTTGTAGAATTAAGTAGGATTGATAATACCTCTATAGTTTATTAAGTCTCCTGTATTTCCACTTTTGTAAATAGGACATGCTTCTGCTAGCTTCCAACACTCGGGAAAAGTAGGAGTTCATAATGCAATATTGAATAATGTTAACACTAAAGTAACAAAGACATTAGAACAATCTTTAACTAGAAAACTGGGTATGCGATCATGTCCAGGCGTCACTTCATCATAATGTAATTTTCTTGTTTAATTTTGAAGAATAATATATTCAAAACGATTGGAGGTATCGAGATGTGGTTCTGAAGATTTTATTGAAAATTTCATCGGAAATAAGCAGATGAAGATGAAATTTGCAAGAAAATCTTCAACGCCGCATCTCGATACCTCCTAAGTTTTCGTTCTTAAAGCGGACTTAGTTTCAGAAAGAAGCTCTCCGTGCAACATGAAAAAGCCACTGCCTTTGATTTGCTCAAAATTTTTTTATATAGGCAATAAATTACTTAAATAAAACAAGCAGTTTGTTAGAAATATTATGTTATTCAAATATTTATGGATGATAAAGACAATTTTTAAGTTTCCGCAATTTTAAGATACCGGAAAGAACTATCATAATTGCATTTAAATACTATACGTGTGCAAATTATTATTTTTAAAAATAAGCTGCTATGAACAGTTCCTATTAAGCAGTACTAGGTGTGACGAAAACAATTTTAGATCTGACCTTAAATAATATAATGCTAGGCATTAATGCATAGTGTTCATATAATTAAATACAGATTTCCTTTTTCCTGGTACCTCTAGGGGAATAACTATTTTATACGGTTTAATCTTTCCCACAAAAACTTAATTAAATCCTGCTTAAAATAATTCCTGCTAATGAACTAAAAAAAGCCAATCTAAATTAGAAAATTTACACAGCGTGAACACAATATTGGTTGATATTTGCGAGCTGCGTAATATTTTTGTAGGATGGTTTGAGAGTTTTATATAATTACTCCTCCGTAAATGTGGATCAGTTATTTTCTTCTACTACTAATGCATTCTAATTCGAAAGTACGCATATGGCAAAAAAGTTCCCCAATATGTATTTTTTGTATGTCTAACTCATCTCACTCCAAGCCTTGAATTATAAAGAAAAATGTTTACCCTATTTTTGGTATATCTTTGTATATAATAGAATTAAATTGTCTGTATTTGTATTGTTTTTGCGGTTACCATTAGATTATCATTCTTAGGCAAATTAGTGTAAACTTTTTACAATTATTATTAATTAAAACAAGCAAACGTAACAAATACAAGTTTTCTTAAATTATTGCAGCTTCTACTAGGCCACAGTTTATTTCAATCCACTTTTCGTACCGTTTATATATATTTTTTACAACATCATAACTTTTAAGGGGTAATTTCTGCATACACTTGCCTTAATCTTGCCTAGAATTCTCGTCTGTTACCTGGGCATGATTTATAATCGTTCGCGTTAATTAAATCCCATAGAAAAAATTCAGTGAGGTCTGGGCATCGAACTGGTCATCCAAATTTCAACCGTTTGGAAAGTTTTTATTAAGCTATTCCTTAACAACTTTGATATTATGACCATATACCTTAGATTTTTTTTTCTCTAAAGAAATGCGTTCAATCGCTTAAATTTCCAAATATCTTGGTTTTTGTTTGTATAAATTGTCAGCTTTAGCATTGAACACTCAGCCTATAAGCTTGCTGGTGACTTCAGAGCTTTCGATTTCTTGAATAAATAAGCCAACATAACATTTTTGGTTATTTCTACGATGTTTTTCGCCGTACACCATTTAATAAATACCTCAAAAGTTTGGGTGTATCGAAGTTTTGATTTCAGGTAAAAGTGAGGCGCAAGCAATATTTGCAGCCTGTTCGATTTCACATTCACTTTCATTCATAATATTATTAACAATAACTCTTGTAATGAGGGCTACCGTTTTTAGCCTCACTAGGGGGCGCCACTGGCGAGTAAGGTCACTGTCAAAACTTATTGTTTAGCGCGGAACAAGTTTATAGGGTTTTATTATAATTATTTCGTACACCAGTAAATAAAAAACTTGCTAATTATGCCTCAGTGTTGTGCAGTTCCATTTTGTTCGGAAACAAAAGGCGGACATATGCTTCCGAGAGACAAAACTCGTTTAAAACAGTGGTTGGTAGCCATTCGCAGAGATAACTTAAGAAAGTTATCTCTGCGAATCGCTACCATATACTTTCAAAACGTTCCTGTGCTTGTAAGGAACATTTTAATCCTGACGATTATGCGTTACCAAAGGAGTCTACTACAGAAAATCGTAAGTAATGAACATGCCCATTTGTTGTTTTCATCATGCTCATGCTTGATATAACCTAACTTTAATGACATAAGACACCTCTGATAGGTATAATAATTTCCCCATTGAGCAAGTAAATTACAACTTTCCCCTTCTGCCATCATTGTGTTAAATGTTTTTGAGCTAATTTTTATAAAAATTACTAAAAACTCGCATTAAAATGCCATAGTAAACATTAACGTTCTGTGACACGGACCTTACCGTACACTAGCGCCTCTTGTGGTAAATTCAAGCGCGGTAGCCCTCATTAATTGTCACGCTGACGCATATATCAATTGTTTTGCGGTTGTTATGTATAAGAGTGCAGAACTCGACGCAGCCTACTAAACAATAAGCATATGCGAGACTGGCGAAAGCATTGACATTTTTCACAACCAGTATGATTTAGTTATTGACATTACGTTCAATTATTATTTGAAATATTAAATTGTCGGTAGTAGACAAAATATCATACATAACACGATGCGTAAGCTCTTTTTTTGGCACTTACGCGTCTAGTAATGTAAATAACTATTATTATTCAGACGCTTAAACCGAAATTTAATATTAGATATGTATGAAAATCTTGCTCAGAATGACATTTCTACAGGTGGTACATTTGCTATGTAAAAACGGACACACCCTCTACATAGTGTCGAAAATAGACTTCTCATGCTTTGTTCTGGCGTAATCCTCTTCCACAAAACATGCTCGCACACTACATGAAAATAAAGTTCTGTTTTTGGTCCACCCGATGTGAACTTTAAAAATTAAATAATTATAAACACACGTGTGCATGCAAATAGTGCGTTTATTATAGGTGTTAAAAATGCCAGTTCCGCCAAGCAAAAATAAATCGCATGCATACAGAATCAAAACTGAATGCAAAAACATACATATCTAATACACCTGTACTGCTTTTGTCTATCATAGGTTATCAACGGTTTAAATATAAATATTATTTGTTTTTTTTTCAGCTTTTCCTGAAATATATAATGTAAATTATAATGGTAAAAATATTAATATTACTGTTTCTCATATTAAACTGTTGCATTAAATCCACTGTAAGTATTTCAACAGCCTTTTAAATAATTTCAAACACACGCTGGTGTATTAATAGTTTCAATGTCAAGATGGCCTTTAGCTTTTCGAAGTCACTTAATCACACCATTTGCACTTGAACGTTGGTAATGTATTTTTTCCAACTACCTTCTAGTGTTAAATTGTAACGTAAAGTATGTTTATTTAGAAATTATTTCGTATTATTCCATTCGACAAATTTATAGGCAATTTTCACATTCCATTATCTTTTTCAGAAACAGAAGCGCATAGACGTAATTAATTGTTTATGCATTTTTTCGTATTTGATACGAATGGATGGGTAACATTACATTAGCCATTTCTGAGATTTATTAATCCTTCGCATTTTCCAAAAAGTAATAACCCTAAATGCTATACTCATATGTTCTATTCTCCTTGATTTGATACCATATTAAAAAATGGCGACCATTGTTAGATTTTTTTGTTTCAACTATTGCAGACAGAAAAACCGAGTTAAACAGAACATTTTGAGAATGATTGTTTCACTCATATTCCAAAAAACCAAGCAGAAACTTTTATTTTGTAAGAAGTTTACAGCAACTTCCTACTAAATAAAAGTTTTTACTTGGTCCAGCGATATTTTTTTTAGAAAAATCGCTACACTGCTTTGCCCATCAAAAAAGCTACATTGATCAACCAAACTTTGTTTTTAATTGAGTAAATGTATAAATAAACTGTCATAAAGATATTTTTATTCGATTGTAGTGAAAAGTGATGTTTTTGGTCGAATATCTGGCTGAAAAGAAACTTCTTTTTATAACGGGTATTATTTTTTGCTGCGGTTGCTCAGGCGACTACTTTTCCCGGCCGAAAAGTACTTTTCGTCCCAGGACGAAATAGTTATTTTCCTAACAAGTGCGGAAAGTGATACTTTTCCGCACGCGACTGCCGTTGACCGAACGACGCGAAGCGGAGTTCGGTCAAGCAGTCGAGTGCGGAAAGGACAGTTTCTTCATGTGTTAGGAACAACATTTTTTCTACAAGCATAATAAAAATAGAAAATAAATAACGTGAACATTTATTCTGATGAAAAAGGAACATACAGTGTGTCCGGAAACTATGGAATAAATTCATTATTTCTTAAACAAAAAATATTTAGAAAAAATACTCGGACACGTCGATTTTTAATATCAATTGCGCACCTTACTCTTTTTTTTTGTTATGCCGTCATCATTGTCTCCGTTATGACTTCATTGTTTTTAAATGGAACACCCTGTATATTTCTCTATTTTGGATTCTGAATCAAGAGCTGATTCTAAGAATGTATCACATTTAGGGTCTAAAATTGATAAGTTGAAAGATACGGCCATTTTGAATATAAAAATTTACTAATTTTTCATGAACAAATAACAAATAACAGTCACTAGAACTAACGGTCAGTTAGTTAATAATAAGAATAATTTATAGTAAATGATCGAACTGTACTCCTTGTTGTAGCTGACAGTACCCTAAACGATGTTAAAGGTGTTGCTGAAATTCTCTCTCTTAATTCAACAATGTTTTCAGTTTGGTTTTATAAACTAAGTTTTATAGATGACCCCACAGAAAATATTCCAATGGATTGAGGTCCGGTGACCTTGGGGGCCCTTCGATGAGTCCACGTCTACCAATCCACCTGTTCAGAAATATTTGTTCAAGATATTCTCGAACGGCTCCTGCATAATGAGGAGGCGCACCATTCTGCTGATAGCACAGGCTTTCGTCAACATTTCCAGGATTAATTCTACTGGGGAATAATATTAATAACGTTGGGATGAGATAGCCCATTAAAAATTGGAGATATACCGGTCCGTTTACAGTTCCATCGAAAAAAATAGGGTCCAATGATTATATTTCTTACAATTTCCGCCTAACTTTTTGTGGATACTGTGTGTGTAGCTCCCGCATCAATCGAGGGTTTTCTCTTGGCCTGTATCTCACCATTTAATTTGAAAGTGCATTTTTATCAGACGAGTATCACCATTGCACATATTCATCAGTTTCACAAAGTTGTATCGTCCGACAACAATTGTTGCGAAACCACTACGGGATAAAGTATTACTAAGTGGTTCATTGTCAAATACGATAATGTTAAAACAGGAAAACAAACAAAAACTAGCTTACTTCAAAAATTAATAAAAAACGTGTTGATTTTATTTTTTACTTGTTTTTTTTTAAATGGCCGTATCTTCCAACTCATCAATTTTAGACCCTAAGTGTGACACATATTTGGAATCAGCTGTTGAAGCCGAATGAAAAAATGAATAAATATACGGGGTGTTGCGTTTAAAAAAATATCGATGAGCGTCATAACGGAAACAGTGATGACGTCATAAAAAAAATAAGGGATAAAGTGCGCAATAGAAATTAAAAATCGACGTGTCCGAAGATTTTTTCTAAATATTTTTGATTTAAGAAATAATGAATTTATATTATACTTTACGGACACACTCTATATCATCTAATACTATTTGTTGTTAATAATGTTTATATCAAATGTACAATTAGAGGCACTTTGCAAATTAATAGCAGATGCTAACTGATTACTTAAGGGTACAGTTAAGGTAAATAAGATGCGACTGTTTGCATTGTAATGAAGGGTAACGTTTTTATGCTCACCAGTTGGCGCCACTGGCGAGTAAGGTCGCTGTCAAAAGTTATTGTTAGGCGCGGAAAAAGTTTATGGGGTTTTATTATAATTATTTCGTACACCAGTAAATAAAAAAAACTTGCTAATTATGACTCAGTGCAGTTCCATTTTGTTCGGAAACAAAAGGCGAACATATGGTCCGAGAGATAAAACTCGCCTAAAACAGTGATTTGTAGCGCTTCGCAAGGATAACTTTACTCCTTCGAAACATTAGTGTGTTTGTAAAGAACATTTTAATCCTGACGATTATGCGTTACCAAAGGAGTCTACTACAGAAAATCGTAAGTAATAATAATGTACATTCGTTGTTTTCATCATGCTCATGCTTGATATAACCTAACTTTAATGATATAAGACACCTCTGATAGGTACAATAATTTCCTTACTGAGCAAATAAATTACTACTTTCCCCTTCTGCCATCATTGTGTTAAATATTTTTCAGCTCATTTTATAAAAATTACTAAAAACTCGCGTTAAAAAGCTATAGTAATCATTAACGTTCAGTGGCATAGGACTTACCGTACACTAGCGTCTCTCATGGTGAATTCAAGCGCGGTAGCCCTCATTTGTTAATTGTTATGTTACTAAGAAACGTCAAAATCAGACAGTCATGGCTACATGATTAATGAGGAAGGTAAAATGTTTGATAATCATGGCTACATATTTGTTTGATTTTTAAAGTAGGCTACTTCAAAAGGGTTAGTGTAAATAAAAATTGCTATAATTTCACTAAATTTTTATAAAATAGGAAAATATAAAAGAAAAACACATTTTCATTTCCGTAATTATAATTTGCCCGAGAATGTAAATAAAAATATAAATACTTTTCCGCACCAGTGCGGAAAAAGCGCAACTTTCGAAATTATAATGCTCGTAGAAAAAGTACTTTTTGGACGGTAAACAAACATGAACAAAATAATGGAATCCATAAACAAATGAAACAAACTGTCATGATATTTTTATTAAATTGTGTCAAAGTGACGTGAAGTCTATTACGATCACATTTTTCAATTAATAAGAAATACAATTTTTTTTATTTTCTTCTTACAATCGAATAAAAAATAGTGTATGACACACGGATAAAAAATGCTTTTCGTACTTATACGGTTGCCGGACTCAGCTTCGCCTCGTCCGGCAATTTTCTGTAATTATACGAAAAACTGCGTTTTTTGTCCTTATATCATAAATAACTATTTATTTGAGTAATGGTAAGAGGTTTGTGAAACTTCTCATATGGTCCAAATGCTACTATCCGACCGACATCATAGATGTCTCTGTGGTGGATAGCGACTTGCGAAACAAGTACCGAGAGCGGCGACCTCTAGCTCGGGTGGACTAAACTACTGTTTTTTTAAATATGATTTGAACGAAACAACTACTCAGCGGGCAAATGCCCCAACCTGCATTGGATTATACCTTCAAATCATGATAGATCGATAGCCAATATCATTTGTTAATTCCTAACCAGACATAGACAGGTTTCGAACTTATTAGTTCTCCTAAGTATGCCATAGGTTATGGAACAGACAAATGAGAAAAATTGCAAAATAGTTCGTTGTCGTTAGTGGAATCGCTGCAAATAGTGGACGACGTAAATACACAGCTACAGGCTATAAATGACGCAAAAAATAATCTCGTTAGTGAAAAATTCGGGAGTGTATTACAGAAAGATCATTTTAGCAAATTAAGACAAATTTGTGATGGTGCATCTACAACTTCGGTAAGTGAGTTCACAGATTTTTATAAAATGTAACATTATTGTTAAAATTTATTTCCATTTATTGTACTTATTCAAGTATTATGATATGATGTAAACATATGAGTCATATGACGGCTCTGTCGGCCAGGTAACCTCGGCCAGCTTTACTTATAAGTAAAGCTGCAAATCGTTTCTATCATGATCGTAGAGTACAGATGTACTTACTGTCGTCGGCATTCAGCTTGACCGCAAAACTCTTTCTCCAGTCCAGTCTATTATTAGCTTTCGAGTTGTGTACACGTTAAGTCACTTGGGCGTATTGCATATTGTTTTTGTGTTTTATTTCATTTGTTGTACTGTATTGTTGATATTAATTTAATAATAAGGTATGGCTGACGTACGCAGGGGTAGAAAACGGCCATTTGCTGACAAAGTGAATAAATTCATAGGTGAATTCCCGGATTTATTCTATGATGGTGCTAAAATAATTTGTAAAGTGTGCGAGAAAGATTTGATGTGCTGGGATAAGCGTGATTGTGGACTTCACGTAAATAGTGTACACCATAAGAATAAAAAAAATGGCCTGCCTTCGACAACACAGTTTATGTTTGATTTATTATTAATACTGATTGCCTGTGGTGTTCCGCTGCACATACTCGATAAACAACCATTTCGAGAGTTGTAGAATAAATACAATGCCCAAGTGAAGTTACCAAGTCGCACAACGTTATGTAACTATCTATCAACTGTACACGTAGACATGGTAAATAAGATGAAATGTGAATTAAAAAATACACGGCTGTGGTTATCTGTTGATGAGACAACAGATCGTAAAAAAAAATTCTATTTTAAATGTTATAATACGAGTACTGGACCCTCTTAAATCCACAGTTCGACTGTTGCTAGCTAGCAAAAGACTAAGTCAGTGTACTAGCGAAACAATGTAAGATACAAATACACTTTGCTTTATATAAAAATATACAGTGTGCCGAACTTACCAAAGCTATAAAACACATTTTTCAATTTTATAAATTAAAATTTTATACAAGGTTGTGAATGTCAATGAATTTTTTTTTTTTTGTATTTTATTTTCTCTTAAAATTTTTTGTTGCCGATAGATAATTTCCATCGGCCAGATTTAAAAAATTATCTTTTAAAGATAAAATAATTGCATTTTTGAATTACATTATATAATAGTTTCCTTCTGGGTTATCGCGCCCAGTCAGCCAAACACCATCGTGCAACAAGTGACATGGCAGTTAAGAAACTGAATGGGGATAAAGTGGGAAAAGGATAGTAATATTTGACTTATGTTATGCTGATCCAGTGCCTCCTACAAAAATAAACTAAACTATTAACTACAGTACTACAGTATTAATAGTAGATTTTCTGAAATTTGAAGTTAATAAAGTCTGATGTTGAATATCTTGAACTACATCTCTCAACTACTCATATTGGCAAATTACAAAAAGCGCCCCTCCAGAATTATTAGTAAATTTATCAATTCAAATATCAGTTGCTACAAAAATTTCATTTGATTATGCTAGTTTCTATACAAAAACATATTATGTAGTCTTCTCAAAAGATCCTACGTTAAATACTGATAAAAGAATATCAGAGTTATAGATCCTTCAAATTTAGGAAAACTCGGGGAGTGGCAATTTATTTTATTATAAATATGAAGTGGTAGCTTTCCCTAGTATCTTCTGTATACTGCGGATATTTTTAATTATCCTTTACACGTTAAACCAATGACAAATTTTGCTTGAGAAACTGAAGCCACTCCCAGGCCGGGATTATTCGTAGTTTATGAGATCTCTATATGTATAATCACCAGCTACTATTTCACGTTGTCTCTCTCTTTAAATCCTAGCCACAACCCACCCTTCACAGCAATGTTAAAGGTTTTGTCCAATATTATAGGTACCCTTGTTCTTTTAATAGGCACAATTTCAATTTTGGACAACAAACTAACGGTTAGAGCCTTTGCTTCTAAGAGAGCAAATCTTGAACCTAAAAATTTTTTAGAGGGTTACAGGGTGTTCTGAAAACAATTGGGCACTATTAGAGGGAACTTTCTTAGATCAAAGTAATTTGATTATATCTTTGTACAAAATTGCTTCTTTGAAATATTACGATCCCTCAAAAGTGGGGGACCAAATTATATTATATTATATTATATTGTCACGTGTCAATCGTCAAGTGTCAATCGTCAATCGTCAAGTGTAAAGTGTAAAGTGTCAAGTGTCAAGTATCAAGTGTGTGTTGATATTTCTAGTAAAATAATATTCAAAAATGAAACGGAGCTGAATATTATTGTTGTATAAACAAACTAAAGAAAATAAGTAATGGTCTTAGAGTTAACCACGTGTCTTAATGAATGGTGTCATTAACATGAAATATATAACATAAATAGTTTGATTTTAAAACTGTAATTCTGTTAATCATTCATTCCGGATTCACGATAGAATAAAGACCTACTGCCTACTTTGTCGTTTTAATTTACCCGTACCTACAATAGTGTCAAGTGTTAGGTGTCAGGTGTCAGGTGTCAGGTGCCAGGTGTCAGGTGTCAAGTGTTAAGTGTACAGTGTACATTGTACATTGTACATTGTAGAGTGTAGAGTGTAAAGTGTACGGTGTAAAGTGTACGGTGTACGGTGTACAGTGTGGAGTGTAGAGTGCAGAGTGTAGGGTGTAGAGTATCGAGCGTCATGTTCATGGTCATGGTAAAGTGTACAGTGTACAGTGTACGGTGTACGATGTACGGTATACGGTGTACAGTGTCCAGTGCACAGTGTACAGTGTGCAGTGTACATTGTACAGTGTAGAGTGTACAGTGTACGGTGTACAGTGTGGAGTGTAGTGTAGAGTATCGAGTGTCGAGCGTCGAACTTATTGGTCATGGTCATGGTAATGTAAACAGTGAACAGTGTACAGTGTACGGTGAACACCGTACGGTATACGGTGGACAGTGTACGGTGTACGGTGGACAGTGTACGGTGTACAGTGTACGGTGTCCAGTGTACGGCGTACAGTGTACGGTGGACAGTGTACGGTGTACGGTGTACAGTGTACAACCCGTACAGTGTACAATGTATGGTGTCCAGTGTACGGTGTACAGTATGGTGTACGGTGTACAGTGTACAGTGTACTGTGTACGGTGTACGGTGTACAGTGTACACTGTACAATGTAAAGTGTACGGTGTACAGTGTACAGTGTACGGTGTACAGTGTATTGTGTACGATGTACAGTGTACGATGTACAATGTACGGTGTACAGTGTACAATGTACAGTGTACGGTGTACGGTGTACAATGTACAGTGTACGGTGTACGGTGTACAGTGTCCAGTGTACAGTGTCCAGTGTACGGTGTACAGTGTACGGTGTACAGTGTACCGTGTACAGTGTACAGTGTAAGGTGTACAGTGTACGGTGTACAGTGTACGGTGTACAGTGTAACATGTACAGTGTACGGTGTACTGTTAACAGTGTACACATCGTACAGTGTACACACCGTACAGTTAACAGTTTACGGTGTCCAGTGTACTGTGTACAGTGTACGGTGTACAGTGTACGGTGTAGAGTACGGTGTACAGTGTGCGGTGTACAGTGTACGGTGTACAGTGTACAGTGTACACTGTACAATGTAAAGTGTACGGTGTACAGTGTACGGTGTCCATTGTACGGTGTACAGTGTACGGTGTACAGTGTACGGTGTACAGTGTACGGTGTACAGTGTATTGTGTACCGTGTACCGGTGTACAGTGTACGGTGTACAGTGTACGGTGTACAGTATACGGTGTACAGTGTACGGTGTACAGTGTACGGTGTACAGTGTACGGTGTACAGTGTACGGTGTACAGTGTACGGTGTACAGTGTACGGTGTACAGTGTACGGTGTACAGTGTACGGTGTACAGTGTACGGTGTACAGTGTATTGTGTACCGTGTACCGGTGTACAGTGTACGGTGTACATGTACGGTGTACAGTATACGGTGTACAGTGTACGGTGTACAGTGTACGGTGTACAGTGTACGGTGTACAGTGTACGGTGTACAGTGTACGGTGTACAGTGTACGGTGTACAGTGTACGGTGTACAGTGTACGGTGTACAGTGTACGGTGTACAGTGTACGGTGTACAGTGTACGGTGTACAGTGTACGGTGTACAGTGTACGGTGTACAGTGTACGGTGTACAGTGTACGGTGTACAGTGTACGGTGTACAGTGTACGGTGTACAGTGTACGGTGCACAGTGTACAGTGTTCAGTGGTCATTGTACAGTGGTTATTGTACAGTGGTCATTGTACAGTGGAGATTGTACAGTGGTCATTGTAAAGTGGTCATGGTCATTGTCATGGTCATGGCCATGGTCATGGTCATGGTTATGGTCATGGTCATTGTCATTGACACGGTCATGGTCATGGTCATGGTTCTGGTCGTGGTCATGGTTCTGGTCATGGTCATGGTTATTGTCATGGTCATGGGCATGAGCATGGGCATGGTCTTGGTTATGGTCATGGTCATGAAACCAGATATATTTAATTTTTTTTATAAAACAAGTTGTAATAAAACCCATTTATAAAAATGGGGATGAACTAAACATAAGTAACTCATAGATCCATATCTCTGATCGGCGATTTTATCAAAATCAATATCATAAAAACAATTTGGATTTAGGGAAGTTAGATCAACGGTAGATGGCACTTCTCATTTTACTAAAAAAATTTACGCAGCTATGGATGCAAGCTTACCAAGCCTATGCACCTTTGTTCATCTGGCCAAACTCTTTGATACCGTAAATCACAAAAAAAATTGCTAGAGAACCTGGAAAATATCGGCTTCCATGGAATTTCATTTGAGATATGTACTAGCTACCTTTCAAATTGCAATGTGTAAGTATTGACGACACATTCAGTTCAGAAAAATTGTAGATTTTGGAATTCCACAAGGAATAGTTTTAGGTCCTTTATTGTTCAATATGTATGTTAATGATTTGTTCAAGATTAAATCCCAGAGAAACATCATCAGCTTTGCTGATGACACAGTTATATTTTATTAAGATTTTTCATGAACATTCTCAAATAAAAAGTTGAAAATGACCAGGGTAGAGTAGAGTAGAACAGAGTAGGATAGAGTAGCGATGAGTAGCAATGAGTAGCTATGAGTAGTGATGATAAGTGATGATGTGATAGTCTAGGGCTTGGTCTTGGTCTTGGTCTTGGTCTCGGTCTCGGTCTTTGTCTTGGTGTTTGTGATTTTGTTTGGCTTTGTGTTTGTCTGTGTTTGTCTTAGTGTTAGTGTTTCTTTGTGTTTGTATCAGTGTTTGTCTTATTGTTAGTGTTTGTATTTGTGTTTGTATTTGTGTTTGTCTTTGTGTTTGCCTTTGTGTTTGTCTTTGTGTTTGCCTTTGTATTTGTCTTTGTGTTTGTCTTAGCGTTAGTGATTGTCTTTGTGTTAGTGCTTGTCTTATTGTTAGTGTTTGTCTTCGCCATGGTCATGGTCATCATCATCGTTATGGTCAAAGTCATGGTCACGACCATGGTCATGGTCATGGTCATCGCCATGGCCATGCTCATGGTCATCGTCATCGCCATGGTCATGGTCATCATCGTCGTCTTTGTCTGGAGTCTTGAGTCTGAAGTCTGGAATCTGGAGTCTGGGGTCTGGGGTCTGTAGTCTGCAGTTTGGAATCTGTTGTCTGGAGCCTGCAGTCTGGAGTATTCAGTCTGGAGACTGCCGTCTGGAGTCCGCAGTCTGGAGGCGGCAGTCTGGAATCTGGAGTCTGGAATCCAGAGTCTAGAGTTGAGTGTAGAGTGTAGTGCAGAGTGTAGAGTCTGATGTCTGGAGTCTAGAATCTAGAGTGTAGAGTGCAGAGCGTAATCTGGAGTCTATAGTCTAGAGTCTAGTGTCTGGAGTCTGGGGTCTGGGCTATAGAGTCTTGAGTCTAGAGTCTGGAGTCTGCAGTCTGTGGTTCGGAGTCTGGAGTCTAAAGTCTAGAGTGTATAGTGCAGAGTCTTAAGTCTGGAGTCTAGGGTCTAGAGTCTGGAGTCTGGGGTATGGAGTCTGGGGTATGGAGTCTGGGGTCTGGAGTATGGAGTCTGGAGTCTAGTGTCTGAAGTCTGGAGTCTAGAGTTTAGAGTGTAGAGTCTGGTGTCTAGAGTCTAGTCTAGACTCTTGAGTCTAAAGTATAGTCTAGACTCTAGAGTCTATAGTCTGGAGTCTGGGGTCTGGAGACTAGAGTCTAGCTTCTAGAGTCTGGAGTCTGTAGGATGGACTCTGAGGTATGGGTAATGGAGTCTGGAGTCTGCAGTCTGGTGCCCGGAGTCTGGAGTCCAGAGTCTAGAGTGTAGAGTGCAGAGTCTAGAGTCTAAAGTCTAGAATCAAGAGTCTAGAGTCTAGCGTATATAGTGTAGTCTACAGTCTGGAGTCTGGAGTCTGGAATCTGGTGTCTGGAGCCTGTTTGGGTCTTGGGTCGTAGGGACCAGGGTAGTGCTGGAGATGTTAGAAAAATTTGAACTGTCAAAAAGTCAAGTGTTGTTGTTTGTGACTGATGGTGCCGTGACAATGCTTTCGGTAGGCCGCTCTTTGCAAGAACAAGGTTGTACGTTTGTACATGTTACGTGTAAAGTGCATGCTTTACATCTTGTGGCAGAAACTATTCGAAAATGTTTTCCAGAGGTGGATGCATTAATAGCAAATACAAAAAAAGTGTTTCTTAAATCTCCTAACCGTCTCCGTGCATTTCGTAGCAAGTGTCCCGGTATTCATGAACCACCACAGCCGATTCTTACATGTTGGGGAACATGGTTGCAGGCAGCTTTTTATTATGCTGAATATTTCCAACAAATAAAAGCTGTGATACTACAATTCAATCCAGATGAGGCGGCAGCTATTAAGGAAAACCAGACAAAATTCGAAGATATTTCCGTTGAAACAGCTTTAAAAAATATTGCGAAGAACTATAAACCATTACATGAAAGCATAAAAAAATTAGAAAACAGTTCGTTGTCGTTAGCGGAGTCACTGCAAATAGTGGACGAAGTAAATCTACTGCTACACGCTATAGGTGACGCAACAAATGAGCGCGTTAAAGAAAAGTTCGCAAGTGTGTTAAATAAAGACACCGGTTTTACCAAATTAAGACAAATATGTGATGGTGTAGCCCCAGATCAGTTAAGTGAGTTCAAAGACTATTTTACATATGCTTGTATTACATCAGTAGATGTCGAACGGTCGTTTTCAAAATATAAGTATATTTTCACCAAAGCGAACATCACTCATGGAGAAAATCATAGAAACATACTTGATACTGCAAAATCGCTACACATCTTCTCCAGTTTGTGATAAGCAAGCTAGTTCATCAAGCTAGTTAAGAGGATAAGTTTTACATACATTGTTATAAATTGTAACAGTTTATTGTTTCTCGTATTAGTTAATTTCGCGTACGCCACTGTCCCACGATACATTTTTGACAGCCCTACGTATAAGGTAGAATCTTGTCATGGTGTGTAGAAAATAGTGACTTTTTTATTTACAAAACCTGGTCGAAGGAGCCAAATTTGCATTGACTCTAGAGATAAACAGATTAGAGAAACCAGCAGATGTATATTTTGGCACAGGAGTAATGTGCTTTGATTTCCCAATAACTGCTGTTGAGATTAACACATCAACATGACCTTCAGTCTGGTCAACATGTATGTCAAAATGCCTGCTTAAATGAATTGCAAGAGAATTTATGAAAACGTAAAATCGGAATAGTAGAACAAGCAAAGGTATCTCATATAAAATCTTTATTTCACCATGGGTATCATTATTTGGTTAACATTTTTTTTTATTAACTGCACTGGTTAATATAAACCTAAAACGGCCATCATTTTCCAATAAGGTGGTCGTTGCAGAGTTTGAATTTTTGAGAACTCTTAATGTATTCACCAAGTAGTATATTTCTACCAAATTCCTTGCTTGTGTTATTTTTTTTTTTTACTAAGAATCTATCTTTGCTGCACTAATATTGGACATTTAATTTTGTAGGTTTTAAATTTGAAGTGCGTACGGTTGTCTAAATTTAAGTTATATTAATTAATAAATTGTTTAACGTTCTGTGTGAAATATGTGTTGCATAGTGTACTAAATATTGTTAACGCTGATATTATCCAACGACCTCTGAACTAATAAAGACACGGTAAACGGTGAAATTTAATGCTCAAATATGTAAGAGGGGTGGGAGGGGTTCCTACTCCTGTCTTATTAGCTAGTGCAATTTATTGTTTACTTGTTTTGACGTAATTGTCAAAATCATTGTTTCGGTTTTCTTCGTTGTGGCAGAAAGTATGTAAAATATGTATTTAGTGTTTTTGGATTCTGATTGTTACTTTTGCGGATATTTCAAATTAAAATGGTTTTTCTTTGTAGAATACACTCTAAAATTGCTTCAATATCGTTTATTTTATTTAAGTAAAGCTGCAAATCGTTTCTGCTTATCATGGTCGTAGAGTACAGATGTACTTACTGTCGCCGGCATTCACCATGACCGCGAAACTCTTTCTCTAGTCCAGTCTACTATTAACTTTCGAGTTGTGTACACGTTAAGTCACTTGGGCGTATTGCATATTGTTTTTGTATTTTTATTTTATTTGTTGTACTGTATTGTTGATATTAATTTAATAATAAAGCATGGCAGACGTACGCAGAGGTAGAAAACGGCTATTTGCTGACAAAGTGAATAAATTCATAGGTGAATTCCCGGATTTATTCTATGATGGTGCTAAAATAATTTGTAAAGTGTGCGAGAAAGATTTTATATGCTGGGATAAGCGTGATTGTGGACTTCACGTAAATAGTGTGCATCATAAAAATAAAAAAAATGGCGTGCCTTCGACAACACAGTTTATGATTGAATTACAATTAATGCTGATTGCCTGTAATGTTCCGCTGCACATACTCGATAAACAACCATTTCGAGAGTTCTGGACTAAATACAATGCCCAGGTGAAGTTACCAAGTCGCACAACGTTATGTAACTATCTACCAACTGTACACGTAGACATGGTAAATAAGATGAAATGTGAATTAAAAAAATACACGGCTGTGTTTATCTATTGATGAGACAACAGATTGCAAAAAAAAAATCTATTTTAAATGTTATAGTACGAATACTGGACCCTCTTAAACCGACAGTTCCACTGTTACTAGCTAGCAAAAGACTAAGTCAGTGTACTAGCGAAACAATTACCAGAGTGGTGCTGGAGACGTTAGAAAAATTTGAACTGTCAAAAAGTCATGTTTTGATGTTTGTGACTGATGACGCCGTAACAATGCGTTCGGTAGGCCGTTCTTTGCAAGAACAAGGTTGTACGTTTATACATGTTACGTGTAAAGTGCATACTTCACAACTTGTGGCAGAAACTATTCGAAAAGGGTTTCCAGAGCTGAATGTATTAATAGCAAGTACAAAAAAGTGTTTCTTAAATCTCCTAAACGTCTCCGTGCATTTCATAGCAAGAGTCCCGGTATTCTTGAAACAACAACAGCCGATTCTTAGACGTTGGGGAACATGGTTGCAGGCAGCTTTTTATTATGCTGAATATTTCCAACAAATAAAAGCTGTGATACTACAATTCAATCCAGATGAGGCTGCAGCTATTAAGGAAAGCCAGACAAAATTCGCAGATATTTCCGTTGAAACAGCTTTAAAAAATATTGCGAAGAACTATAAACCATTACATGAAAGCATAAAAAATTAGAAAACAGTGCGCTGTCGTTAGCGGAGTCACTGAAAATAGTGGACGAAGTAAATCTACTGCTACACGCTATAGGTTACGCAACAAATGAGCGCGTTAAAGAAATGTTCGCAAGTGTGTTAAAAAAAAACACCGGTTTTACCAAATTAAGACAAACATATGATGGTAAAGCCCCAGATCCGTTAAGTGCGTTCAAAGACTATTTTACGTATGCGTGTATTACATCAGTAAATGTCGAACGGTCGTTTTCAAAATATAAGAATATGTTTTCACCAAAGAGAACATCACTCATGGAGACAACCATAGAAACATACCTGATGCTGCAAAATGGCTACACATCTTCTCCAGGTTGTGATAAGCAAGCTGGTTCATCAAGCTAGTTAAGAGGGTAAGTTTTACATACATTGTTATAAATTGTAACAGTTTATTGTTTCTCGTATTAGTTAATTTCGCGTACGCCACTGTCCCACGGAACATTTTTGACAGCCCTATTTATAAGTTAAAAAATATCCATTGTCGTAGAATATAGAAATGTCAATAATTTTGTTTAAATAAAAATAGAGTTTTGTTATTTCTGATTTATAGGATTATAACAAATTCTTGAGCTTTCGGACTTTGTACTTAAACTGTTGCCGCTGTTTCGATAAAAAATTTATTATCTTCAGGATTTAGTTTAAACGAAACGTATATAAAAGACATATCTACACATAAATATAAACAAATATTTAAACAATCGACATCTAAGCAGACACTGTAAACATTCACTCATCTGGTGGCTCTAAACATTCTACAAGGTAAGTTTTGTTATTATTTTCACAAGATTTTACGCAATTTTTCCCAACACATTATGTTGTTTGTGAATACAAAATTGTTAGCTTTTATAAAGTTCGATTTTTTTTAAATGACATATAAATATAATCTTCTATAAACTGCAAACCTTTTTTTATAAGGAACCCAGTCTGTTTTACTTTTTATACACTTTTATTATAAATACATAGTGTTGAAAATATTGTTAATTTTATTTAATAAAATATCTTTTTAAATTTAATAATAATGTTAAAATTGGCAAATTGATACTATATTATTTCTTCCCTTTTATTGTATTTTGTACTTAGTTAAACAAATTTTATAAGTAAGTATAAGTACAGAAAAATATTGTTACGCCACTGGACTGTGCAGACTGGTTAGATTAGGCTGGAATTGTACACGATCGGCCGGGAATATTCTGGAGTGCTCTAGACCGGGAGAATGGATGTATAAATAAGATGCACCGTGGGCCGAGTCTTAGTCTGAAGTCGAACGTGAACGAGTGAAGAAGCAATAAGAAAGAGACTTATAAGTGTTCAGTTGTGATTATAGTTAAGACAGTAATTAATCTGTTGTTGTTAATTGTTAATTAGTAAATAAAGTAGTGAGTAAGTGTTACCTGGACTTTCAATCAACGAATCTACGAGTAGAGGTGTTTGTGTGGATAGCAAACACGTAACAATTTGGTGTCGGAAGTGGATTGGAAGAGAAATTTCTGGAATATTCGAAAAGGTTCTACAGTGTTCTTCTCAGAAATTAGTGGTAACACGGAGAATTAAGCTACTGGACAGTGTTTGGAGGACTATTTCTGGACTGAATAGTGACTTTAAAGTGGATTTTCGAGAAGTTCTAGAACATTCGATTTAGAAATAGCTGCCGCTAGTTATAACGTGTCGTGGACTGAGAAAAAGGACTATTAGTGCAATTTCGGGAAAATTCTAGAACATTCTATTTGGAAACTACAGGAGACACGTGAATTGTGTCGACGGGAACGTGTTGTAGACTTAAAAACAAGACTATAAGTGACTTTTAGTGACAATTCTAGAACATTCGATTTGGAAACCACAAAAGATACGTGAATTGTGTTAACGGGAACGTGTTATAGACTCAAAACAAGACTTATTAGTGACATTTCGTGAAAATTCTCGAACATTCCATTGCACAATTAGTGAAGAGAAGTGACTTTTGTCAACACAAAAGAAGTATAGACTCTAAATAAGACTTTCTAGTGCTGTTTCGAGATTTTTCTGGAACAATCCATTATTAAAATAGACGTGATATCAACATTTTACCGATTTTATAGTGTAATAAACTTTATTTTGAATTGATTTACGTGTCGTGAATTAATGCCAACAACAAGAAGCATGGCGGAGAAACAAACACAAGACTTACTTGCAGCATTGGTGCAACAAATGCAAGAACAAAGAAAAATTATGGAAGAACAAGAGAGAAGACGACAAGAAGAAAAAGAAGAACAAGAGAGAAGACGACAAGAAGAAAAAGAAGAACAAGAGAGAAGACGACAGGAAGAAAAAGAAGAGCAAAGAAAGGAACGCCAGGAAGAATTAAGACAAATTATGGAGGGACAGCATCAAGTCATACTCTCGGTCACTGAACAATTGAAGGAAGATGTACAGGCTGAAGTCATGGAAGTTAAAGAAGAAGTTAGTGAAGTTAGAGGAGAAATAACTGAAGTTAAGGAAGAAGTAGCCCGACTCAAACAACAATTAAGAGAGAAGGGTGGCCAGTTAGTACTGTCGTCTGGTGCTAGGTTACAACCACCTTTCTTCGACGGTCAAAGTTCATGGTCAACTTATAAGAGACAGTTTGAGGCAGCTGCACGTTCAAATAACTGGAACGATGAGGAAAAGGCAACAGCATTGGTATTAGCACTAAGGGGCAAAGCATTAGACCTGCTCCAAACAATTCCTGCCGCACAGCAACAAAACTTTAGTATTTTGGAGGCAGCGTTAGAACTAAGATATGGTGACCAACATCTCGCCCAAGTATATCAGGCTCAGCTCAAATCACGCAGACAACGAGGTGGAGAAAGCCTCCAGGAGTTCGAAGCTGCGGTAGAAAGATTAGCCCATCTAGCCTATCCTGATGCACCAATGGAATTTCAACAACAGTTAGCAGTTGGTACATTTATTGATGGAGTAAGGGACCAGGAAGTTAGGCGAATTCTTAAGTTAGCCAGGCATAAGCTTAGTAGTGAGGCTTTAGTACATGCACTGGAGATTGAGGCTGCCTATGAGGATACCACACAATCAAATCAGAGAGCACGAGCTGTGAGTGTGGAGGAAGACAAGCCAGACAACACAACACAAAACCTGATATCTGATCTACACAAAATGATCACCCAACTACTCACAAAATCGAACTCCCAGCAAAGACAAGACCAACAACAAAATAGTGGGAGGCCGAATGGAAGCATCCGTTGTTATAGGTGTGGCAAAGTGGGCCATATTAAGAGGAACTGTCATGAGCTCAACATTCAAGATCCGAGACAGAACCAACAGCAAAGTAGTGGGAGACAGAATAGAAGAGGCATGCGCTGTTATAAGTGTGGCAGAGTGGGCCATATTCAGAGTAATTGTCGTCAGCGCAGGCCTGAGGGGGTCGCAGTAACGGAGAAGCTGCAGGAAAACTGGCGAGCTCGTACTTCGCAGAATGTGGCACATGGCCTTTCCGAAAGACCGTGTCAGGAAAACTGCAAGCCTTGCCACCGTGAGGAAAAACAGCGCAAGGTACAAATAATGAAAACTGTTAAGATTGATGTTCCGGATTATTGGACAAAAGAGTCGTTAAGGGAAGCGCAGTTAAACGATAAGGAAACTGGTCCTGTTCTGAAATGGAAAGAGAGAGGAACCCGACCTGATTGGAAGGACATTTCAAATAAATCAGTGGGGCTGAAGGCTCTATGGGCACAATGGGACTCCCTTATAGTAGAGGATGGACTGCTAAAGAGAGCGTGGGAAAGTCCAGATGGGAGGAAAGTTACTTTGAAATTGTTAATCCCGAGGTGTCATGTAGCAAATGTACTTCAGCAAGTGCATAATGGAACGTCTGGCGGACATTTTAGCATCAACAAAACCCTGACTAAAGTAAGAGAACGTTTCTACTGGGTCAACAGTCGTCAAGATGTGGAGGCTTGGTGCCGCCAATGTGAAGTTTGCGTGGCAAGAATGGGGCCACAAATAAGAAATAAGCAATATAACACCAGGGCTCCTTTTGAGCGAATTGCCATAGCAAGTGACCGTATGAAGCCTCGTTATGATCTTAAGGCTAATTCAGGAGGGTACCAGGTGGCAGATTTGGTTTGGCTATATAACCCACAACGGAAGAAAGGCAGGTCCCCGATGCTTCACCCGCCCTGGGAAGGTCCTTACACTGTCGTAACCAGACTAAACGACGTTGTATATAGAATTCAGCAAAATCCAAAATCTAAAATGAAGGTGGTGCATATAGAGAGACTAGCCAAGTATTCAGGGAATAATGAATTGCCTGATCGGGACGTTCAGGCTTAAGGAGGGGGCAGTGTTACGCCACTGGACTGTGCAGACTGGTTAGATTAGGCTGGAATTGTACACGATCGGCCGGGAATATTCTGGAGTGCTCTAGACCGGGAGAATGGATGTATAAATAAGATGCACCGTGGGCCGAGTCTTAGTCTGAAGTCGAACGTGAACGAGTGAAGAAGCAATAAGAAAGAGACTTATAAGTGTTCAGTTGTGATTATAGTTAAGACAGTAATTAATCTGTTGTTGTTAATTGTTAATTAGTAAATAAAGTAGTGAGTAAGTGTTACCTGGACTTTCAATCAACGAATCTACGAGTAGAGGTGTTTGTGTGGATAGCAAACACGTAACAATATTTAAATAGGTATTTCCATTTTTCATTATCATTATTTATTATTTATATTATATTCTTATCAGTACGCCATTGTCTTGTGTTTGTACATTTTGTTATTTGTAAATAATCATGTGGGTATAACTAGCCCCCCTAGTTATGCAAAATAAATCCTCTTTGTTTAAATAGGAAAACTGTCTATTAATTTAGAGATCATTGATATTATTTATTCCAGATGCTTTTTAAATTAAAGTAAACGTTGATATTTTTTTATTAGGTTTGAACTTCTGTCAAAATTACTGTAGAAACAGATCTCCCTTCTAATACGCTGACCGACACAAAGTGGGACAGCAAGAGGAACTGGTGTATTTTTAATTACAGTTTTTCTCATTGTACACAAAATATGTAGAATCAATCGTTTTGCATTCTAGCAGCTTTTTTTTATTCATTTTTTCTATGCTTTTCCTTATCATTTTAAAAATTGACTATTTTAACTATTTAAATCACTATCAGAAATCATTCTATAGTATTGGCACAGATTAACCTTAATCTGTGGTATTGGCTTGCATTCTGCCGATTATTTTAAGTGCTGGTAATTTTCGGAAATGCCCTTATCTTCGGAAGATTCCGCTAGAGCAGTTGCTTTAATTGATGCTGACTTTAGCATCCGCGAAGTCGCTGAAAAATTGGGTTTTGTGTGTTTTGTCAATTTCTAAAGGTAAGTACCTCTGCAAATACCTATATTAAGTGGTAAGGAATTATTTTCAAAAATATTTTCCACAATACGTACTTATACATTTTTAAATAGTTTCTGTATGTTTGTTGTGACGGATTTTTATTAATTTATTTGGGGTTTTCGCCGCGAAAAAAGAGAAACAAAAAATCTATCTTAAAAATTTAAACATTTTAGATAGGTATCTATTTTAAATATTTAGTTTTTATATGTTTGTTGTGGTGGTTCGCAATTTGTCCATTTTGTTGGGATCCACCACACCTAAAAAAAATCTTTGAAAAAATCCTGCTAATTAATAAATTATAATTTTGTGTAGTAATAAGCCAATGCGTTGCATAAAAAAATAATAAAAGAAAAATCTTCAAATACGATTAGTCGGTGACGGTGGCTTAGTCTGTGCCACAGATTAAAAAAAATGAAATGCCTAGTTTCAATTACTAAAAGAATTAACTTTTCTAAAAAAGGTGGTTGAAAATTAGCCCTGAACGTTAAGAAAATCGTTTTTATATTTAAAATTAGTTTAAGTAGGTAATTAAAACTAGGCATTTTATTTTTCAAAACTGTGAGACAGACTAAGTCACTGAATAATTGGATTTGAAGATTTTTCCAATTTTTATTTTTAGCAACGCCGTGGCTTATTTTAACTAGCGTGTTTTGCATTGTTTAATTTGTTGTTTTAAAATGTTTGACGCGCAAAGAAAATTGTCCGGCCATCAGTACAAAAAGCGAAGGCTAGAGAAGGAAACCCAAAAGCAGAAACAAGCTGGTGCTCTGCACAATTATTTACAGGGTAGGTCCGGTAGTACCATTAGTACCAAAGCAAATGTCTCCAAAGATTCAGATAAAAAAGAAAAACACGGAATCATCAGAGCGTGTTGGTGACCAAGACCAATCAATACACAATATTTCTAAACCAACTTAGTCACCAAATGAAAGCAGCCTACTAACTGACACCACCTTGGCACTTACAGAAGGCACCCTGGCTAGCACTAGTAGCACTCTACCTCTACAAACTGACCCCACCCTACCACCCACGGAATGCACTGTACAAACTTTAGGTAATAATCCAGCATTGTGGCCCAGAATTTTAGGAGATGCCGAAATAAGTTTTTTAGTACGACAAACCATTGTTTAATTACAAATTACCTTATGATGGCACTGGTAAAAAATTTAGAATTACTATTCTCGAATTTTAAGAAATGGAGAGCAAGTTATAAGAGACTGGCTAGTGTATTCTACTTCAAAAAACTGCATATATTGCCTTTGCTACAAAATTTACAGCCGTGTATCAAGTTCCCTTTCAAAAGAAGGTTTTAAAAGCTGGAAGCACATCATTGAAACTTTAAAGAATCACGAAATTTCTAAAAATAATATTCAGGCTCAAAATTCCTGGCTAGAACTCAGTCAAAGGTTAACGTGTTGTATA
Organism: Rhamnusium bicolor; assembly: GCA_029963845.1. Classification (NCBI taxonomy): domain Eukaryota; kingdom Metazoa; phylum Arthropoda; class Insecta; order Coleoptera; family Cerambycidae; genus Rhamnusium; species Rhamnusium bicolor. The sequence continues at coordinate 373,210 of JANEYF010004209.1, forward strand.
ACTATAGATGCAGCTGCCCAAAGAGTTATTACCGCTGAAACGAATCACTGGTACGAGGTGTTTCTAAGGATTGTAGCAATTACTAAAATGCTCGGTAAAAGTTGTTTAGCTTTTCAAGGTACAAGCGACAAGCTGTTTGAGCATAATAATGGCAACTTTTTAAAAAATAGTTGAATTGCTATTTGAATTTGACCTCGTCATGAAGGAACACGTGCGTAGAGTGCTTAAAAAAAGAGGAAACCAAAGCTCACTATCTTGGAAAAACATTGAAAACGAGATAATAGACTTGCTTCACGAAAGTGTAAAATCGCATATTATTGCTGAAATAAAAAAGCGAAATACTATTCCATAATATTTAATTGCACTCCTGCCGTTAGTAAGGTGGAGCAAATGACCCTGATAATTAGATGTTTCTATCAATAAGTCTGATTCTGATTCAAACGATATCGAAATAAAAATCTACGAAAGTATTAAATCTCATAAGCAAGTTTATTCAAACAGAAGATTTTGATTTGAAAAAAGCACTTGATCTTCTAGAGAACTGCAAAAATTTCTTTAAAAATCTTCGATGAAATTATTGTTGACACAAGAAAATGAAATTAACGTTGAAGCCAATTTTGAATCAACAACGCCGCGACCCTGCGTAGGAAAAAAATTGCTAACTTTTCATATGAGGCAAGGGACGAAGCAATCGAAGGTCCCAAAGAAAAATACAAAATAGAATTTTTCTTCTGTACGATTGATCAAGCATTAAACGCACTAATATAGTCGATTTGAACAACTGAATCACCATCGTAACCATTTTTAATCTATATATAATATATATGATTTGCCTAAAGAGACAGTGATAAAGATTTGCAAATGTTTGGAAAATATTTTGTGTGATGATGAATCAGCTGACATTAACGGTCTAGAATTGGTAGAGGAAATTTCTGCAGTTTGTGCACTTTTGGGCAAAAAAAGAAAGTCCAAGTGATGTTCTTAAAATAATAACAATGCCAAATTTTGCTCCAAATCTTAGTATTGCCTTAAGAATACTACTGACTATTCCAATATCAGTAGCAAGTGGAGAAAGAAGTTTTTCCAAATTAAAATTAATCAAAACCTTTTTACGCTCAACTACTACGCAAAATCGACTAAACGGCTTGGCCATTTTAGCAATTGAACAGGAAATTGCTGATCAAATAAACTTAAAAGAGGTAATAAAAAAATTTGCAGAATTAAAAGTGAGAAAAAAAATATTCTTCTGGTTATAACTCAAACAAACAATGTATTACTGTGGTTCTATGTATCTATACTAGTAAATACTTTTAAAATATAACAACCAGGTATCTATAGGTACTGCAACTCTATTTTATTTTGATTTATGTTATTTTGTACCAAATGTTAAGTTTTAATACTTGTTTATTTTTAAATATACGTTTTTATTGCAAATTGAAACCATCTTTTATTAAGAAAAAATAACTTTAAAAGGAGGGGCAATTTGTTTTTTTGTCCTGGGCGGCGTAAACGCCAGAGCGCTCCCTGCCTCTCTGTTGGTTAGTGAGTCACGGTTCATCGAAAGGTAACAATTGTTTAGGTATAAATATGATACATTGTTAGCATAAGGTTAGTTTAAATCTTCCCTAGATGATACCAACTTCGCTGGCGAAACGCGCGTCGAGTGCTGTATATCGTGTTTTAGTGTTTTATGGAAAACTACGTAATTATCAGCTTCACATCAAAATTCCAACCTCCTTCAGGATGGACATTACTTTGTCAACATCATTATTGTTACCTTTTCTAAATTAATTAAAAAATTTTATTATTCTAAACCTGTTTCATTATTTTTGTTACTCCAATAATACTGTAAATAAAACTACCGTTTAAACACATTTTACTTAAAAATAATATAATCTCAATTTATAGTATAAAAAATATATGTACATATTAATTCTAATGAGAAAATTCGTTAAAAAACATTTAAAATTCCTAATATCAATTTAAAAGTCCTATATGCCTACAAAATAAATGAGACATGTAGAATCAAACCCCGCTATCTCCAATTTTGGTCAAAATTCAAATTTCTATACGAAATTTTCCACAGAATCCATATATGTAAACAGCTTTCAAATCCCGCTAAAAACTTAACTGAAAACTGAATCAAACGATCGAGTTTAATTTCAAAACAAGCTATCCTCGTCCAAACATTACCATCAAATGCTGATATCTCCATTGTGGCCAATAGCGGCGCTGAATTCCTTGCGAGCATGTGGTTAACGGTCTTGTCAGTTTATATTGATCCGTTAAACATGTTGGGGGTTACTATATTTAATAAGTATTTCTGTGTTTTTAATAGATTAAAATGGATGAATATACGAAACCAGTAGAAAAATGTGCTCTTATTAAAAAATTTAATAAAATAATCTGATTTAAATAAATGCAGCTTTTCTTTTTTGGTTCTATATCTTCTAATTCCAAAAAAAAATTTTTGCAAAAATAATGGCAACTCCGAAGAAAGTTAAATCCATCTATATCCATGATAATTACAATCAAAATACGCTATATCCATCATCCATAATCAAAGTCCGCTAACTCCATTTAAAAATCGTCAAAAGAAATAAAAGAAGTGCGTATGTTAGATTTTTTAAACTAAACTATATTAGTTTGCTGTAAAGGTTTAACAAATTTTTGGCAATTTTTGGAAAAACATTTAAACTCAAAATTTGTTCGTTTTCTGTAAAATTTCACATTTTTTGGAGTTAACGGGGTTTGATTCTATATGCCTCAAATTATCTATTTAGTGCCTCTTGAATTTCAACTAAAGATTTTCCTCTCGTTTCAGGTACAACAAAATGGACGAATAATGTTGCACATGCCATAATACCAGCAAAAATATAGAAAGTAACATGACCACCAAAAGTTGCATTCATTATAGGAAAACAGAAGGTAACTACAAAAGCAAATACCCAGTTAGCCAATATCGCCATACCACTTGCGATCCCTTTTATTTCTGGAGAAAATAATTCACTTATTAACATCCAAGGTACGGGACCATATCCAAAGGAAAAACTGATCATGAAGAGTACGGTACTACCAAGAGGTACGAAACCGAGATGAGTAACGTTGACATTAATGGTTTTTAAATGGAAAAACATTCCTAAACCAGCCAAGCATAACAACATACCAGTTGAAGAGATCATTAAATAAAATTTTCTGTTGGCCTTTTCTATAATTAAAATGGAAACGTAAGATACTATGACTTGTACAAGGTTTATGGTAATAGCCGCTAGACTTGGAGATATATTTGTACCTGCTGCTTTGAATATGGTCACGGTGTAAAAAACAACTGCATTAATACCGCTAAGTTGTTGGAAGGCTAAGACCCCAACAACTGAAATAACGGCTCTTAAATTGCCTTTATTTGTGACGATATCTTTGAGAGTGGCAGTCCTCTCACGCGATTCCATAATTTCCTTTTGAATTGATTTTAACTCTACTGACACATCGTAGTCGCTACCTCTGAACTCTTTTAAAGTCTTTTCTGCTTCATCCAGCTTGTTCCTTTCTACAAGGTAAACAGGAGTTTCTGACATGAAGAAGAAACTCACTCCAAAAATAACGGGAGCAATAGCGAGAATTAAAGATAGGCCCATCCAGTTTGTAAACGATCCAATTATACAAGTGAACAGGATTCCGCAAGAGAGGAACATTTGAAAAAAGGATCCAAACATGCCCCTGTTGCTCGGCTCTGCTATCTCGCCTATGTACATAGGTGCAGCTACACAAATTCCTCCCAAACCCACCCCGCGAAAAATCTAGCCACTATAACAGTTTCTAGATTACTCGCAAATGATATTAGAAGATAATTGATCAAAAACGGCAAGGATAAGCCTATTATGGTGATTTTTCTTCCAAATTTATCTGCTAAATATCCAGTAGGTATGGCGGCTAGGAGAGCTCCAATGGTGAGCATTGCTCCAACTAATGCTCCTTCTCTTTCTGTGATTTTGAAACCTGGAGAAGTAACATTTTGGGTTGTTAAAGTTGCGTTTGCTTCTGTTTGATTTGTAAACTCTGTTAATATGTGTGACAATGCTGGTGAGGTCCATGATAGAACTGTTCCAGCGCAAAATGCTCCCAAAGATACTGAAAAAAAAACATAGGATATTAATAATTATTGTAAAATCAACCCTGGTATTTTGTACACCATACAAGGTAATTATTTTAATAGTGATGTGCCTATGATTTGTAGTTATAATTATAAAAGTATGTTAAAAACAATAGAGCTATAAAAAATAAATCTACGTGTCTGAAATTTTTGCAAAATTAAAATTTATTGAAATAGTCGTAATAGTTGCACCCGAACGATGCTCTAATTTATCACAACTTTTTAAAGTTCCCTATAAAACCCCTGTATACTGTATTGAATTATAATTCGTTAAATAATTACACTAAGAATTGTATATACACGAAACTTAAATATTTACATAATAAAACGCAGTTAAACATTATTATTGTTATTCTTGAGCCATATATCATCAAAACAATGAAATACGTAATGACAATTTTTTATTACAAATCTGTGAGAAAATAAATAATTAAATAAGTAATTTAATTTTTTAATTGTCTTCTTTTATCTCATTGTGTACGTATAGTGTGGAAGAAATATCCTTATCTCTAATATGTGACATAGAAAATTAAACACATAATAATCGTTAAAATATTTTAATGATTTTTTGATGAACAATTTCATTATGATTGATTAGACACTATCTACCTCAAAATTAAGAATGAGTTGGTCTTGGAGCCTATTAATCAAGATGCAACGAGTTGAGTACACTTCAAGATGATTTGATTTAGACATAATCAAAACGTTAATCGCAGAATACTCCATGTCGTTATCGACCAACATTTAAATAGAAAAAAATTGCAGATTTTTCGTTTAAATAATAGGATCTTATTTCCCTCAATTTGCATTCAACACGAGAATCAATTGCCAATTACCACAACCATTAACGACTATCAGATAATCCTCTACTAGGTTTATAATAGTTCTCTTTAAAAATAAACAAAATAAACTTATGTTTGATTTTCACAATTTAATTAACTCATGACAATTGTTTCGCCACACAGTGGCTTCATCAGATGGTGAGTACAAGACTAAATTATTTATTACAAAGTGAGGGTATATATAAGTATCAACTAACTAATCTAGGGTAATAAAATGGAACAGTAATAAAATAAGGTACAAAATAATTTAGAATATATTTAACAGTGGTGAACAGTTTAAATCTAGTTGGTCATTTAAAATAATATTACTGTTTTTTAATTTATTGATTTCTAATGTCTCCAATAGTGACAATTTTAATCCTTTATTTTCTGTGTGTAAAATATCAAAATTGTTATTAAAAGAATGATTGTCCTCTAGCAAATGTTTGGCATACGTCGGATCTAATTTATTGTTATTAAAACTGCGTTTATGTTCGGACAATCTTTTTCCAAAATTTCTTCCCGTTTGTCCAATGTATACTTTAGGGCATGTACCACATGTAAGCTTATGGACTCCACTTTTTTTGTTCTTTTTTAGTTTTATCTTTATTGTTCTTAATAAATTTTCCTAGAGTGTTATTAGTTTTAAATGTTATTTTAATATTATGTTTTGTCTTAAGTTCAACTGATATTTTTTCGGCAGGTTGGCCTATATAAGTAAGGGTTTTATATCTTAAATCACTTAATTCACTGATTTCTGATTTTGGATAAACTGACTCTATTGCTATATTATAATTTCTCTTTTTAAGTAAATTATTAACCAAAGTTTCTTTAAAACCATTATTCACTGATATTTGTTTAATAAAATTTAATTCGTTTTTGTAATTATCTTCAGTTAAAGGAAATTTAGTTAATCTGTTTATCATACTAATATAGGCAGCGTGTTTATGTTTTACAGGATGTGTTGAACTGTTATGTATCGTAATATCTGTGTACGAAGGTTTATGGTAAATATTAAATTCATACGAATTATTAATTTTTGTGATAGGTAAATCTAAAAAATTGATTGAATTGTCTTTTTCATATTCTACAGTAAATTTTATATTAGGGTGTAAATTATTAATAAATTCTACAAAACTATTTAACTGTCTTGTTGTACCTGTAAAACATGCGATAATATCATCTACATATCTATACCAGTATAAAAAACTTTTACTTAATGTGTTTTTATGTATTTGTTTCTCAATATGGTCCATAAAAATTTCTGCTAAAATAGGACTTAATGGGTTTCCCATTATTAGGCCCTCTTTTGATGTGAATATTTCGTTGTTGAATTGGAAATAATTTTGGTTTAGACATGTGGTCAGCAAATTTAGTAGTTCAGATTTTACAAAGGGGTTTGTGTTATTTCTATCTAGTAAATTTTCTATAATTTTTATGGTATCTATTGGCGGTATACTAGGAAATACATTTTGTACATCAAAAGAAATAAATTTAGCATTGTCAGGCAACTTAATATTTTAGTTCTATTAATTAACTCATAGGAATTTTTAATACTAAACGTTGATTTGAATTTACATGCATCTACTACTATATTTATTAGTCTATTCGAGAGTTTGCTAGAAGGTGCTGTTAAGTAAGAAACAACTGGGGGTATAGGTAAATTGTTTTTATGCAATTCTATCAAAAAATAAAGTTTGGGGGCCTGTGGATTCATTATAGTTAAACAATATTTGTCTTTAGAACTAAATATACTAGGTGAATTATATATTGCATGTTTAACTGTTTTAACTGTTTTTTGATATTTTTCAGTGGGATCATTATCAAGTTTCTCAAAAGTGGGTGAATTTAAAAAATCTATTGTTTTTTCTATATAAGCATTTTTATTAATTGCAATCACTGTTTTCCCTTTATCTGCTCTAGTAAAAATAATGTTATTTTCGACTGATTTTTTGCTAACTAATTTTGCTGTGATGTTTTCTTTGTTTTGTATTGGTTTATTATTGTGATTTTTTGATTTTAGAAATTCAGCGACTGAATGTTTACTTAGAGTAGACTATTGGGTAGACCTTTTAATGCTATTTCTGTTTCTACACCTAAATATTCTAATTTGTGCATGTTCGTATTTGGTTTAATATTATAATTGAATCCTTTTTCTAGTAATTGAGTTTCAGCTGTCGTGAAAACTGTATCTGTTAAATTAATGAATCTATTATAGAAAACATGGTCCGAGAATTTTTTATCATTTTGACTATTATTTTTAATTTTTTTAGAATTAAGTGATTTAAGTTTACGTTTTTGTCTAACAAATTTTTTATGTATTAACTCTATCTTCTCTTTAATTTAATGTAATGTTTAATCATGTGGGTTTTGAGACATTTTTTTGTTAACTTTTTTTAAATCATAACATAATAGTAAAAAATAATGTAATGAATACCGTAGTCATAAATTCTTCGAGATATCGGCAACTTCTGGTGTATCCCAAGTGTCAATATTGGGATCTCCTTATTTATTATATTCATTAATAACATTGTGGATACACTGGATGTATACTACTTATTCTATGTGGATGGCCTGAAATTATATTGGCGTATACAATCTTTAGGTGACTGTCAGAAAATAGTTTAAATAGAATTCAGGACTGATGTACCAATTATAATTTGCCTCTAAATATGGTGAAATGTATTGTTCTCTTCTACCATCGAAAAAGTAACGCTCTTGAATTCAATTGTTACTTAAATGAATCAATAATTCTTCAACGCCCCGATTAGTTTTGCGACTTAGAGGTCACTTTGTTCACAAATTATCGTTTTCTAAGCATATTGAAAATGTTATATCATCTTCATAAAAATCCTTGGTTTTGTCATAAGAAATTCATACGGCTTTACAGACATTCAAAATCCCTCAATGCTTTTTAATTCATTTGTAAAATCCAAAATTGAGTATGCGAGAGTACCTTGGTACCCGGAGTATATAAAATATAATGACATTGGATATGTCCAGAGAAAATTTTTAAACTGTCTTTGCTATAGAAAAGGTAGTATTTATCCTCCAATATGAACACCTCAGAATATACTCCTTAATAGATTTTCAATGCTTAGCCTACAAATCCGCAAAAGGCCTCAAGCACTAATATTTCCATTTACACTAATATGTTGATGATTGATCTGAAATATTATCAAAACTTAGTATTCGTGTACCGAATTAAGACTAGATCTGAAGAAAATTTTTATCTTCCAACTCCTCGAACAAACTTTAAATATTACTAATACTATAACAACCTGCAGGATATAATCGACATTTTAGTTGCTCAGAAAAGGCTATTAAAAATGTATTTACATAACTCTTTGATGTACTATGAATATTTGAATTTTTTTGTGTTTTTATTTGTTGTGTATTTTTTACAATATCCTTACTACATCCTTAGTATGTGCGATCAGATTTAAAGAAACAGGTTTTTTTACATAGAGTAGAGGTGATATCACTGATATCGATGTAGCAACCCCTCGAGATATCCTGAAATATTCTTGGTTTATGTAGCTACATTTCAAAAATTATGGTTTTTCAAAAGTTATTAAAACAAAATTAATTATAATTATGTAGTAGACAGTAACTACTAAGTAAAAAATTGGTTAAACGTCGCCTATCGAAAAGTGATATTTTTATTATACAACTTAAAAAAATATAATAAACTAATTATTGTTGTAACTTGTCCTATTGTAAAAAAATCTACAAATACAAAGTTGTAACCTCACGTTCGGTACTGCCAAAATTAAACGATATTTGTAAATTTTTACTGAATATTATAATATTCCTAAAAATTTTGAGAAATGTTATGAAAACTTATTTATAATTACATCGGTGTACAAATTTACAGCACAACATTGACAAAAAGTGAAGATTTTTTTGGAAGGAAAATTTTAAAAAATTAACCCTCTATTTACAGTTTCTCGTGGTACAACAAATCTTTATTAAAATATTTGATTGAGTGTTTTCTTCTGCGGCACACGGTATACATTGTATTTTAATTCTCTGTAACAGCAATGTTATTAAATGTAAAATACAGTTTTAAAGAAAAACTAATGGCAACGACTCTGAAAATTCTAAATAATAGTAATTACAGATCTTTATTGTTTTAAATGAAAATACATTCATATAACAATTAACAATTTAATTTTCTGTTAGATAATTTACTTGCATATTGAGTGCTCTTTCTTGAATGGTTTTAGCTTACTTGCATATTTTATAATTAGAATGAGCCTACAAAACCGTTATAAATCGAAAAGATGCGTTTTTGCTGCAGAATTTATTTTCATCTTTCCCTGGCATTTAAACATATACCAGATTTCTTTATCCACTTCTAGACCAGTAAAATTAAGGGTTTTCAAAACGATAATTTCCAACCATTCCCGACCAATACCATTGAATTCTCATGGTCAATTTTGCCGTACGTTATATGAGCAAGAATTTAATTTATAAACAATTAAAGTTGTGAAAATGATGAAAATCGATGTTTCTGAATGTTCAACTTCAAACGCTGCGAAAACGGCAACAGATAGAGAAAAATTGCTCAGAACATTTTTTATAGAGCGTTAAATTCCCTTCAAAAAAAGTCCCCGGCGGCATATCTCTACGATGAATAGTTAAGGCGTTACCACAGCATAAGGTTTTCTTATGCTGTGGCGTTACAATGAGTTAAATATTTATTATTTTTCTGCTGTATATCAGTCAGCTGTACAAGTAACGCGTATGCGCGATCAACAGACTCGTATGCCGCGTAATGGCCGCCTGCGCAGAACATTTGAAAGTAAACTTGCTGTAAATCTTTCATAATTTTCTTATTTTTACAACGTTAGCAAATGTATTTATCACTTTTTTGGTCTAGATATAATTATTATATACTTTTATGCATACTCAAAGACCTGGAAAATTATTATTAAGTTAGGTATAAGATAAATTATTATTAAGTTATGAGCTGTTCAGTTTGATGCTAATAGTCGTCGCAGTTATAACGCAGTTATACAGTGTACTGGTTGTGAGCAATTTTTACATTATCATTGTGGTTGTGCTGTTGATTAATATAAAATAAACCGATCAAAAATGTCGCTAGAAGAAAATTGTTTTATATGTGAAGGAACTCTGCAAATGGGCAAGACTGTAACAGTAAAACAAAAGGGAATCGAATCGTTTATAGAAAACAGCAAGAAACGTGAGGATAAGAAATGGAATCAAATAGAAAATGTTAATTAAGTTACTGTTCATGATAAGTGTAGAAAAGCGTATTCCTCAAAAGATAATTTGAAGCCTGGCTCTGGAATTCCAAAAGAGCGATACCCACGTCGTTTAAGTGTGCCGCAATTTAATTTCGAAGAAAATTGTTTCTTATGTGGAAAAAAGTGGATACGCGTTACGTATACAGCTGTAAAAAAAAATAATAAATATAAGAAGGTTTAGTGCCATATCCCCAAAAAAACAACTATGCAGCTACGGACACGTGTTTCGGAGTTATTGCCCCTCATCAGCGTAGCGTAGCTAAAGAATTGGATCTAGGATCTAAGTTGTTTTTTTGAGGATATGGCACTAAACCTTCTTATTTTATTTTGACCCCAATAAATCTATAATAATAAACATTTAACTCATTGTAACGCCTTAACTATGCATCGTAGAGATATGCCGTCGCGGACTTTTTTGAAGGGAATTGAACGCTCTATAAAAATGTTCTGAGCAATTTTTCTCTATCTGTTGCCGTTTTCGCAGCGTTTGAAGTTGAACATTCAGAAACATCGAATTTCATCATTTTCACAACTTTAATTGTTTATAAATTAAATTCTTGCTCATATAACGTACGGCAAAATTGACCATGAGAATTCAAAAATATACTGAATCGAATGGTATTGGTCGGGAATGGTTGGAAATTATCGTGAAAGTGGGCCGATTTTTGCTTAATTTGATTGGTCTATTCTGTATTTATTAAGAAATATACATTCGTTTTATCTTTCAAATACTGCTTGAAATATGCTAATAAACGCTGAACAATAATTATTAATTATTATTATCATAATCGTTTTTATTAGGAAAGAATGTTTTTGCCTATGTAAAATTTTGCGGGATGCAGCTTCGTGTTGTCGGTATAAAACTTCTCTATCTTTGAAATACTTAGACATTGCGAGCCTACGCGTTTATGCAATCAAATTCGTTAGCGGAGGAACCTGTGCAGTAAATATGATGTGAGGGGTAGAGCATTAGGAACTCGTAAATGGACGGATTCGCCTAAAAGATATTCAAAGAATTTGTATTGATACTAATAAATTAGATACCTCTGAATAAATAATTATGGCGGACAGAGAAAAATATGAAATGTTGACACATTGTACACCAATATCTCGATAAGTATCGAGCGGGGATTTTCGTCTCCAAATTCGTGTCAGTGGGCAAAGATGGGTATGTTAAGAAAAAAAATTTTTAAAAAATCGGACGTTCCGTATGTATTGTAAAAATTACCCAATTTTTTCGCTGGCAAAATATTTGTAAAATAAAACGTGTTCGATAAAAAAATAAAATACAATACTATACACAAAAAGTTGCTACATACAATTCTCCTATAACGTTAATAAATGCAATAGGCTTCTCCCTATTGTATTCCAGATACAAATAATGTTACCTGGATTAACATAATGACAAATCAAATAAGATAAGAAACAATTAATAAAAATAATATTTAATAAACAATCTTTAACAAAAGGCCACAAAAAGAAAATAATAAAAATTGTTTATTAAACTTTGTTTTTATTAATTGTTTCTTACCTTATTTTTAATCGGTCTCTATATACAATGTTACGGTCTTTTGAAATTGGATCAAATGTTACTTAAGAAAGCTCAACTTATAATGCATCCCCCATCACATGTTTATCTGAACTTCTTGTCTTCGAACCAACAGACCCCAAACCATCTGGCAGTACACCTTGGAACACCTTGTATAGTTAAGAAGATACATTTCTATTACAAAATAAAATACTTACCGGAAATTGTCGCAATATACTGCTTGAATTTCTGGGTAGGTGGGGATGTTAATTTGTCCAACATCGGAGTTTGGGCATCTGCATCAGAAGTCATGTTTGATTATTGGTAAAATTTACTTGATTCACAAATGTTAAAAATATGTAAATAATCTGTATTACGTAAAAGCCAAAACAACAGGTTTAATTTTATCACAACAAGTGGATTAAGATACATACGTGAATTTATATATATGTTTAGGTCCCACGGGGGTATAAAACTCGTCTTTATTCTCCTCCGCAACTTTTCTTATCTTATTTGATTTCTTGATAGTATTTTCAAAACACAACGTACGCGTCCATATCAGTTGTAAGTATCTGAAAAATATGTTTACTTAAAGTAGTGAACATATATTTAACCTGTATTAATAAATAAATGATTTTTATCAATGAAATCAATGTTGTTGCACTTTTTGTATTATGTAGGATAGAATTGTTTATAAAGATATAGCAAGGGAATTCTCAAACAATCAGTAACATTATATTAAGTGTTTGAACACTGAGCCAACAATGATTGATGGAATATTATCGATTCATATTTGTGTCAACTCGGCTTATCATCTTCATAGTTATTACTGTACCTATACAAGGTGTTTTGCTGTAATTGGCATTTCCCACTTTTTTCTATTTGCTTATCCGATAGTATCTGAAAATCTAAGCTTACTAAATTTTTTCTTGTCCATAAATAGGGCAAAAAAAAATTGTTCAATTTTAGTTTTCTGACGTCATCCGACTAGTTTCCGCTAAAACACAAGCAGCCAGTGGAACAGAAGATGATATTGTCATGTCAGTGTGTCCCTAGTTATAGTGTATTTATTTCATTAATATACGTTGAGGTATTGTTTTAAAAAACATGAAATTTTTTTTTAACATCTATCAGAAACCAGTGACAAACGCAAGAAAAAATGTATTACTGTTGCCGGGAACGTTAAATTCAGTTCAAAAATAGTAAATTAGTTGAACTATTTCTGGGACGGAAGACTAAATGTAGAATAAAAATGCAAGACGGTGTTAATATTTTATTTATTTTATTTTATTTTAATTTACATCTACCAATAACGATAAAAGCCAGTTACAGGGTATGAGAATAAATAACAAACAATACATTTTACAATGAAAAACAACTACAAAGACAACATACATAGTAATCAGAAAAAACAAACAATAATATATATGTAACAATATTACAGATCAATAGCAACTTAAAAACATATCGTCATTGATACCACAAGAGGCCGTAGATTAATAATAAATACTAATAAGGCTGCATACATTGTGGATTAGGCCTGTAGCAGATACCACACAAAATAACTGCGCTGTGTATTCTACTCTCTCATGGTTGTGTGAAAATGAATATTTTCCACTACAGAATACTAGCGATACTTACCATTGTCATTTTTTTTGCAGAGCTATAGCTTTTCTATTGCCCTCTTTTAAGATGATGTTGATCTGAAATGTCTGCACAAAGGATTAACTACAAATAAGTCGGAAACAGCTTCATCTCTCAAAATTTTACAGAAATACTACACTCAGTTCCAAAAAAAGTGACGCACTTTATTTTTTACCTAACTTTTTTCCTTTTTTTTTTAAACCAGTGGGTCGATTTTTAATTTTTTTTTATTTGTTGGTAGGTAATTCCTTTGTCTTTCAAAAAAAAAATAAAGAGGTGGACATTTTTTCAAAGCCTCCTGGATGGTAGTGGAAAAACTCGAACCATGTTTTTTTCTTAATTTTTGACTCACCCTGTGTGTTAATCAAGTAATGGTATAGAAAGTGCTTACACTCTGTATGAAAGACGCTTCTTTTACGAGCATTTTGTTTTTTTATTCATTGATTTATCTCTAAAATTGTCCGAATTACAGCTTTTTTGCTGAAACCTTGCGAATATCCCACAAATTTATTTCGTTGTAGGATCACATTGCCTTTAAAAAACAATTGCCGTTGCCATAGCAATTAATTTGTTGTATGCCTCCATATTTGACTCTTTGTCGTTGTGTCATTAATTAAGTTTCATTAAAAAAAGTTTTAGAAACTAAAATTACATAAAATGCCTCAAATAAATCCTGAACAAGTAACAAGATTAGTTGCTTTAATAAACGATGGGCGTAGTAAACGTTACGCCGCTCGTGCAGTGGGAGTCCATGAAGCAACTGCTCGTAGAGCGATCCGCAAGTACGAACAAACAGGAAGCGCTGCTCGAAGGGTGGGTTCTGGTCGCCCTCGAAAAACTTCTCCAAGAGATGATCGCTTCTTGAGATTGCGGATATTACGGGACCGATCAAATACTGGGGTAAATGTTCAGCAAGATCTTCGCTGAATTCGTGGTGTTGCAGTAAGTAAGTAGACGGTATGTAGACGTCTAAAAGAAGTTAATTTAAAAGCTAGGAGACCTGCAAAATGTCCTAAATTATTGCCCGAACATCGTGCTGCTAGAAGAAATTTCGTTCAAAATTATGGAGAATGGAATATTCCTGAATGGTCGAATGTCTTGTTTACGGATGAGTCATGGTTTTGCCTTAACATGGTATATGGAAGAAAAAGAGTGTGGAGAAGGACTGGTGAAAGGTTTAATCAGAATTTAATAACATGCGAAAGTTTAATGGTGGGTCGGTTATGGTGTGGGGAGGGATTTCAATGAATGGAAAGACACCCCTTCATGTTTTTCCGGTGAGGCGGACGTTGACAGGCCTAATCTACATTGACATTTTACAGCAGTATGTCTTACCTTATGCAGAGTTAGTGGGCAATAATTTTATATTGATGCAGGATAATGCCCGACCACATACCGCAGCAATAGTGCGAAACTTTTTAGAAGCTACTGGTATCACCACATTACAGTGGTCTGCGAGAAGCCCCGATATGAACCCTATAGAACATTTGTGGGATGAATTAGGGAGAAGGGTACATTCTCGCGAGTGGCCTCCGGAAAGTCTCGCAGAAATGGCAGATGCATTAGTGGAAGAATGGGATCGTATACCAATGGAAACGATAAGAAACCTAATTTCCAGTATGCCGCATAGATTAGAAGCTCTTAGAGTTGCTAGGGGTGGCAATACACGGTATTAAGCAGTTATCCCAGTTTATAATTTTGTGTTTAATAAAAATGTTTTTAAAATTCGTATCAGTTTATTTCACTACAAAACTGTTTCTCGATAAATTCAGAAAGTCGGTAATACGCAAGGTTTCAGCAAAAGAGCTGTAATTCGGACAATTTTAGAGATAAATCAATGAATAAAAAAACAAAATGCTCTTAAAAGAAGCGTCTTTCAGAGTGTAAGCACTTTCTATACCATTACTTGATTAACACACAGGGTGAGTCAAAAATTAAGAAAAAAACATGGTTCGAGTTTTTCCACTACCATCCAGGAGGCTTTGAAAAATGTCCACCTCTTTATTTTTTTTTTTTTTTTGAAATACAAAGGAATTACCTACCAACAAATAAAAAAAAATTAAAAATCGACCCACTGGTTTAAAAAAAAAAAAGGAAAAAAAGTTAGGTCAAAAATCAAGTGCGTCACTTTTTTTGGAACTGAGTGTATTCTCTTCAGAATTCCACGGGCAATTTATTAATTTAGTTTTTTTTTTCAAAAATATCCAGTAGTTTCTAGAAAAATGGTATGGAACCTCCGTATATATGCCAATAGCTTTCTGTTACTATTTTTGACTTGAACTCTAGATGCAGATTTACAAAGAGAGGTGGTGTTCCAAATTTGGAAAGGATAGCTTTTGTGTTCCCTTGGATATTAAATTATAAACATTTTCTTACTGAAACTTCTACTCATATCTGTATCTAAGTTATGATGCATTTTTCGAATTATGAGAGGAAACTTCAGTTATTGTTATGTACTCTACACATTCTTGAAGTTTCCGCCTTGGAAACGTTACCACCCTGTATGCAAAACCTGAAATTTCATGTATTTTTCTTGTTGATTTAATTATAAGTGTTATATTTGATGCATTTAATCTTATAAAAGTGAATTTTGTGTTTTTTAAAATTAGCATATTCTAGTTAAGCCCTTTTTAGCTGTAGATTTACGTCTCTAGTATTATTGACGTTAATGAAAAAAGAATATAGATGTATCATCAGCAAACATCACCGAGTAGGGATGTTAAGTGCATTAACCTGAATGATGTATTATAATGTCGCTAAAGCTGAGCTTTGTGGAGAACAAGCGGAGTTTTCGCAAACATTATATATACAGCTATTTATTCTAAAGGTTATGCCTAATATCATACAAATCTAATTTATTTATTAGATAATCATGGCACACATGATCAAAAACTTTTCCCAGATTTAGAAATACAGATAACAACAGTGAGTGATATACCTACCATAAATCTTCCTTCTAAATTCATATTACATCTGCAACATATTTTGTTAATGATGCATCGGCACTCATATACCAAAAACAAAGGCAAATGCCGCCACCAAGAGTGAGAACGATAAGCGGTATTTCTTTAATTCCCCCTCAAATTATAGTAAGCAAGATAATGCGCATTCTACGAGTCGTCAATCACATGCATATTTTATTGAAATCTGAGAAAAAGACGTTGATAAACCGATATTTGAAATGGAAAACGAAAACACATAAGAAACGTTTACCAGATAGAAGCCATGCAGCACCATACTGTTACACCAGTGGACTGTGTAGACTGGTTAGTTGAGACTGGAATTGTATGCGAACGGCCGGGAACAGCCTGGAATGCTCTGGACCGTGTGAATGGATGTATAAATAAGACGCACGGTGGGCCGAGATTCAATCTTAAAAACTAGTAAAGAAGAAATAAGAAAGAGACTTCAAGTGTGATTATAGTTAATACAGTAATTAATCTATTGTTGTTAATTGTTAATTAGTAAATAAAGTAGTGAGTAAGTGTTACCTGGACTTTCAATTAACGAATCTACGAGTAGAGGTGTTTGTGTGGATAGCAAACACCTAGCAATACCAAGGCAAGCTCTTCCAGTGCGATGGAAGGCCTTCCCTATAATCACAAATTTAGGGAATGCAGTATTACTTTTGGTTGGTTCGCTGGCGTTGGTTGGAATGTCGAAAGTAATAAAACCCTATGGTGCGAAATGGGCTTCCCATTTAGATAATCATCATTTATTTATTTATTAATATATTAATCAATAATGTACATAAGTTTTTATAGTATTTTTGCCAACGCGAATACAATAATATTATTTAATCCATCAAATTATTATCATTAAGATTTGTTTTACAATGAACCTTATCTTTATTACAGCACAATTCTATTACCAAGCCTACCTGGAGGACATTAATTTCAAAAACACTATAATAGTGTTACAAAAATTTATAAATATAACATTTACATAAAGAATCATGTTTATTAGAAGTAAGCCTATTAAAACAAAGAAATTAGATAAATCCTGAATAATTTAAACTATTTACTAATTCATTTAGAATACAAATGTCTCAAAATGTTAGTGTTAGAAATTGTACAGTCTGCATTAAAAAAAACAAGTCTGTAATAAACTACAGGTTATACAGGTTTTGTGAAAGAAATGTGTAGCCAAATTGCTTTCCTTATGTTTAATAGACCTTTTTCAATTCAATGATAAATTCCATCCAACAACATGAAGGACCAGCAATGGGTCATTGTTTGTCCCCATCCATTGCCAATCTCTTCATGAACAGATTCGAAACAGAAGCAAAAGAAGAATTTGAGTATTTCCCCAGAGTTTAGCTTAGACATGTGAATAATATCTTTGCAGTGTTTGATACAAAAGTCACGGATATGGACAACTTTGTAAAAATAGTACGAATAGTGACAGAAGGCCAATCCCATATAGTCCGCCCTATTGGTTAGTTAGTCGCAGTTCACCGAAGCGTAACAATAGTATAAATATGATACATTGTTAGCATAAGGTTAGTTTTAATCATCTCCAGATGATGCAAACTTGGTTGGCGAAACGCTCATCGAGTGCAGTATACAACGTCTTGTTTTTGTCTGGTTATAATATAGCTATTTGATAGCGTCAGATAAGTAATAAATGACTAAGTAAAATATAAATACAGTTTTGTGACAAAAAAGCCCGTCCTCTTGGGAATCAAGGTTAGATGCCTGTAACGATAATGCTAATACCCATCCTGATTCTAAAGTTATCAGGCGTGTTGAACAAAGTTCAAGCTTTACATGGTAGTGGGGTAGTGACAGACAACTTCGTATTAATTTTTGTAGGTAATTGATAGAAAGTATCAACTAAGCTGCCGAATCTCGCGAAAACTGCTTCAGGAATAATGAAGCTACATTTACTCATGAGTAAAGCTGGCTGAGGTGGCTGGAGTACAGCCACGGTCTTGCGCTGGCGTCACACGTGCCGATTTAGAAGTGATTTACGCTGCAATCTTATTTGAAAGGTTGATGCGTGAGGTTGTACCTATAAATTATACATAATGTCAAACGCGCCAAAAAGTAAAAGACGACAGTACGCGGACACAGTGAATAAATTTATCGGTGAATTTCCGGATTTATTCTATGACGGATGCAAAATAATTTGTAAAGTTTGCAATCAAGACTTAATGTGCTGGCACAAAACAGATTGTCGTCGTCATATCAATACCGTGTAACATCAAAATAAAAAAATGGCATGCCTTTGGCAACTCAGTTTATGTTTGATTTATTGTTATGTTAATAGCCTGTAATATTCCGCTACACATACTGGATAAACAACCATTTCGGGAGTTTTGGAATAAATACAATCCCCAGGTGAACTTACCAAGTCGTACATCGTTACGTAGATATATTCCAGCTGTTCGTGAAGACATTGTAAATAGGATTAAATGTGGATTAAAAAATACACGGCTCTGGTTATGTATTGACGAGACGACAGATTGTAAAAAAAATTCTATTTTAAATATTATAGTACGTGTACTGGGCCCTCTTAAACTAACATTTCCACTTTTACTAGCTAGTAAAAGACTAACTGCGTGTACTAGCGAAATAATTACGCGTGGGGTGTTGGAGACATTCGAAAAATTTGAACTTTCAACAAGTCAAGTATTGATGTTTGTGACTGATGGTGCTGCGACAATGCGCATGGTAGGCCGTTCTTTTCAAAGAGACAATTGTAGGTTTTTACATGTTACGTGTAAAGTGCATGCGTTACATCTTGTGGCAGAAACGATTCGAAAATGTTTTCCAGAGGTAGATGCATTAATAGCAAATACAAAAAAAGTATTTCTCAAATCTCCTAAATGGCTTCGATCATTTCACAGACAGTGTCCTAGTATGCCTGAACCACCAGAGCCGATTCTTACACGTTGGGGAACGTGGTTGAAAGCGGTTTTTTATTATGCTGAATATTTTCAACAAATAGAAGCTGTGATACTACAGATCAACCCTAACGAGGCTGCAGCTATTAGGGAAAGCCAGACAAGCTTTCAAGACGGTTCCCTTGAAACAGATTTAAAAACTATTAATAACAATTATAGAGGACTACACGATGCAATAGAAAAATTGCAAAATAGTTCGTTGTCGTTAGTGGAATCGCTGCAAATAGTGGACGACGTAAAAACACAGCTACAGGCTATAAATGACGCAAAAAAATAATCGCGTTAGTGAAAAATTCGAGAGTGTATTACAGAAAGATCCTGATTTTAGCAAATTAAGACAAATTTGTGATGGTGCATCTACAACTTCGTTAAGTGAGTTCACAGATTGTTTTACTTATGCCTGTATTACATCCGTAGATGTCGAACGGTCATTTTCAAAATACAAACATATTTTTTCACCAAAGCGAACATCGCTGACAGAGACAGCTGTAGAAACATACCTGATGCTATTATACTATAGATCTTCCCCACTTTGTGATGACGACAACCAAACTACTTCATACATCTGTTTAAAAGGGTGAGTTTTATACAAATTTTTATAAAATGTAACATTATTGTTAAAATTTATTTCCATTTAATATACTTATTCAAGTATTATGATATGATGTAAACATATGAGTCATATGACGGCTCTGGCGGCCAGGTGACCTCGGACAGCTCTACTCATGAGTGTATCATAAATAGGCACAATTTCTAAATACCAAACTAAAACCCTCGTTCAGTTAAAAAACGATTATTTCAAAGACGGTAAAATTTTTTATTGAATTACTAAACAACAACCTAATTTATCCATATGTCCACAGCATATATTGGTGGATAAGTTAGCAATTCAAACAGCAATTTTCCTGGCCATTACAATGGAAGACATGGGCCCATTGCATGGCCTCCTCAATCACCCGATCTCAATCCACTTAACTTCTAAGGACATACATATAATAAAGCGGGTTTATATTAAATCAGTTTGATAAATATGATCGAATATTTCAGCGCATTTAGTTGTGGCTTTAATAATTTCAGATGTTGGAACATGCTCGTGCGTCCATTACGTAGCACGCAAATGTGTGTATCAACCGTGAAGGTGGCGTATTTGAACATTTTTTATACACTTCGTTTTTAGAGAAGGACGGTACTTTTGAGACAGCCTGTATATAGAAACAAATATTTTAATAGAAAAATTGATCTCTACGAAAACAGCAGTCCGAATAAAAGTAGTTACAATACAAAATGACAGGAAAAAAATGTCTTTTATTAAGCCGAAATTATATCTAATCGATTTTCACAATTATTATTGTTATCAATTTAAAAAATGCACTAGCATTAAAAAATAAAAATCAATCGGTAGGATTAGAAGATAAGAGTCAGTATTAGAACTATAATAATAATAGATTAACTATATATCAAAATAACAAACATATTAATAAAGTATTAAAATGATTACTATATTATTGAAAAAGGTAAATACTGATTCTTTAAATAAATCATCGGACAATGATTCTTGACAACATACCTTAATATGCAACCCCACAATTTTAATTGTATACGATTATCTATAATCTGACACTGCTCCTGATCAAATTGTAATGTTCATTGTGGTTAAGAATTAATATTATTATTATTGTTACTTTGGTTATTTGTGCAGGAGTAAATAAATCATATTTTTCCCTGAGTATTACGTAAACACACATGTCTAGCTGCATTATTATTCCCTTTTTTTTGGGTATATGACACTACAACTTACAGCTTACTACAAATGTCAAAATGTGTGCTAAAAATTCATAATTGAAAAGCTACTTTTATGTAGTTTTTTCCGAGGAATCCGATGCGGTCAAGAAAGAAACAATTGAACACCAAAGAAACAAGTTATGGCTGAAAAACCGATTTCTTTAAAAAACTCAAAATGGAGGATTATTATATTATTTGTTATAGGGTATTACTAAAACAAATTCATTATATTTAGTTTTTTATGTCACTTCAGGTTTGGCCGGAATTGATATTTTCTTCCAATCTCCAATATACTTGATAGAATTCAACAGAACATTCAATTATGTATCAAAAATGTATAAAGCATTTTTTGTGATATCTGTAATTGTTTTCGAAATATTAATAGCTCTTTCACTTAAGAAGATTTCGTAACCAAACAATAATAATGAAGGCAATTGTACGTATAGTTTTGCAATTCTTTTCTTAGTCTGAATCTACCCACTACAATTTGGCGCTAATAATGACATTATTTCAACCCAAGGCACCTACACCACAGCTAATGCGATGTCACTTAAACTGTGTGATTTATGATAGGTACGAGAATAAAGTCAAAGGGTTATTAAAATTTCGAAAACGGTTAAAAATATCACAAAAGCGGTGTATGCATTTTTGATAGATAATTGAATGTTCTGTTGAATACAACCGAAATATATTGGGAGAATCAACATTTTTGGAAGTAAAATTCATTTCCGGTCAAACTGGAAGTGATATAAAAAACTAAATATATGGAATTTTTTCCAGTAACAAAAAATAATCATCCGCTACTTTGATTTTTTTTGGAAAAAATTGGTTTTTCGGACATAACTTTTTTGTTTGATATTCAATTGTTTCTTTCTTGGCTCTATCCGATTCATCGGACAAAATTACATCACATTAGTTTTTGAATTACGAATTTGTCTAGAAAATTACTGAGAAAATCGCGAGTGACCTCTTAGCTGGGACACCCTATACAGGTTATACATGGAAAAAGTTCCATTGGTTTATATGCTTTTTTACTTTGAAAAAGAAAACTTCACTGCAAATACATATTGATGGATTTTCGATTAAAAATGGGAATATTGTCAATTAATTTTTTAGCGCAGTGCCCAAAAGAGGCTTAGGCATTCAAAAGTGTTTATGTGTGTTTTTGGTTGGTGAAGGAAGTTCTTTATAAGGAATTTCCTGAAAGAGAAGCTTGTTACAAACGTAAGAATAAAATCAATTATAGTCTCAGTATCTCGAGATTTCTTACTGTTGCACTGTAATTTATTATAATAAATTAGTTATATTTCCATAAACTTAATGAAATTATTTACTGAATATTTACATGATAGGTATCAGTTTGTTCAATATCGTGGTTTTAAGTCTCTTAGATTCCTTCAGAGGTCTAGGGTTCCGCAAGGTTCGATACTCGGGCCGCTTTTCTTCAATATGTTTATAAATGATATCATATCTGGCCTGAATGTACATTGTTTAATGTATGCAGACGATTTGAAGTTGTATATCGAAATAACGTCTATTGCAGACTGCGAACGTCTCCAGAATGCATTAGACTTGGTTGAATCTTGGTGTAATAGGAACAGTTTACCATTAAATGCCACTAAATGCAATGTCATGACTTTCAGTAGAACATCTAATCCTGAAATGTTTGCATATAACTTAAACGATACTCTATTACAACGGCCCAATGCTATTAAAGATCTCGGGGTCATCTTTGACAGAAAACTCACGTTTAATCCTCACATTGAGGCAATCACTTTAACAGCATTTAAAAGACTAGGATTTATTATACGCAACCTTAAAGGCTTCACCAATGCACATACACTCCGCTTACTATATGTGTCTCTTGTAAGATCTCGCTTAGAGTATGCATCGATAGTCTGGAGTCCTATCTACAATGTACATAAAACATCTTTAGAAAAAAATTCAGAGACGCTTTTTAAAGTCAGCTATACATACCCTTGATGGTGAATATCCTCCCAGAGGTATTTCCCAGGAAACGCTGTTAAGTCGTTTTCATTTAACACATCTTGAGACAAGGAGATATATGCAGTCGGTTGTGTTTCTTTTTAAATTAATTAATAATAAGTTGGACTGTACAGCCCTATTGAATCAAATCACATATCGTGTCCCTAGAGTGTCATCTCGATAAAATAATATTCTTTCTATCCCTACTGCCCGTACCAATATATTAATATCTGCACCACTTTATCAAATGACAGTAAACTATAGTAATCTTGAGGACAGAATTGATATATTCCATTGTAACGTATCTCAAATTAAGAGAATTTTCTTAAGTTAACATACTCATCTGTTACTTGTTATAAGTTTAATTTTTCTCTTTAAATCTGCGCTACCTATAATGTAGACCATCGTTGATAGATTAATTTGTTTATATCTGAGTGTATATGCACGTGTGTGTATATTTGTGCTGTTGTAAATATGTATGTATGTATCTATATATGTATGTATGCGTGTATATATGTACGCATATGTGTATATGTATATGTGATTGAATTATTGTAAAATTTTTTGTGTAATGTATTATATAATATTTTATTAGATACTGTTCCCTATCCTGTAATTGGGCGTTGCCTGTTGGATTTGTATGAAATAAATAAAATAAATAAAATAAAAATAAATAAAACAACCTATACAGTGCTCATAAAGATATAAATATTTTGAGTTCACCATTTTGTATTTGTATTATTATAAGTCCAAAAGAACACAGATGTTATGAAAAATAACAAATTTAATGATTTTATGGAAAAATGTAAATGAAGCACCATAAAACCTGACAGATATCGTTTAATTTTCTCTCAGTCTGAGAACTGTGACGTCACGTTCACGCGACCTATGCTGTGGAGTATTTATATTTAATTTTATTTTCCAAAAAAGTGTTTTATAGTATACAATTTTGCAAATATTACAAAATAATTTTATTGTCCAATATCTTACCTTTTGAGTGTTAAATATTATAATTCCCCTCAGCAATCAAGGATCAGTGTATTCACAAACACACACCACTCAGTATAGTATTACATAAACTGGATTTTGTTATATATAGCAGTAGATTTGTTGGAAAAACCTGCAAAAACAAAATGTTGTGGATGCACGCAATCGCATTATTTATTTCTTCAATTAACACATATAAGTATCAAAGCCAGAGCGAAATCGAAAAATTAAATTAAGAGAGTTGGCACTTATAATACATACATTTTATTAATGTCATACATATTTGGCCATATATAGCTACTTTAACTGATTATTTTATGTAAATGCACATCGAAAGATATAAGATGTTGAAATTAAAACAGCAGCCAAAGTACGAGTACATAATAATAAAAAATAAAATAAAACTTACTCTTCAAGTTTTAGAATTACTAATTGTCGTATAAATACCGAGATATAATAGAATTTTACTTGATAGGAAAATCTCCGTGTTCACCCATCAAAAATATGTGCATATCTGAATATTTCTCATTTGTAAACTCTTTGCAATTAAAATTTATTACACTAGGTTACAGGTAACACTAATAGAAACAATAAACAAAATTAAGAGTTAATTATTTCTTCAATAAAAAACAGAAAAAAAACTTTATTTCCTATTTTTATTTCTAGAGGACTTCCAGCTTAAGAGTTAATACAAACATCGCAAGAAAATCTCAGCATTGGTGTTGCTAAATTATTTGAAAATTAGAAGTTTATTTTGTTTTCAAACTCATGGCTACCTTAGATTATGCCAACTATTTTTCATTTAGAGGCAAGTGTAAATAGTAATTTGTATTGTTTCTGTTCGATGAGCAAGATTGTGTGTTTAGCCAAATGATAGTCAATTTGTAAACACCATTTAGGCCCAGTTTTACAATCGTGAGTTAAATATAAGTTGGAAGTTAACTAGCACTATACTTTCATAAAAGTCGATGAGATTATAATACAAACCACTTCAACTAAAAGTTAACTTATGGATAAAGTATTTGTTGCTATAATCGCTTATAAAACAAATGTAAAATAATCAAATTCTAAATGTACGAGTTTAGCTAACCCACGATCGAAAAACTTAATGGTTTTAACGACTTTTAACAAGGATTTGCCATTTTTCTTGTTTTAGTCTTATTTTTTGTATTGATGTAAAGATTAATATCAATTTGTTTGTTGTCATCTAAACATTAACATTGTTCGTATTCCTTAAAATGAGTCGGCATAAAAATGGAACAAAGCTGTTTTTTTTTGGGAATGGAATGTTCTTTCAATCCATATGAAAAATTTTGGAAATTTTTATACAAGTATTTGAGATAATTGAAAGTTTTACCAAAATTTCAATTTCGATCCCCGTATCTATTATACGATAGAAATAACACAAGAACGCAATTTAATTGTAGTATATTTAGATAAATAGTTTAGCATATACGAGAGGTTGTTTTAAAGAATGACTCTATACGTTGAAAATTCAGTCTTATGACAATGTTTCAGCAACGTCAATACACCGTTCATACTCCATATATTGTAGTCGGCTGTTAGAACGTGTTATTTTACTTTGGTTACAACAACTAAATAAGTAAGCCTGACCAAGCGATGGTAGATTCAGGGTCGGGCGCAATACCGATGCCATCGCGCGCTTGTTTACGATGACTATGACACGACACACTTCAGTTGTTATCTGTCGGTCGATGCATAGAGTACTAATAAATAATAAATAATGTTGAGCATAAAGAGTAGAAAACGACCGTATGCTGATAAAGTGAATAAATTTATCGGTGAATTTCCAGATTTATTCCATGATGGATGTAAAATAATTTGTAAAGTTTGTGATCAAGACATAATGTGCTGGAA
Source organism: Rhamnusium bicolor (assembly GCA_029963845.1). NCBI lineage: Eukaryota > Metazoa > Arthropoda > Insecta > Coleoptera > Cerambycidae > Rhamnusium > Rhamnusium bicolor. The sequence continues at coordinate 399,167 of JANEYF010004209.1, forward strand.
TAAATACGGCTGCAAAATTCATGTCAATAGTAACCAGCATAAAAATAAAAAAATGGCGTGTCTTCTTTGGAACCTCAGTTTATGTTTGATTTACTGTTAATGCTGATTGCCTGTGATGTTCCCCTGTGCATATTGGATAAACCAGCATTTCGGGAGTTCTGGAATAAATACAATCCCCAGGTGAATTTACCAAGTCGTTCATCGTTACGTAGATATGTACCAAGTGTTCGTGAAGACATTGTAAATAGGATTAAATGTGCTTAAAAAAATACACGGCTGTGGTTAGGTCTTGACGAGACGACAGATTGTAAAAAAAAATCTATTTTAAATGTTATAGTACGTGTACTCAACCCTGTTAAACCAACATCTCCACTTTTACTAGCTAGCAAAAGACTAAATGCGTGTACTGGCGAAACGATTACGCGGGTGGTGTTGGAGACTTTCGAAAAATTTGAACTGTCAACAAGTCAAGTGTTGATGTTTGTGACCGACGGTGCTGCGACAATGCGTTTGGTGGGCCGTTTTCTTCAAAGAGACGATTGTAGGTTTTTACATGTTACGTGTAAAGTGCATGTGTTCCATCTTGTAGCAGAAACGATTCGAAAATGTTTTCCAGAGGTAGATGCATTAATAGCAAATATAAAAAAAGTATTTCTCAAATCTCCTAAACGGCTTCGAGCATTTCACACACTATGTCCTAGTATTCCGGAACCACCAGAGCCGATTCCTACACGTTGGGGAACGTGGTTGAAGGCAGCTTTTTTATTATGCTGAATCTTTTCAACAAATAAAAGCTGTGATACTACAGTTCAACCCTAACGAGGCTGCAGCTATTAAGGAAAGCCAGAGAAGCTTTCAAGGTGTTTCCCTTGAAACAGATTTAAAAACTATTTATAACAATTATAGAGGACTACACGACGCAATAGAAAAATTGCAAAATACTTCGTTGTCGTTAGTGGAATCGCTGCAAATAGTGCCGACGTAAATACACAGCTACAGACTATAAATGACGCAAAAAATAAGCCCGTTATTGAAAAATTTATTTTTCGTTTATTTCACACTGGATATAATTAGGAGGTACTGCCGATTTTATTTTTTTACATAAATGAAATTAATTTTTAACCTTTTTTTCCCAGTAGCGGTTAAATTTACGAGAAATTTTCAATAGTTCTTTTTGGCATATTTCTTCATTTTTATATGAAAATTTTTTTGATTTGTCGCAATTTTTTTTGTCAACTTAAAACGTGCCATCCAGGACCACCAACCAATTCATAGATTCACAGATATTATATGTAAAATTTCAGATTTCCATGTTGAAACATGTTCGCCGGAATGCGGTCACAACAAATGACCAGCGACACAGAGACGATGCGGCGCGACATGCTAATTCGGACAAATTTTATATTTTCTGGTCTGAAAATCATAATCATCATAATCTGGAATTTCAGACGACGCTAATACTTTATCAGTATAGATATATGAAAAAATAAAAATGAAAAGTATGTGGATATGCCAGAAAATTTGTGACGATTTAAAAGAGCGAGTGCGACTGAAAATTAGATAAATTATGCCCGATGTACAACAATAAGAATCTGTTTTAAGTATAGGACATTGTCAATGGTCAAACAGAACTACCCAGAATTTCTTTTATTATTTTATTTTCTCACAGCTTATAAATTAATTTTAAAGACTCACACTGCTAATCACGGGGAATGGAAAAAAAATAACACTTTTTACACTTTATAAATTTTATTTATTATAAAATATTAACATTGAGATCTTTATATTTACAAAAAATGACTAGGCATAATACTTCCTCTTTGGTATGTAATTTTTTATTCGATAAATATACATCGTTGTGTACTTACATCAGTTAAATTGTAATAGAAACAGATTCATTAATTTAAAACAGTGTTGAGCTATACATAAATAGAATTATATGAATAAATTTTGAAAATAATATAATTATTAAGAATGTTAGAACGATAATTTATTGTCCATGCATCTGACTTTTCAAATAATTTTATATAAACAGTCAAAAACTGTGATATTTTCGTAAGATGGTTGATCAAATTTTAATAATGTTAAAAAAATAATCAGTTATTGTAATTAAAATGGTATAACGTTATTTAGTAACCTGACACCCTAGAAATTAGTTGTGTTAACTGATTATCAATTTACACAAAACAGAAATTTATTGCTAATAACAGTGCCAATTACATAGTGATAGATTAATTACATAGTGATAGATGAGTTTAAACTGGAAAATAATTTGTATCTGCATCTGTTTTGTAAGTTTTGTTTAATAAAAAAAATTAAAATATTATTATATAACTCCAACCTTAGATTAAGGAATATGTAGACTCTCAAGCTCTTTAAAGCATCGGTATTCTGGTGGAATGTAATTATTTTACAGTAAACATATAAACGTATAATACAGATATCACAATAATTATACTTTAGACTAATTTAAAATTTGCAATGATTTCGTTTTAGTTCTCCTGCAAAAATTAGCGATACAGTAAAATGAATTTGCAGTGGAGAATAATATTAAAAAATTCACTGAAATCAAGTATTTCTTTAATAGCCCATAAACGTATTTAAAATGTTATGTGACCGAAAGTAACAAGGAGTTGTTTTTAACCAAGAAACTCGTGTATTATGTTATAAATGACATAATATTTCTGAATAACAACATTAAAATGTACCACATTTTTTGGCAACAAGTAAAATTTATTGCTATGATAATCACTACCCAGTCAACCAGATCTTGTATCTATTATATAATCATTAGACAATACACATTCCCCAGTAAGTAACAATTATGTCAAATGTAGAGTCCATATAGTGTACCACCTCTGACTTACGTCAGCACTAAAAACTCTTATTGCTATATGCCATCTTCGTAAGTTTGTTACTTTACCGTTACCAAATATTTGTAAAACACAATCATAGCTGTTATAAATTTATCATAAACTTTTTGTAAATTAGTCCAATAACAATTATGCATCTAGGTCCATTAGTGTTTTATTTTTATTTATACAGGGTGGGGCAATAGTGCGTCCGACTTCGATATGTCGAGTTCTATGATAGCTAGAAACTAGATTTAAAAACGTAAATAAACTAGACAAAAAAGTCTCTAGCCGGAAATTATGTTCGTATATACAGGGTGAGCAAAGACGATTCTACAGGGTCAATTAACATTTTTTTTAAATGGAATGCCACGTATATCAGAACATTTTTTGAAACCTCCTTGTGTCCTCCTTCCACTCCTGCATTATTATTGACGCTCTCCCAACCACTTGGATGTAATGATTTTTTTTGTTGAAATTATGTCATTTACACGTGTATATTAAAAAAATAACTACAATCACAATTATCTATTTTAAAAAAATATATGTTAGTACCAGTTATGAGACATATGTATGATGACACTCAGCTATTTTCACTTCCTAAAAATATACAGGGTGGCCAAAAATAATTTTTAAATTTACAGCTATTTGAACTGAATTTCCTCAATTTTTTCAAAAGAAACACTCTGTATATTTCTGGACGATGTGATGTAGAATTGAAAAACGAACATTTTTATACGTACATCCCTATGGCTATTTGTAACCATTTTCGATTTATTGAACAATAAACTGCAATATTCAGCAATAAAAATTATTTTTTTTTTTTTTTGTAAATCATGAGACAATATTATAAAAAGTGCTCTACAAGTTGCCTCATTTTGATTGACACACATTTCTATGCGTCTTTGGAATGAGGTTTCTACTGATCATAAAATTGCTAGAGTGATACACAAATAGCCATAGGAATGTATGTACGTACAAAAAATGTTCGTTTTACAATCCGACATCACATCGTCCAAAACTATACAGTGTGTTTCATTTCACCCTGTATATTCGAAAAAAATTTCCGGTTATAGACTTTTTTGTCTAATTTACTTATGTTTTTAATTCGAGTTTCTAGCTATCATAAAACTAGAGATATCGAAGTCGAACGTACTATTACCCCACCCTGTTAGGTACCCCACTACAAGTTAAGTTGACTGGGTATGGGTAAGTCCCTTTTGCGTGTTACCCTGCTCATCTGTTCAAGATTAAAATATTCCCGTCTGACACTTGTTCATCCTGCAACTCTACTGGTCAGCATGACCATATTTTTTTTGAATGTCCCAACAAAGCAACAAACTATACCAGGATATTATTAAATGCAATATATAGACCCATTTAACCTACCCTCCTTGCTATCAGTAAATAACAGAAATATCTTCGATGCCTTAATCTAATTTCTGATGACAATGCAAGACTCCACAGAGCTGCAATATTTTTTGAAGAATATGATATTCAACGAATGGTGTGGCCAGAACGCTCTTCCGATTTGAATCGCATTGAGCATATTTGGAACGCTAATCAGATTCAGAGATTAGTCTCAGGTAGAGCTAAAATTGCTTTAATAATCGCCTTTCAAGCGAATAAGTCGCAGTTGCAGGCGAATTAATTGACAATGTTGTTGCATGGATGTCATGGCGCTGTTAAGTAAGTAAGTAATTAGGGCTCGTAGAGGTGCAACCAGATATTGATTTAGCTAGTTTAGATAATTGTTAAACAAAACAGCGATAATCTTTTATAAAATTACTTTTAAAAGTGTATAACAAAATTTTTTTAATTTGAAATTTTTTGGTGCACAATTTTTTTGTTTTTAACCAAATTTTGGATTTGACCTTTTGTAGTGATTCTAAGCAACTTTTCTTAATACAAATTTTTGATAAAAAAATAATACCTAATATGATACATACAGGGTGTTCGACTTTCCCAAAATAGATATCTCGCTTATATCTCGAGTTACAACATTGATTAAATTAGAGAAAAGTTGCGTGATATTCTTGCTAAGACTTTGGAGTCGACAGAACTTAATTATCTGGTTTGGTTTTTCAGATACCTGGAAAATATTGAAAAATTCGGATTTTGTTTTTCTCCCATATTGTTTGGGCCGTGCACGGTATCTCATTGAGATTTAAATTTATTTTAGTATAGTATTCCTTTTAAATGGCAATCGGGTTCTTTCTGAATAGATGTCACCAGATATATTAAAATCACGTTTATTATCATTAATTTGAGTTGATTATAGTGAAACACTTTTTGCAGAGAGTAAAATTCGGTGGCATACATACCATATTCATTATTATAGTTTTACATGCCTTAGCGAAATAAGAGTAGTTTAATACTCTGTTAGATAATGTACAAAAAGTAATAATCATAATGCCAAATAGTCGTTACCACTGAAATTCGATATCCTACATTCCTTCATTACCATTCTATCCTGCCCTTTTCCTATCGAATTACAGGGGGTATTAGGACTGTGGCTTTTGGTAAGTGAATTTCTAATTCATAATTTTCTGTTATTACTTACAATTGTATATTTCTTGTTCTTTAACGTAATAATAAATACAGTTTACTTAAACGCAACACATATGTTGCTTATATAATAATAATAATAATACCACATGAAATTACAACCCCCTTTATCCCTGAAGGTCTGAAACGACCTTGTGTGGGAGAGGGCTACACATTTAGAGACAATGGACACACACCCAATATCCGAGTATACTATGATTAATCACTCTCACAGAAAAATCCCAGTTCCTCGACCGGGAATCGAACCCGGGACCCCGAGGTTTCGAGGCAAGTGCGTTACCTCTAGACCACGAAGCCGTATTTGACATCAATCTTTAGAGCAACTTTTTGTATTTTATATGATTTTTGTATAATAAAAGTATTACAACGTTTCAGTTACTCAGAATCATCAACTTAATTTGTTCTTATGCAGCCATATTGAATGTTCATATCAGAAATTTTTTTTATCACAATGACATAACATAACATAATCCTATGTTAAAATTTTATTTAAGCCCCGAATTTTTCTAATAAGCAACATATGGGAGAAAAACAATATATGAATTTTTCAGTTTTTGCAGATATCTGAAAAATCATGTCAGATAATTAAGTTCTGTTGATCTTAGGGTCTTGGTAAAAAAAATCACTTCTCTCTTAATTAACCGATGTTGCCACTCACAAGATAAGGGAGATCTCTACATTGGGAAAGTTAAAGCGAATACCCGGTATATGTTTGGCATTTATTTTTAATCGAAAAATATAAATTGCTTATTAGATATAACTTTTCAAAGTGTATATTTAGGAAATAAATTCCAAATAATTTATTGGGGTATTTTTATCAAAAGTGAGAGACTGTATAAGATTTTATTTGTATGTATAAAATAAGAATTATATACCTACCATTTTTTTTAACTTTAGTTTTTCATTGACCCTCAAGACCGTTCCCACAAAATGGCACTAGAACAACAGAAAGTTTTTTAAAATCGGTCATGTAATTTATTTTGTGCCCACACAATTTGATCTTGATTTTTAAGAAGTTTGTAAATTATTGAGGATGATTAAATCTTAGACAAAATACATATTAATTTATTTGCGTTTTGATATTCCTATTAGTCAATTCAGTTTGTAAAATACACGAATTTCGTTTTCAAATACCACCATCCTTGTGAATACTTACAATAAACAATATTCATTTTTCGGTCGTAACATAGCCAATGCCTTTATGATAGAATTTATTTTTATTATAGAAATCAAGACTGTAGATGTCATATAGGAAATTTAGACTGGTGGAAATATTTAAATTTTTGATGTCTGGCCACCAACTCACAAACACCAAAAAATTAACTCAACCAGGCATAACATTAAACAGTTGAAATATTGCTTTCCCCAATAAAAAACTAGTCAGCCTTAACGGGAATTAATTCTCAATTCACAAGTTTGCAAAATATCAACAATTTACCTAGGAAAACAATTTATGATGATTCAGCACCTTCAACTACACGGAGTATCCGAAAAGCGTATGTCATGGTGGTATGCCATTGGTACCGTGCACCCTCATATGCCTATTTAGATTTCCACTTTGACTAAACCTGAGTAAACATAATTTACATTCGTACGGTTTTTCTCCACTGTGTATCCTTAGATGTTTGGTGAGGGTACTGCTGTCAGAGAACGCCTTTTTGCACAATCTGCACCTACAAAAAAAGTTTTCTCTTTTATACAGGGTGTCTCAAAAATACGAGGATTTTAAACACATTGACGACCAAATTTAACGCACTACCCAAAATTTACCACGATTCTCTATCTGATTTTATCTAAACCGTTCGTCCGATTTTAATAATTTGTTTTTGATTTGTAGTTTAACTTTTCCGGAATACAAAGCTCTGATTTTTAGGTAAGAAATATTTTTTTCTTTAAATACAAGGCTATATTTTTTTCACAAATTCAAATCCTGTGGAAATCACCAGCAGCAAAATGAGAATCCAGTTTAGACCCAATTATAGCCTCATAGTTTCTTAACATTTTCGTTTTTGGTACACTTTTTTATGTCTGCTATTAAGGGAGATGTACCGAGCGGAAGAAAAATTCCAAAATTTTTGTTTTTGGAAATCATTTTTTTTTTTGCTTTTAAGCGATTGAAATAAATTTGACGTTATTGTAGGTAGTAGACTACAAAATCTATAGTTCAAAATGGCAGACATCAAATAAACCAAAATGGCAGACACTATTGAAAATTAGGATTTTTCAATCCTCGTCTTTTATAGAATTTTTTGAAAATGAGCTCTCTAATGACATATTCTACGAAAATGATCCTTTCTCTTTATTTTAAGATCTGGTTGAAGACATGACCAATTAAAAAATGCTAGTAAACGCTATTCAAAAGTATATTTTTTAAAATTAGTGGAGATAAGATCGGCAGAAAGAAGAAAACCAAATTTTTAATTAGTCGACGTTGCGTGTATTTTGACACATCCTCAAGACCGTTTAAATTAAGTTTTTCTTGTAAAAATATATATTTAAAAACTTAAACATAACATGAACAACAAATAAATGTGATTAAGAACAGCACAAACAAATACATGGTGTTTGTTTGTACTTTTTTAATTAATTGTTAATAATTTGCGGCGTTCCTTATAACGTCCACAGTAAATTACATTTAATTTATGTGTGGGTTATTCACAGGAAGCATTTAATTAGGGGTCTACAGCTGTGAATTTTTCGTTAAAAATATTAGTATCTCAAAAATTATAAATTTTAGGTATACCTTTTAGATTCGTTTAGGTTTTATCAGTGTTTTATAGTGGCCAGCTCATAAACTAGTGACTTATGCCAGATTTATTATATGCCAAATGCACTTAAAGATAGTTTTATCTTTAAAGAAAGTTTTTAAAAAAAAGTCTTCAAGAAGTTATATTAAAACTAAATTACTTTTTTATCCTTATTGGCTTGTCAAAGCATTTGTCGAGCCTTCAATAAAACTTTATAACTATTAAGTCAAAGTTAAGAGTATTGAGTGTTATGGAGAATTTAGAACATCTTGTGGTTTTGTAATTACTTCATGAAATTATCTTGGGGTAGTTGTTAATGCCCGGTTATAAATCTAAAATGCTTTGAGATCCTAAGTTTCAGATCAAACCTTCACAAAGCCAACTACTTATTAGAGTCTTAATGAAGCAGATAAAAATCTGTAATAAATCAATCTTAAGCATAAAAGAGTTTGATTCCCTGTTTCCAGAATATGATGTTTTAAAATATCACTATAGTCGGCCCGCTGTAAAACTGCAACTTTCGTCTTAAAGAGTCAAAGCCATAAATAATGTTATTCGATTCAATTGTCAGCGGTACAGAAACAATATGATACAATTTTCGACATTCCGCGCAAGTCAGGTGTTCGTTGTTATACAGCACGAACTAGAAACAAGGTTCCATCATTTCCCTTTTCGCGGATGAAATAATTCTTCACCTTTAGTATAAACTGATGTTCATCTCGAGTCGAGTCACGAGTTAAATGTTTTCCTTTCGAATAATTCATGATTGTTTTAATATGAATATTTTCGAATAAACATATCCACAGTTAGCACACGTGTTACCACTTCTGCTACTCTAACTTAAGGAAAACGTAAAATGAGGCATTTGTTTATGTTTTTCGGCAAAAATATATTAATAAAAATAATAATAATGTTACGTGTTTGCTATCCACACAAACACCTATACTCGTAGATTCGTTGATTGAAAGTCCAGGTAACAGTTACTCACTACTTTATTTACTAATTAACAATTAACAACAATAGATTAATTACTGTCTTAACTATAATCACACTTGAACACTTATAAGTCTCTTTCTTATTTCTTCTTTACTCGTTCATGTTCAACTTAAGATTGAGAGTCGGCCCACCGTGTGTCTTATTTATACACCCATTCACACGATCTAGAGCAGTTCAGAATATTCCCGGCCGTTTGCATACAATTCCAGTCTCATCTAACCAGTCTACACAGTCCAGTGGTGTAACAATAATAAATGAGTTTTGTTGAAATACATTTCAAAAAGCAATTGGCCGAGGTCCTTCAGCCCTAAAATATATTATTTCCTTAGAACTTTTAGGTCTTATCCAGTTTACGTAAATAGATTTTCTATATCAGGGACGCAAAACTTTACCTGCTCAAAATCTTTTTTGTTAAAAACAGCTAATTTTAATAATGTCGTTACATATGATTCTAATTTGTAATGATAATTTTAGGAATAATATAAAACACGAAATAAATGGTTGAACGAATATCAAAATAAAAGCACAAATATATTTATTTACTGTTTGAGATTCACTGTTCACCAATTTTACGATACAATCATTCAACAATGTAGTTGTAAATAAGTCGCTTATTGTGTATATCTATGCACAACTCATCTGCTGACAAGGGAAACGATTAAAATTATTTATGATTTTGACTCTTAGAAGAAAGTTGCAATTTTACACCGGCTCAACTATAGTAAAACTAACGCACTAGATAAAAAACGAGGGAGGCACGCAGAGCAGACGTATGTAGCATCACAAAAACTTAATTTTTACGTTATGTTATCGGGACACCATAAATCCTATAGATTTTAAAGCGGTTATGTTATGTGTTCAAAGAGTTTAAACTTTTTTATCTACTTTACTTGTAATTTTTCCTATTTTCAACTATTGTGGAATTCGAGATATCGAAGTCCGACGCACTATTGCCCCACTCTGTATAGAATATCGTGTGTGGATCAAGTGAGCGTGGTACCGTATTTATTTGCATTTATGTTTACTTCATTAAATACAAAACGTCCGCTCAAAGCATTTATGTGTGCCTTTAAGTTTTAATATGGTACTTATCCTAAACCAAGTATGGTTTTATAATACTATTCTGAAACTCTAAGAGTAAAGATTTGGACAATTCGTTAAAACTTGAAAGTTTTAATAGTAGTTTTTAAAAAAACCATGCAAGTCCTTCTCGAGTTGGGCCCCTGTTCTCTTACAAGGGTTTTAAATCAGTTTTATTGAGTTCTTTCAGACTATTTACCTTTATACGTATCTTAGAAATAAGCTTTGAGGATATCTTATAGAGCATTTTAAAACTAAAATTGTTACTTGGATTATTATGCAAGGTAACCTTAAAATTTTATAAGCTGTCAACTCTGTTAATAAAAATATTCCATTTAAAATAACAAAGTGACATCCACTTGGTAAAAGCGGAAGTGACAGTACCGTCAAAATTTTAATTTGAAAGATTCATACTCTGCTTGCTATACATACGAAGTTTCACAAAAATCGTATCAATAGCTTCTGTAAACCCCCAACTGGACGGCCGCGGCGCCCATATATAGGGTATACAGGGTGGGGCAATAGTGCGTCGGACCTCGATATCTCGAGTTCTACGATAGCTAGAAATTTTTTAAAAAATTGCAAGTAAACTAGATAAAAAAGTCTATAATTGGAAATTATTTTCGAACATACAGGGCGAGCCAAGACGAAATCACAGGACCAAGTGCCTTTTTTAAATGGAATGCTATGTCCCAAGTAACACCTCGTATGATTTATTTAGGTTTTAAAAGTGCTTTAACATATTCAATAAAATGATAGTGGTTTTAAAATTACCTTAAGATAAACTAAAAGTTCTTAAAGACCACTGATTCTTATGCAAAGGATTTAATGCACTCTATAAATTAAAATCAAAAAACTGTTTGCTCCTAATGCCCTATTGATCTTATACTAGTTTTATAATACTCTTGACATTGGCTATTTTAAAACTAATTTGCCTTTTTAAAGAATTAAATAGCAAGTTGGTTTTAAAACAATCCATTTTGGAACAAATGGTTTTAATGTAGTTTTATGGAGTATCCTTGATGTAGTCATTAAAACCCATTAAGAAAACTATTTTATCTTAAGCCTATATGCTCAATGAAATTCCACATTAAATCCTAAAACATAGTTTTACTTTTTAAAGAGTAAATTAAGAATATTTTAAAGGTCAAAGGTTTTAATTTAGTCAGTTAAAAGAAATGCCTGTTGGATTTTTGATGACTTTATTAAAACTAATTCTACCCCTCCATAATCGGAGAAAACACGCCATCTGCTCAATAAACTGATTGCTGATTTAGTGAACCAGTGCAGTCCGTGTACCTACTTTATGTATGAATGAAAACTAGAAGACATATTTAAAATGGAAAATATTAGTGACAAGTATTTTAAATTAAAACGAAGTCACTAAATCCGGCAATCACAAAACCGGCACAATTTTAAGGTTAGATCTCTTTAAATCAATAAGGCCACGAGTTTGAACATATTAAAGCAACTCAGTTTTAAAAGGAAGAGTAAATAAATGTCTGGGAGAGTAATTGTACTTAAAGTGGTAAATAAAACGCTATTTTAAGTCTTGTAAGATTTAAAATGTTCTATTAACTTGCAATCAGTTTTTATCTAGACCACGCCATTTTTTATATAAGATACCTACCCGCCATGATGAATATTTTCAATAGCCAAAGAAAAAAATATTATTGAAATATATGCGCTTTACATCCTCTTAAATAACTGAAGGACGGTGTGTCCAAACATGCAATTTAATAAAAAAAATGCATTTGGATGTTTAGATGCAAAATAAAAATTGACGATATTTTTAAAAAAATTTTTAGATAATAAAAAAAAATATTATAATGGTGGCGCTCGAGTTATGTAGAAGTATTTTATTATATTTTGTCAGAAAAGTGCCATCCGTTGGTAATTTTTACCAGAATAGTTTGCATTTGAATATTATTTTTGATCAGCTTTATATGCGTTACGTTTAAAATATTACCACTATGCCCCATTAGAGACTTGCCGTTGTTTTAGCTATTTCACGCATAGAGTTGTCCGACTTTAAAACAAAATAAAACCCTTTTAGGATTAATTATAATGATTCTCAAGGCAATTTAGTCTGCTGCAATTTTATTTTAAATGCAAAAACGTTTTAATACATAAATTTAAGGTTGCCTTGAAGAACTCTTTAAGAATATGAAATTAAAACTAAATGGTTTTTAATATAGTTTTAAAATTTAGTCTTCAAGACCCTTTTAGGATGGGCCCTTTTTGGCTAGAAGCTGCTTTATGGTGATCCTAAGCTTGTCTTGAAGATCATTTGGTTTTATTCGAAGTTTTATTGTATAATTTTAAAGCGACCTTGGAGATCTTAATAAGAGCATTAGTGTTACTTGGGGTATATCAGCACATTTTTTGAAGCCTATTTCTAGGCTCTATTCATTCCTATATTATTATTGGCTATCTCCCAACCACTTTGATGTAATGAATTTTTTTGTTGAAATAATGCCATCTGCAGATGGATATTAAAAAAATCATCACTGTCACAATTATGGGTTTTAAGAAAAACGTATGTGAATACCAGTTACGAGACATCTAATTAATATTTTTGAATCATTTTCATTTCCTAAAAATGTACAGGGTGGCCAAAAATTAGTATTCAATTAAGAACTTTTTAAATTGAATTTTCTCAATTTTTTCAAATGGAACACCCTGTACATTTTTCAACGATGTGATGTAAAAATGAAAAGCAAACATTTTTTGTAAGTACTTCTCTATGGCTAATTGCAACCATTTTCGTTTTATTGAGCAGTAATTACAACATTCAAAAATAAAATTAAAAAAGAGGTTTCTTCAAATAACTCAGTAGAAAAAATTATAATAAATGTTCCACATGTTGGCCATTTTGATTGACACACATCTCTATGCGCTTTTGAAATGAGGTTTCGACTGTTCCTAAAACCGCCCTTGTGATAGATCTAAAGGCAGTTATTAATTTTTTCCTTCAAATTTGGTACTGTTGTTGGTGTGTCTCTATAAACAATTTCCTTCACGTATCCCCATAAAAAGAAATCCATTTTTGTAAGATCTGGGGATCTAGCAGGCCATTTAGTGGGTCCATTTCTTCCAATCCATTGATGAGGGTAGGTATTATTTAAGTGGTCTCTAACTGCATTTGAATAATGTGGTGGAGCACCATCTTGCTGAAACCACATCCTATTTCGAATTCTTCCAGGGAGATTTACCAATAATTGTGGCAGATAGTTTTCCAAAAGATGAAGATAAATAGCTCCAGTCAATGTACCATCAAAGAAATGTGGCCCTATTACATGTTCTCCAATAATTCCTCCCCAAACGTTTATAGATCATCTGTGTTGGTTATCAACTTGCATAAAAACGTGAGGATTTTCCGAAGCATAATAATGGAAATTGTGCCTATTAACAAATCCATTTTTATGAAAAGTTACCTCATCAGTGAATAAAACATTATTGAAGAAGTTGACATCAACTTGCATTTTACCTCTGGCCCAATTACAAAATTGTAGGCGCTTTTGAAAATCGTCATCAGATAATTCCTGGTGCATTTGAATATGATATGCATGCAACTTATTTGTTTTTAAGATTCGACTCGTAGACCGTCTACTTATTCCTACTAATGAGGTCACTTCTCTTTGACTAACATGGGGATTCTCAACCGTTGCCAGCACCACAGAAAACTCATTTTCTTCGTTCACAACACGTTTTATTCTTTCACTTTTTTTATATTCGACGTTTCCAGTTTCCAGAAATTTATCGAGAAGGTTTTGGAAGCTGCTAACATCAGGAAGCCTACTTTCAGGATAACGTTGGTGATAAATTCTATTGGCAAGTAAACAATTTCTGTCTGACTCGCCCAAAACAAAAGTCATGTCTACAAGTTCCGCTTTATTAAAATTCATATTGTAAAATTCAAAATATTTTAAATTCAATACAAATTGTAACTAACGACCGATAAGTGTGATAAATGCTCCTTTGTACACGACAATTTATACCAAACTGAGGTTTTATTGCTTGTTGAATAACGAAAACAGCAAAAAAAATGTACAAAAAACATTACAGTAAAGGACTGGTTAAATACTATTTACTCATTTCAATGGAAATGGTCCCACTAAATGGCCTCATTTCAAAATTGCATAAAGACGTGTGTCAATCAAAATGGGCAACACGTCGAACACCTATTATAAATTTTTCTAATGAATTATTTGAGGGAACCTCTTTTTTTTAAGTTTATTCTTGAATTTGACACTTATTTATTTATAAAACGAAAATGGTTGCAATTAGCCATAGGGAAGTACTTACAAAAAATGTTCGTTTTTCATTTCTACATCACATCGTTGAAAAATATATAGGGTGTTCCATTTGAAAAAAATTGAGAAAATTCAATTTAAAAAGTTCTTAATGGAATACTAATTTTTGGCCACCCTGTACATTTTTAGGAAATGAAAATGATTCAAAAACATTAATTAGATGTCTCGTAACTGGTATTCACATAAGTTTTTCTTAAAACCCATAATTGTGACTGTGGTGATTTTTTAAATATCCATCTGCAGATGGCATTATTTCAACAAAAAAATTCATTACATCAAAGTGGTTGGGAGATAGCCAATAATAATAGGAATGAATAGAGCCTAGAAAGAGGCTTAAAAAAATGTACTGATATACATAGCATTCCATTTAAAAAAAAGGCACTTGGTCCTGTAATTTCGTCTTGGCTCGCTCTGTATGTTCGAAAATAATTTCCAGTTATAGACTTTTTTATCTAGTTTACTTGCAATTTTTTTTTAAATTTCTAGCTATCGTAGAACTCGAGATATCGAGGTCCGACGCACTATTGCCCCATCCTGTATATGGCGCCGTCCATTTTACCTACACCCTTAAAATTTTTTCTGATTTATGATTACACTGGTCTGCAACGAAATCCTCCTTTAAAAAATTATGCTATAAGTATGAAGATTTTAATGCTCTGAATCTATTCCCGTTAGCCGATTTTTTTCTATCACGTCTAGATTTTTTTATATGAATTTTTTTTAAAATTTCATAAATTTTGTTTTTTTTAATTTTTTTTTTTTGTCAACATCAAGAACAGTATACATACATACAAAATAAGTTTTAGCGAGTTGTAAGAGAAAGAAAGTAAAGTCACAGCGAATACTGCGCATGCGCATATCTACTACCATAAAAATCACTGTCAATACTTTCTTTCTTACTCTTACAACTCGCTAAAACTTATTTTGTATGTATGTATACTGTTCTTGATGTTGACAAAAAAAAATTTAAAAAAAAAAACAAAATTGATGAAATTTAAAAAAAAAAATCATATAAAAAAAATCTAGACGTGATAGAAAAAATCGGCCAACGGGAATAGATTCAGAGCATTAAAATCTTCATACTTATAGCATAATTTTTTAAAGGAGGATCTCGTTGCAGACCAGTGTCATTAAAAATGCGACTATATTTACTGTTCACCTGTAGGGCCTCTCTCCAGAATGCGTTCGCATGTGTGTGGTCACTGAAGAGCTTTGAGAAAAGCGCCTGTCACACACCGGACACCGAAATGGCTTCTCTCCGGAGTGAGTACGGACGTGCGCCGTCAAGTTTGCTGCCTGAGAGAAGGACTTGTTGCAGTCTATGCAACGATAGGGCTTTTCGCCGCTGTGGGTGCGGAGGTGGGTTTTCAACGTGCTAGGGCGGGCGTAACTTTTCCCTGGAAAGCATTATTAGCTACAGACGTATTAAAGGTTTTTCACAATTAATGAGATATTTTTAATTAATCTTATAATACTAATAATTATTTGAAAATAACATTCATTACATTTTCTCCATGAGTAATAAATACAGAAATGTAAGATAAAAATATAAGATATACAGAAATGTAAAACAAAAAAAAAGTTATATTTTCTCAAAAAATGTAAGCAAAATAAATACTAGTATGCTTTCATTTTAAATCTTACCACATATTCTACAAACGTTGGGTTTTTGACTATCTTCTTCCATTAAATTTATACTGTGTCTTCTTCGTGGTGACGAAAAAGAGACGGGCACAGGTTTATAAGTCGTTGTAGTTAAAACAGGTGCTTCTTGAGGTGGCCTAAAATCGGCGGTAAACGAATAAGTAGCACCGCCATACGAAGGACTAAGTAGTCCTTGGCTTTGGTAACTTGGCGTCGATCCTTGAGGAGCAGTACTCCATTGTACCTTCAAATGTAATAATTATTATTGTTGAGGTCACCATTATTTAAAAAAAAAATAACCATTAATAACCATTAATACTATTATTATTATTAGGTTATGTGTTATTCATTGAAAGTAGTCTATAACTAGTCAAAGGTCAAATAGTTTCACTACACGTGAATTTAGAGCCAGAAATTCTCATTTGTTGGCGATTATATGTGACAAATCAACTCAAAAACGAGTCAAAAGTGTTTGACAATTCCGAATTATATGATGTAAATTTTCTTCTCCTGATTCATTAGCGTAGATTTGAACAAAGCTGGAATCTATTACATGGAAAAAATATTCTACTAAGAAAGTTTTTGTGCAACCTTTTTTGGTTTTCTGTTATTGAACCATTTATCTAACTTTTTTCCAAAACGTTTTTACGATTGACCTACATTTAACAAGTTCCCTTACCTGAGGACATGACAAATCCGTGGTAGGATATCCACAACCATTGTTCGGATGATACCCATGCATGGTCATATTCATAGAAACATTCACGGACATACTAGGAAACATGGGCGTCTGCTGGGGGAAAGTCTGGTCGCAAATACCGCCAGAATATCCCCCCGGTGAGAGGAGCATCTGAGGATGGTACATGTGCTGTGCTTCATATTTATCTGTAGGGCTCTGTCCAGGGTGTACCACTGCGTGTTTTAAAGATAATAACACGTCCGCCACATCTGAAGACGGTTGTTTGTTCTCTCGAAACATCAGTGGTGTTTGATTTTGAATCGTCGGTTCTGTTCTGAAAAATTAATATTTAAAGAAAAATTTTGCATTTTAAATAATCATTTCGCATAAAGCTCTTAAACTTTTTGATGTCTTGCATTTTTTTTTTCGTATTTTTTGGCCTAAAGTGCAGAAATATTTTACTGTAATAATAAATAATCCAAATTTAGTAGGCCGATAATTTTGTTTATTTGTTATGCCATACATACATGTTTAATTGTTGAATTGTTTGTTGCTCCATAAGAAATCTTAAAAGTTCTCTTCAAGCGAGTTTTTCAACAAATAATTATAAAAGTTAAAAATAATCATTACTAAAAATATGGTGATTTACAAATCCTGAGTTAACGGACATACATTTTACATACGATGGAAATTCACTTCGAGATAGACGGATATACCAAGAGCGGTACCCAAATCGCAGAATGCCTGGCCAAGAACATTTTCTACTATTCACAGGCGGATTCATTAAATCGGAAGTGCTAAAAAAACAACAATTTTGCAGGAGCACATCCTACAGTGAAAGGTCCAGATATTGAGGAAGCCGTTTTAAACGCAGTTGAGGAACATCCTGAAACAAGCACAAGAAAAATTTCTCGTTAACACTGAAAATTAGTTATGTACTTGTTTGGAAAATTCTCATTGATATCTGTTATATCCCTATCACAATCAAAGAGTCCAAACACTACATCCTCGTGACTTTCCATCGAGTATGAACTTCTGCCAGTGGTTTCTTCAGAACCATGCTGAAAATCTTTTATTTGATCGTCAAATATTATTTACCGTTGAATTTAATTTTTCTCGAAACGCTATTATTAGAAATTTACATGGGCGGACGAAAACCCGCATGTAATTATGGAGTCACATTTTCAAGAGCAATTTTCAGCTAATGTGTGGGCTGGAATTGTTGGGGATTATCTGATAGGGCCCTTTTTCCTTCCAGGAGACTTATTGGACAATCCTAAACTCGCTTTCTTGAAGAAAATCTTGCTTGAAACTGTCCCTATTTTAAGAAATCAGATGTGGTTCATGCAAGATGGTGCACCTGCACATTTTAGTGTTCTGACGCATGAATTTTTGAATCAAACTTATAACAATCGTTAGATAGGTCGAGGAGAAACTCAATTATGGTCTCCTAGGTCCTCTTCCCTATACAGTTTGAATTATTTTCTGTGGAGGCACTTTAGACTCTAGTTTACGATACACCTATTCAAAATGAAGAAGAATTGAGAAATCGCATAATAGCTTCATGCCAAACTGTAGAAAACACTTCAGGAATTTTTCAGAAGGTACGTCAATCGATGAGAAGAAGATCTGATGCTTGCATACTAACAGAAGGAGGATATTTCCAACAGTTACTATGATTTTTTAGACTATTTTTTATGCTTAGTTCTTATTTTTAATACTTTTTGTAATTTACCGAAATTTGAGTTTTATTATTTATTTTTCTTAAAAATGTCTAACCGAAATTCAAGAAAAAATTGAATTTTATTTTCAACAGTTTTTCCTTTAAATCTCATAAAAATGTCGATCTTCTCAACAGCACCAGCTTACTAGTCACTTAGTACTCCAATATTTCCGTTATTTTGCAAAATGACTCCTAAACGGTGCAAAATACGAAAAAATACAAACTACTAAAAAGTTAAAATAAAGAACACGGAAGTTAACCAAGTAAAAAAAAACAGTGTTGCCGTAAAAAGTTCGAGGATTTTAAAGGGTTCATAACCCCTAAGAAGTATCAACCTGTAGATTGTTGAAAAAAATCAGTAAAGCTATTTTGTAGAGACTGTAACAAGTAGTATGTACACCAAATTTGAATCAATTATCTTTAAAATGTATAAAATACATGGAAGAAACAAAAAAAAATAAAATTCAACACCCTGTAACGAAGTCTTTCATGACATATGTTAGTAGGAACTTTTCGTCTTAAAATATTGTAAAGAATAACCTCCTGAAATTTTGATATGTAATTAATTAACACCCTGTATATTTCAGAGTATTAAAATTTACGAAATAAAACCTGCAAAACAATTTATTTCAAATATGTATGCATGTAATTCTCCGAATTGACCAACAAGTAGTTTCCGATTACTGAAATATTTCTATACGATGCTAGAACTAAGTGATGAAGTTATGAGGATAGAGTGATTTCAGAGTTAGTAGATCGTTTAATTGGAAAACGTCTCCTGACAGAATGTCAAACTGACTGAATTTTTTAAAAAATGTTTTTTTTTACATTAAATTATTTACTAAAAAAGAAAACTAATTAACTGTAATATAAAGACGCGAGATAATATCAGAATTATATTTCATAATGCTACCTCTAAAGCCAGTACATCCTGTAAAGAAAAACAAGTACTTCTAGATCCGAATTGTAAAACTGCTGTGATAACAGGTGGTGCTGAAGGTATAGGTCTCGCGACGGCCCACCAGTTGCTTTGTGCCAAAGCGCAAAATGTTGCTCTTCTTGGTCTGGACGCCGAAGTTGGTCTAGAAGCTGTCAATATTTTAAACTGCTCATATGGAAAAGATAAAGCTGCCTTTTATAAATGCGATGTTAGATGTAAAGGTGAAGTTGAGGATGCTCTACAGAGAGTAAAAGCTGATTATAATAAAATTGACATACTTGTAAATGCAGCCGGTATCTGGAATGACGCAGTTTGGGAACAGGAAGTACAAACCAATCTTGTGGGAACTATTAATACGAATCTCGCTGCTAAAGAATACATTGACAGAGGAAGCGGGGTCGTTATAAACATAGCAGGAAACCTGGGACTACATGTATTTCCACCTTCTCCAACCATGTCAGCACTTCAATCCGGTATAATAAAATTCTCCCAAGGTCTAGGGCACGATTTGAATTACAGAAAAATTGGAATTCGGATTATCGTCCTTTGTCCAGGTATTACACAAACAAAATTTATTCAAGAAGCTGAGGAACGTACGCTTATGCCAGAGATGAGTAAAGATTTAGAGGAATTCTTAAAAAGAGCTCATAGACAGAAACCAGAAGTTTGTGGAAAATCTGTAATAGAGCTGATTAAGTATGGGCCTACCGGTAGCACGTGGGTTATCGAAGGATCTAACTTATTCTATTTAGATTTCCCCGGTTGGAAAAATTACTGTAGTCTAATATCACAATTTACTTAATTATATTTACATTTTACATTAAATTCTTTAAAACGTATTAAAATAATTAAAGTAAAATTTGGACAATAATATATTTAGTTAGTAAATTACTTACTTATAACTTCCATTACTACAAGGAGAAATATTGAAGAGGCTAGGTAAGGGCTCAAGGTCCAAAGGCAGAGAGAAGGACCCCATATCTTCGCTCCAACAGGATGAGAGGTCGTCGGTACAGGATGTTACCTAAAGTTACAGGACCATTTAGTTACGTTCACTTTATAAAATTGAGGAATGGAATAAATTATAATTTTACTTAAAAATAATGAAAATACAAATATTGGGTTTTCTTCAGTTTTAAAATCTACGAAACAGTAGTAAACATAGTTTTTTATTCTTCATATGATGCTTTGTTAGACTTAAAATTTGATGGATATGTAAAATTAAAAATGATTCGCAAAGTTGTGACGTATGGTATCTTCTCTAAGTAATTTCACCGGTAATATGCTTAAACCAAGGAGAACATTAAATCGAAAACATGAAGATCATCATATTATATTAGCAGCGCAACGTTTAATACCAGTGCCAATACAAGTCTTAGACATCTTTGATTTTAATTTATAGTTCCCAATATTTGTTGGTGTTCGAAATGCCATAAATTACATGCCTCTAAACCAAAATATTCACAGACCGAAGGTGATGAATTAAGAAGGTTAGAGCACTGTTTGTGAATGTAAGAAAATTTTTTAATATAGGTATACAAATTTCTGAAGAGAAATATTATCTTCGATGAGTTAACGTTTGCTAGCAACAGGGTAGCACATATTATCACAGAAGTGCAGACACTGGGCAGTAGAAAATTCTAATCATAAATTATAAGAGACAGTATTCCCAGAAGGTAAACGTAAGATGTGGAATATTTAACGAAAGTGAGAGTAAGAAGTGAAACAATTAGAATTTGAAATTGTTTATATTTTCACGAAACTTCATAATTGATAATAATTTTTGATTCTAAACAACTTCTCTTGATGAAATTTCAGCACCTAACATGATTTATGGAAAATGTTAAGCTAGCTTTTATCGTAGTAGGCTTGTGTTTCAAATGTGGGCCACTTTTATGTGGGAAAAAAGTACCTAGTTTGAGGGAGTTTCACATTTGGTAAAAATTTAAATTGAATTCGGTAACAAATAAAAAAGATACCGAGGTGTTTTCATGAGAAGTGAAACATGCTGTAGAAGAATTATTCATGTGATAGTTAGGACCCATGAAGAAAAAAGAAAAATTATAATTCACTAATTCCAAAAAAAAATGCTGTTTTAAGTTTCAACTGTGTACTAAAATTATCACAATACAAACTAGTTAACATAGTAATTAAAACGAAATAAATTTTATTTAAAATTAATTAAAAACTGTTCACTATGGCCTACTGACATCCATCTTTTGCATTACCTGCGTAAATTTTGCTAAGACAATCCAAAAAAAGCCGAGAAACACAATTTAATAATACCTTTTTCTGTACATTGTACTGATTCTGCGGTTGGCTTCTTGTGAAACATTATTAAATATTTTAAATAAACAAAGAAAGTTTGCTTTTAAATGTTTCAAAATTATATTTTCACTCTACACGTGTTTCGGCTTTTTTAGGCCCTTTTCAAGAGTACAGATGAGAGGTACTAAATTATAATTTGATTTGTGTTCCTTGCTTATATATTGAATGTTACATCTGGCAACTTATACTAATAAAAATGGTTTGTAAGATTTGTAAATTTTTAGACAAGTTAAATTACTTTATCTAAAATGTGGTGACCTGCGAATATTTGTTGTTCATTTGTAATCGTTTTTTTTATATTTGGAAGCTTTCTTAATTTCTAATATTTCTAGTAAGTCTAATTTTTTGCTTTTCTTTTCGGAATGAAGTAATTCTACATTATCCATATTTATAAAGTGATTGTTTTCTATACAGTGTGTTGACATGCCGGTGCTATATACGTTGTTTACAATAGACTTTTTATGCTCTACAAGTCGCTTTATTATGTTACGTCCAGTCTGGCCAATGTATATAGCGTCGCAGTTACTACATTTTAGAAAACAGAGAAACTACAAAAGACAGGAGTGTATGAACTAAAATGTAGTGACTGCGACGCTATATACATTGGTCAGACTGGACGTAACATAAAAAAAGCGACTTGAAGAGCATAAAAAGTCTATTGTAAACAACGTATATAGCACCGGCATGTCAACACACTGTATAGAAAACAATCACTTTATAAATATGGATAATGTAGAATTACTTCATTCCGAAAAGAAAAGCAAAAAATTAGACTTACTAGAAATATTAGAAATTAAGAAAGCTTCCAAAAATAAAAAAAACGACTACAAATGAACAAGAAATATTCGCAGGTCACCACATTTTAGATAAAGTAATTTAACTTGTCTAAAAAATTACAAATCTTACAAACCATTTTTATTAGTATAAGTTACCAGATGTAATATTCAATCTATAAGCAAGGAACACAAATTATGATTTAGTACCTCCCATCTGTACTCTTGAAAAGGGCCTAAAAAGCCGAAACACGTGTAGAGTGAAAATACAATTTTGAAACATTTAAAAAGCAAACTTTCTTTGTTTATTTAAAATATCCCTTTTTCTGTTTGGAACACCCCTCTCTCCCGATAAAATGTTTTGTAATTTGTTTCAAATATAATATCAACATTTAACAAAGAAAAACAGTTAATTTTTTTTAGTGTGATTACTTTTAACTATATTTTGAGCCCTGGGAAGTACTCGCATCCATTTTCAGAAGACTCTCTTTTCTTATTTTGTTATCAGCAACTTGCTACTGATTTTGTTTGTGTATTTTAGTCACATCTTGTAAATTCCTTAAGTTAGTCATTATAGAAAAACTCACCCCCAGTAGCTGCATTAAAATGAAATGGAATAGTTTATAGCACAATGAATAAAACTAAACATATTCGCAAATATTTTATCCTGTGTTTGTGAGGAAAACACACGATTCCAAATTAGTTAATTAAACGGTATGATCACCTAGTTTAGTATTTATTATTAATTTTATTTTAATTTATTAATCTCGCCCGAAAAGCATCCAACTTCTATGAATTACACCACCGACACCATATTTACTCGTTAAAACGTTAATCAGTTCTGGTATTGCAATACTTAACAAAAGCTACAAATATTAACTATCTTTTCACTGCATGTTAAATAAAAATAAGTAAAAGATTTCATTGTAAGACGTCACCTGTTGTAATCCTGTCGTGGATCCACTCCAATTACACTCCAACTGTAACCCGAACTGGGGGTTGTTGGGAACGTAACTGGTATCCATGATGAGAAGGATGCTGCCAGGGTGGACCAATCCTGCGCACCTGGAAGACGATAAGGTGTTACTCAACATTAAATTAGATACAAGTTCATAATTTAGAAACATATTTCCAGCAATTAGAAATAATTTTCGGATACATATTTCTAATGTAAATATTTGTACACGAATTAATAACAATATACGTATAAAACATTTTTAACACTCGTTTTTCTGATGCTAATTCATTTAATTGGTAAGAAAATGGATTCAGATACAAATAATTTGAAACTAAATGGAACAAATCGATATCATGAGTTATTCCTAACAGCATATTAATATAGCCATGTACAGGGTGATCCAAATTGCTTTATTTTGGATGTTTTTTCTACTTCTAGACCAGAGAGAGAGAAAAACCGACCAAGATGTCTAGAGCTCGATGTTCGTGAAACGTCGATAGGTGAAACACCATTTGATATCTCTAATCTTTTTCGATATATCGACAAAAATTGGAATTTGGCAGATTTCGAAAAAAATTTCATAACTTTTTATTTGTGAATATTATTTCAAGCAGTAAAAACTTTCTACTGACCCTTTTGAACATAAAGTAAGTATATCTTTCGAAAAAAAATTTATCTCTATTAAATGTTACGATATCAGGTCCAACTTTCTTATTTCTAATGGGAATCATAGTTGGTTTTGTCTTCAAAATATCGGAAAAAACTCAAGCAACGTACAGGGGTGATCCGAATTATAGCTTCGATAATTTGAGAGTCAATAGAAAATGTGAAAATAGTATGAGTTTTCTTAATAAACTTATGTCGAAAACTAAACCGTTTAAGAAATACATATCGTTACCTTTTTTTATATCTCCTAAACTAAATGATATATTTTATTGAAATTTAGTGAGTACATTTTCTTCAGTAACACGTTTAACTGTCATTTTCATTTTCCTACTTCAACCAGAAGCGTAACCAGGGGTTGTATTCCCTCTTGTTATGAAGAAAAAAAGGAATGCCAATGAACAAAATTGTTTTCGAAATCTAGAGTAAAAAGTCATTATAATTTTTCGATAAAACGTACCGTTTGTAGTTAAACTTTATTTAGAGTTCCATGTAATTTGATCAGAATAAGTCAAGTAGGTATGTATTTCAAACATAAATCAAATTTAAAAAAGCATAACTAAACACAAATATTTTACAAAAAGAAAACTCAGATCATTAGAGGAGCTGCGCAAAATGCCCACCACCCAATTCGATACATTTCTGACATCTTCGTATTATGGTAACCTCAGCGGCAGATATTTGATGTCCACTTTCCCTCATCTCGTCGGATGCTAACTGAATTTTCACAATAAGCTCATCTATTGTTGCAACTGCCTCGGCATACACTTAATACAATTAATCTGCCTAGCCAACGCTGAACGCTCCGGGTAATTTTCATTGAGCTGTTCGATCAAAAAAAATCACACCCCCGTGGTTACGCCTCTGGTTGAGGTAGGAAAATCAAAATGACCATTAAATATGGTACGTATTAAGGAACATGTTCTCACCAAGTTTTAATAAAATATTTCATTTAATTCAGGAGATATAAAAGAAAATTTTAAAAAATATGTAATTTCAACGCCCTGTATTTCTGAAGCGGTTGAGGTTTCAACATAAGATTATTAAGAAAACTTCTATTATTATCACATTTTTTTTCTTTTGATTTTCAAATTATCGATGGAACAATTCGTACCACCTTGTGTATGTTGAGGTATTTTATATTATCATCAGGAAAGACATACAAATATTTCTATTTAAAATAGATATTTAGTGACATTTAACATAGTTGACTGCAAAAAACAAGAGTTTTTTGTTACATCTCAATCATATGTTGATAAATGCCGTTACCTAACAAACTGAAATATAATAACTAAAGTATTATAAACACGAAAAACATTTTATTATTTCAAACAGACAACAAAATTTAATCTCAACAAGTGTTTGACAGAGTCGACACCACTTCTTAACGGATTTCTCGGCATTTAAGAATTGTAAAGGTGTTATTTGAGAGATAACATCTCTCTAGGTCATCTTGCATTTCTACAGTCGTTACAAATATTAAGTCTTTGACAAAACACGATATAAAAAATCCAATGTATTAAAATCAGGTGATCTAACAGGGCATAGTACTAGGCTCCCCAGTTTCCATCCATTGGTTCCCAAACAATTGATTGAATTTTTGTGGCTGTTACCACAGCGCATAGTGTTTCAAAAACGATTAATTTCGGCCAAAAATAGAAAAGCAACTTTCCTGGAATCAAACCAAAGTATATGGAAATGCTAGTAGGACAATTACAGTACTCAGATATGTAAATATTTGCCACTATAAAAATTTATTCATTCCTTAAACAGCAAAGATCTTTAACTGTTTTCTGTTGTGCAATTATTGGTAAAATAATCACTTTCCATTTTGTTGCATTTCTCGGAACTGGGGACGTGCAAGTTCTTGAGTAACAATTCAAAAGAAAGCTGAAGTTATGTATTTTAATGTGCTTATGATATTTTGCAATTACGTTAATCCGTTTTCCTGTGTTAAAATTTTAATTAACTGCTTGCAGGAATACATTGTTTTTTTTTATTTAAATTTTTCTTTGAGTAATAAAAAATTTTCACATCTGTCCGCAATTTTTGAGTACTCATTTTAAAGCTTCAAGTATATTGTTTAAGAGCATACTCTCACATTTTGCTTGTAGCCGCTTTTTTGTTAGAAAAATATATCTAAAGAACGCAGATACATGGGGCTGATTTTAAAAAATATTGTAATGTATTTTCTAAAAAAAAAAAAAATATTTATAATGCAAAATGCATATTATTCGTCAAAAAATGTCTGTAAAATTATTGGTTTTCCGGAAGAAGTCAATAATGCAGAACGGAGAGCACTTCTCGAAAAAAATTCGTAATATTTGCTTTAAACTCGCATTAAAATGGGGACAATCTGGACGGCAAAATTTGAGATTTCATGCATGAAATAAAACATTGTTGAGTAGTGTACTTTAAGAAAACAATAAGAATTATTTGGAAATATCTACATCAACACATCAAGCTCGAGGTCGACTAGGATCTCAAATTTTCTATCAGAAAAATTTCGAGAATTAAAACGAATATAGACTTTTAATAAGTTCTGATCCGTACATTACAAGTAGATGAACATAGTGCATCAGAAGATGAACTTTAATCTTGTATTTTTACAAATCTTATTATTGTGTTTACTTTTTACTAAATTTGACATCAAATTGATTTTGTGTATTATATAAAAAATTAATAAATATATTTATCTGTGTATTTATAAGTATTGGAAAGAGTTTACTTAGAGTGTCTGTTTGTGTGTGTGCATAAAGAATAAAAATAGCAAAGTCATGCATGGGAAAGAAAGAGAATTATGTATCAATGTTGCCTCATTGTACATTGTCTCTGTGAAGTAAAGAGGACACGCCCTATCATATCCCTTCTTTCCACAAACAGTTTGTTGTACAGATATTAGGTGTTTAGGAAAATTGTAGCGATTTGCAAATATTTTCTTTATCTAAAACTAATAAGAAAAACAAAGACAGAGATAGTGAATTGGCCACTCGGGGTAAATTCTCCTAAAGCCCCTAAAAACGACGAAGTTGCTAGCACGACCATTGGTATGCGTAATTAGTACCGGGGCAAGTACTGCCAATAAATTATTCAGCTTTAGGTTATGCGCTGCGATAGCCTGCCCTTCATCAGATCAGGTAGCCAATGACACTGTTGATAATGTTTTTGTTAGTAAATTTCGACATATTGCGGGGTATAGTTGTTATTTCTGTAAATAACTATGTATCCCTGTTTATTTCGAGAATTTCTAGATATTTGATGCATAGTTGTTTTTAAAATGCATCAAAAAAGTCAGTGGCAATTCTTTGAGTAATTTTTGACCAATTGGCGTGAAAGTAAACTGGCATTCTGCTATTAAATAAAAATAAAGTAACAAATATTCTAACGAAAGTAAAGTAAAAAATTCTAAACTGAAATAGATTTAAAAAAACGTATTAAAAATGAAACAAGACAATTTTTTTTCTAAATGTTAGGTTCAAAAATGTCGCCTGTTGCGCCTGGAAATATCCTAATCGGTGATAAAATTTGTTCCTGATATTTAAAAGCAAGTCAGGAGTCACACTCTGTAGGGTGGCAATAATTTTAGCAAGTAACTCTTGCAAGTCACGCGCTCGCTCGTGTTAATGTTTATAAATTTGCGATGTTGCATTTCCCCATAAAAAAAATCATTAGGCGCCAAATCGGGGGATCTTGGTGGCCATTTTATTGTGCCTCTTCCACTTATAAAACAATCGGGAAAAGTGTTGTCTAAAAACTCTTGCACCCTTCTTGCATTATGAGCAGGACAGCCGTCTTGCTGGTACCAAATCTCTCCGAAGTTGACGTCAAGTGCTTGAACAGCCGGAATAATCTGATTCTGCAAAATGTTTAAATATTTGTCGGCATTTAAGTTACCGTCAATAAAAATAGGACCAATGTGTGATCACCTAAAATGCCGACTCAAACATTTACTTTTTGTGGATATTGAGTACGTAATGGCACACTCAAATGTTTATTTTCCCTGGACCAATATCGAACTACAGAAGGATTATGTCGGCCATGTATGGAAAAAGATGTTTCGTCAGTGAATAAAATATTCTTGATGAAATTTTCGTTTTTATTAGCCTTTTCCATCATGGTTTCACAAAAATCCATTCGTTTCGTACGGTCTTCAGGAAAAATTTCTTGGGTAGTCATAATTTTGTAGCAGTGGTACTTATTTCTTTTCAAAATATTCCGCACTGTTCACTCTTGTACACCAACTTCTTACGAGATTTGTCTACTCGAACAAGATGCATTTACGTCGGCGAAACTACAGACATTAGTTTCCCGCCTTTCCCGATCTTCTCTTAAGTAAACTGTAGGCTCGTCTTCGTCATTTAAATGACTACATTTTCTGCCATTTGTCGCACATCTCACAGACTCAAACTTATGAATGATGTTTAATACAGTATGAACCGTCGGGGCAGGACGGTCATCAAATGTAAAAATGAATCACTCGATAACTCCCTCAGCAGTATTACCGCCGTAATACCACTTGATCATTTGCACGTTTTCTTCAGTTGTATAAACATACATTTTTATGTTAAAGAGAAATACCAGTTTAACTTATCACGCTAACGGCTGCCGAAATAATAGAAGAAATGAGACAACAGCAACGTGGGACCAGTTCACCACGTGATCACAAAATTGTTTATTGCAGTGTTGCCAGATTGCGAAAGTGTGATTTTCAGAAAGTAACAATGAAATTACCAGATTTTAGGAAAAATTACCAGATACTTCAAATAATACGCCACTATTCAAAAACTTTATTATAAAAAAATAAATAAACAAAAGTAAAATAGTTAGTAAGTATATTGAATAGAAACTTTTCAAATAATAATTGGCTGTCAAGTTCAACTTCAGAAATTATTATCATCTTCATTTTCGTTTATATTTTTGTATAATATTATGTAATTTTATGATTCTTTCACGCATTCTGAATTTAATAAAATACCGTTTACTATGTTCATTATTAATTGATTTTTGGTTATAAGTTTCTTCTTTTTGGTTTTGATTAAATTACGTTAACCTTTGAAAAAATGGGTCCACATGTAGCACTGCGTGCAGTCTGCACTCATTGCAGAAAGAGGGGTAGAGCTCATTTTTCGTGCAGTGTGGCATTTATTTTATAATTATAAAATAAATGAGCGTAGGCTGCATGAACAGAATCTCGTATGCCACCCTACTACTGACTAGATGTCGCCAAATGTTCATCGCAGTTAATAAAATGAAACAGTAATCATTGCCTATTATGTACTTTACATGAAACGATTTAAGTTATTTCTCAAGATGTAAATAATTTTATAAAAAGAATGACGTTCCCAAAAAATTATCGTAGATTATATCATTATTAGAGGCTCCATGAACAACTACCAGTTAAAATTCCAAAATGTATATTTTGGTAATTACCAGGTATCTGGCAACACTGTTATTTGTTCTATCTACAATAAACTTAGTGTAAAAAGTGAAGGGATCAGATGTGGAAGGGATGTGATGATTGAGGACTGGAGGCGTATCGGATCACATGGGATATGATGAGACGGAGAAGGTACCCTCGTTACTTCGTAAACACAATAACGTAGAAAAAGGCAACAGTGATACACAGTCTTTTTCTGTCGTATACATGACTTTGCTATTTTTATCCTTTATACACACACACACACAAAGCAGGCACTCTAAGTAAACTTTTTCCAATACTGTATATTTATATATTTTTTTCTGCAACCGTCTACAAAGTTAATTGTTTCTGGTAAATTTTTTGAGTAGAAAATACATCTTTACTAGTCTAGTCCGGTAATGTGACATAAGAGATTGGTAAAGTTTTACCGATCTCTTATGTCACTTTTCGTTGACAACAATATGGTAGGTACCTAATTAACCACTCTAGACAACAGCGTCTGAAATCTGTCAGTTAAATTTTATAAATTTTGTTTACAAAAGATTTCAGGTTAAAAAGTGTTTTGAGAGTAGCTAAGATGGTTGCAGAAAAAATATTGTAAGCAAGTTACGCAACTCACCCGGAATGTGTCTTTGCTGGGCTCGCTGGCTTCCAGGACTCGCTGGCTCTCGCCCAGTAAAGAATCACTTTCCGGTTTTGTTATGTAAATAACCATTATACAGTGTATATTATTAAACAACATTTTAAAAATCATTTTGGATTATCATATTTATTAAAACTTGGAAAAAAATCAAATAATTTAAAGAATGTGTATTTTCGTATACCTACTAGGGTTAATAGTTTCATCAATATTCGATATATTTATAGAATATCTTATTTTCATTCAAAATTATGTCTTTCTTCAGTCAAAATAATAAAACTTTTTTGGCCAAAATTAACCGTCTTTAAATCACTGTGCAGCGTTATGAACTGGTGTTCCATTTTGTTGATAGAATTTTGTTAACAAATCAGGACGGGGTACTTACCCCGTCCTGACTTCCATTCATTTCTACGATTTTCATAAAAATGAGGATGGATTTTTTATCTACGTGGTAATGAGTTTTTTAAATATTTAGAAAAATATAAATAATAGACAAATATGAATAATACAAAAAAAACTTACTATTACTATTTTTCTGTTGGAGGATTGTTGACAGAAAAAATTACTTTCATTGGGAAAATATGTTTTCACAATTCTCCTTCCAAAATTGATTTTTAGGTATAATTTATGAATTCAAATATCTTCTTTCTGTAAGTTTTTTCATATCTTTATATATATAACACTAGTTTACTCTTTCGGTGAAATTATGTTTCAACCTGTTACAAACACACTGTATATTTTTTTGGAACACTTTATGTGTCAGATGATTAGAAACAAAAAAATCTTGATAAACATAATGTTCTCCGTTTGAGGAATATTAACAAAGGTACAGCCTTGTTTTCAGCTTAAATGATACACCCTGTATAATTCATTTCAAAATTTTATTTGAATTTGTTATATATTTACAACTTACAATGTTCATTAAATCGATATCAGAATAAAAGTATCTTATTGATTTAACTACTTAATTTTTAATTTAATTACGGAGAAATACAACTTTAATCACAATCAGGATATAAATGGAAAGGGCCCGCCTGAACTGAACAGGAGCAACTCATATTTCAGCTTGTGGTTTCCATGGCTACCAATTAATAAGGAACTGTAAAAATATGGCTTCCCTCCAGCGGCCAATATTACTGTTGGAAATATTTTCAGGAAACAAATTTAGAGCTTCCTATTATCATGTTTCTAAAATTGTGGTGGCATTCAATGTATCTGTAAGAAAATGTTTAGGTATAGAAAATTAAGACGCAAAAAATAAAACACTGCAATAATCAGACGTGTATACTTTTTTACCATAGTCTTATACTCTATTAAATACAGGGTTATTCATTATAAATTACCCATTCCTTATCATCGTTATTATTGCCTACAGAAAAAAAAGTTTTAATTAAAAGTTGTGTGGTTATGACTGAATTTTGTTAAAATGCTATCAAAAGTACAGTAGCGTGCAGACTTCAGGGGATACAAAAAAATAATATATTTTTTTAAATGGGATACCCCATATATTATTAAATTTTTGGAATGATCCTTTGTTCCTGATTTCAAAAATATACCATATGTTACCCCTACCATATACCGTTTTTGAGTTATTAAGCGTCGAATATCTTAGATAAACGAGTTACTGAAAATATGGAAAAGTTAACATTATTAAAGTGAGCTATGAAAATAACAATTATTATGTTTGATAAGTGACATTTCTTTAATGAAATAATCAAAATGGTTTACAGTGAGAAAGAAAAAGTCCAAATATTTACTTGTTATATACAAAATAACAAAAATAAACGTGCAGCATAAAGAGCATATAGGGTGTTGTATCCAAATCGTCCAACACCATCAGAAAATACGTTCAAAAATATTTACCGAAAGGTGAATAATACCTCCAGTTTTAGTAGAAAAAACCGTGTAGTCCAAGCAAACCAGGAAAACCAGCTAGATATACTGCTTAATTTCGAAGGTAAGCCCATCCATATTTATTCGCGAATAGACTTTTTTGAAACATTGTATTATTTTTTAGAAAATTCTGAATGTAGTACAAATAATGCAGTCGATCAATTAGATAAAAGTATTCCAAAATCCAACGTACGTTAAAAAATAACAGCTACAGACCACATAAAATTATACCCCCACAAGTTTTAATAGAGGCTCATAAAAGGAAAAGGCTGGACTTTTGCCGCCAGATGATTTAAAAGTTAGATGAAGACCTCGATTTTTTTACTAAAATATTATCGACTGATGAATCATCCTTTTCTACGGCAGGAGTTTTTAATAGGAAAAATCGAAGGTCGTGGGAAAACAAGTACAACAGAAAAAGATTGATAAAACAAATAAAAAAATCAGGAAGAAAAACTGTTACCGTTTGGTTTGGAATTTTCAGAAACAAAATTTTTGGGCCTATATTTTATGATTATACTTTAACTGGAGTTACCTATCTGAAAATAATTATCCTTGATGATATGATTTGGATGCAGGATGAGGCAACTCCTCATGGTATCCTACCCGTTCGAAATCATTTCAATAATATATTCCCAATATGAATAGGGAATAATGGACCTATTAAATAGCCACCTAACAGTCTGGATTTGACACCTATGGATTCAGTTTTTTGGGGATTTCTAAAAGACATTATCAATAATAATAATAATAGTATTCAAGTCATTACAGACAGGATTTGATTTGAAATAAACAATCTGAATGTAAATAATGAGGCAATTTCCGGTGCAATTATAAATATAAGAAGACGTTATCAATTATGCATTGACAATAATGGTGGACACATCGGACATCTTTTATGACATCATTTATTTCCTAAAGAAATCTTTCTTATACTATATTATACTATACTATATATACGATATGTATATACTATACTATACTATACTATACTATACTATACTATACTATACTATACTATACTATGCTATGCTATGCTATGCTATACTGTACTGTACTGTACTGTACTGTACTGTACTGTACTGTACTGTACTGTACTGTACTGTACTGTACTGTACTGTACTGTACTGTACTGTACTGTACTGTACTGTACTGTACTATACTATACTATACTATACTATACTATACTATACTATACTATACTATACTATACTATACTATACTATACTATACTATACTATACTATACTATACTATACTATACTATACTATACTATACTATTATCTATTTTGTGTAAATATTTGGAGTTTTTCTTCCTCACTGTAAACCATTTTGTTTATTTCATTAAAGAAATGTCACTTATCAAACATAATAGTTGTCATTTTCATAGCTCACTTTAATAATGTTAACTTTTCCATATTTACAGTAACTAGTTTAACTAAGATATTCGTCGTTTAATAACTCAAAAAGAAAATGGTAGGGGTAACATATGGTATATTTTTGAAATCAGGAACAAAGGATCATTCTAAAAATTTAATAATATACAGGGTATCCCATTTAAAAAAATATATTATTCTTTTGTATCCCCTAAAATCTGCACGCTACTGTACTTTTGATAGCATTTTAACAAAATTCAGTCATAACCACACAACTTTTATTTAATTTTTTTTTCCATAGGCAATAATAACGATGAAAAGGGGTGGGTAATTTATAATGAATAACCCTGTACATTTTAATACATGAAAAAAATTAAATAATATTCATGATAATTGCAAATGTGAAATACGTACGAGTCTAATAAAGAAAACATAAACAAGTTTATTGCAGTACCATGAGGAAAAATTACGGCAGAACAGCGATGTTGGATGAGCATGAGTACGAAAATTATGCGAATTATCGTCCCTACTTTATACAAATCTTAGCCACTGCGCATGCCAAGGTCAGACGCCTGGTAATATTGATAAGTATTGGTTCATTTTAAAGATATAAGAAATATAAAAACGCTATAAAATCACCAACAAAAATGCCCCAGCGCGACATCTTTGTCGGTGATTTTATGTTGGTTTTTCTATTTCTCATATCTCTAAAATGAACTATAGCTAGTAATTGTTTATTTTGCAGATGAATACACATGTTTGTTATGCAGAAAAACAATACAAGTTCTCTATTTACACAAAAGGATTAGGTGCATATAAAATTATTTTAATCCTACCCTAAAAGTTACAACATTAAAAAGATAAAGACAATCGAAAACAAAGTTTTAAAATAGTAAAATCTTAAATTATCTTTAAAATCCATTAAAGTCAATACTTGTTTATTGCATTAGTGAAGACAGCTTGCTTTATTTTCCTTGGTAAAAACTATTTGAAAAAACTGTCAGGGTAGAATTTCAATATTTTAGACAGGCAGTATACGCGGTTGTTTCAAAACATGTAGTCTTCTGGGAATAAATGTCTTTAAAATACGGAATCAATTTCAAAAGCGTGTTCGAGACATAAAAATAAGCCAAAAAAAATAACAAACATATGTCAGAAGATGCTGCCTAAGGGAGCTACGGGCCCACGAGGATGGTACCAACAATTTTTTTTCAGTAAACGAGAACGAGCAGACCAGCCAACGGCCCCATCACAACCAATCCATCTTCCAGTAATCTTCATCCAACCTGTTACGAACATTCCGTCCATAATGGATTGGACAGCCGTTTAACTGAAAACGAGTATTCAGCCTTGATCCAGGGGACATCATTCCACATATTGGTATGTTCTAAACATGACAAAAATAAATCAGAAATCAAACGATGAGGTAAGATGTACCCAGCAAACATTTTGGTTTAATTTGACGTCGAGACTACCTAAATTATATATAATAAATTTAGTCGCAAAATTTGAAATCTTCCTTGTAGTTGCACAGTATGTTTTGATTACTAATACGTATTTAGGTACATTTGACTTCATATCGACGTCAATTCGACATCAAGTTAACTAGTTTTAGGTAAAATCTACGAATTTATATGCAAGTGGCAAATGACTCCTAGTAAAAAAAAGAGAAGAATTTTATACTTATTTTTTTCTATAAGTAGTAGCAACATTGTGGACAGTCATCTATAAAATTGAAGACACCTAATTCAAGAAAATAAATGAATGATCGGTGATAAAAATAAATCCATATTAGTTGTGTAGTATGAGAAGTTCCAGGTTGTTGAAATTAATGCGCCGAAAATTTGTCCGTGCCTAATGTGCACCTGTACTTCGAAAAATAACCATGCGCCTCCAAAATATTCATTAATATGAAATTTCCTATTATCAAATAAAAAAATTATATTTATAGTTTTAGCCAAAAGTATGTTATACTTGTTGAATATGACTTAGCAAGTATAATTATGTACTTTTTTAACCTTTTCATCGTTTCCATAAAAACTCTTTTTGAAAATTTCAATTTAAAATCGTACTACAACTGTAGTAAAAAATATGGCATTTTGCACTAATTTGACCTTAAGGTTAACTGCCTTTGAAAATGTAACTACAAAGGATAACTGACTAAATGGCTGAAGTCAGGTAGACAAGCTAGATAGAATTTATCGACGTTGTCGACCTAATAGTACTTTAAAAGCACGTAATAAAGGCAGAGACAACCACGAGACATTCAAGTACATATAAAAGTGTGTACGGTTTTAGATATAATTACTGACATACTTCCGTCCTTGTTGTACATAGGTGTTTCCCAATTAATCTATCTTTGTTGCAGTTTGGGAAGATTTTTGTAGATGCCGCTGGCAGCATAGGAAACGTCATCGTTGATGTTGATCCGGTCGACATATTGTTTGTTTTGATGCTGATATTGTGTGGTGTGTATCGTTTTTTATTTTATATTGGATTACGAACTATAAAATACTGTGACTTTTTAATACTATTTTATTTGAACTTTTTATTAGTGTTAGTGTAGTATATAATTTTATTATAACCATGCAACAAAAACATTGTCTTATTTGTGGATTCAATGTAGACCAGGTGGAAAAAATGCACTATTTTCCAGTCAATGACCAAAAGTAAGTTTGTGTTTTGTGTTTTAAAGGTATTTAAATGAAATGGTTTCCTTCTTGTTAGGTCCAAAATTTGACAAGAAATGATGGGAATAAAATGTGTTCCTGATATATTATTACACACATTTTTTGCCATAAACCCAAGATTTCTGTTATAGTCACTGAATTCATCTTTGATAATGTGAACATCTCATGGTATTCCTGTTCTGACCATTATGAAATTGTAACCATCATGAAAACTGTGTGGAAAATTGGGATTCTTTGGTGGTGTAAAAGAAAAAACCAAGAAAACATGCAGAATCATAAGGATGCAAAAAAATCTAAACATAAGCTGGCGACATTCCAGCATCGATAGTTGTTGATATGAGGTTTGTTCCAGCAGCAGTCAGAAACAGTTTGAAAACTATAAAATAAATAAATAGGTTTTATTTTATTAGCTTCTTATGGCTTGATAACTTTAATGCTATTACTGTCTTTTTATAATTTCAAGTATTGATGTTGCTTGAAACTGTAATATGTACATATGCGCCTACCTAATATGTTTATATTTACCCAATAATTATTAATTAGGTATATAATTTATGTACCTACGAACAAGTACTTCTTCGTTCTTGTGTAGGATATGTAAATTTATTTGTAAAAACCTATCGGTGTTTGTAATATGTTTTGTTAATGTAAACTTTACCTAAGCAATTAAATATTACTATTATATTTGTTAAAAGTATTTTTAAATTGCATACCACATTGTATAAATAATGTGCAGCATTAATCGATGTTGATACATATATCTGGGATGTTGGGAAGCAAATGTACATTTTTTTTCCTTATTGGTAGGCTTAATTATATTTTTTGTACTTGCCATATAGGTACCTGTTGTTCAAGAAAGTATTATAATCATTATTTAATTGTAATGTGTTTAACTTTTTGTTTAGCCATTAATTTTTCTGTGATTTATTTTACCTGTTTTGTTTTATTTCTTCATTAAAATGTAATTGAAAATATAACAACAGCCAACAAAACGCATCGCGCGCTTTTTTAAATCACGACTCGTCATCGCGCACGCCATCTATTTTAATCTTCCCAAACAGTAGACCAGTGCAATATTCCGAATAGAAACAATACAAATACTTGAATGTCTCGTGGTTGTCTCTGATAAAGGTGACTAAATAGGTTGTTATGTAGGTATAAATTACGTAGAATTTCCAATAAAATCTACCTAATTAGAATATTCTACCATTATGACGATTTCCAGTCACCAAGAAGGTAAATATTACCTAATTTTACAACCTATTTCGACTTTAATAGAAATTTACCTTTAAGGTAATTTGTAGTAGATGTAGTAGTGTATGAGGTAGATTTATTGGTTTTATTTAAGCAAATTTAAATATAAAGTAAAACTAATAGGTAAATTTCTATGGAAAGTGTATTTCTCCAGTCAATTTTACGTCATAACTACCTAAATAAGTAAATTCGTCTTTTACCAAGTCGAGTTATAGCAAATTTTATAGAACATGTTTGCTGGGTAAGGCCACATGAGAGAAATGTTGTGAATGCCTAGCCATATATTCACACTAATCTTCTGTTGAAAATTTCTTTGTCTAATCACGTGTGGATTTACATGTGTCCAAACATGCTGGTTATGAAAACTCACCACGTCTATTCGAGTGAAGCGAGCCTCATCAGACCACAAAATTGTTCTCAAGATAAGTGGGTCATCTTCAATGGAATTCAGAAACCATTGACAAAATTTAGCACGACGTTTACTATCTTCTAGAAGTAAAACCTGCACACGCAAAGATTGCAGATGGTAGGAATATCTATGGTCCCATTTCAACGTCCTCCATATCGTGCTTCTTGGAATTCGAGGTGTTCTCGAAACTCTTCAGACACTCGTCGTGTCATCTCTATCAAATTAACGCAAGATCTTTCTTCCTCTCACATTATTTCTATTACTTTGGTTTCTACATCTGTTTATTTTTCTTAGTCCATTATCAGCAAAACGTTGATGAAACGCTTGGATGTGGTTGCCTTCTATTTGGAAATCGTCTTGCTGCAACTGCCGAATTTCCATTTGCAAACTCATAAATAAAATGAATATCTGTACATTCTCGATTGCTAAATGTAAATGGAATTTTCAAACTTGATAATAATTAATAAGCACGACACACACACTTAGTTTCACAATATAAACTATGGTAGCTGAATTTATATCAAAGTAATAGCTAATTTTGACATATCAGATGAGATACTGTTTCACAGCAACTTCAGTTTCTCAGTATCCTAATTTTAAATAAAATACAACACTTGTCAACTTTGATGGCGTTTTGATAGAAAACCGTTCGTCGTGTACGGAAAAAGTGGAAGACTACTTTTTTATTCTAATTTGTACAGGCAATTTAAAAATTCATTGGTGAACAAGTTCTAGATAAGGAGCAAAGTACTTCAGACCCCACTACGCCACTGAATATTAAGACAACTATGTCGTATTGACAAAAAGATAACATTCTTAAAGTAAAAAACAAGTGCCAAATTTCAAATCGAATGCTCGTGTAGTTTATTAGTAACTGTCGAAAAACTTTATTTTTTTTTTAATGGAAAACTTAATGACATTACTTAACCTAAAATAATACCCCGAAATTATTTTCCCACGAGATCTACCCCATTACGCTGTATATCTGTTCAACTTTCTGAATGTGTTTTATCATGGATGCGTACTTAAAAACATCGATTTCAAATTCCAATGAGATCTAAAGAGTCTGAGAAGAAAGTCCTATGATATCTAATTCCTACGAGATCTAATTTCAACCAGTTTACTTATCACCCTGTATATCTATTCGGCTTTCCGAATAGACCGATTCAAATGCCCCACGAGATCTAAAAGCCCGAAATGAAAATCCCACGAGATCTAATTGTGACCTTATCTCACGCATAACGTCCAGCGTACGCATATTGTATAAATTCAATTTATATCCGTTAATATTTTAAATAACCTTTTTATAATAAAACTTTTTTCCAGTAGAACCGTTGTCGGACAGTCCTCCCATGGACACCTCACGAGAATGCGTTTGAACTTCAGTGTTAATGTCGCCATATCCAAGGATCTAATCCATTTCATGATATATTTGTCATAAATGGAATAGCTCGTTTTCCTTAAAAAATCTTATGTTCACTTTACAGTCCAATAACATCTATACACATCTTAGCATGGTTTATCGTTTAAAAAATAAGCAAGTCCTGTCATATTTTTAAAATCAATATATTTTGATTTTCAAGTAATATTCCCACATTATTTTTAAAACTGGCGTAGTGAGTCCCTACGTCTCTGAATGCTGCACACACTTCAATATCTAAGGCAACGTCACATTTTTAGATTTCGTGGGAATTTTAAATCAGTGTTTTTAGATAGAGTACCAGGTAAAATGCATTCGGAAAGCCTAACATATATACAGGGTGTTGCGTTAGATCTCATGGAAAAATGGGTTCGGAGTTTTAGATCTCGTGGGAATTAGATTTCGTGGGAATTAGATGTTGTGGGAATTAAATCTCATGGAAATTTTTTATCGGTCTATATAAAACTCATTCGGAAACCCGAACAGATATACAGGGTGGCAATTAGAATTAGATCTCGTGGGAATTCGATGCCGTGGGAATTAAATTTCGTGGGAATTAGATCTCGTGGGACGTCCCCGTTAGCTCTACACTAAAGTGTAAACTAAAGATCGATTTTCACATTATTAAGTTGGACAAAAAATTCCGTTTTAATTACAAACTGCTGTCAGGGTCAGTCCTGTTTTTTATGCCATGCCATTAATGGCATTACTTTACCTAAAAAAATTATTGCCAACTTAATAAAGCGAAAATATTCTGTCTACAAGTTAAGACTACAGAAAGTGAATGGACTTTACATCTTGTATCC
This sequence comes from Rhamnusium bicolor, assembly GCA_029963845.1. Lineage (NCBI taxonomy): Eukaryota > Metazoa > Arthropoda > Insecta > Coleoptera > Cerambycidae > Rhamnusium > Rhamnusium bicolor. Next base: position 439,341 of record JANEYF010004209.1, read on the forward strand.
TAAATAAATATCTAGTGGAGCACTTGGCTAGAGCACGCGATGGCAAGCGTGACTAGATAATCTCTCCATCATCCTACAGGTTCGAATCCCGCCATGGCACTGGCAATGGCAGTGAGAATGGTTGTGTCCCCGTTTATTTTATAAGTGTAGCTTCGGCTTTGGATTCAGATTCAGATATCTGTGGTGTTTTTATATTTTTATTTTATAAATTCTATATTATCATTATCAATAGAAGGCAGTTGATTTAAGTTCAAAGGTAATTTCAAAGGTATTTAAAATTACTTTAGACATTTCTTAGATCAAGTGAGGGCATCTATTACCAACAGCAATACCGTACTGGACAGATATTTGTTAAAAACCATTTCAAAAATTAATATTTATTAAATCTCGAATAAACCGCGATTATTTGTTTGTAGCAACTGGGATTTTTTTATATTCTAGATGCAATATTTACCGTCGTATACCCCCCATCAATTTTTATCGGATTAAGTAGCACTAAAACAATAATAAAATCATAAAGAAGATACTGAATATTACAGTATTTATAAATTGTAAATTAAATAACAAGTTTTAGGAGAAAATAGGTTTACTTACTTACATTATAGCATAAATTTGGAGCAAATGAATTAACTAACGACATCAATATCTAGGAAAACATACTTATTTTGTAAAACAAAAGAAAGTAAAAATGATTATTATGAAAATAATTAGTAGTAACATAGTAAAATAATAATATTCGAATTCAACTACTTAAATTTTGAATAAGTCGGTGCTATTTAGAACGATGCCAGCACATATTAAAACGGGGATGTTCCACTATATTAAAAGTTGGATTTCCTATGCTTCTACACTGTTTATGTAATCAGTATCCATAAGTGGTTGGATTTAAATTTAGTCGTTTTATGTCGTGGAATAACTAAAAGCTCACCATGTCTTGTACTATATGTATGACTGCTATGAAGTGATTTAAATTCATGCAAATTAGTTTTCACGTATACTAAGCACTTATAAATATAGATGCAGGGTGTAGTAAGCATTTTCTTTATAATAAATGTATTTTTGCAACTTTCTCTATATCTCAGCTTAAATAATAATCTTATAATCCTTTTTTTGCGCTACAAAAAACTCTATGCATTTGAGTAGATCTCCCCCATACACAAATATTGAAGGACAAATGAGAGTATGCTAGCTCATAATAAACGTCAATAGGTCCAGCCTCACTTAAAGTATCCCTTAATTGTAATATTGCAAAATATGCCTTATTTAATTTGCTACACACATGATTACCCTGTGCTTCCCAAGACAATAAATTATCTATGTAACTACCCAAGAATTTTGTACACGGGGTTGTGTTTAGGTCATTTAATACGATATTCCTTCTTAAGTTGAAATTTATAAATACAGTTTTTTTTTTCATTCAATATCAGTTTATTCCGACTACACTAATCATTCATATCAACTACAATATTATTTACAAAATTACACAGATCATCAGAATTTGTAGCAGATACAGAAACGGTAGTGTCATCGGCATACATGATTGTGTAACCATTTTTTATGTAGCTAGGAAGATCATTAATGTAAATGGAAAATAATAATGGTCCCAGGATAGATTCTTGTGGCACTCCTAAGATGATATTATGTGTAGTAGATTCAACCTCGTTATATTTAACAATGAATTTTCTATTTTCCATATATGACACTAAACAGCATAATAAGTTACCTCTTATTCCAATATTTTCTAGCTTGTTAAATAATATGTCCTTATTCACGGTATCAAATGCCTTTGAGAGGTCAAATAGAATCGATACTACCAGTTTGCCACTATCTACCTCTCGGTATATAAATTCAGACAGTTTGACTGACACCGTGTCTAAAATCTAAAACGATTCTTGGGTTGTTAAAGAAAATATCTAAGTCTCCGTTGGGAGGTCTGTATATACTACATACTGCAATTTTAACTTTATTATTACTTGAAAACAAAATTCTACACATTTCAATATGACACTCCACTGAAAACGTATTAAAAATACCAATATTGCAGAAATTTAAATCACTTAAAAAAATTATCGAGCCTCCATGAATATGATTAGCACGGGAGTAATAGTCAGCAAGTTTAAAATTAGGCAGAAAGATATGATCCATATTGTCATTTAATATCCAATGTTCAGATATACATAAAATATCCACATTTTTGTCATTACTAAAAAATAACTCAATTCCATTAATTTTATTAGTTAAACTTTGGACATTTACATGAGCAATATTCACTATATAAGACCTTACATTAAGTTTATTTGTGACAGCCTCGAATATAAAAAATTGTTGGTGTGCTCTACTTGCCTGTCGATGTTCGAGTTTAAACCAATATTGTTATCATCACACATAACCTGGGTAATTTCTTCTAATAAGGATATTACAGCACTACTATTATTAAGAAACTCAGATGGCAAATTATCATCATCGATAACGGCGACTGAAACATTCATATTTGCGGTTGTATTAACAAACCTAGTTTTTTGAATGGATTCTCTTAGTAGCAATTTTAACCATTTCATTGCTCAATTCACCTTTGGTTAAACACATGTTGGAGTTATTATTCACCTCCAGGATACTAATATTGCCGGGTAAATAATTATTTAGCTTTTTACCAAATTTTATTAGTTTTTGATTAAATGTAAAAATAAATTTATTAACTCCATAATCTTTTTTGTATGACACTGTACAAATAGTTACATTTAACCTAGCACATTTCTTGACTTTATTACAGATATCTTTGAATAACGGATATTTATTATGCCTGTTAAAATTTTATATTAGAGCCAGCCATAATAAAAATATAATCCTGTGGCTTATATGCAGAAGTTAAAGCTTCCATGTCTTGAATAACTTGTTGAAAATTAGCTCTAGATTTAATTACATTTTCAACAAAAAATTTTTCAGCATTTAACCTGTTCATCAGCATATTAATGTGACGGCCAAATGTGTCACACAGTATTAGCAGTTGTTGTTTTCCTGTATTTAATCTTAGAAGTTTCCTGTTTCTGGACGTATTATTTTGTGTCTCATGATTTTTATAATCTGTTTGTGATATATTGGAACTTATTTCATCAGACCCTGTATTTATTTCTATATCAGTAAGAGTTGAAGCGTTTTTATTATTTCTTATTGTTTGTGTATTTACAGTTTTTGTAGTCTTTTTCATAGATAAGTCCCTTATTTTTTGTAATTCGTTTACTTGTTTTTTTAATTCTAGAATCATTTTTTCTTGTTTTTTTATCAGCACGGTCATATCCTCTTATCTTTCAAGAGCCTCCTTTACAAATGCAGTATTTTCTGCTTTTAGTTTTTCTATGTACTTATTCTTATTATCTCGATCCATAGAGAGTTCACATATAGTTTTTTCCAGTACTTCAGTTATCTCCTGAGTGTTTGAGATTTCATCTTCACAGCACACGATCTCATTTTGTCCCACAAAACGAACCCGAGATTTAAATTTAGGAATACTTACATCATTTATGAAATACCATTAAACAATTTATGCATACATACAGTGAGTAAGCACTTTGGTTTTACAACATTTATAGTAAGAGCTCTTCGACACCGACATGTTCAAACGATAAACTGTGTACAATGTGTGTCAATCAAAGTGGGCAACATATGGAACACTTTTTTATAATATCTTCTCTTGAATTACACAAAAAAAATTAGACGCATGATTGCCCCATCCTGTATATATTTTTTTCTTTTCTTAACCGTTGATATCAAATAATATTTGATAGATATTCGATCAGATATACACGTACATAAATATTTGTTTTAACATTTCGGTTTATTAAACTATCATCAGAGAACTATAATTAATACAATATTTTAAAACACAGTTATGGTTATTTTAGATTATATACTTATACACTATTATTAGGTGTTTGTTTTAAATTTTGTTACATATTAAGTGTTATTTGTTTGTCTATTTTAACACAATTAAATTATTTTCCATGGTTTTGGTAAGATAAACAAAACTTTAAGATTTACAGGAAACAACAACTCAGCGGACAAAAGTCCCGACCTGCATTGAATTAAACGTGCAAGTCTTTGGTAGTTAAGATCATTTGTCAATTTGTCATGGGATACACTTATCACTCACTAAAACTTTAAGAACCAAAATACCATGCAGAATAACTTAGTTGCGTTAAAACAGGCAAACAAATAACTCCGTACCTAATTGTAATAAAATTTCAAATAAACGCCTAATTAATAGTGTAAGTATATAATGTAAACTAACTATAAGGCGTTTTAAAATATTGTATTAATTATAGTTCTCTGATGATGGTTTAATAAACCAAAACGTTAAGAAAACTTACGTGTATATCTGGCCGAAAATCTCCCAAAAACGCTACGAAATGTTATTGCCTAATATAGTCATAGCAAACACTTGTGTCTACGGCCTGCTCGGACACTTTCAATAGTATCCACCGATAGTACGATATCGTACATGCATTACCATGATTATTAGAGTTGGCAGAAATGTGCCGCAGGACATAGGCGTACGCATCATAATAAGTGTAATAAAATGTTTCTATGGTTGTCTTCGAGAATAATGTTCGATGTGGTGAAAAAATATACTTATATTTTGAGAATGACCAATCGACATCTATTGATATGATACAAGCATACTTAAAATAGTCTTTGAACTCACTTAACGGATCTGCAGATACACCATCAGTACCATCACAAATTTGTCTTAATCTGGTCAAACCGGTGTCTTGCTTTAACACACGTGTGAACTTTTCTCTAACGGGCTCATTTTTTGCGTCACCTGTAGAGTCGATTTACTTCGTCCATTATTTGTAGTGACTCCGCTGTAAGTTTTGTATGGCGTCATGTAATCCTTTATAGTTCTTGTGAATAGTTTTTAAAGCTGTTTCAACAAAAACATCTTAAAATTTTGTCTGGCTTTCCTTAATAGCTACAACATCGTCTGGACTGAATTGTAGTATCACAGCTTTTATTTGTTGTAAATATTCAGCATAACAAAAAAGCTGCCTTCAACCATGTTCCCCAACGTGTAAGAATCAGTTATGGTGGTTCGGGAATAACGAGACACTTGCTATGAAATATGCAAAGACGTTTAAGAGATTTAAGAAACACTTTTTTTTTGTACTTGCTATTAATGCATCTACCTCTGGAAAACTTTGTCGAATAGTTTCTGCCACAAGGTGCAAAGCATACGCTTTACACGTAACATGTACCAACCTACAACCCTGTTCTTGAAGAGAACGGCCTACCAGACGAATTGTCGCGGCACCATCGGTCACAAACATCTTGACTTTTTGACAAGTCAAATTTTTCTAACGTCTCTAGCACCACCCGCGTAATTGTTTCGCCAGTACACTCAGTTAGTCTTTTGCTAGCTAGTAATAGTGGAAATGTCGGTTTAAGAGGGTCCAGTACACGTACTATAACATTTAAAACAGATTTTTTTTTACAATCTGTCGTCTCGGCAACACATAACCACAGCCCTGTATTTTTTAGTACACATTTAATCTTATTTACAATGTCTTCGCTTACAGTTGGTACATAGTTACGCAACGTTGTGCGACTTGGTAGCGTCACCTTGGGATTGTATTTATTCCAGAACTCCTGAAATGGCTGCTTTCGAATATGTGCAGCGGAACATCGCAGGCAATCAGCATTATAAATAAATCGAACATAAACTGTGTTGACGAAGGCACCCCATTTTCTTTTTTTTAGTTTTATGTTGCACAGAATTTATGTGACGTTTACAGTCACGTTTGTCCCAGCGTATCAGGTCTGACTCGCACACCTTACAAATTATTATAGCACGATTGTAGAATAAATGAGGGAATTCACTGATTTTATTCACTTTGTCAGCGTATGGCCGGTTTTTACCCTTGGGCAGGTCCGACATACTTTATTATTAAATTAATATCAATAATAAAATACAACAAATAAAATTATCAACAATACAACGGAGAGGAATAAATTAATTTTTTTACACACCACGAGGCATAACAATAGACTAAAATCAAATGAGGAGTGACCATTCAAAACAGGACATGTCCATTTTTATGAAAATTCAGTTTATTCACTTTTTAGGTTCTTTCTGTAGGCTTATGTCTGTTTCTGCTTCTAGAATAACTCAAAACAAGACATATCACATACTAAAAAATATATAAAATGGAGGTTTTCAAACAAAAGAGGACATATCCCTCGTCGCAAATGAAAAATTAATTTCCATTCAAAAATAGACATATCCACTATACATTTATATTTCCCTTTTAAAACCACAACAAAAACAGACATATCCATTGCAAATTCGAATTTAAAATTTGTGTTGTATCATAACTTTATTATCGGCTAGTTACCAGCATTCACATAACCTATAAAAATAACAAGTGACAGTCGCATGTATTGCTCAGTGTTTGTGTTGTGATTGTCGCATATTACTTTGTTGTGTAAGTGAAAAAAATGGAGACAACAGTCGGCGCTATTAACTCGGGGTCCAGGAAGAAGAAATCAGCTATGAATAAACGTGAAAGGATTAAAAAAGAAAGGTAGTCCAAACTAGTTTTAAGCAGTAGTTGAAAGTAGTTAATGATATATTTTTCTGTAGGTATTCTGATCCTGATCCTAGTCTTAAACATTTTGTACGTCCTTGTAATCATAACAGTCCTACATTTAAGTGCAGTTTGGTAAAGAAGAGGGACATACAAAAAGCTAGAGAGGCGTTTTATAGTGAACCGAATAAAACCACACAAGATCAAAGATTATGCCTTTACATTACTGCATGTGATCCTAAAAGAAAGAGACCTAAAGATGGTGTAGCTCAAAATAATGCAAAGCCGAAAAGTGTACACGGTTATTATTATTTTAAAGTTCATAGGGGTCAAAATAATAAAAAAAATACCCTTCCAGTTTGCAAAAAGTTCATAATTTCTGCCTTTGGCATAACAAAAGCTAGAATAACATACATTTTGAAAAAAAATTAAAGATGGTGAAATTCCAAAAGAACGTAGAGGAGGTGACAGATACAAACAAAAGAACTCCGATCAGAAGGGAAAAATTCGAGGTTTCTTAAAAGAACTTCTAGCATGTGAGAGCCATTATAATAGAAGCAGGTCATGCAGGGTGTATGTGTCATCAGATTTAAATATACAAAAATTATGGACCATGTATAATCAGAGTAATCCAGCCAACTTGCAATGTTCAAAATCAATGTTTAACAGAATTTTTCTGGAGGAATTTAACATCGGGTTCTCATCACCTGCTTCTGATGTTTGTGGTACATGCATCAACCTCAAAAATGCCATAAAGCAGAATACAGGAAATAAAGCTACTCTAATGACAAAACTCCGAATTCATAAGATACGTGCGAATGAGTTCTATAAGTTGTTGAGAGAAAAGCCACACGAGAGCCTATCATTTTGCTTTGATCTTCAACAAATTCACCCTTTGCCTAAAACCCCCATACAAGATGCTTTTTATTTACGCCAGATAAGTTTTTATACCTTCTGCTGTGTAGATGTAAAATCAAAAAATCCCGTTTTCTATACGTGGACGGAGAATGAAGCCAGTCGCGGATCCACAGAAATTGGCTCGGCTCTATTGGCCCATCTCAGATCTCTCGATTACGAAAATATAGAACTTATTAGATTGTTTTGTGACGGCTGCGCGGGCCAAAACAAAAATGCCCACATTGTACATCTTTTAATTTATTGGCTCAGAACAGAATCACCTGATAACGTCAAGGAGATAATAGTAACATTCCCTGTAAGGGGGCATTCCTATTTGCCGGCGGATCGTGTATTTGGCAGAGCCGAAAAAATACTAAAAACACATAACGTCATTCTTACACCTGAAGAATATAACCGTTACTACGAGAATGTTGGTACTGTAAAAAAACTGGGAGATGAATGGCAGTTATATGACATAAAAAGTTTTCTGAAACCTATAATAAAATAAGTGGAATTAAAGATTTAAAGAAGATTTCTCTTAAGAAATTCCATGTAAAAAATAGAACGACGGTGAAGTTCAAAGGTTCCGAATTTTTTCGATTTGAAGATCCACTTCAGAACTATTCATCACTAGTAAAGAGAGGTCGTAGTGAAGCAAGAAGCATGTTACAACCTATTCCATTGGGAAATATTATTTCGGCAGAAAAGAAATAAAACGTGAAGACCCTCCTGGAGAAGCAGTTCAACAACGATGGTGTGGTATGGCAAGATCTTCCTGAACTTGGCTTCTACAAAAAAATTCTTTGTGAAGAAGTGCAACCAGACCTCGAACTAGATGATGGAGTGCCCGCAGAAGAAGTCGATGTCTGTGACTGCCTTGAAGAAGATCACTCCCTACATATTTAAATTTCGGTTTTTTATTTGTTGTTTTAAAGAATTTTGACAATAAAGTTTTTACTAACCACCATGTTATAACAAACGAACAAAATAAGACAAAATCCAATAAAAAGTTCAAACAAAACAGGACATGTCTACAGTTTCCGTGCAAAACGAGACATGTCCAATTAGTTTTCTTATTTATTTTCTTAATTAAAAATGCATTTTTTTCAAAAATAATGGCATCAAGTTCATGGATTTGCACTTGCTTTTCACTGCAATTTCTTTTTTTTTATCATTAGGGGTCTATCTATAAACAGTTTTTTGTGGTTTATTCAATTTTAGCTTATATGGACATGTCCTGTTTTGAATGGTCACTCCTCAAATGTTAGTCTTTGCTAAAATAATAAACAAGTTTCGTTTACGTATTTTGATATTTCACTATCTGGCACCGCCCATGACTAGCAGACCGATTTGCCAACTCTAATGATTATTATGAGTATGACAAAAAGAAGAATCACTCTTTGATTATAATATAAAGGATAAAGATAGTAATAACGCCTCAAAAATTACTTGATAATTTGGAAATGTATTAACAGTACCAAAAAAAATCTATTAACCTCCTTTTTAAATTAAATGATATACATTTTGATATAGAGCTGATATCATATATAAATAATTGTTTATCTTTCCTGAAAATAATCATCTGAATATCTAATATGTTGTTTCGTTCATTCAAAATATAACTAATACACTTTTCTAAATTAAAAATTATCAAAAATAGATTAAGGTCAGCTCTTTCTTAGAAGGCAGCTGTTAGGGTTAATCGATTTTGATTGCATTTTAGATAAACCGAAAAAAATCATAAAATTTGTTTTCAAAAAATGTCTTATTAAAATTTCTTTGATGTATTTATATTTCGTTTATTTTTGTGACGTAACAACTTATGGAAAGAAATATGCGGGTCCCTACCAGCCAAGTTTCACTGAGCCATTCCCTTCCCAGTCCGCCCTTGGTTCGTCAAGTTTTCTCAAATTCGAAGACGTTCGATGGCAGTTATTTTTCTATTGTATTTCTCTCTGTGTTTTTATATCATGGAAAGTGAAGAAAGCTTTGTTTCGGTTGCAGAAGGTAGTGTGCGCTCTCGAAAAACGAAAAGGTCACAATCCAAAAGAGAACTCGCCAAGAAATCAATGTATTATAGGTCATAAGTCGTTGTTTTTTTTTTCAAATGTAAAAACAGTATATATTAAATTACATTATTTTGAATATATGTTTTTACTTAATTGTTATTATATCATTATTTGTATACGTGCATATAAAAAGGGACCACTTGTCGGATATTAACATAAGGGTATGTATTCTATAATGTGTATTTAACTTAAATAAAATAAAAAATAACGTCTCCGAAAAAAATTAGTGCTTAAAATTAGAGGAAAATATTAAAATATAGAAACATGAAATTTTACACAGAAGTTAAAAATTTTATTAGGTTAATATTTACAGTTCCCGTGAGAAATTACATTGGTACGATGGCTCTGAAGGGCCATAACAAATAAAAAAAAACTAGAAATTTCTACATTTGAAACTAGACGTTTCTACTTTAGAACTAGAAATGTCTACTTTTGAAACTAGAAATTTCTAGTTTTAATATAGAAATTTCTAGTTTTAAATGTTTGACTTTAAGAGGCGCGGCGCTCAAAACGGGTTTATTGCCAATACCGCTTTACCTTAATCTGAGGCTTTACCAGTGGCTTCTAGGTAAAAAATGTCCTGTATAAAACTTTTTCAGAACACGGAAGTTTTGTCTGAAACATTTTTTTGCAAGTCGAATAGACACCTATGGAGTTTCAAAGTGGGACTGAACAATGAATATTCCAAGAACGCTCAGTTTTAAGCTAAATTTGGATTTTTAGAAAATCATGCCCTTAAAAAGTTTTATGCCAACGGTCATGTCTCAAATACCTGTATACAAAGTTAGAGCTCATATTTTTGTTATAATATGCCTCAAATTAAAAAAAAAAAAAAATTGTCAACGCTTTCAACAATAAGGTGTCGCGGTCTAAAATCGTACACGTTGTATATGTATACAGGGAAATTTCTCATAAACGTACGTCCGCTAAGGCTTTGTTTTTGAGATAACGGGTGTTGATATTTATTTTTTAAAACGGTCCTTTTTTTAATATCGTAGAAAGGACAATAGATAATTTGTTATGAATTATAATGGTATAAATTACAATAAAATGAAGTGTCTCATTCCATCCACTAGTGGTGTGACAGCTGGTAATTCACCTCCCCTTTTTAAAACTTTTTATACAGTTATTTGAAACATGGCCGCTGGCATAAAACTTTTTTAAGGACATAATTTTCTAAAAATTCAAATTTAGTTTAAAAATGAGCGTTCTTGGAATTTTCAATGATCCGTCCCACTTTGAAGCTGCATAGCTCGGTGACTAGTCAACTTGCAAAAAAATGTTACAGGCAAAACTTCTATGTTCTTAAAAAGTTTTATACAGGCCATTTTTTACCTAGAAGCCACTGGTAAGGGGGTACTGGCAAAAAAACCCTTTTGGGCACCGCGTCTCTTAAAAGTAGAAATTTCTATTTTAAAAGTAGGAATTTCTATTTTTCTTTTATTTGCTCTCGCCCTTCAGAGCCATCGTCCCATTGGTGACAATATTTTCATATTTACTGAACCCCCCTTTTTTTAGAAATATGAAGTGTTAGCAGATGTCGCAAAAATAAATGCAATAGCACCAGTTAAGAAAGTGAACATTATTTAATGGTGATGGTCCTTTTTATTGTTAATAAAGGAACGTCATTTTTCTCATGTTACTATTGTCGGAACGTTATGAAATGTATACAGTAAATAGTTGAAGATGTAAAGAATACGTAGGAATAAAAAAAACGAAATTCAATATTTTTACACCTATCCGTATATCTCATAAACGACAATGGTCCCTTTTCATACACACGTACACATTTTTGTTTATTTGGCTAGTGTGGTCGTGAAAATGTTACAAGCTGTTTACCCAAAGACACTTTCTTTTAAAACATTTTTCTCAGGAAGAAATTGTTATATTTTGAGGAATTATATATCTCGGACTTGAAGTTTTACGCGGGTGCTCTTCATATTTGAATTAAGTTCACTGGCGACATTGGCTTGTTTTCGATTTCTGAGTAATAAATATAGAAAATAATCATTTATGAGAAAGACTCATATCCTCAAATACTGCGAATAGAAACAAGCCAAAAACCATGTTAAAGTGAACACCTCAGATTAAAAACTGGCGTAAAAAATCATAAAATGACAGGTACGTTTAACACCCTGTATCAAATTTGCATTTCAATTTTTGACATCAACATTCAAAAAAAATTAAAGCTGAAGAATTATTCTTCCAAATAACGAGAATTTGGTTGAGACATGTTCAATTTTTAGGATTCAATAGCAGTTTGAAATATGTGCATTTTTAAGTAAACCGCCTCAAATTTTGACTAGGGTAACAACTTTTTCTCGGATTTAGATATAGATTTTTATTATACAATGAATTAAGTATGTTCATGATATACACAGTTATCCAACTAGAAATGCCACGAATATTTTGCATTGATACATTCATTCAATAACAGAAAAACTGATAACTCTCTTTCCTCCAAAGGCTTAAAAATATTTAATTCAATAAATACTTTTTATCTTCTGCATTTAACATTTGTTTATAACCAATTTACTAATTTTTCTAACTCGAGATTGCTGCATCTGGAGCATCTTCCATATCTGATCGCGGTGTGTTTTTTTTTTTTAGTAAAAAGAAACGTTTTGCCAAGTTTTAAGTAAGCACAAACATTGCACAAACAAAAATCTGCGTCCACGATTACCTAACTTTATTTGTAAACAACTAGCTTATTTTTATTCATTTCCCTAGTAATGGGTAACTGTAATTACTAGATTTGTATTTTATTTATAGATATTCAATGCTTATGACACTGACATTGAATAAATTCATTCTGTAAATGTGAAAATATTTAAATTTTCTTTATTTTGTACAAGTTTTGCAGCGAATTTTCATGCCTAGTACGAAAAGAACTCACTCTTTGCTCGTTCCCTAATAGCTATATGCACAAATTTACATGTAAAGCTGCATTTCTTAAGTACGCAAATAAATTAGCTTTGAAATACACCAAAATTATTTATTTATGATCATTTTATTGGCGATTGCGGCATATGTAATAATATTTGTTACAGTAGTAGAAGCTATTTGATCTTTCGCTCATAAACCAAATCAAACATTAACATCTTTTTATGAACCTGGTACACAGGTATTTTATGTCCGTTGTATTTGCATATTTTCAGGTTTGGCTTAAAAAATAAATCTAGTTGGCCGAACTTTCAAATTTCATCGTATAATGACTAAAAAGGCGTGCAATCAATCAAATCGATTATTTGGGTGCTTCCGAGCACACACTGCAAAAACGTTGAATTTAAATCAGCCCGTACATTGTCAATAAAGAATCGAGAGACATTATCACAAAAATGAGAGATACATTTGAAAACTTACCTCTAGAAAATATTCGATTAAAAAAACTATTGAACTAGTAACAACACAATCATTTTTCACTTTATATCTCCACAATTCTATGGTACCTGACAAATTGTTTACAACACAAAAATCTATTGCACTATTTGTACGTATCAATAAACAAAATAATCACTTAACTTTAAATGTATTTAGTTATTGGGGGTGAATGAAAGCTGAAAACCTACAAGGGTTTGAATCTGGCGCGAAGATGAGTCGCAGGAGTGGAACTGTTTAAAACAGTAGACTGAGTGACCGATCACCCCATCCAAGTCCTGCACCGCCCATACCCCTCGTTAAGGGGTGTCATCTATTATTACATCGACATCATCAAACCACTTCATTACACTGATCCTAATCATAAAATCATATAGTATACAGCTATTGTGCAATCGGACTATTTGCTCTAAGGTAATTTGATTTGCGTACCTCTTCATTGTTCACTTGGGGGTGACTTTTATTTTCGAAAATAACTAAGAATATTCAAAGATATTATTTTAGTTGTAAGTTATATTCAAAATGTTTGTGGCCTCTTTAATATTTAATTAAAAATTGCATGAAAAAAATACCCCCACTAAATGAAATAATCCTGGCGTACAGGGTTAGTTATTTTTGTTATTTTTAACCCAAATAGTTCGTCCGGAAAACAAACTTGAACGATTTTTAATGTAGATTTTATACGAGTCAAAAATTTTTCTAAATGGAACACTTTACATATTTTTGTATATTTGAAATTGTAGATTTTTTCTGATTACAAATATATGTATATACAGGGCGTTTCCGTTTTAATGAGCAAGACTTCACCAGTATATAGAGAAGGTCATTATAAGCAAAATATTCTCAATGAACATACTCTTCAAACCTCTTCGTTTTGATGTTTCTTAAAAAAAATAGTTTTTTCCTATTATCTTGTGAATAGAAAGAAAGAAAATTTCTTGCGTCGAGAAAATATTTGTTGAATTGCTTTCTACAAATGTGTCAATTTTCACGTTGATAGATTCAACAGTGGCGTACTTACTAGGTGCATTTTACTATTTTCTTAAAAAAATAATGACGCGCCAATGTCTTAATGACAATATTCCACCATATTTGGAATCCTCAGATATTTTAAGAACAGAAACTATTCTTTAATTGTTTTCCTTTTTGCACGGTTCTCGAGTACAACTGAGGTTATATTAGGAACATCAATGCACACTGCAATTATTTAATCTCCAACAAAATTTCATTAATATTAGGTGGCTTTGGTTACAAAATATTTAGATTGTCATTCATTTGACAGAAGTTAACAGTTTCTTCGTTGTTTATTTCAATAATTTTAAAAACTCTTTGGCAATTTTTGTAACTTATTTACCTATTGCGTTAATTTTTAAAATGCCATTTCGATTTTCCAATGATGAGTACACAAATATTCATCGTGTATGTATTATGCGACGGAAATTCTGTTGCAGCTGTAATGGAATACCGTAGGCGATTTCAGAATACAAGACATCCACATGCAGGCGTTTTTCGGAGAGTACATCAGAATTTTAGAGAAAATGGACTGGCAGAAAGACAGGAGCAAAACAGAAATTTGAATAATGTTGTGAGGAACAGAAAGAGGACGATCCTTCGAATGTTTGATAAGGACCCATCTCTATGAGTATTCGATGTACCTCAAGAATTCTTCGCATTCCTGTTACTTTCGTACGGAAAACTTTACGAAAAGACCAACCATTTTTAGCCTGTTCCAGGTTTACATCCAGGTGATAGTGAACACCGTTTAAATTTTTGTCATATGTTGAATTCTGTGAGAATTAATCCAAATTATTTGAAGAAAATATTGTGGAATGATGAATCCTGAAGAGGAGTAGTTAATTTTCACAACCTGCATGTTCGGGACTACGAAAGTCCACCTAGAATCAGGCCAAGAAATTTCCAGAATGAGTTCAGCGTAAACGTATAGCTTGGTTTATGGGGAAACAATATTATTGGTCCCTATTTTCTGCCTCCCGGATTAACATCAGCATTATTTCAGGAATTTCTTGAAACAACACATACAGATATATGGGATAATTTTGATCTTGGTCAAGGCGAAATGCTTGGTTTCAGCTTGACGGTTGTCTGGTTCATTATGAACGAATGGTTCGAGAATGGCTTAATGCAACTTATCCGAATCGATGGCTCGGACGTGACGGACCAGTTCCATGGTCGCCCTTTTCTCCAGATCTCACTCCTCTCGATTTTTTTCTTGGGGTTTTATAAAAGATAAAGATTATTCTACACCAGTTGGCACCAAGGAAGAATTAATTGAGAGAATAGAATCCGCGTGTAATGAAATACGACGAAATCAATTATTAAGAATTCGACAGTCCATTATGAAGCGATGCTGAGTTTGTATTCAAGAAAATGGGTCTCACTTTGAACATCTTCTGGACATGCATTTGAATTATGACGATACACAAAATTTTTGACAGAAAAGATTTTCTGTCTGTGTGTCTGTCTGGTTAGCGATAGCAGCTACAGTTTTTGAGATAAAGCTTTCAAATTTGGTACACACATTCTAGAGGTCAAGGAAGAGATTGAGTTCGTTGATGAACAAAATCGGTCCCAATGTCTAAAAAAAATATTAGTGACATTCCACCAATGTGACTTTTTTGAAACGTCAAAATGTGACTTTTTTTGAAACGTAAAAAAATGTGACGTTTTTGAAACGTCAAAGTGACTTTTTTGAAACGACAAAATGTGACTTTTTTTTAAACAAAAATGTGACTTTTTTGAAATGTCACAAATTACTTTTATTATAAACTCCATCACACGTCGAGTTTTACTACGGTGAGGAAGTTCTGATCCCCAAGTAATTGGCAGCAGTTTTTCTTCTTAAAATATCTGAGGATTCCAAAAATGATAAAATATTGCAATAAAGACATTGACGTGTTATTATATTTTTAAGAAAATAGTAAAATCCACCCAGTAAGTACGCCACTGGTGAATCTATCAACGTGATAATTAGCAATTCAACAAATATGTCCTCTACACAAAAAATTATTCTTTCTTTCCATTCACAAGATAATCCGAAAAAACATTCTCTTTTTTAGAAACCTCAACACCCTGTATCTCGAAAACGAAGAAATTTGAGGAGTATGTTCATTGAGAATATTTTGCTTAAAATGACCTCTATACGCTTGTGACGTCCTGCTCATTAAAACGGAAATATCCTGTATAGTTATAGTATGATTGGTCCAGTAGTCATTAAAATGATCTAAATCTATTTGATTTTCAATAACCACTAAAAATTTGATAATAGGCTGTGAAAACAATTAAACTTTCTATAACTGTCAAAGTTTTTGAGTTTATAATTAATGTGGCTGTTTTATCTATCAAAATAATATCTATATCGTGGTGAAAAAACGCACATCATGCATTATTACAATTTGGAAGAAGGGCGTATGATTTTAGAAATATATTTATATTGTAATAAAGACATGACTGCTTCAAAAGCAGAGTTTATAAGAAGATACCTAACCCAAATCCGTATTACTTCTGTTCAAGAATTGAATGAACATGACCGTCGACAGAGAATATTGTTTTCAACAAATAATTGAAAGATGCAATGAAGAAATTATTTATTGCATAATATTTTTTGGACTGATGAGTGATGAGTCTTCCTTTTCTGCAGCTGGTTTGTTTAATAGGTATTACAGTCATCATTGGGCTATAAAAAACCCTCACATGTTGGAAAAGTTAAAAAAAATTGAGGGGTGTTAAATCTGAGCTACGTAGAAATTCTTGCCTATCCATGTTTAACATTTATGAATGAGAGTAAATAGTAATGTCTCATAGTAGTACCATCAGCTCTCAGAGCTCTGTATTTACTAACTACAAATGTTGTAAGAACCGACCATTTAATCATTATGTTTGTGTTAAGTGTATTAATGTTATCCACAAGTGTTGTTTATCGAAATATAAAAACAACATAATTCATCTGAAAGAAAACAAAATTATTTGTTGTCAAATGTCGGAGACGAGCTATTCAAATGATGACGATGAAAAATCAATTTTGAAAAAAACTATCAACGACCTTACTGATGACGGTGAGCAAAAAAGTAAATTTATAAAAAAAATTAAAGGATGAATATCAATTAATTGTTTATGCAAGAAGCCATAAAAACGGAAGAAGAGTTAAACTCATTAGTCATTAATTAATGAACAATAAAAACTTATCAATGATTTGAAAAAACAAACTTTTGAACTTAAAAAGTATAAACTGAATCTATAAAAAACAAAAATAATATCGGCACTCAAACATATAAAACTGTAAAGAGTATCTCCACTAATAATGATACGAAAATGTGTGAAATAAACCAATGTGATGGTAAACTGGTAAATTTAATACTTGTACTAAAGGTCATGTTAACTACGTGGAAATTAACACTAGAGCCTCAGCGAAATACTGGAAAACTTCGGTTGCTCAATCATTATCTAATGTCATTCGCCATGCGAAACATCAAATTAAGAACTTAAAATTTATCCATACAGTTCATCATGGTATAGCACCTACCTCTGAAACCACGGCTCCAGTCACATTTGTGGACCAACCGGATGTAACGCTAGAGGAGGAGAAACCTTTGATGATGACCTCGATAAATGAATCCATATCCAATGTCAGTGAAAGTGTTTATGAGTGTAATAATGAAGGTGATTTTTTTATACCCAAGATTGTCGCAAATAAATCTTGCTACGTAGAGAATCTGGGTATTAATACGGGGGGATGTTACGGCCATCATCAAGGTAGGCCATGTGAATGTCCAAAGCTTACGTAATAAGTTGAATGAAATTGACATTTTTAATTATACTGAGGCACTAAATATACTTTGTATCTCTGAACATTGGGCTAGTAATAGTGAAATAGATACCCTGTCACTACCTAATTTTAAACTTATCTCACAATTTTGTAGGTCAAGTAATCTGCACGGTGGTGTTGCAATATACGTTAGCAATGAAATAACCTCTAGGTTTCGTGTTAAAATCATCACCTATCTTAAAAATTTTGCTACTGAATCAATTATTGAAGTATGTGGCATCTCTATAATTATCAATGACGCTAAAATATGTATACTTGTTATTTATAGACCCCCTTCTGGCAATATTAATGCGTTTTTCACAAGTCTCTCTAAATGTCTTGACTTTGTTATGGAAAACTATTCTTATGTAATTTTGGATCTTAATATTGATTTTCTCTCGGACTCACAGAATAAAAAAATACTAAATGATTTATTCCTATCGTTTAAAATTAACATTACTCTCCCTGAGTCAACTCGGATTGCAAAAAGGGATAATGTTATATCACGTACGGCAATTGACTATATGGTGACTAATCTTCTTGAATCTGCATATTATTCGTATATATGTAACCCTTGCATTGCAGATCACTTTGCCCAAATATTATGCTATGAAATTGACAACACTAAAAAAATTGAAGATAAAATTAATGATGATTCGACTTACTGGTATAGGAGCTACTCTGACTATAATATTGAAAAATTCAAATATCTATTAAGTATAACAAACTGGGACCAAGTCTATGTTGACTGTGTCAATGATTCTTTTGATAAATTTCTTGAGCTGTTTATTAATTGTCTTGATCTCTCTTGTCCATTGGTATGTAATAATAAGAATAATATTAATCTAACGTACTGCAAAAAACTGGTTAACTCCCACATTACATCGAGAATGTAATGAGTTAAAAAATCTCTTTTGGCTTGCAACCAAAAGTACTGATCCCCAACTGATGGACGCCTATAAGGTTTTGAAGCGAGAACATAAACACAACATTTACAAAGCTAAAAAAATGTATTATGCCACTAAAATCAGGAATTCAGCTAATGCTACCAAAGAAATATGGAAACTTGTTAACGCGCAGCTTGGTCGTGTTTCTAGCTATAATAAAATCAGTATAGAAATTGACGATAGGTTTTGGGATGATTCCAAATACGTTGCCGATTACCTTGCCGATTATTTCGCGAACATTGCCGACATTAAGTTAAAGGACTATTTTGGCGATAACAAATCAGATAATCAATCCTACTACCAGCATTCCGACTGAACATTCAATTTATTTAGAACCAGTTTCCGACTTGGAACTTGATGATATAATAAAAAATTTAAAAAATTCTAATTCGTACGGTACCGATGGAATATCTTGTCAAGTTAGGCTTTGATTACATCCGTGAACCACTTAGGTTTATTATCAATAAATCTTTGCAAACTGGAATCTTCCCAACAGCTCTCCAAATTGCTATAATTATGCCAATTTTTAAAAAAAGGTAATCCTAATGATTGTGACAACTATAGACCTATTTCCATCTTATGTGTTTTTAGTAAAATAATTGAAAAAGTTATATATAATCGCTTAATCTCATTCTTTTCCAAATTTAATATAATCTCGGATTGTCAACACGGATTCCGGAAAAATAGGTCAGTTCAGTCTGCATCAGTTCAGTTTTTACAATTTATTTATGAAGAACTTGACAAAAATAAACATATGGTTGGCATTTTTTTTTACTTAACAAGGGCGTTTGACACTATTAATATATCATTTATTGTTAAAAAAAATGTTCAATTTGGGTATTAGAGAGCCACTTAGTACCTGGATTGAATCCTACTTATCTAATCGTAAACTTCCTGTCAAGAACGGCAATGTTATATCTGACGAACATGCCATTAATGTGGGTGTACCCCAGGGATCAGTTTTGGGTCCCTTGTTTTTTCTTTTTATTTATTAATGACCTTCCTCAATTTGTTAATCAATGCAAAATTGTTATGTTTGCTGATGATACATCTATGTCACTATCAGCAACTGACCCCATTATGTTGAATGAGACTCTTGCTATTATTATAAGTGACTTTCAAACTTGGTGCCATAAAAATATGCTTATGCTAAACACTGACAAGAATAAATGTTTATATTTTTCGGCCAGAAAATCTATACCCCCGAATATTTTGCTTGACAATGATGTATCATTCTCTGGTAGCACTAAATTCCTGGGTACCCACTTGGACAGCAGGCTAAGTTGGAATACTCACATTGATAAACTTTGTAAAAAGATTAGAAAAGCCTACTTTGCCATCAGCCAACTGAGAAATACCTTAGATGGTAAAAGCTTATTAAATGTCTATTATGCTCTTGCTTATTCCCATCTTTCTTACAATATTATGCTATGGGGTCGATCTGTATATATTAATAGTGTTTGTATTGCAAAAAAGGCTTCTAAGATTAATGTATAATATAAACACCAGGGATTCATGTAAGCCTTACTTTGTACGCAACAAAATATTGTCATTACCCTCAATTTACATATATACAACTTTACTGTACATTAAACGTAACCTTAGTCAAGTCCCCATGAATTCTGACTGTCATCATTATGCCACAAGACATGGTCACTTGCTTAGAACGGATAACCATTGCACTGCTCTTTACGAAAAATCACCGCTTTATTCAGGTACTAAATTATTTAATAAACTTTCCATGGATATCAAGAGTTGTACCAGTTTTCCTATATTTAAGAATAAGCTAAAAAGCTTTTTAATAGAAAACTGTTTTTATAGTGTCAATGAGTTCCTTTCTTATTAAACAGCACCTACCTGTTTTTGTATGTCTGTAACTAATGACGTGAATTGTTATACTCTATTTATTTATTTATTTTTTTGTTTTTTTTTTTATGTTTATATTTCCACTCTTATTATGTTTGTTATTTCTATGTGTTTGTTATTTACTTACTGTTAACGACCACATCTATTCATTGTAATAGCCTAAGTGTTAATAAAGGAATTGAACTGAATTGAATTGAATGATTTAAGAATTCAGGTACCTACCTATACTAATCGAGTGATATGGTGCTCCGTCTTGCTGCCAGAGTATCTGTTCAGAAATATTTAAAGGAAGATCGTCTAAAAAGTCCACTATTTCATATTGCAGAAATTGTTTGTATTATATAGACTGACGACCATGTCGCTGATTCTCATTTACTTGGTAGACATTTTCAGAAATTCAATATTGTTCATTTATTCTATTAAATAATCCAGATAAAGTAAAATTAGCCCGCGAAAAATATATTTGCAATGAAATTATTATTTTGTTCCATTCATTGCAAAAATAGACACGTTTTCGTAGTTGTTAACACTCAATTTTTGGACCACAATAGATTTATAAGGTTTAGATTTATTCGTCTAGATTGCATATTAAATATATCCCGTAGGATACCTCAAGATCTCGTACTTCATTCCTAATAGATTTTGAAGGTTTTTCGGTAAAATAGAGTATGTTTAGTTGTTTTACTTCATTTGCATTGTAGTTTCTTTTGGTATTACGCAATTTCTAAAATTTTTAACAAGGTAATCAAAATAAATTCTATGTTGGAGATATTTTCTTTGGTATAAATAATTGGCTTTAATTACTTCCATTAAAAAGAAACTATGCATTTAATAGATCATTACATTCTTATACGGAAGAAGGACATTTTTAATCGTTTATTTAAAAAAAAAACTCTTCAATAAGTAAACAGCAGGTAATAGTGGAATGCTAGCTCTGACAAAAGTCACGTAGTTTTTGATCCCGATTTTTTTTTTCAATTTCCGGTTACCGCGCGCCCACCGGAAATATTATCTGCCAGCGTAATTGGGATACGCGGAGTACGTATACTAACTACCTATGCGGACAAATATCGGTAACCATTCGATGAAAAAAAAAATTTTCCCCCCTCCGTATCTGACCGTCATACTGAAATTTCAAAAGAGAAAAAAGTATGGTACTTATGTAGTCTCTTTGATTACCGACTGGTAACCTTTCATCGTCGTATTTGCACGCCATTGCTTAGACTATATAGTGTAATGTCAATTTTCGAAGTTTATCGGCGGCCTCAAGTTGGCTGAGGATGCTCGCGTCCCCATCACTACTAGAACTGTTTCAATCACCCGCACAATCTCCCGCAATGGCCCTTCATTAAATAGTTACTCGTATTTTGTTATAGCCGAAATATTCTAATCTTATTTTTGTTTTAGAAGGATTTCTTTGGAACCATGACATATCAAATTTTAAACAAATGCCTTTACATGTGTTTACGATAAACTATAAAAGCTCAACAATAAATCAAACTTCAAACCCCTATAGAAACAGTTGGTTTTTAGGAATAATGTTTATACAGGAAAGTGTCATTAGTTTTCAATGTTCTATTGATTCTTTTCGGTAAAAACTCTAACTTTGACTCACCCTGTATCATGTAAATTTTTTTTTGCTCCGCCGTTTTAAAAAATTCACAGTTAGAGTGAGAGCTCAATACATTTAAATCGTATATTAGTTGTAATTGATGGAGTTTCTTTTAAATACTAGGTCTCGCAGGTCAATATGCATGAAAAATGTTATATAAATATGTTTAAAAGACCAATCCAGTGCAGTGAACAAGGCAGATGATTCCGTTGTTAACCCCGGGGGACGTACACTTCGGTGATCACCCCGGATTGCCAACACACTCCATTGACACGACCTGTATTAAGTTCTTCAAAAGTCAGGTGGTTAGCGGGTGGGATAAGGATGGTGCACCACAATAATGGTATCACCTAACTAGACCATCGGACCACGGGAAGTCTCGAAATCTGATACTTATTCTCAATTTGTATTATTTTCTCTTTTAGTATATCCAAATAACACATTTGACTATTTAAAGTGAAATCATTTCAAATGGGTTAAGGTGTATTGACATGTCAGTGACACCTTTGAGCTCGGAGACTGCTAAAGTTGAATAAACGTTTCGAAATTTGATATCTGTTTCTGTTCGCATATTTGGGACTGCGGACGACTATTAAATAAATTATATTTATAAATCTATTTATATAATATACAGGGTGGGGCAATAGATAGATAGATAGAAATATTTTATTTCCCCACAGTATACATATATCTTATAAACTACAATAATTGTTATAGTGTATGTTATGGGATAGATACTTACTTCTGGTTTTTTTCGAGCCTTAGAGAAAATATATTGTATAGTTAGGTCTGTAGATTCAAAGAATTGTTTATATCTTATCATATGATACCTAATAATACATTAAAACGGCTACCTTAAAGTACAGAATTGAACTAAATTAAATAAGCATACGATAAATATGAGTGGTGTTGATTTTTTTTGGTGTATGTACTCGGGTTACAAAAATACAAATAACCTGTTGTTTTAGTTAAAATCATCATCAAAGAATTCATTTAAATTATAGAAGACCTTGGCTTTTAGGATATCTTTCAATTGTTTTTTAAATAGGTTTAAAGATGGTTTATGCTGAACTGTTTCTGGTAGATGATTAAATATTTTTACACCTGCATATACGGGTCCTCTTCTGTTTACATCCAAGTTGTATGATGGCGTTCGGTATATGTTTTTGTATCGCGTATCATGGTTATTCGTATCAGCGGGTGTGGAAAGGCTTTTTTGTTCTTTGTATATCATTATACTGATTTTATATATGTATAAATTCGTTAGCGTAAGTATAGAGTGCTTTTTAAAGTAACATCTACATGAGTCCCGAGTATTTAGATTGAATAATGCTCGGATGGCTTTTTTTGTACTGAGAATGTTGTCTTGGCGTTGGTTGAGTTTCCCCAGAATTCTACTCCATATTGCATAAGAGAATAGAAGTATGCATAATACACTGTTTTACCAACATTGAAGCCTATATTTTTCCTAATTGTACTTATGGCATAAACTGCATGGCTTAATTTTTTATTTAATTCTACAATGTGGGTCTTCCAGTCTAACTGTTGGTCCAAGTGAATTCCGAGGAATTTAGCGGTAGATGTAGGGATGACATCTCCACCGTTTGTTGAGAACAGTATGAGGTAGAGTTTTATTTGGTTGGAATAGAATGTTAAAAGTTTTATTGACATTTAAAACCAGCTTATTTTCTGCGAACCAGTCGCTTAAATCCTCTAGTAAAATCTTTGTTATACTAATTAAATCGTCTAAGTTTTTGTGCTGTAGAGTGATATTTGTATCGTCAGCAAATTGTGAGAATTTCGCGAGTGGGAAATTTGCTGTTACATCATTTGCGTCAATTAAAAATAACGTTGGTCCCAGGATAGAGCCTTGTGGAACCCCACATTTTATATAGCCCGGGTTTGTTGATAGTTTGTTTATTCGCTCCCCCTCAATTGCCGTTATCTTCACAGACATAGTGCGGTCGTTTACGTAGAATTTAAACCAATCATGAACAATACCCCGTATACCATAATGCTCCATTTTGTAAAGTAGGATTTTGTGGTCGCCGCAATCGAAAGCCTTCGATAAATCGCAAATGACAGTAACTGGTATGTCTCTATTTTCTAATATTTCATTTATATTATAGATTAGATCGAAGGTAGCTGCCGTTGTGTTTTTTCCACTTCTAAAGCCGTACTGACTACCTGAAAATATTTTATTTTTCATTCTATTCTATTTAAAAAAAGAAAGGCACTTGATCCTGTAATTTCATCTTGGTTCGCCCTGTATAATCGAAAATAATTTCAGGTGATAGACTTTTTTCATCTAGTTTACTTGTATTTTTTTTATTTCTATCGTAGAACTAAAGATATCGAAGTCCAACGCACTATTGCCCCACCCTGTATACTTATTTTAAAAACCTGACCTTTTAATTGCATCATATTATGCATTTCTAGAAAAAGCAATAAACTAATTTTTTGGGTATTACGTAAACATCCCTTTAAACCTAATATGAGAACAATAAACCACCTATTAGTTTACTATATTTTACATATAAGGTTTGAAGGGATGATTACGTAATACTCAAATAATTAATTTATTATTTTTTCTAGCAATGCATAGAACGAAGCAAATAAAATGTCGGATTTTTTAAAATACGTAAAAGTTAAATCGATTATAGTGAACACGAAAAATATGACATATTTTCAATTTATATTAAAAATAATAAAAATCCATATGGGGCGAGAAGAGATTACAGAGAACTACACCCAAACAGAAATCTGTCATGTGAAAATACATTTAAAAATAATGACAAATTAATGAGAGACATAGAGTCATTAAAAAGAAAAAGGAAGAACCATTATATATATATATATATATATATATATATATATATATATATATATATATATATATATATATATATATATATATATATATATATATATATATATATATATATATATATATATATATATATATATATATATATGGGACAATCCGCGTCAACCGGATCAGAGCGACGACCAAAATTAGGAGCAACCAAAAAAATCAACCAAGGACTCATTTTAAAGCTCAGAGCGTCTACTTTCAAATGCCGAGTGCGCCTTTGAAAAATCCAATATGGCGGCTCCAATATGGCGGCCGAAAGCCGGAGAAAAATCGAGTGTCCAGTAAAGAAAGCTTGTAAAAATAAAAATTCGCAACCGATCGGGTCATTTCTTGTCTCAAATTGTAGCTGATGGACGCCCCTAAAACGCTGGCGTGGTAGGTTGACAAAATCCAACATGGCGGATCCAATATCGAGGTCAAAAATCCAATATGGTGGCCGAATTTTTGAAAATTAACCGATTTGCACCAAATTTGGTATACGGGGGTTTTGGGTGTCACTGATCACGAATCCGAGGTCAGATTTGGCAAACTCAAGATGGCGGATCCAAGATGGCGGACGAAATTTTCGAAAATCAACCGATTTGTACCAAATTTGTTATACGGGGATTTTTGGGGTCGCCAATTACGAATCCGAAGTTTGATTTTTAAAATCCAAGATGGCGGACCCAATATAGTGGATTGGGTGGAGTTTCCGCCATATTCGGTCAATCATCTTGAATTTTAAAAATTTGACCTCAGATTCGTATTCAGAGACCCCAAAAGCCCCAGCATACCAAATTTGGTGCAAATCGGTTGTTTTTAAAAAATACAGGTTAAGAACATTGTTAAATTTTAATCTGTTGTGTGTCTAATGTCTACATATATGTATATTTTATTGACTTTCAAATTGATTGGTCTTGTAATTGTTATGCCCACAGACGTGGTCTTTAAAAAATTTTCTGTTGTGGAATTTCTACATCATTATTTGGCTATTGAGCCCTGAAGAAATTTATATTAAACGAAACGTAGGCAAGGTAGCGTTTTATTTTAACCTATTGTCCTGGTTCCGACAATTTCAACCTGTAGTATATTAATTACTTAATAGGTAATAAAGAAAAACTCATAAGAATAATCATTACTGCACATATGCTTCAGTGATTTGCTAAGATTTCAATACTGTTGAGCAATAACTAATTGATTTTGAGCCATGATGAGCCTCGACCTTCACTCTGTTAAAATTTTTAAATTCTTATCACAGATTTATCAGTGACCGCAAAAACCCCCCTTACATAAAATTTGGTGTCAATCGGCTGATTTTCCAAAATATCGCCGCCTTATTAGATCAGCCATCTTATATCCGCCACATTGAATTTGAGAATTTTGGAAATTTGACCTGAGATTCGTGATCGGCGACCTCAAAAACACCCGAATAACAAATTTGGTACAAATCGGATGATTTTTGAAAATTTCGTCCGCCATTTTGAATCCGCCATCTTGAGTTTGGCAAATATGACCTCGGATTCGTGATCAGTGACCTCCAGAACCCCCAAATACCAAATTTGGTGCAAATCGATTGGTTTTCAAAAATTCGGCCACCATATTGGATCTGCCATGTTGGATTCTGTCAACCTACCACGCTAGCGTTTTAGGGTCGTCCATCAGCTACAATTTGAGACAAGAAATGACCCGATCGGTTGCGAATTCTTATTTTTACAAGCTTTTTTTGCTGGACACTCGATTTTTCTCCGGCTTCCGGCCGTCATATTGGAGCCGCCATATTGGATTTTTCAAAGGCGCACTCGGCATTTGAAAGTAGATGCTCTAAGCTTTAAAATGAGCCCTTGGTCGATTTTTTTGGTTGCTCCTAATTTTGGTCGTAGCTCTGATCCGGTTGACGCGGATTGTCCTATATATATATATATATATATATATATATATATATATATATATATATATATATATATATATATATATATATATATATATATATATATATATATATATATATATATATATATATATATATATATATATAGAGAGAGAGAGAGAGAGATCTCAGTATGTATCCTATAATGGATATAACTCGTTTAAATATGTAGCTACCTCAGGGGTCTAATTTGGGTCCACTGCTGTTTCTTTTATTTGTTAACGACTTAAGTTCTACAATGCAGTGCCCTAACTTTTTTGCAAAAGTTGAAGAATGATTTAGACCGAATTCAATCTTGGTGTACTATTAGTAAGTTACATCTAAATCCTGGCAAGTGTAAATTTATAAGTTTCACAAGAAAACAGTTAGTTTATGAATATCCCTACCATATCAACGTGACTATGTTAACGCGCTGCACTTCTTTTAAGGACTTAGGTATAATATTTGATTCACAATTCACCTTTACGAGTCACACAACTGAGAAGATATCTGAGGCAGTGAAGTGTCTGGGCTTTATTGTCAGAAATTGCCGAAATTTTATAGAAGTCAATGCCTTTAAAATCTTATATTGGTCATATGTGCGTCCTAAAATTGAATATGGATCATTAATTTGCTACCATATCTATAATTGCCACAAAGATGCCTTAGAACGAGTACAGAAGAGATTTTTAAGATGGATGGTGTGAACCCTATAAGGGAATAGATTATAACTACTTGACCGAAAGGTTTAATATTATTAGCCTAGACATACGGAGAAAATGTGTCTCGTTGTGTTTCTTATACAAATTATAAAATATCAAAATTGACTGTTCTGATTTGCTATCTTAAATGAACTTTTATGCACCTAGAATATAATCTAAACAAAATATTACATTTTATAATGATAGAGCTAGGACAAATATATTACAATTTTTATTACATATATAGATATTTGTTTTGTAACCTGTTTAGTTTGTTCTGTATGTTTATATTTCTATAAATCATTTTTTTTTTACTTTTTTACTTTCTAACTACTTTTATAATGAAATTTGTATTGCTCTGAAAATGGTTTTTTATACTGTTGGGCAATAAAGCTATAATTATCATTATTATTATTATTATTATTATATGTAATAATACAAAGGACGAAATATGTATGTAAAGTTTATTTCAAACTTATTTGTTATATAAAAAACGTCAGCACCTTTGACGGCGATAAAGGAATCAAAGACGTGGACGGTTTTTATGTTGCAAATAAGTTTGACTAAACTATACAAGGTACAGTCATAATTCCCAGGTTTTTAAATATTGCTCTTTACAATCCTCATTAAATTTTAAGCCGGAAATTACTTTAATAGCTTTTCTTTGGGCTGAGAATATATTATTACATGTTGTTGCTTATCCCCAAACTAGAATGGCATATGATGTTACGAAGTAAATGTGGCTGTGGTATGCAGTAATTAGGATACTTGGTGATATTTCTCCAACAAGATTTCGAAGCAGGTAAACAAATTTAGAAATTATATTGCATATGTGAGATACCCCAAGATAGTTTCGAAAAAAAAATTATTGTACGTACTCTAGATTTTTTACGCCTTCCAAATTGCGCAAAGTATATACCATTGTCTCTGTTTTTGATGCATTTTTGCATAACTTTTGGGTGTCAGATTCGATATATGGGACCTCATTTAACAAGCCCTTGATGCTGGAGTTGGACACAGTTAAGGTAGTGCCGTCGGCAAACAAAGTGGCTGAAACATATTCTTTAATTGAATTTAGAAAATCGGTAATGAAAATTAAGAGGATAATGGGCTCCAACACAGACCCTTGAGGAAGCAATGTCTTAATATTTGTGTTGTGGATATAGCTCTATTGTATACAAAAATATCATAAATACTTTCTGAGAAATGAAATTATCAAAACCTTTTAACGCAACATTCTCCCGTTTTTGAGATAGTCGCCATTAAAGTGGAGCATAAATATCTTTGTTTGAATGTTAAAGTAGCTAACCTTACGTCAACTTTAATATTTTACATTGTTACATTTGTTACACATTATTTCAAATGAATGATATCATTGCACTGATAAAGAAATATGTTTTATGGTTTTCATTTAATTAATTAACTGAAATATTATTATCAAGAAAATGAACTACCCACAGTTAAATTGCCAACATAATTAATGAAACAAAAAACTTGTTGAATCACTTTTACTCAATCTTACAATTCTTAATTATTATTTTGTTGTCTTTTCATCATGCCGATATATCCTTACAGTTACTAATATAAATTTAATTAGATATCACATATTTTACTTTCTTATACCTAATATTTATAAGAACTATACTTTCTTATATTAGATATAAGAATGTAAAATATGTGATATCTAATCGTCACTTTTTCGACATTAATATTTCAATTAACCCTCCTGAACCCACTCTGACAATTTTTCGAACGATGTCTGTCTGTTCCTGTGTGAGGATGTGTATGTGTGTGGGTGTGTGTATGTGTGTATCTGCGATAACTCAAAAAATACTAATGGGAGACTTCCCAAATCTGGCAACTAAGATTTTCAATAAAATTTTAGGTGACTCATTAAATTTGGTGAATGTTGTACCACAAGAAGAGACATAATGAATGAAAGAAGAAAAAAGGTACACATTATAGAAATACACATGTGTGGTTTCCTGGCCCTCATAAACATCCAAAAGTTAGTTGTTTTAATAAATTGAATGGAATAATTGACGATTTTTAAAATAATAATAAATATGGATATGTGGAAATTACCGAACCTACTTACTATAATGGGGTCCAGTCCATCCTGTTGGACAATTATGCCCATGTCGATCTCATAGTGGCTTTTTTCTGGAATCTCAATCATTTTTTAGCGCATTATGTCGCTTCCAATTCCAACGACCAACATCTAATTTTGACTGCTATAATGAAAAAAGAGGTTTCAAAAATAGTTAAAAATCTTAAAAACAAAAAATCTGCTGGTCTTGATAACAACAGTATAAATAATAAGACTCATTCCTATTTTTTTTTAAATGATGTGTCCGGCACATAACTTTCTTATATCAGTATACATGGATGCACATAACTTTCTTATTATATCAGTATACCGGGTGAACAGGATCATGGTACACCCCCTTATCTACTTTAGTTTTGAGGATAATTGATTGAAATTTGGGATAAACTATATATATAATAGGCGGCATTTTTTGACATACAAGGGATTTTTTCACTTCCGGTTTCGCCGGAAGGAACACTAACTTTCGATTTTTAAATGGAACACCCTGTATATTATTGCATTATTATTATTATTATTATTGCAAAATATATTTTATTGGCTTGATATAGTAGACATGATTTATAATCTTTGAACAACAATATATTTTGTCGTAAAGGTAAATACAAAAAGTTTGGGTCCTGTGGACCTCGTTTCAGCTGGCCAATTTTGCTCATCATCGAATTTATCATTGTTTTTGGCCTTTAGAACATGTGTACCAAATTTGAAAGCTTTATCTCAAAAACTGTGGCTGATATCGCGATACTACAGACATACCGACAGATTATTTCCATAAAGTTATGTTTTTTCATTATAATTTGTCGAGATTCGTCCAGAAATGCAATACAAATTTTTAATTTTTTTTCCCGAAATTGTACCTTTTTTCTTCTTTCATTCATTGTGTCTCTTCTGGTGGTACCACATTCATCAAATTTTATGTATCACCTAAAATATTGTTGAAAATCTTAACTGCCAAATTTGGGAAGTCTTCCATTAGTATTTTTTTGAGTTATCGCGGATAAACACATGTACACACACACACGCACCGACAGACATCATTCGGAAAGTAGTCAGAATGGATTCAGGAAGGCTCAAAACGTATAAATCAATCAAAATCTCGAGATCTAAAAAAATCACGATTACTTCCTTATATTAGGTACAAGAAAGTAAAAAGGAGATACTGATAATATGGCAAGATTTTAATTAATACTAAATAATATTTCTTAACACTGGACTTACAATTTGATTTGAATAGTTCAAGAAAATAATGCACAGATATATCTATATACACCTACTTGCCATGCCATAGTGAGTTTTAATTACAAAATAAAACAATATCGTATAGGTTGCATGTAGAATGTTCCCACCCTATAATGTGTACTTCCTATTAAATAAAAAATAAAGGGATTATTTTTCGTGAAATGCCTTTCTAAGTATTGGATTTCAAAAGCGTCGTTTCAATATTGAGAGTATCAATTTTCAAGTTGCTACGAAATATACACTATACCCTTAGCACGCAAGAGACTTTTTTACAGTCTTTATTGTTAATACGGTGGGATACGAGCATATTTAATTTATTTCAAATAAAATATAACTTGATTTCGTTGACGTTGACCTAGACCAATCAATAGAACCCGGCATTACACCCTTATTTGTGGACTATATTTCCATTGGTTGCTAAGGTTCTGAAATAGGGGCTGAAGCCCCGCCTTGAATGATTAATTAAACAAGGGTGAAAGTTCTTCAGCAGTGTCTAACAAACAATCAACATGTATTTCTTTAAATGTAATTTTAGAATCAACTGGAAAGTATCAGTTTTATCAGACTTTGAATTGTATCGTATCTTAATATTTCGAAGATATCTAAATTTGTATTTGTAAATATCTTGAAATCGGTTTGATTTAGGTATACGATTACCTATATCAATGAAAAGGAAATTGAATTCTGCTTCATAAAAAATAAAAATATATCGGGTGTGCCTCTTAAAAAAATTTTCAAAATTTAGTTTGAAGTGATAAAATGACACCGAAAATCGCACGCCCTGTAAAGAAATATAAAGCATTCTTGAGTGAAAATTTCAGAAATAAAATGTTTTGCGTTAATGAGTTATTCTTATTTTTCAAAATCGATGCATTTATCGTAATTTTCGAAAAAACAAATATCTGTCAATAAATTATAGAAAGTAGGCCTATCCCCAAACCACTGACAAGGAAATTGTATGAGGAATTTAAATTTATAATAAAAAATATACCATTCCATTTGAAATAAGAATGTTGTGGTGTGTGCCGTAAAAATGGATCACCCTGTATAGTTGAAAATATTTTTAAATTGTTTAGACGAAAAATATTTATTATGTATAATTTTCAGATTTTTAACTTTATTATTAATGAAGACGCAAACCGATAACTAAATCGCCTCCCGGTATAAATTTTCATTTCACCTTGTTTTATTTTTATTTTTTTCAATAATTTCATAACCACCAGCTGAAAAGTGAATAATTGTATAAGTACTAAATTGTACAAATTTGCTTCTAGTTTATGATTTAAGGAACCATATTTTGAAAATACATAATTGAAATATACAAAAATGCTTTGATTGAATAAAATATAGTCATTGCGGAGCCGTACGTTGCAGTCAGTGTTGCCAAACGGACATTTCTTTGCCAAAAATATTGTAACTTTGTTATTTTTAGACCAATTCTTATACAATTTGACATGTACAACAGGGAAGGGATAAAGTTTAATGTGACCAATTAAAAGCCATTAAAATGTTATTAATTTGTTTATTAAAAATTGTTAACTCTTTGAGCCGAACATTTTTCTTTTGTGCAATTTTTTATGACACTTCGTGCATAAGGGTTTTTTTGGGTTGCTGAATTCGAAAATGACACCAGAATTCCAAAATACAGTAATTTGTTTATTCATAGCTAGTCAATGATTAAAATTGATGGTTGCATACATTTTTCATGCATAATTTAGGATATTAAAAACTGTAATGAAGCAAAAAACCGGCACAGGAGGTCAGAGTTAATAAAGTAAATAAAAACCGATGAAAAAAAATGGGGTCGGCTCTTCCCACCAATTATAAATTGTAAAATAATAAAAAACACGTAATCCATAATTATTTTAGTACAATTCCTAATTACTAATACACTAAAAAGTTAAAATGTTTCCTAAAAAATAGGGAAGAAATTAAAATTAACGTTTATTGTGGAATAAGATTATAAAAGATTTAAACTGCATAATTGTAGAAATTGAGGAATAATAATTTTAATCGTCTAGTAAAGCTAAAACTTCCTCATCCAGTTCTGTTTTTTGTGAAGGTTTGTTTCTTCCAATGCTCATTTTAAATGGATGGGATGTACACAGTAAAGAATGAAAAATATCTTCATTGGTTGCTACAAGTACAAGTACAAGTACAAATACAAGTACACGTACACGTACACGTACACGTACACGTACACGTACAAGTACAAGTACAAGTACATGTACAAGGGCAAGTGCAAGTACAAGTACAAGTACAAGTACAAGTACAAGTACACGTACACGTACACGTACAGGTACAGGTACAAGACTCCCGACTCCCGACTCCCGACCCCGACCCCGACTCCCGGCCTCCAGACTCCAGACTCCAGACTCCAGACTCCAGACTCCAGACTCCAGACTCCAGACTCCAGACTCCAGACTCCAGACTCCAGACTCCAGACTCCAGACTCCAGACTCCAGACTCCAGACTCCAGACTCCAGACTCCAGGCTCCAGGCTCCAGGCTCCAGGCTCCAGGCTCCAGGCTCCCGGCTCCCGGCTCCCGGCTCCCGGCTCCCGGCTCCCGGCTCCCGGCTCCCGGCTCCCGGCTCCCGGCTCCCGGCTCCCGGCTCCCGGCTCCCGGCTCCCGGCTCCCGGCTCCCGGCTCCCGACTCGCGACTCGCGACTCGCGACTCGCGACTCGCGACTCGCGACTCACGACTCACGACTCACGACTCACGACTCACGACTCCCGACTCACTACTCACTACTCACTACTCACTACTCACTACTCACGACTCACGACTCACGACTCACGACTCACGACTCACGACTCTCGACTCTCGACTCTCGACTCTCGACTCTCGACTCTCGACTCTCGACTCTCGACTCTCGACTCTCGACTCTCGACTCTCGACTCTCGACTCTCGACTCTCGACTCTCGACTCTCGACTCTCGACTCTCGACTCTCGACTCTCGACTCTCGACTCTCGACTCTCGACTCTCGACTCTCGACTCTCGACTCTCGACTCTCGACTCTCGACTCTCGACTCTCGACTCTCGACTCTCGACTCTCGACTCTCGACTCTCGACTCTCGACTCTCGACTCTCGACTCTCGACTCTCGACTCTCGACTCTCGACTCTCGACTCTCGACTCTCGACTCTCGACTCTCGACTCTCGACTCTCGACTCTCGACTCTCGACTCTCGACTCTCGACTCTCGACTCTCGACTCTCGACTCTCGACTCTCGACTCTCGACTCTCGACTCTCGACTCTCGACTCTCGACTCTCGACTCTCGACTCTCGACTCTCGACTCTCGACTCTCGACTCTCGACTCTCGACTCTCGACTCTCGACTCTCGACTCTCGACTCTCGACTCTCGACTCACGACTCACGACTCTCGACTCGACTCTCGACTCTCGACTCTCGACTCTCGACTCCAGACTCCAGATTCACGACTCCAAGACTCCAGACACACGACTCACGACACACGACTCCAGACTCCAGACTCACGACTCCAGACTCCAGACTCACGACTCCAGACTCACGACTCCAGACTCACGACTCCAGACTCACGACTCACGACTCACGACTCACGACTCCGCGTCACGACTCACGACTCACGACTCCAGACTAATTATCAGCGTCATTCGATACTGTCAATAATCATGTCATATTTTAATAATTTCATCTTATTGACTAACATTTTTGTAACTAAATTAGACCTTTCAAATGTCAAACTGTTAAATTTATCCTAACCCAATTTTATGAGGCCAAATCTGTAAAATATTTCAGTTTACATCAGCTTTATTTAAGTACTTGGAAATATATTTTATTGGCTTGATATTGTAGACATGATTTATAATCTTCCGTCAAGATTTTTTTTTGTAAAGGTAAATACGAAGAAGTTTGGGTCCCGTGGGCCTCCTTTCAGCTGGCCAATTTTGCTCATCATCGAAATTATCATTGTCTTTGGCCTTTAGAACACGTGTACCAAATTTAAAAGCTTTATCTCAAAAACTGTGGCTGCTATCGCCATACTACAGATATGCCGACAGATTTGACAAAATTGGATCTTTTTTCTTTCATTCATTATGTCTCTTTTGGTGGTACCACATTCACCAAATTTAATATGTCACCTAAAATGTTGAAAATCTTAACTGCCAAATTTGGGAAATCTCCCATTAGTATTGTTTGAGTTATCGCGGATACGCACATACACACGCATCCACACACACGCACCGACAGACATCATTCGGAAAATAGTCAGAATGGACTCAGGAGGGTTCAAAACGTATATATCTCGAGATCGAAAAAAATTACGATTACTATACTTCCTTATATTACGTATAAGAAAATAAAAATGGATATGAAAAAAACTGTATAAAAAAAAGTATTGTATCTTAGAAATGAAACAAAGAATTTCTAAAAAGTAGAAGAAATACCCTTACCATTGATGTGTAAATATATTAATAAAAGTTAGTTATAACTTTATTTCATCATATTTTTGAGACATGCGTTTTTCGCTACCAACTAAAGTAAAGTAGGGTAATTTTGGTTGTCTACAATAATAGTATAATAAGAGCTTCAAATAATAAAATATTTGGATAAATAAAACTCCAACCTATCTACATTATTTTAAAAATAATTTCCATTTTCAAGGAAAATGTTAGCAAAAAAGCAATTTTGACAGAGCTTTATATGGTGCTGGACCCCTATGCCTCGTTAGGGTATAGTTACCATTTTAATGGTAATTGTAGTTTTAGTTAGTGTCTTGTTTTTTACACAATAGCTCCCTCCAAATAAAAATGCTGAGGCGTCGAGTTTGGAATACCCTGTATTACTCAACAAATTGCTGAGTTTTTTAATTATGCTAACATGTGGCTTCGTGGCCGAGCGGTAAAGACATTTGCCTCTCACCCTGAAGTCCTGGGTTCACGATCCCGGTCGAGAGGCTGGGATTTTTTCTAAAGCAGCAGTTAATTCTACCATATTCGGATATTGGTCGCGAGTCTGTTGTTAAATGTGCTGCATAAGATACTTCGAGGTTCCTTTAGGAATACAGGGTATTATATTACGTGTAGCGTTTAATGTTTGTTAAATAAATCTAACGTTAATCGATAATAACATGTTTCTCTGAAAGTCACACCATTGTTTATATTTTGAATTTAAATTACTTACCTTAAAGTTTGTTAAAAGTGGATGTATTAGATTTTTAAAGAGCTTGCACTTCTGTTTACTTCAAATACAGATTAAAGTTTTCTGTTAGTAAACTAAATACATCGGCAAATATTTAATTTTCTCAAGTACTTAAATCTGACATTAATATCAAAGCTGATAATAATCGAGTGTACGCATATAAAGGGATGATTATTTGTAGTAAAGATGAGCATCTAAACTGGTACTAAACAGCGTAACGCCGACGTGTGCCGCGTATCCTCTTATCCACCACAAACATCTAATTTTATGTAATCTGCAGTAATCAAATACCCCTGAAAGATACTTTTCGTATATTGGGGTTTTTTAATAAACGAAAGTGATTGGTTACTAATAGAATAGATACTATATTTTTTTATCACAATAATTTTATAGAAGTTTCTGTGTATTTATAAGATTTGACGTTTGATTTTTTGTTTTCCATAACAAATTTCCTGAATTCTATTTATTTTTGTGGCGAGAAATTATGTAGAAGACAGTAGTTGGAGTTAAGTGTCTGGGGAAGGGGGTAAGGCAAACGAAAAAAGTATAATATGATAATGCTAATGTCAATATTAATTTTGTCATAAATATTTCAATAAAAACATGGTTTCACGGAATTTGGTACAAACCCGTTTGACGAGTTCCCCAATTCAGTGGCGTAGAGTCAGATTTTAAATAAAAGTTCGCTAATCACATTTAGCCATTTTTGACATTGAAAAGGATTCATAACAGGCTTTGAGATAAGAATTAAGACTAAATCCCAAAATTTTGCACTAAGGAGTTCTTGATTCTCGATATTTCAATAAAAATCCGGTCCAACTCGTATAACAAACTTTTTTTTCACGGGATTTCCAATCTTAGTGGGTCAAATTGTATGTAAAATTTTCACGTTGAGATGTGTTCAAGAAAATCGTGTCGCAACAAAAACCAGCGACACACAGACTTACAGACACAAAAACGACATGTCGATATGGATAAATTTCCATTTTCGAGTCTCAAAAAGTCCATTTTCATCATAACCTGGATTTAGAACTTAATTGTGTTCACCGTAAATGATTGATGCAATTTATATCTGAACCTATGTAGGTATAACTTTATTAGTTATTTATGACACAAGGACGAAAAATGCAGTTTTTCGTACGATTACGGAAAATTGCCCGACAAGGCGAAGCTAAGTCCAACAACTGTATGAGTACGAAAAACATTTTCATCCGTGTGTCATACACTATTTTTTATTCGATTGTAAGAAGAAAATAATAAAATTTATTTATTATATTTATTTTAATTGAAAAATCTAGTAGTAATCGACCACGTCACTGATACAATTTAATAAAAATATCATGACAATTTGTTTCATTTGTTTATACATATATTGATCATTATTTCGTTTGTAACTGTTTATCGTCCGAAATATTTAGGTAACAAGACCGAAAAGTGATTCTTTACTGGGGGAGTTGGTAGTTTCCAAGACGAGCCCCAGCGAGTCCTGAAAAAACACTTTTCGGGTGTGCTGCATAAAATATTTTCGCTGCAACACTTATTAACTTAAAATCTTTTGTAAACAATATTCGTAAAATTCAACTGACAGATGTCAGGCACTGTTGTCTTTAGGTACGTACCCTATTGTTTTCAACCAAAAGTGACACAAGGGATCGGGTATCATGTATTGGATACACAACATTAGACTGATTGTGATTGATTGGACATACAGTGTGGAACAGCCAAATGGAATAAATTCAGTATCTCAATTATTGTGCATATTTATAAAAAAATCCCGAGCCACGTCGATTTTCGATTAGAAAATGACATCCTGCAACGTAAAAATTTCATCCCTAAATTTAACCCCCTTCGAGTGGCAGTTGTAACTCCTAAATTTTTAAATGGGAAGTAGGGGCTTGTGACACCTCATTTGAAATGTCTTTTCATTTTCTATTCACAAATGCTATGGTTTTAATATTTATTGCAAAAATTAAGTGAAAAAAATAAATTTATCTGCTCGACGAAATTCGTTACAGCAAACTAAAAAAAAAACTTAATTTCAACGTAGGAAATGTTCAAAATGAGTTCCTTGAACATCTTGGCCGCATCCTAATCTTAAATAAAAATATCTTCAAATATTTTCCAACATCTGAGGCGTGACCGACCTAACCGCAACCGTTATTTTTCTGCTCAAGTCAGCTATATCGCTTGGCTTACTTTTTTATACCATACTTTTTACATATCTCCATAAAAAGAAATCTAAGGGTGTAAGATTAGGAGAACGTGCTGGCCATTCTAGCGATCCTCACCTCCCTATCCACCGATTTGGAAATGTTACATCGAGGTATTGCCGGACATTGATTCGGTAATGTGGTGGTGCTTCCTCCTGCTGGAACCATATCACATCGGCTGGAACTTGTGGGCTTGTTTGTGCAGGGTATGAGTTTACCAAATTTGGTACGACATTATTTTGGAGTAGAGCTAAATAATTATCTCCATACAAATTGCCATCAATGAAAAATGGACCAATGACATAGTCTTCAATTATCCCCGCCCAAACATTAACCTTTTCAGGATTTTGCGATGTAATTCTCTCATCCAGTGAGGATTTTCATTAGCCCAATAGCGACAGTTTTGACGATTAACATGGCCGTGAAGAGTAAAAGTGGACTCATCAGAAAACAAAACATTTTTAGTTGGATAACATTATTATCTAACCTTTGCGTCATTTGTTCAGAAAAATACGTTCTTCTATCAAAATCGTCCTCACTATGCTCCTGAGTTGGGGTCAATTTATAGGGATACATTTTATTTTCTTTTAATAGGCGAATAATTGAAGAATGTTACACATTCAATGCTGAAGCTGCTTGTCGACTTGAACTATGTGAGTTTTCTTCAAACTCAAGCAGCATATCTAATTTCGTATCGTTACTCATTGCATTGGAAGTTTTTTTTTATTTGCCGTACATGTCCATTTTCGCGAAACTACTTTTCAATTTTGCTAATTGTACCTTGGGATATAGGCGGCAAATCAGGAAATGTTTCTTAAAATAGGCGAGCAACTTCGGCCGGTGATCGCATTCTATCTCCGTAACCAACCATCTGTATAATTGTTATTTTATGCATTTCTGTTAAATAAACCATGTTTAGGAATTGCAGTTAGCAAAACTCAAACAATACGCGAAACACTGACAACTATTTATTGCTGTCAATCAAATAGCAAGTAGCTACGGCGTTTTCAATAAAACTGGCAATGCCAGCTATGAAGAATTTTGATGTTTTTATGTCTTCTTTTTAGTTGATAATGTTGAAAAAGAACACACATTGTTTTTGTTAGCCTGCAAGAACAAAACGCTGTAAGTTTTTATGTTTTTCGTTTGCTGCCCTGGTGGAAATAGTTTCTGCCAATAATCTAATTTAGTCTTGCAGTGTTCTGAAAAACAATTCCAGAAGAATGAGTAAGTCTAAAAAAATTCTGAAACATTCTGAAAAAAGTATGAAAAGATCTATGTAAAACTTACTAATCATTTTAAAGACTGCATTTTTACAAGTTTTTGGACTCTTCTAGGATACTTTTTCAGAATTAATCAGATCTGTCATGAAAATTTAGCTAAAGTAAAAGTAAGACTTTTTTCAGAGTTAATCAGTAAAATTTAAAACATTTCAGATTTTCGAAAAATTATTTACTGTAGGTTTTCTCATATTTATTACTTCTCGTAAGGAATATAGAAACTTGATAGGAGAAGGGTTATTAGTAAAAAAAATATTAATGTTTATATTCTATACATTTTTAAATTTTATTTACAGATTTTTTTTGATAATTATTATTATTATAATATATATAATACAAAGAAATACTTACAAATAAATATATAATACAAAATATTTCAAAAATATTTAGGAAATACTTAATAAAATACATATAATTCAAATTATTTCAAAAACATTTAAGGAATACACTTAATAAAATGTTATATAATACAAGTGATTTTAAGAAATATTAACGAAATACTTTTAAGATAAATATAATATAAACTATTTCAAGAATATTTAATTAATACTAATAATAAATATACACGTAATAAAACATACAATACAGTATTAGTACACAATTTATCCTAAAACCATAAGTCTATCGCGTCTAGCACAGACTACACAGAGGTTCTCTGTGGCGTCTAGTCAGTCATAATCAGGGGTTCTGATTGGCCATCCTAAATCGAATGATGCATTGTTGCGCATGCCATCACCCCACTTTCAATTTCACTTCTACGTTCCACGTATGATGCCAACTTTATCTATGATGACAACAGCTAATGTAGAAGAGGTGCCTTTTGTGTTCGTTTATAAAATAATAGTGTAGTGTTGATTGTTAGGATTATATCGATATAAACAAAAGCACGTATGTCCAATCGAAAATATTGTAAAAAGTACAGATATATCCGGAGTTATGTGAACATTAATAATAATGCATGCCCACTTGTTTTACCAGCAACGGCTTTGGCGGTGCAAGATTTGGAATTTTTGGAAATGAAATGAATGCTGCTACTAATGATAGAAATCAAGAATGCCCTGTGCATCATGATCCAAACGATCCAACTTTATCTGAAATACTTTGTATTATATATATTATAATAATAATAATTATCGTCTTGTAATTATTTAATAAAAACAGTTCGTATATTTTAACCGTATATAATTAATTATCAAAAAAAATCTGTAAATAAAATTTAAAAATGTATAGAATATAAACATTAATATTTTTTTACTAATAACCCTCCTCCTATCAAGTTCCTTACGAGAAGTAATAAATATGAGAAAACCTACAGTAAATAATTTTTCGAAAATCTGAAATGTTTTAAATTTTACTGATTAACTCTGAAAAAGTCTTACTTTTACTTTAGCTAAATTTTCATGAAAGATCTGATTAATTCTGAAAAAAGTATTCTAGAAGAGTCCAAAAACTTGTTTTTACAAGTTTTTGGACTGCATTTTTATGCAGTCTTTAAAATGATTAGTAAGTTTTACATAGATCTTTTCATACTTTTTCAGAATGTTTCAGAATTTTTTGGACTTACTCATTCTTCTGGAATTGTTTTTCAGAACACTGCAAGACTAAATTAGATTATTGGCAGAAACTATTTCCACCAGGGTGTAGCGAATTTCCTCAAGCAGACCGTTAATTTCTGCAATAAATATTAACACCATAGCATTTTTGAATAAAGAATGAAAAAACCTTTCAAATGATATATCACAAGCCCCTTCTTCCTATTTAAAAATTTAGGGGATGCACCTACCACTCAAAGGGGGTTAAGTTTAGGGATGATATTTTTACGTTGCCGAATGTCATTTTCGAATTCAAAATCGACGTGTCTCGGAATTTTTTATAAATATGCACAATAATTGAGATACTGAATTTATTCAATTTGGCTGTTCCACACTGTATAGCAATGTGTGTGCCATACTTTAGAAACATTTTAAAAATATATGGTATTTGGCATTTATTTTTTTTAATAAAATTGTTGCCATAATTTTTACTAGTCCCACTTCCACTTTATTAATTTAGCAATGGTTTACACATTATAAAAAGGTGTAAACTTACTGTTCAAAAAAAATGAATACGTATTGATTCATTTAAAAATCTGGTCCCCACTAGCAAAATAATATTTATGTAGATGGTGCAAAAGTCAATAAAGATTGTTACATTTAATTATTGATTAAATATTTGAAGGGCTTCACTTGAACGTCGGAATCATACTTGAATGGCTTCCTCACATTGCTTATTAAATTAATCCTTGTGTCGACGCTCAATCGACAATGGCGTCCCGACGGTAGACCGGTTTAATCGCAGGTGAAATCCGTATAGATGATTTATCATAACCATCATATACTTACTAGTTACTTTAATTCTCTATATTACCAAAAGATGTGCTGCATATATGTATTTTATTTCAAACTTATTTGCAACATAAAAATGTCTGCTTCTTTGACGGCGGTAAAGGGATCAAAGAAACCGACGTCTTTATGTTGCAAATAAATTTGAAATAAACTGTAATTAAAACTATGCATGTATGTACCTAGCTGTTTACGTTCAACGTCTACTAACTTTTAAAATATCGTTCTCTGCGCTGTTTCATCCGCGTGGGCGCTCCGTATTTTCACCTGCAATTTTCTCGAAAATTGCTAAACCTAGAAAAAAAGTTTCATATAAAAAAAGTTGCCTCCATTCTTTACCTTTGTTTCAATTATTTTATAATTTTTTTCACATTTTTGCCTATATTTTTTTGTCTCGACCAACCAAAAGTGTCGTAATTTTCGATTCTATCGAAGGACAAGTCTCTAACCACTTCTGTTAAGGTCGCGTTACTTTATACCTCCAAAAAGTGTTTCTCCTTTAATGAGCATCGTAGACCGGCTCAACAGCTCCATTTAATAAAATTAAGGTGGGAGGAAATATCAATGACGTCACAAAGGGCATTTTCGCTTTTCGTTCGAGGTGTTTATTTTTGTATTTGTGTTATTTTAAGTTTTTAACCTTGTTTATAAAGTATTCGTAAAGTATTCAGAAATCGAAAAAAAAAAAACAATATTAAAAACTTAAAATAAGACAAATGCAAACATAAATACCTCGAACGAAAAGCGAAAAAAGACCTGTGTGACGTTATTGACGTGTGCCCCCCACCATAATTTTATTAAATGCGGCAACCGTTTTGTTAATGAACCGTGAGTCACGCCAACGTTTTGACAGCTGTCACAACTTTGGCGCGACCAAA
Source organism: Rhamnusium bicolor (assembly GCA_029963845.1). Taxonomy (NCBI): domain Eukaryota; kingdom Metazoa; phylum Arthropoda; class Insecta; order Coleoptera; family Cerambycidae; genus Rhamnusium; species Rhamnusium bicolor. The sequence continues at coordinate 482,254 of JANEYF010004209.1, forward strand.
TAACAACTCGGTATGCTATTTGAATAAACTGTCGGGCCGGTGTAAGATTGCAATTTTCTTAAAGTCAAAGCCATAAATAATTTTATTAGTTTGAATTAATGTCAGCAAAAAAGCTGTGTCGTTATCATAAGCGACTTATTTACAACTATTTTGTTGGTGTAGGATTGATTAAACGGTGAAACTCAAACAGTAAATGAATGCATTTATACTTTTATTGTGATATGCATTTAACTATTTTTATTACTAAAATTAACATTTCACAAGAAAAATTATTTTAATAATAAATACCGAATGCTACAGCTATTAACATTAAATGAACTCAAACGATATTATAAATTGTATCATACTGTTTAAATACCGCTGAAAATTAATTGAAACAAATAACATTATTTATGACTGACTAAGACGATAGTTGCAAGCGGCCCGACTATATGAAAATTAATGTTAAACATAACAAAATAATATAGATTTATTGGGGTCAAAATAAAATAAAGAAAATTTAGTGCCATATCCTGATCTATCCCATCCTAGATCCAATTCTTTAGCTACGCTACGCTGATGAGGGGCAATAACTCCGAAACACGTGTCCGTAGCTGCATAGTTGTTTTTTTGGGGATATGGCACTAAATTTTCTTTATTTTATTTTGACCCCAATAAATCTATATTATTTTGTTTGCATTTGCCAGCTGGAAACACGCAGTACACATAGGGCTCTATGTGTTGAATGTGCTCATTGAGGCCCCAATTGTGGCACATGGGAACATGAAGGCACTAATTGAGTACTGTGTACTGTACTTTCCAGCTTTATTTTAGTTCTTGTTTCTGATCTATCCCATCCTAGATCCAATTCCTTAGCTACGCTACGCTGATGAGGGGCAATAACTCCGAAACACGTGTCCGTAGCTGCATAGTTGTTTTTTTGGGGATATGGCACTAAATTTTCTTTATGTTAAACATAACATGCACAACTTTTTAACAAAATGTATAACGTGACAAAATAGTCAAAACTGAGATTTTATCAATTAAATTTGGTTAAAATTTTCTAACTACACCTGTGCGAAATATATACCCCTTTTAATGGTTTTTATAATGCGATAAAAATATATTAAGAAACAAATGCGACAACTTTTTGTAAACATCTTTCTCTCCCATTTGCCCTCAATTTTATCAAAAAATTGAAAAATTTGTCATTAAATTTTTCTTCAAATTAAAGATAAATTGAATAAATTGGAGTACCGCGTGTCTTCAAAATTGTCTTCTTTATTTTGTCTTCCAAATTGTCTTTTTTATTTTGTCTTCCAAATTGATATCCCAATCATCCTATTGGATGTTCATTATGCGACTTAAAAATAAGGCAACACAAACACCTTCCAACTTGTTTTCTAATTTTTTCTTCCAATTCGTTTGTTTTTCAAATTATCTTCAAAATTGTCAATTAATCTTTCAATTTATCCCCAAATTTATCTAAATTATCTTCCAAACTGTTCAATTTTGTCTCAATTTATTTTCCAATTTGTCTTCCAATTCGTCCTCCAAATGTGTCCTCCAAATTGTCTTCAAATTTATCCTCCAAATAGTCTTCAAAATTGTCTTCAAATTTGTCTTCCAATTTGTCTTCAAATTTGTCTTCCGATTTGTCCTCAAATTTGTCGTATAAATTGTTCTCAAATCTGTCTTCCAATTTGTCCTACAAATTGTCCTCAAATTTGTCTTCCAACTTGTCCTCTAATTTGTCTTAAGATTTGTCTTCCAATTTGTCTTATAAGTTTTCTTCCAATTTGTCCTCAAATTTGTCTTCCAATTTGTCCTCAAATTTGTCTTCCAATTTGTTCACAAATTTTTCTTCCAAAGTGTCTTCAATATGGTCCTCAAAATTGTCTTCCAAATTGTCTACCATATTGTCTTCAAGATTGTCCTCAAATTTGTCTTCCAATTGGCTTCCAAATTGTCCTCAAATTTGTCTCTCAGTGTTCTCAAAATTATCTTCCCATTTGTTTTTCAAATTGTCTTCAAATTTGTCTTCCAAATTGTTTTCAAATTTGTCTTCCAAATTGTCTTCAAATTTATCTTCCAAATTGTCTTCAAATTTGTCTTCCAATTTGTCCTCTAATTTGTCCACTAATTTGTCTTATAAACTGTTTTAAAATTTGTCTTCCAATTTGTCCTCAGATTTGTCTTCAAAAATGTCTTCAATATGGTCCTCCAAATTGTCTTCAAATTTGCCCTCCAAATTGTCTTCAAATTTGCCCTCCAAATAGTCTTCAAAATTGTCCTCATATTTGCCCTCCAATTTGTCATAAATATTGTCTTAAAATTTATCTTCCAATTTGTCCTCAAATTTGTCTTCAAATTTGTCGTCAAAATTGTCTTCAAATTTGTCTTCTAAATTGTCTTCAAATTTGTCCACCACATTGTCCTCAAATTTGTTTTCTAAATTATTTTCAAAATTGCCCTCAAATTTGTCTCCCAACTTGTTCTCAAATTTGTCTTCCAATGTGTCCTCAAAATGATCTTCCTATTGGTCTTCCAAATTGACTTCGAATTTGTCTTCCAAATTATCTTTAAAATTGTCCTCAAATTTGTCTTCCAATTTACATCAACTTCTTTTTTTGTTATGGGCGCCATCAATATGCAATAATCCAGTGATTATTGCATTTTTTTAAATCTGAAAAATTGTCCTCAAATTTGTTTTCAAAATTGTCTTCCAAATTGTCTTCTAATTTTACAGTTGAATAAATTGTAAGTAAATTTGACTTCTAAATTGACCAGTTTTACATTTTTGTCATTGGTTATTTCCGCTGAAAAGACGAATTGATGAATCTTAAAATTAATTTTACATCAAACTAAAAAAATTACAATATGTTAACCTAAGTACTATGGTTATCAAATGAAACCAGATTAAATTGGTGGTGTTAAATATCACAAAGGCACGTGCCAAAGCTTAAGCACCAAGCGCATGTTGTTTTATCCTGCCTGCCGATCGAGATATTCCCCACTGATACTCTCCTGAATAAATAAATGAATTGTTTGGCCAAGTGGCTTCTGCACGTCATTGATACTAGGCATGTCTTCATTTGTTCAGTGGTTTTCTATTCTAAACACCTGTATTTGCCTTCGGGATTCTGAAAACTAAATCACGGATCTATGGTACGAGTTCAGTAACCGTAATTGAGACTAATTAGTGTCTCAATTACGCTTATGCATGTCAAACTTCAAATTAATTGTTGCGTTAGAAGAGGGTAAATATTGATGGGGTCCAAACTACCTATGTTAAAAAAATATACAATTCTGTTATGTTTATGTTATGGTCTTGTCGTGTAAGAGATTTACAGGGGCGGAAAAAAATTTATTAGTTTTCGGACTTTATATAGTGTGTTATTGAATTAAATTGTTATCGAAGTTTCGATAAATATTTTTATCATATTCACTAAATTAGGCCCTACAGATAATAAAAAAAACATATCGAAACATCGACAACAGCTTCATTTAATATAATAGTGTAAAAGTCCAAAAGCTCAAGAATTTTTTTTCACCCCTGTAAATTCTGTTGGCACATTATATGATCGTAAAAAGCACAAGGCGCGCGTCATGGTTAAATGTCACACTTTTGCGTATTTTTATACTGTTAGGGCTGTGCATTTAATATTATTTTTATTGTTATTGTTAATAAGAATATAATTTAAGATCAACATTACATTTATAATGTATAATACATTTTAATACCATTTAGGGTATAAATCTACTTAAGGAAATATCGCCAGATCTTACAAAAATGAATCTTTTTATGGGGATATGTGAAGGAAATTGTTTATAAAGACACACCAATAACAGTACAAAATATGAAGGAAAGAATAATAACTGTTTTTAGACCTATCAAACGGGCAATTTTAGGAACATTAGAAATCTCATTTCAAAAGCACATAGACGTGTGTCAATCAAAATGGGCAACATGTGGAGCACTTATTATAATTTTTTCTAATGAATTATTTGAAGAAATCTCTATTTTTAAGTTTATTCTTGAATTTTGTACTTATTGCTCAATAAAATGAAAATGGTTGCAATTAGCCATAGGGAAGTACTTACAAAAATGATTGTTTTTCATTTCTACATCACGTCGAAAAATATACAGGGTGTTCCACTTGAAAAAAACTGAGAAAATTCAATTTAAAAATGTCTTAATTGAAAAATAATGTTTGGCCACCCTGTAACGTAAAAATGATTCAAAAATATTAATTAGATGTCTCGTAACTACTATTCGCATAAGTTTTTCTTAAAACCCATAATTGTGACTTTTTTCAATATGCATCCGCAGATGGAATTATTTCAACAAAAAAAAACCGCTGCTAATTACTTGGGGATTAGAACTTCCTCACCTTTTTAGCTGTTAGCCAGTTATTTTTATCAGGTCGTTTTAATCGTCCTTCTGATGGTGACAGCTGTTGGTCATCCGGATTCAAGCATCCTGGGGTGGTTTTGTGCTAGGAGCTGTAGGGGTTTCCCTTTCCAGAGTCCGTATATGAGCCATCTGGTCGCCTTAACGAGTCGATTTCCCACGTCGGCTCTCTGGATTCTAGTAGTGTGAGATAGGGCAATTATACTCCCACAGAATTTCCTCCAAGATCCCATTTTTGCTTTTCTTTATTTCTATGATATAGTCCGTTAGAGCGGATCTATATTGATCCCAGTCGCCCTAAGCTTTAGCTCGAGAGGCGTCGAACTATTTTATCCAAATCCTTGTTTCACCAAGACGGGCCTCTATTGTCCTTTTTGGTCTTCAGTGGACAGTTTTTGTTGTAAGCTAAGACAATTGCATTTCGGATCTGTTCCATTGCAATTTTAACACGACTTCTGATTGTGGTGATGGTGAATTGAAGGCGAGACTGGAGGGCGTTTGTACCCTTCCCAGTCTGTGCACTTCGGATCTCGATATGTCACCACAGGTCTTGGACCAGCTTCTATATTGATTTGAATATGTTTGTGATCTGAACACGAGGGTTCAGAAGATACCTTCCAATCGGTTATCTTGTTGCTCAGGTAGTTTAAGCTGATTGTGATATCTAATACCTCGTTATTATTTCTGGTGACAAAGGTTGGTTCGGAGCCAATGTGATTCATCTAATAAATATTCATTATGCGACTCACCTCTTTGGTTAATTAATGTTGACTATAAGTAAATACCCAAGTAGAATTGTGCAACGGAGTACATATCGTTATTTTAAACAAGTTAAACAAAGGCAAACAGCCAGAATACCCCTAAATGATGCAGCATTGCCACATCTTTTGAAAATAACAACATGAGACCGGTGTATTATTTATTACTATTTATTTCATACTGTACTCCCCTTCGGTCGAATTGCTAGCCTACTACAATACGTTAGAAATATGCACTTTAACGTTCCTTCCTTAATCATGCATAAATAACGTTCAGGTGTAGTATTGTTGAAATTTGCTGAAAGAAATTGGAATTTCGCCAATTAGATATGACAACACATTTTTATAATTTAAGGCGTCATTCAACTTTCATCTCTTTTTGATTTTAATATACCATACAAACGTGTATATTTTATTTATAACAATTACTTAATGTAACTAGTCCTCGGTGTGTTAAAAATTTGTATATCGTAAATTGTTATATCAATTTGTTAGTAGAGGAAAGTTGCAAAATAATCCTCCCCCCACCACTTTTCTTATTGGTCTACAGACTACACCTACTTTTCCTATTGGTCCACAAACCACACCCATTTTCACTGGTCCAGTGACCACGCCCTCACAATATTTCAGTCGTTAGTTACATCTTGACCATAGAACATTATCAGAAAGATGTTGCATACGGTTTAACCAAAAAAATAAATATAAATTCACCACTGTTATAGAAAGTCTCTGCAAAGACAAAATAATATTTCAATAAAGAGATGTAATGTGTCAAAAAGAAATATAATTTTAATTAAAAACCACTAATTTATGTTAGAAATAAATAGATATTTATGAAATAAAAGTAAATATAAATTCACAGTTGTTATAGAAAGTTTGTGCAAATACAAAATAATATTTCTATAAATAAATGTTGTGGTGTATCAAAAAAAAATATAGTTGTAATGAAAAGCCACTAATTTATGTTAGAAATAAATAGATATTTATGAAATAAAAGTAAATATAAATTCACAGCTGTTATAGAAAGTCTGCAAAGTCAAAATAATAATAGTATTTCAATAAAGAGATATGATATATTAAAAAGAAATATAATTTTAATTAAAAACCACTAATTTATGTTAGAAATAAATAGATATTTATGAAATAATAATAATAATAATAATAATAATGTCTTTATTAAAGTAATTGTAAATATAATTTTACAATTAGCAATACAAGGCGAAGTCTAGCCACGGCTACTCCACTTAACCTTATCACTTATTATATAAATATATACATAAAAAAAAACAGAAATAAACAAGTGATATTGAATATAACAAATATACGAGGATAATATAAAATCTAAATTAATACACCAACTAAACATGAGACAAAAGTTGAAACATAAGAGAACCATACAGTAGACGATAGGTTGTTCATTATGAAGATGTTCTTATTCGAACAGTTAAGATGTTAAAAAAAGATTTTTTACTTTTCTTCGAAAACTATTTACGGGTAGTGTTTTATGTTGATCATCAACAAAGTTATAAATTTTGACGGCGTTGTAGCAGAAAGATCTCTGAAACATGGTTGTTTGAAATTTAGGTAATGCCAATTTTTGAACATGTCTTACATTCACATTATGAAGGTTGTATCTAAAATTTAATTTATCACGGAGATACGATGGCGTGGAAGAGAGAAGCAGACGATGAACAAATATTGACATAGAATATTTGAACAGATTTTCAATATTGTGCCATTTAAGTTCTTTGATTCTGTTAGAAACATGGTCATACTTTCTTAAACGAAAGACATACCGACAACAACTGTTCTGAACTTTTTGCAATCGATACAAATTTAATTTGTCTAAGCATGGAATGTAACATATATTACAATAGTTTAATATTGGTAAAACTAAAAAAAATAAAAGTAAATATAAATTCACAGCTGTTATAGAAAGTCTGTGCAAAGACAAAATAATATTTCAATAAATAGATGTTGTGGTGTATCAAAAAGAAATATAATTTTAATTAAAAACCACTAATTTATGTTAGAAATAAATAGATATTTATGAAATAAAAGTAAATGTAAGTTCACCGCTATTATAGAAAGTCTATGCAAAGTCAAAATAATAATATTTCAATAAAGAGATGTTGTGATATATTAAAAAGAAATATAATTTTAATTAAAAACCACTAATTTATGTTAGAAATAAATAGGTATTTATGAAATAGATATTTATGGAATAAATAAACAGATAGACACATAATAATTTGATTGTTCGTTACACCTGAGATGTTTTAAAAAAGATTCGATACATTGAAATACACAAAAAGTATAGAAGTAAAAATTACATACTGTACAAATAAAAATATGTATTTATAATATTACAATGACAAGCATACAAAGTATAAAATTAAAAACTTATATAATCCTTCAGTCAGTCCTCTCTTTCTACTTCTGGTGAATTTGGACGAGTAGGTATTTGAAAAGAAAAGTGATTATAAAGAAAATTGCATACCCTAGGTGTTAAAAGTACATTGAAAATTGTTGAAGTCCTCCAAGGTCATAATTGTTAGTGTTTCCGCGAAGTATTTTCAATCGCGAAGGGAAGCCTCACCTTCAAAAATTTTATTCAATAAGGAATGTGTCATCTTGACATTTGTAGAAAACTGAATGCTAATCCCAGTTTTCCGCACACTCCACTGACACTGGTAGCAGAAGAGGTAGCAGCACACAGTAATCTTGACGAATGTGACTCAACTTTTAATGTCTCTTCCTCTCAGCCTCACGAAACTTGTATTTAGATTGTTTATTGTTTCCTCCAAAGGGTGGAGTACGGATAGCGTCTTTCTCCAGAATACTATGTTGGTGATTGTATGGTGGAAAACAATCTGAATCCCAGTTTTCCTCAGTATTAAATGACGATTGCACTGCTGATGCTTGCACTGACATCATTCTGAAATAAGCATTCACTGCAACAGTGGTGGTAAATGTTCAATATTCATAGCACATCAACAGAGACTACAGCATACCGTCTTATATTACATGAAAAACATTTCACTTAAAATCCATCAACTAAAATTGTACGACAGCTCTAAAATACATATGACAAAACTTTCTTTACTACTTATTATGAAGTAGTCAGAAAATCATTTAGTTACGTCTTATACCTTTAAACAACAACTAACTGTTTACCAACGAAATCTCAAAAAACTCGAGCGAGATATTAAATTCTATTGTTTAAAAAAGCAAGTATTAGTTCCGTTTTCTCGATTAAAACTATTAAACTGGTAATAGATATACAAGGCTGCAAGATTGAAAACAATAAATTAATTGTTAAGGGGCTAGCTGCATATCATGGAACTCAACTATGTCACTACATCTTCAAACCACCATTTGCCATGAAATTGCTACCACCATATTTACATAAACAAGCTCTTTAGATTATGAATAATCATCATTGCATTGACTGGAACTTTGGACTTACACCTTTATATCAGTTTTCTGATGTGATTAAGAACTTAACTAGTAAAGTTGAATATGGTGAAGGGGAAAGAAAAGGCCGATTACATCCGAAAGTATTCTATGAACCCAGTTTATAAATTACCTGAAAGTCCAAAAATACAAGTTGGAAGGACACACTGTTTCTATCATACTAAAGAATCCTGTATATGTGCACTTACTAACGTTTTTTATTTGTATGATAATTTTTTAATGGATGAACAATAAAAATACTTATATTAATTAATATTCTTTTATTTTACTTAAAGTAAACGTACATTTATGAATCAGAAATTATTCCATCTCTAAGATCATGTGGTATAAAATACATTAAAGAGATAAATGAGTTGTCATTTTTAATTTAGTTAAACCTTGCACGAGATTTCTTATATTCTTATCAAAAAAATTTTTTTAACACATCTCATATGCCTCCAGATATGACTGGTATAATTTTCCACAATCTTTCTCACTGAAAAAATGTAAACTATAATTTATCTCATGTAATGCACTATTTTTCATATCTCTGAAATATTCTGACAAAATAATAATTTCATGTTCCAAGTCATGAGAACACTGCATATTACACTAGGATAAGTTTTTATAAGTTCTTTCAATTCCTGAGATATTGATGCCAATATCTTCTCTTAAATACTTTGCGATGAGTTTTACACCAGTTACCTCTGACAATCTTAGATCCGCCAAACTTGGTGCAACACAAAATATGCAAATATCTTGATTCAGAAAGGTATTACAAATATCTAGTCCACTAAAATAGTTTTCGAATGTAACGTGATAGTATTCAAAATTCAAAATAATGATCCTTATATTCCTGCCAGTTGGTAAATGTTGTTGGATCTTGAAAGTATTCAGTTTGCAAATCCAAAAATTTCTGTAGCAACTGCAATCTCACTACACCAAGTGCATTATGGAAAAAGCTTGATGTATCACAGGCCTGACAGAACATGATTACCACAGAACAGAAAAAGAATGATTACGAGTCACGTCTGCTACTACTGTTATATAATATTGTGTGGGTGTGATCACTGAACCAGTGAAAATGGGTGTGGTTTGTGGACCAATGGGAAAAGTAGGTGTAGTTTGTAGACCAATAAGAAAAGTGGTGGGGGGAGGATTATTTTGCACTGGCAACTTTCCTCTACTCATGATACAATAACTGAGTTGTATCATGCCTCTACTTGTGTTATGGCGGGTTTACATGCAGCTCAAGTGAGCAGGGAATTGGGCAGCGCGAGTATGTAAACACGTCGCTCGCGCTGCTCCTGCTCATGCCATTGCCGCTGCCGCTCGCTCCCTTCACTGGCGGTAACGCGTACCAGCTGTATGTAAACAGTCACTTGCTTCAAGGCTGCTATAGCGCAGGACAGCGGGCAGCGCGAGTAGCAGCGGCAGTGGCTGCATGTAAAGCTAGTATTAGTTCATAAGCTAAGAGTTCTCTGAAGGTAAAGCAGTAATTCATGGGGTTCCACATGGCTCACTGCTAGGACCCTTGTTCTTTCTAATCTATATCAACAATATTTCTGTTGCTATCAGTGATAGCAAGTTAATATTATTTGCAGACGATACAATAATATGCAAAAATAATAATGCAGCAGAGCTAGCAACAAGTGTGGTAAGAGGCATCATGGAAATTACTGATTGGCATTCAGCTAATCACGTAAGTTTAAGCTTAATCAAAACCAGAAAAAATGTTTTTCACTTTACATAAAGATCAAATACATAATCCTCAGTCAGTTAGATTTCTTGGCACTACTTTTGATAATCAATTGAGATTTGATACACATATTGAAAATATTTCAAAAAAAATATATCTAAAGACATATCTATTTAGAAATCTAAAATTTAAAGCCGAACAAAATATTTGTAATATGACTTATTACACTTTAACACATTCTTTATGCACTTACTGCTTGTTAATCTGGGGACATTCTCCTCATGCAAATAGAGTATTTGCTTTACAAAGAAAGGCTATTAAGAGTATTGGCGGGCCTGGACTATATAGAGCATACATTTATTGACATGGGTATATTAACAATTTCTACCCAATATATTTTTGAACGTTTGCTTCATATAAAGCAAAATCAGGATAGGTATGGAACCCATGAGGATATTCATGATTACAATACCAGAGGCAAAAATCATTTGGACATAGGATACCTATGATTTAAAAAAACATTTTGTCACTATACTATGCTCCAACTTTCTTTAATAAACTCTCACGACGATATACAAACTCTAGATTTTAAGAAGTTTAAAGCCACAGTAAAAGATTATCTGCTGAAAAATCCATATTACGGTATTGAGTTTTATTAACCTCACATATATCTTTAATGCTTAAATTTAATATGCACTTAAAAATTGTATTATAAGTAAAGCTGGCCGAGGTCACCTGGTCGACAGAGCAGTCATATGACTCATATGTTTACATCATATCATAATACTTGAATACGTACAATAAATGGAAATAAATTTTAACAATAATGTTACATTTTATAAAAATTTGTATAAAACTCACCCTTTTAAGCAGATTTATGAAGTAGTTTGGTTGTCGTCATCACAAAGTGGGGAAGATCTATATTATAATAGCATCAGGTATGTTTCTACAGCTGTCTCCGTCAGCGATGTTCGCTTTGGTGAAAAAATATGTTTGTATTTTGAAAATGACCGTTCGACATCTACGGATGTAATACAGGCAACAGTAAAACAATCTGTGAACTCACTTAACGAAGTTGTAGATGCACCATCACAAATTTGTCTTAATTTGCTAAAATCAGGATCTTTCTGTAATACACTCTCGAATTTTTCACTAACGCAATTATTTTTTGCGTCATTTATAGCCTGTAGCTGTATATTTACGTCGGCCACTATTTGCAGCGATTCCACTAACGACAACGAACTATTTTGCAATTTTTCTATTGCGTCGTGTAGTCCTCTATAATAGTTATTAATAGTATTTAAATCTGTTTCAAGGGAAACGTCTTGAAAGCTTGTCTGGCTTTCCCTAATAGCTGCAGCCTCGTTAGGGTTGAACTGTAGTATCACAGCTTTTATTTGTTGAAAATATTCAGCATAATAAAAAGCTGCTTTCAACCACGTTCCCTAACGTGTAAGAATCGGCTCTGGTGGTTCACGAATACCAGGACACTGTGAAATGCTCGAAGTCGTTTAGGAGATTTGAGAAATACTTTTTTTTGTATTTGCTATTAATGCATCTACCTCTGGAAAACATTTTCCTATCGTTTCTGCCACAAGATGTAACGCATGCACTTTACACGTAACATGTAAAAACCTACAATTGTCTCTTTGAAGAGAACGGCCTACCATGCGCATTGTCACGGCACCATCAGTCACAAACATCTTGATTTGTTGAAAGTTCAAATTTTTCGAAAGTCTCCAACACCACACGCGTAATTATTTCGCCAGTACACGCAGTTATTCTTTTACTAGCTAGTAAAAGTGGAAATGTTGGTTTAAGAGGGCCCAGTACACATACTATAATATTTAAAATAGAATTTTTTTTTACAATCTGTCGTCTCGTCAATACATAACCAGAGCCGTGTATTTTTTAATCCACATTTAATCCTACTTACAATGTCTTCACGAACAGCTGAAATATATCTACGTAACGATGTACGACTTGGTAAGTTCACCTGGGGATTGTATTTATTCCAAAACTCCCGAAATGGTTGTTTATCCAGTATGTGTAGCGGAATATTACAGGCTATTAACATTAACAATAAATCAAACATAAACTGAGTTGTCAAAGGCATGCCATTTTTTTTATTTTGATGTTGCACGGTATTGATATGACGACGACAATCTATTTTGTGCCAGCACATTAAGTCTTGATTGCAAACTTTACAAATTATTTTGCATCAGTCATAGAATAAATCAGGAAATTCACCGATAAATTTATTCAGTGTCCGCGTATGGTCGTTTTTTACCCTTTGGCGCGTTTGACATTATGTATAATTTATAGGTACAACCTCACGCATTAACCTTTCAAATAAGACTGCAGTGTAAATCACTTCTAAATCGGCACGTGTGATGCCAGCGCAAGACCGTGGCTGTACTCCAGCTACCTCGGCCAGCTTTAATTATAAGTTTTATTGTTTCTACGTTTATTCTTGTTATTTTATATATACATTATTTTATAGGCCGTATATTCTCTAAAATTGTGTTTTATTTTGAAACTATTATTTCCTTGTGGACTCGTGTAAGAATTTTATATATTTTTTTTTTTAGCACCAATAAACTATCCATCACAAACTTCTTATTAATCAATCGAGTACAATATTCCAAACCAAACAGGGAGGCCTCTTAATTCCAAAATCGTACGCTGCATTAGATATTTGTTGTATTATGAGTCTCTTCATTAGGGAAATGAAAGAAAGAAATAAACAGAACAATGGTTCAATTGTATATTATATATCAAACAAACTCTTTCAACTGCACAGCAAACTCGCATTTACCTTTCCAGCATATCTTATCTGCTAACATTTACAAAATTTAAATGTCTCTTTTGCCCATTTTTCAAAAACTGTCTTAACAGTTGAACAGTTGTTTTTTTTTTTTAAATTGGATTACAAGAAAAAAGTGAAACTGGATTCACGGTGATTTCAGAATAAACATCAAGACAACAGCGTTTAAGCGTTAAAATTTGAAACAATTACAGAAAAAATAAGAAAAACTATGTTCACAGGAGCAATATTGTCCCAAGTTTTCCAAAATCACAAATACTATTTCTAATTAATTATACTTTTTATATTTAATTATGGATGCCCTTTCACCCACAGAGCCAATATACACATATATATCAGAAATTACAATGTTAAATATCTTGGATATAGTCAATTAGAAGAAAAAAAGTTTGTAATACGCTACATTTCCAAATATCTCTAAATATGTTAAGCATTAGATTATACTATTATATAAGATTATAAATTGTTATTTAAACAATAAGAGGGTTGGCTTCACAACAAACAATTATTAGATTAATTGTAAAAAAAAATCATTTAAAATAAACCATTACTGACCCTCCCGAAAAAAAAATACATTCGCTTAAAAACTAAAAAAAAAGAAGCTATCTTAAAACAAAAATATTTAAAGAAAATACATGCGAATGTTTCTGATACCTTAAGACATCAAAAGAAAAGCAACAATTTTACAACATAAGGGTTACATATTTTATGAACAATCACTAGAATTTCATCCAGTTAGGGAGAAATTACTAATATATTACTATATCATCGTGAGCTAAATTGATTGTAATTCATGAACTACAACGTGTGTAAGGTACGGATAAACAGCTACTAAAATATTAAAAATGTTATACTTTATATTTGTTTTGATAAGCGATATCTTTGTTTATAAATCAAGAATCCATTTGATTCAATTATTCATTTTTTATTATTTTTATGACAATTATTTCGTTATGTTTCCAGTTAGTCCAGTGGATCTAAAAGCTATATTGTCTCCTATGAGCAATAGCGCAAATCTGAACATCAAATTTTATTTTTAATCCAGAAATCTGGCCTTTTTCTATTAAATACCTGATTGCTTACAAACACCTTTACTGCCCCCAAGAATTAATAAAAAAAGGCAAACAGACCTTAATTTAGGACTAATTTTACATTACACTGAATTGGTTGCGCATTTTGTTGGGCAATTTTACATATGACAGACGCAACTACATTTTGCGTCTTACAGTGAGGACAGATTAAAATGTCAAATTTCAAGTTTTACTAAATTCACATATAAAAATCGTACCTCTACCATAATTATAATTCGGTGCGAATCGTTCATTAAGCGATTATAAAATTTAAATTTCTGGGGTGCAAGAGAAACAAAAAAAAAGTAAAAAATACAGTTGAACAGATAAATTACAGAAGCAAAACCGATTTTTGGCAGACGCATCGGATATTAAATTTTTTAACAAACCGAAAGTAACCAACATCGCATGTCGCCTCATCGCCATTTTGAAAGAATAAAATACAAAATAGTCTTTCACAGACACTTCCCAACCTCTACATCTAGTGGAAAACATCTCGATACAACATTGTAGAACATGAAATGTGTAATTTACACGGCCTTCACGAAAAAATTAATTAGAGGTGACCTCAAAGTTAACCGCACTCTTATCAATGCATATTTTGGAAATTTCGGAAAAATGTCAAATTTGATTATATTACTAAAAATATGGGCGATTACCAGGAAGGTAGAATTGTTACCTTGAAACAACACTTTCTACAGAATTTTTGGTAAGTTTTATGCATTTGGTATAATAACAGAAAATGTCAAAATCATTAATGAAACTATTTTTCCGTAATGTGAATGTGTATTCAAGTGTATAGTATGCTAAAATCAAAAAGCATGCCATTTTCCCATTTCAAAATTTTCCAACTTCTTTGGAAATTTCATTTTCACATATTCGTAACAAATCTCTGGAACTTATCACGTTAAACTGTATCTGAAAAGTGTGCCAAAATTAACTTTTGTTATCATCCCCTCACAGGATTCCATCTCAATTTTTCATTACATTTACAAATTGTCCACGGTTTATAGTGTAATTAAAAAATTGTACATCAAGTTAAAACCTTGAGGTCGTATTACAAGTGGTTCAAGCTGGGAAGCACTACTGTGAAAATGGACGCACGATTTGAGGCGCTCAAACTCCATGTTTGAAAGGGATTTATATATGAATTTAGCAAGTTTAGTGTTTACAAAAAGACTTACATGGTTGATTCGGTTTTATTGAATTAATTTCAAATATTACACCGAAAGGTCATCGAATATATATAAATATATATTATATAGCGAACCATCCTTAACCATCTTCTTTACAACATAAATTGTCCCAAAAATACATCGCAGACAATTTACATTGATCCGTTCAACAGATCTAACGTATAAATACCATAAATATGATCACAGTAGCGCTCAAAGCGCTCTCTCAGTCAATATATAATTATAACAGTTGTAACAAACATAGAAAAATATACATATGCTCTCAAACAATCAGTCAGCGTTGCAGACCTTCTGAACACAGCTAAAGCAGTGTCGATACATCGATTCGACCCTGTAAACTCCTAACCTAAGTAACCAATTCAACTCCAGCACCAACACTGCCCTTGTAGATTATCGTTGTCGAGCTAACGCGAATTAAAATCAGTCACTATGTAATTATAGACACCTTTTAAAGTCACTGTCTCAGTCAATGTCCATAGATTCTCAATTTCATGTAGTATGGGTTACCACTTCCATTCTTTTTGTAAAAATACAAAAAAAAAAAAAAAAACAAGTCGCACTACACTTGTCAATCATACACACCACACAACACACTGGGTCATTATTTTGGAATTTTAGTTGGCTGCAGATTCAACTCTGCAGGGAGCATCACCTTGGCCCTTGTGTTCTATGCTCTTGTTGCAGTCTTCTTTTTTCCCTCCCGTACTTGTGGACCCATCCTCTGATAAAATCACATCATTCACTGGAACATCTCTGAAATCAAAACACAAGCAATATTTAAGGTTATTTGTGAGTATCCACACAATTTTACATACCCGCTATCAGTTTTAACTGTTAAAGCAAGTCCCTGTGGTTTTTGCCCCTTGTTAGATTTGTTAGTGTTACGCTTTTTTGTTTGCCTACAATAAAATTAAATAGTTTTAGAAGAACAACTAATGCAATGTAGATGTGCTAAGCATTCATTTTAAATTATCATGACTCTGTGACGATTCTTTAAGTTTCAAGCTAGTTGGTACTTTATATCCATTCAAACCAGTGTTTTTCTAGAAATTATATATATTTTTTTAATGTGAAAGATGCTAAAAAAAACCATCCCCAATCTAGCAGAGCTGAGATTTCAACTTAGGAAGATATAGACAGCCTGTCACATAGCTCGCTGTAGTCAACTGTGCTGCCGTGTTATTAGGTTACATTATTTAAAATTTTCTGTCTATATATTACTCTTTATATTAAATAACAGAGTTAAATAACTAATAAAAAGAAAATAACAGTAATAATGTAACATTATCTTTGTTTTTTCTTAAATATGAAATAATAAGTTTCACAGGTATACCCGTTATCAAATTTCCATGTCATAAGGAAGCAGCATCGTTTAAACTCGTCCATTTGGAGTAGAAGGGAGAGCATGGACTGCATGCGCTGTGGCAAATTCCAGTTATATTTTGTATCTAGAGAACCGCAAGAACTTGACCGAACGCGTTCCTTTTGAAATGAAGGCATGGTATATGCAGGTATTGAAATATAATTATTTAACTCAAATCCGAATTATGTAAAATTCTAGTAAGCACAACCTCAACAACACCAGCAAGCATGGCTATGCAGGTATATCATTCATCTCCGCTTTTACTGGCTGCTTGTGTTTAGCGGGAAACTAGTTTAAAAAAATTACCGAGCTCGGGTTTTGAAATACTATATCAAATAAGCAAGAAATTTTTTAAGCAATTCCCATTGTACCATAGAGAATTTAGTGATAATGAATGTATATTTGGTGAGGGTAGTTTTTTAATCACAACCCAGGTTAAACCTCCTGGCATTACCGCGTTTTCACTGGAACTACCCAGCCTTTATTCTCGCTAATAGAGAAAAGTGGCGTTCCTACACTCTACAACAGGAACTAGCGCTCGATACAGCTTTGTATTATAGGATGTTAAAGTTATACTTCTCCTCTTGCATAAAGCAGAAGTAGTTTTTTTGTCAAAAAAACATTATTCATAGCTGGTAATCTTTTTTTATTTGTACACCTAATTTTCTGTTTCATATCTGCAAGAACTATTCTTGGCACAAAACTCAAAATTTCAAATAGTTACGTGTACATAGCACACACTATTCAGTTATTTTAGAATTCCATAAATAAACAACTGCGTTAGTTAAAGTCAGACTAAAATGGAGTAGTCATGTCATTTCTGTTTGCTCAAGTTAATTTAGTTATATATTATTTATCTGGATGAATATAAACTAGAACGTACAAAATATCCGTCAAATAAAAATAAGCACATGCACAAATTCCCAAAAAAAAAAAAATAATAAATAAATAAAATAAAATAAAAACTAACCTGGTTCCTTCTTTGATTTACAGGAAAGGTTGGTGGCCCTGGCTTGCGATTCTGCCCTCTGCCTCTCCCATAGTTATTTTGGTAATTTCCTGACGGACCGCCGCCGCCGCCACCACCACCACCCCCACGACCTCTACCTTGGGGAGGATATCCACCACCTGGCATTACTTGGTGCCTCATATTCGGCTGAAAACCGTAGTTTGCACCCCAAGAACCTACAACTACACCAGCAACTTGTAACTGTCCACCCCTGGATGGAATGGGTCTTTGACGTAATGTTGAAGCGCCACGATTTGATGGCAAATTCATTGCGGGTAGGCAATGCGGTGGAGGAAGTCCCTGCCTAAGCATGGGCGCTATAAAAAACAACATTAAAGTGCTGACCAAAATAAAAGCACACTTTCGGCAAATATCATGAATTATTGAAATAAAAACCCTTACTTATACATTTGACATTATATATAGTTTCCCGAATTAATAATTATACCTTTGATTTTTTATGCAAACAAAGAATTAAAAAACACCACCTATAATCCCATACAAATTTAACGTAAAAAAAAAAAAAACACTTTTATTTTACCTCCTGCAAATGGTGGCATCGGGACTTTGGCAAATTTGACATCAAGGCCTTCCAAAATTGCTTTCCTCATTCGTTCCACTTTCACCACTCTTTCGATGTAGTTTTCACAGACCTCCAAAATATTTTTTTGCGTGTGCCGATCTTGTAAGAGTATAATGGAATAGCTTCCCATCGAAATACAACCATGGACAACACATCAGCCATGGCAAGGGCGCCCCACATGCATCATTCGCTAACAACGCCATATCTACACCTTTCATGAAGAGAGCTGCCAATTGTACTCCACGACTAGTTACAACATTTAACTAACAACAAATTAAGCAATTTTTATCATAGAAGAAAAAACCCAAAGGTGACGGATCAATTTTTAAGTTACCGGCGTGTTTCTACTTTCCAGACAAAATTGATTTTGAAAATTAAAATAAGAAAAAATAACTCGTCATATTGACTGGTCACTTACTGGGTTATAGATAATTGGTCATTAGCTATCACTAGTAAATTTATATTAATTATTTCTAGGTAACTAAAACTTACCGTTAGTTCTTGCAAATACTGAGGGTTCATAAGATTAGGATTGAAGGCGTGACACAAGAAAGCATCCAATTCATGCCGACGCATTATAGGTCTATCCTGGGACATGATGTACCTTAACACACACGCCATAATAAGCATATGCTGTGGAACGTAAGCTGTGTTTAAAATTAGAGGTGTATCGGAATTAAGACATGATAACAAGGCACGCATGCGCCTTCTTTTATCATCTACTGACGGACCAAACCATAAACGTTGTAACGTGGGAACGGCCCATGGCAAGGGGTCGGCCTTTACTTCCTCTGGATACTGGTAAGGGTTGGAACGACTGTAAATCCATTCTTTCACAATTACATCGGGTTGTGGGGCATTTTCTGGTAATTCTCCAGATTCTAAAAAAAATCAATTTATTCAGCGTATTTGGAGCCAAAGTTGGAAAAAAATAATTTAAAATTTATTCGGATCTGACTTTATTTGTTATAAGGATGATTTAATGCATCAAAAGTTGACTTGAAGTTCTACCCTAATGCAATGAATCACCCTGTAGATAAAGTGTTTCTAGGAGATATGTCAAACATTTAGATATTACCGGATGCAGAAGTGTCATCTTAAAACAGACTTGTAAATAATAAATCTACAAAAATATTGGTTTCAAAATTAAACAAAGAATTTTTATTTAATTTAAATATAAAGTACAAAACCCAAATACACATTAACTTTTCTGAAAATAACCAGTTTTTAGTTTTAATGATCTCCAGATGATACCAACTTGCTTGCCGAAACGCGCGTCGAGTGCAGTATATAGTATTTTGGTGTTTCGTGAAAAACGTGATTGTTATCTTCACAACAAAGGTTCCGACTAGTGATGGGACTCGAGTGTGAAAATACTCGAGTGACTCGAGTT
Organism: Rhamnusium bicolor; assembly: GCA_029963845.1. Taxonomy (NCBI): domain Eukaryota; kingdom Metazoa; phylum Arthropoda; class Insecta; order Coleoptera; family Cerambycidae; genus Rhamnusium; species Rhamnusium bicolor. The sequence goes on from JANEYF010004209.1 coordinate 502,001, forward strand.
AAAATCCGATTCCAGTGACTCGAGTCATATAGCTGTTCAATTCGAGTAAAGTTGTTACTCGAGTCGAGTTATTGCTGCTCGAATCAAGTTTTAACTCGAGTCGAATTGCAATTCAAGTAAAGTTATTACTCGACTCGGGTTATTGCTACTCGAATCAAGTTTTAACTCGAGTCGAGTTGCAATTCGAGTAAAGTTGTTACTCGAGTCGATCTATTGATATTCGAATCAGTGAGTTACTATGATTCAAGTTTTAAATCGAGTCGAGTTGCAATTCGAGTAAAATTGTTACTCGAGTCGAGTTATTGCTACTCGAATCAGTGAGTTAATATGATTTAAGTTTTAAATCAAATTGAGTTTGACTAGTCTAGTCAGGGCAGAGTCGAAATCAAACTCGAGGTGAACTATAGAGTAAGTAGTTGGAGATGATTCAGTGGTTTGCTAAACGGTAAGTTTTTAAAGCGTATTTAGGTTTTTTCTTTTGGTAATCTTTCAGCATTTAAAACACTACCATCTAATTCCAACATAAGTTTGAAAAATCGAAAGGATAAACATAAATCATAATAACTGAAATACAAAATAATAAATGGACCCAGGTCAAATACTATTTTTCCGGCAAATCAACGCATTTCAAATACAAAATTAAATATTTAATTAAAATTGTATATAAAATGACATTTAAAGAAAACCAACATAATTTTTTTTTATTAAATTAACAATAAATTAAACTCTTGTTTAGCACAAAATATTAAATGAATACAGTATTTAATATTTAATACACATCGATTACGGTTTTTTATTTATTTCGAACTAATTGAATCGAAAAACAAATCTTTATAAACATGAATGTGCCAGTTTGATTGCTGCAGTCGTGCGAGTTTTGAGTTTAAAGAATTCTAAGTTCTAATTTCTAATTTTCTAATACGTCGTAATAACGTCGTATGTAACAATTATAGGTTTGTACGTAGAGGCGATTTGTGATAGTTTTCTGACTATAGAGATGCGAGTATTACGAAAGCTCTGCAATAACAAACGTTCTGATTGAACAAGCGCATCTCTACAACAATGTGCGCATGCTTCTGATAGTTTCAAGCGGTTGGAAACTGCTCTACGAACAAACTTTTTAATTAATAATTATACAATCTGACTTACAAACATGAAACAACAAACCTGGAGGGGAATTTCCGATCCCGATGACCCGACGATATAGTAATTGATTAGTGATTTCATTCATGGTTATATGTTTTCATCTTTATTACTTTTACAAGATTAGTGCCTTCAGTGCCTTCATGTAAATAATCTTTCATATTTATATTATACAAACAAATCACACTGGCACTAAAGAATATTTAAAAATATTAATAAAACCATAAACAATTAAATTAAAGAAACTTGACTCGAGTCAAAAAGCGACTCGATTCAAAAATCTACTCGTCAAAAGTCGAGTCGATTTTTTGAGTTTTACTCGACTTAACTTTTGACTCGAGTTTTATAACAATGAAACCGAGTTTCAACTCGAGTAAATTCGGAAACCTACCGAGTTATTCAAGTGAAAAAAAGTCACCCGAGTCCCATCACTAGTTCCGACCCACTTCAGGATGAAAAGATTACATGCAAATTTTTTTAAAAAATTTAATTAGCTCGTCTTATAAAAGATATTGTATAAATTAGATTAGAGTAGTATAACTAAAATAGGTTCCTTATGAAGCAAAAATAAAATCAAAGTGTATTCTGTAAGTTCGACTTAAATATTTTCCTATCCCATTTTGGACAACCTGTATAATTATACCAATACATGTAATATTGTAAACTGAGTTTCTTTAGAAGTAGCAATCAAATAATGCTACTACTATTGCATCACAGTTATTTTATCTGCTTCCGGAACACACCAACATTATATATTGTAAAATATAATGTGGTACTTGAGGGAAGCCACATTTTTGTCATATATAACTTGTAAAACTGTTAAATTAGCAGTAAGAAAATGGTTATCACCACCCTCCTGAAAACATCCTGTATATTAGTATTAAAAAAAAAAAATGTTCAGGTGTACTTCATTTAGTTTCTTATTAGAATATGAAATGTCTTGTGACTAGAGATCAAAAGGTAGCGATAAGTTTCAGGGACGACTTTTTTGTAGATATAATATTTGTAAACATCTAATGAACCAGTCCCATACAATACGAAATGATAAAGTATTCTTATGTACTATGTAATCTGTTAAAGGTTTTTATCAGGTAATTGGACGGCTTCCATCTATAGTTGAGGTAAACTACATAAAACCTGCGTAATCTTATTGCTTAAAAACCTACCGGTGTCACAATTTATATATACAATCTTTTATATTGTCACTTTTATGCTAAGCAAATTTTTTGTGGGCTTAGTACTTCTTTCACAGAATTTACTGACTGCATTATTTTCAAAAACCATTTCAGTGGTTTTTGAAATTAATGTCAAAAATCAACTACAAAGTAAGTGTCTAATACGTCCCTAGTTGTCATTTTTTTTTTTAATCTAAATTCCAATCACCAACTAAAGTCATTCAACAATCTGTGGAAAAAATATTTAACAAATGCAAGAATACAAAAAAAAAACTCACCCCTTTTTTCTTGGTGTGAACATATCTTAAATGGTGCAAATTAAACAAAACAGCATAAACTCTTTGTCTTAGAGGTTGATATATATCGTGTATCGGAGGGAATTCTCGATTTCCTTCATCTTCCATCAAACAAGGCAGACGAACTTCCTGGGTGCTTAAAACGTGTAAGATCATCGGCGCCATCAGGCCTTTTTGGTGACGTAATGAGGCAGTGCGTAGCACATCTGGAGAAACTGTTGGTGTAACTGGATTAGCACTAACTGCAAACGAAAAAAAAATACACTCAACACCTTCCACTATTTGAGAAATTTTTAAATGCATTGGTTTCAAACTTAATAAAAAAAAAAAAAAAGTGTTAACGAATTGTAGTATATTCAAAATTAACATATACACATAAATTCTCTATATTTCAGCATAATTAAATATAAGAAACCATAAAATAGAAAACAATCAAAATAATGAATATTACCTGAATGTTTTGTAAGCTGAAAACTTTTGGGTGAATGAAGCAAGCTACTGTTGGAGTTATTCGGTCCAACGAGGAGATTTACCCTATTTCCAGAAGAACTACTTGCCAAACTTTTTGCTGAAGACAAAGATCCATTAGATATGCCGTTAAATCGTGAGGAGTCTGAAGAAAGAGGAGAATCATCTAAAATGCAACAGGGCCTCGTTATTTTTTTTGACGCTAACAAAGAATAAATACTAATTCCACTTACCGATGTTTGCATTTTTTAATAAATTCGACTCTAATCCCTCAAAATCAGTTATTATTGAATTTGCTGTAGCTATTCTGTAGTTTTGTAAACTTTCTTGCTGAAAGAAGAATTATAAATATCATATTTAGTCTAAATGGGTGTAAATTTCAATCTTAATAACCTCAGGAATACATTATTTAGCCGACAATACATGAATTTTTTTCTCAGTTTTGATTTGTAAGGAAGCTCCAGAATATTTAAATTGAATTACAATTCCTGATTAAATCCAGATAGCTTTACAATAGTTGTCTATCGAATCAAGAAAACCCGTTACACGATTCCGTTATTTTATTACCATATTCTTCTTATAATTGTATAAAGTAATATTGTAAACTGAGTTTCTTTAGATGTAGCAATCAAATAATGCTACTACTATTGCATTACAGTTATTTATCTGCTTCCACAACACACCAACATTACAATTTTATAAATATAATGTGGTACTTGAGAGAAGCCACATTTCCTTGACAATAAAAAATACACAGCACCTGCCGAAAAGTTGGGAAAAAAATGTTGTTTTATTGATAACAAAAAAAAGTATGTAATAGAAAAGTTTTTAGACCGACTTATTAATTGTTGGAAAATTTTTTTGGGTAAGGGTCCTTATTTTGAGAAAAACTACTTTTTTTAACTTGCCGACGTTTCGGTAATTTTTTATTACCATCTTCAGGGCAATTAATTATGAGTTTTTCCTGGTCACCATAAAATATATATAAAACAGGAAACAAACAGATAAAATCGTTGGGTATTAAATTAGTGTACTTATGTAACATATATACACATATATATATCACTTATAAAGGTACAATTAATTATCAGACTGTAATGCGTGTAATGGTAATTACCATTACACGCATTACAGTCTGATAATTAATTGTACCTTTATAAGTGATATATATATGTGTATATATGTTACATAAGTACACTAATTTAATACCCAACGATTTTATCTGTTTGTTTCCTGTTTTATATATATTTTATGGTGACCAGGAAAACTCATAATTAATTGCCCTGAAGATGGTAATAAAAATTACCGAAACGTCGGCAAGTTAAAAAAGTAGTTTTTCTCAAAATAAGGACCCTTACCCAAAAAAATTTTCCAACAAAAAAAGTATATTATTATTTATTATAAAATTCTAATGATATCACCTATAATTTGCCTATTAAATTAGCAATAAAATAAAAAATGGGGGTAAGCAAGGGTGCTAATTTTATTGTAAGGCGAAAAAAATGGTCTTATTAAATTTGTCTACAACCTTAAAATATGTGAGTCACCAAACTATTTTTTAGATTATAAATCTAATTAGGTTATTTTCCGACAGAAATACATGAAAATGTAAAAACAATTACATAAATTTGATTCACTTTCTATTATTATTTAACTAAAAATTTACTTTAGCGTTGTTTGAAATTATTTTTTAATTATGTAAACATTAACAGCATTTCATAAAAAAACAGGACTGACACTGATGGCAGTTTGTAATTGAAAAGACATTTTTTGTTCAACTTAACAATGGGAAAATCTACTTTTAGTCAGGCCTGTAGTCTTTCTGTAGAAAGTGAAAGGATAAATTTTCGCGATAAGTTGGCAGATTTTTAAGGTTAAGCAATATCATTAACGGCACGACATAAAAATACAGGACTGACACTGACAACACTGTGAAATTAACAGGGAACTTTTTTGTCCCAGTTAACAATGCGAAAATCAATTTTTTGTTAGGGCAATTCACGAAAATCAGACAAATGAATAACACAGGGAAGTTACAAAATTTACCTATACAGATTGAGCCAGACCACTAGACACTCGATTAGCTATCAATTTTTAGACAAAGTACTGGAAAAAAAGCTATGAATGATGACTTGAAGTTATTTCTCTATTATGATGTACTAATTTGGTAGTGACATTTTTCCGTAAATAGCGCACAAAATCAGTAGAAATCAAATTTTACTGCTGTAAAAAGCCACAACTATGGATACACGAACTTTGTTTATTCATGAATGCACATAACACCATTGAACTCGATGCATCACACAAATTTTGATCAGCAATGGATATGTACCCATGTTGGACAGGGAGTTCCAAGGAAATACTGTAACCAATAACCCGTGTGCCATCTGTAGGTGAAGGCCATAAGTACTAAATGGTTTCCTTTTTTTTTCGACCCTATTAAGTATTAATAACACCACATGAAATTACAACCCCCTTTATCATTGAAGGTCTGGAATGACCTTGTGTGGGAGAAGGCTACACATTTAGAGACAATGGACACACACCCAATATCCGAGTATACTATGATTAATCTCTCACAAAAAAATCCCAGTTCCTCGACCGGGAATCGAATTCTGGACTCCGAGGTTTGGAGGCAAGTATGTTACCTCTAGACCACGGAGCCATATTCAACATGGGGCGACTCAAATACAATTATGTATGCATAGTTGCGGATACAGGTCACTATAAACTGTTAAAACAGATTCATTTACTGAGATGTGTCACTACTAAATTAGTACATAATAGAGAAACAACTTTAAGCCATCATTCATAACATACAGGCGACTGTAAACTGCGCATACCGCTAGTCGTGTATTTAGTGTGGTCTGGCTCAATCTGTATGTGAAAGTAATGACAGAAAATATATGGATAAAAATGGCAACTTGACCAAATCGAGGTTTTCACCACATGAATTTTGTTGGTATCTAGAGTAAATCCCTGAATTATTCGTTTGTTTGATTTTAGCCAATACAGTGTGGCCCACTAAGATAAAGACATCCCTGTAACATTTTTTTTCAGGATAGAGATTTCCATTTTGGTATATATGTAGAACATCACGAGCTGCTTTTTTGGAGCTCTTTAGTTAAAATGTCAAAAGTCACCACAGCCTACTACAACTCCGCGAATAAGGCCAATTTGCAATAATTTGCTTCGCAACAAAAAGTTGTTCAGATTCGAATTTTGACGCCATATACCAGATTTTCGTTTTTTTTTTTTTGTCAGTCTCAATTCTATTACAAAAATTCGAAAATCTGAGTACATAGCCATGGACACAAATAAACTGACAATCACTGAATGTCAGTCTGATGTTACTTCTGTAAATCTAACATCAAAATGCCATTTCAATTTTCGAACTTTTGTACAGATGTTTGGCATCTCTACACGATTACTATTAATTTTCAATTGAATGAGAAAATATGTTGAAATAAAAACAGTACAGTACCAAAACTCACCTCTTGCTCAGTAGTTTCAGACGCAAATCCAGATGTGTCTAAATCATGATCTTCTGATCGGACATTGGCGGAACTATCATTTTGCACGGCAGCTAGATTTTTTTTAGGCTTTGATTTTGCTTAAAAAAAAAAATGCTTATTACCATTTATTTCAACGCATCTACCCCCTTTAAATAAATAAAACAAAGTGACCCAATATAAACCAACCTCCAAAAAATTTTACCGACCTTCAAATTATGCCGGGGCAACAGCCATGACAAATTCTAGTTCAATCAGTAACAACTCAAAAAAAATGTGGATCTTCTTGTTTAATGGTTTCGCAACATTAAAAATAGAGGTTGAAAACAGAGAATCAAACTTTATTAAGCTGATAGTTATACAGGTTGTACCAATGACTTCAGAAATAGGATAGACAAAGTATCCTCTTGATTTGTTGTAGTTTGATGTAAATAACTCAGTACTCAGTTGTTAGGGACATGCGCTTGTGCGCGCGCAGTCCCTGTTCGATTTTCGGGTGTTCATCACTGTTTACGTTTTTTGGTCGCCATTAGTTGCTTGTGTGTATCTTAAGTTTAACGCTGTGTTTACTGTGATTGTTAGTTTTTTCAAGATGCATTTTCTGTTTTTGTGAATAAACAATGGGAAAATATTGTGTTAAATGCAAATCTCCCTTTAAAAGTGGAGTTAATCGATCTTTCCACAGGTAAGTGACATTACCATAGGCGTAACGGAAAAATGGTAAATAAAAGCATAATCTAAAATTAAAAATGTCCAGTGCAGTAATATTGTAAACATAAAAATATGTAATAGATATTTTTTTATTTCAAAAATAGTAGTAGTAAATATAATGTATTGTTTGTTTTTAGGATTCCTTCGAATATTGAACGTAGATCTATATGGATCTCTCGAATTTTGAAATATCTGGGAAAGGAAAATATTCCTAAAGATAGTGTTGTGTGATCAGATCACTTCACATCATATGACTTCTTAAGAAAACCCAGTGGCATAGTTTATCTTAAGGACTCGGCGGTTCCAGAATTACCAAGTTGTTCTAAGGACAATACACAAGTTTGGTAAGATATCATTTTGTTATAAGAAAAATAATACCTACTCAATTAACAGGTGTACGATTGTAAATACTTCTGATCACAGTTTTTTTTCTTATTTTATGAAACAATAATTCTTCCTGAGAATGTTAACATATTTAGCCAAAAGTTGATGTTTTTATTTTACTTTTCACTTTTCTTTTATCAATTTACAATAATTGTTGGTTCATTTTAGCACCATAACGAATCCATTGCAGTCTCAGAATATCAGAAAACATATTCTTGATGATGTTCACAAAGAGTTAGAATCGCCAATAAAAAAGTAAATATCTAGAGATATTCTTTCACATTTTTGTAATTATGAAAGTTATTTCTGTTAGTAGTTAACATGATTACAACAAAATTAAGTTTATATAAGTTCTATTGATTGATAATACGAATGAGAACATAATATTAAAAAGTGAAATAAAGTACCACATTTTGAAATACCTACCGAAAAATTTTTTAATATTCGAATTCACCATGAAACTTCAAAATTGAAAGATGCAGCTGCCAAACAGAGAGTTAGAAGCATATTGACAAAAAACTATATTATTTAAAAATAAAGAATTTTAATTCAATGTTTTATTTTATTTCGTAGTCTAATTTTCTTGTTTTTTTTATAAATGAATATTGTACATACCCCCTACCATATATTATGCTATAAATGTAGTAAAAAAAAGTTGTAATGTAGGTACTTTATTAATTAATATTATTTTATATATTCACGCATGTTGTTACTGAGAAAATAAAGATTATTGTAACTATTTCTTGTTTTTTTTGTTTTTGTGTATAAATGTATGCAGTAGAAAACACAGCAGTGACTGGTAAAATTTTGGGTTGGCTATATCTTATATTTTGTAAAAGAAAATCAATCAAAATTTGTGAAACATTTTTGCATGTAAATACATCACCTACCATAGTTTTTATGAAACTATTTCTAAAGTATTTGTAAAATTATTTTTTTTTTTAGAATTTGTAAGAATTTAAATTTCATTAAGAAATTTTGATTATTACAACCTTTTGAAATATTGTTTTTAGACTGATTTTTAATTTATCACATTATGTAGGTATATATCAATGACTTATTCTGTAGTCGTTGGTATATATATCATATAGCCATCCAAAATTTCACCAGCCACTGCTGGTAGAGCATTTTTATTCATATCAAAAAACAATTTTATTTTAAAGCCAAATCAGGAGATGAATCAATGTGCATGTATATTGGACAAAAATTTAAATTTTGCACCCTCTCTAACACGCCACTGCCACCGAGTACGGTAATAAACAATGAATTATCTTCATCCTTTTAAAATAATAGTATGTCTCAAGATGATGCATAACACAACAGTTCCTGTGTATTAAGATAGGGAATTATTTGTCTATCTGTTCTGAAGTCATTGGGTTGTACCACATTGGTAGGGTTTGGGAGCTATTCTGCAGTGGATTTTCATAAAAAATGTAATGGAAAAAGTTCATTTTGATATATCTTGCAGATTTTGATATATGTACATATAAGAAAAATATCATTTCTGAAATTTTCGAAACAATTTGCTTATCATTTTTTACCAGTATTTTACAAAAATATGACAAAAAGATATGTCTCAAATAGGCGAAATCCCCAATCCCCATCAATCTGGGAAACCATGTCCATTCATTAATTTTTTTATCTGAATATACTTAATGGACAAACTTTTCCAATATATTACATTTGATTATCGCGCACAATAATTGTAAAACCATTCTTACCGGGAGGTGTACAATATTTCAGAAAACCACTCGCAGTTCCATTTAAATAATATTGTACCGACTGTCGGAATTTAGATGCCCGTCTGTCTTCCAAAGTACCAAACACAGTTATGACCAAAGAATCCATATTGGATGGTGATGGAAGGTTGCGCACGTATTCTGCTAATTTCTTGATATTGTTCTCTGCACTCTGGAAATTATATCACAGCATTAATCGAAAGAAAACACTGTGAAAAATGATTCATTCAATAACTTAAGAACAATCAGAACGCTGGGATAAGAGTCTTCAGTTTTAAAAGTCAGACCCGAAAGATGAAATCATCACTTTGAAATTGTTTTTTATATACCCAGAAAACAGTGTTATAAAAAATGAACCTCAGCAAATTAAGTTCATTTAATCAAAATTACCTACACACAAGGTAAATTTTAGTAAAAAAATGGTTTCTGCTCTGTAAATGAGTTTTTGGACAGACATAATGGCCATTAGATTAAAAAACTACTAGTTCATTTCATTTTATTTTATCTTTTTTATCTACCAGTGCGTTTTTATATTTTAGTGTGTAATTTATTTTATGTCCATATTGTACCTTTTACATACAATATTGCTTTTAATGATGTTTGTTTGTTTAATGTTAACGTTGTAATGTTTCATAATTATTTTTTGTACAAATTTTGTATCTATAATTAGTAAATAAATCTATCTATCTATCTACATACGAAAATGTGTGGTCAGTTGCTTTAAAAAAAAAAAAAAATTATGTTTCAAATTTGGTGTGAAAATATTCCCATAAAAGTCATTTTTTGTTCAAATTCAAATCTATTAAAAGTATCGATTTTTTCAAAGCAACATAAGTTTCTGCTTAAAAAGGCATTTTCGTACAGATGTTTGGTTAAATCGAATTATTTTGAATCTAAAAACCTGTCATAGCTCTTTGTTGTGACATCCTATGTACAGGGTGGTTCAATTTCTCAGGCACAAACTTCAGGTATGTAAAACTAACAGGAGTTTCTTCCATAAACCTAATTCGAAAAATGCACCGTAACTTAGATATAGTGTTGAAGATTCATTAAAAAAAAATTAATTTAATATCTACGAGAAGACAAAAGCTATCGTTTTCAAATTTGGTAACACCGCTCTTTATGTAAAACTGCATTTACATTTCAAGTAAATAGTAACAGAAAGCCATTGGCGTAGATATGGGGGATACACACCACTTTTATAGAAATAAGTAGTACGCCACTTCATATTTTTGAAAAAAATTGTAAATTGCTAAATTTTCTATTGCATCTGAAAACAAAGCGTCTTGAAAAATTTTGATAGAATAAGCCTTTTCCCATTTATTTGTAGTTAAAATCTTTTGTAGAAACGTTCAAGATCATCGTCTTAAAAGAGTGCATTAGAAAAGCTAGGTATGCGAAACAAGTAACATTATTTAACTACCTGTCAAACAGAGTGTAATTGTGAAACATTTATTGTTGTAACTATGTCTTTTGAGATTAGTGTGATTAATTGCGTTATTACTGTGTCCTAGTAATTGTGAAAATCATGTTTAGTAACGAAGAATATGCAGATATTCATTAGATTAGATTAGATTTATTACGGACCAGTGACAATATAAAATTGTATAGTACATGTCAAAATCAACAAAAAATACATATAGGAATATCACAAACTTAAAAGTAAAAAAATATATGTGTATATATGTCATATTTCTATCAAAATCACAATTTATAAAAGGTCCATAAAATAAACAGATTTAATTATTTTAGAACACACTAGGTGTTAGATCTTTGGTATCATAGAGTTCGGCTGATATTAAGCAATCTCTCACAATTTTTTTGAATTTGACAGTATTTATATTTCTTATATCTTCTGGTAGCATTCGAAAAAATTGTATGCACTGATAATAGCATCCCTTTTCAAATAGTGTAGAATTATGGGCAGGGAGAGAAAAATTTGTTCTTTGCCTGGTGTTATGTGTATGGTCATTTAAAACACTTGTAAATAAACTCTTGTTAGTTTGAACAAAACACAAACATTCATATATGTAAACACATGATAATGTCAATAGTTAAGCTGTTTGAATATGCCTCTACAAGATTGGCATACTTAAGATCTGCTATTAATCTTATTGCCCTTTTTTGGATAATAAAGATAGACTGAATTTGAGAACCACCCCAGAAGATTATACCATATTTCATTATAGAATAAAAATTTCCATAATATGCTGTATGTAAGGTATTCCTGCTTACTACTTTTTTTAATTCTTTAAGTGCATAGTAAGATTTACTTAGTTTAATACCAAGTTCCTGAATATGATTCTGCCAGTTGAGATGTTCGTCAATAGTGACGCCTAAGAATTTTGAAGATGTGGCAAACTCAATATTCTGATTGTCTAGTTTTAATGTGGTTGGGTACTTACTACTATTTCTAGTGTCTGAAAGTAAGACAGTTAGTTTTAGAGATATTTAAAACAAGGGAATTTTCCTCAAACCACTTAATAACCTTAGTAATATTAATTTCATTGAGCCTTTCAACCTCTTCAAAGTTCTTTCCAGTTATTAAGATATTAGTATCATCTGCATAATTGGTTAATAAGAGTGACTCACAATCTACAACTTTTGGCAGTTCATTTATATACAAAATAAAAAGCAAAGGTCCCAATACACTGCCTTGCGGTACTCCTACTGTAGTGGGTTTTGATGTAGATTTGTATTTAATCCCTTCCTTTGAAATTGTAACTTTTTGTTCTCTATTTAGCAAATATGATTGGAACCAGTTATATGCTGCTGTACCACGTATTCCATAATTTTCCAATTTTGAAAGTAATAGGGCATGATTGACACAGTCAAAAGCTTTTGACAGATCGAAGAAAATACCCACAGCGATATTGCCCTCATCTACCTCTTGCAAAATTTAACTAACAACATTAATGTTATGGATTATGCGGCAGAAATCTAAGGCAGCAGTTTGTGAGTGTTAAAAACGTTTTCCAAACAGGAGACTTCCATATTCTCACGTTTTTATTAGAACACATCCTCTGTGTTTGCAACTTTGGCTTGCGCATAAATAATGAACCGAACGGAATTCGTAGAAATAATAATCGAAATCATATTCTTCAAGCTTTTAATAATAATCTCAGGCTAAGCTCTTGCACAGCTGCTCGGCAACTACAATTACCAAAATCGTAAATATTAGGAACGTTACGAGATGACCACAGATATACATCCCGTGCAACATTTACACCCTGGGTATGCTGAAGAGCTTGAATTTTTGCTAGCAGCTTTTAAACTCAGCAGAATGGAATGCTGATCTGTGCATAAAATTATATGGGCAGATGAATCGACATTTGCTAGAGCAGGAGTTGCGAACTATCACAATTTTCATGTTCGGGCCCACGAAAATCCTCATGAAATTCGACCGCGATCATTTCGAGATGAATTCAGTGTGAAGATTTGCCCTTCAGGCTTTAACGTTTATATAAACATCAAAAAATGACATTTCTATGAGAACATCTTCACATCAAATTTGATTCAAAACGTACAGCATTAAATTATTAATGAATTAATTCGAAAAAGTTTTTTTTAAGCACTTAGGTGCTCTTTTATGAATAAACGAAGAATTTGATTAAATCGATTTAATTTGCTGTCTGGTATCTGCAGGTCATTTTTGCCACTTTCTTGGGACACCCTATATGAATAATAAATAAAAATAAATGAATCTTTAAGGAAATTTTCACCACATACCGAATATGTAGCTCTATCTTACGATATTTACAATATGATAGAGAATAACTATACATATCGTTACTTACTCAGCACGCAGCGAAAATATGGCATTTATTCCAAGCATGTTTCAACAAATGAAAACAAATTTGACATAAAGTACAATAACACATTTCATATAAAAAATTACTTACACTTTCTGCAGTAACTTTGGTTAAACTAAGCTTCTTGTATAAGTCTTGTAGATCACTTTCCGGCAACAAAAAATTGCCAAGTAGGGCAGCCATAATACAAACTTGTTCTTGTGTCACTTTTAATGTCTTTGTTAATTCGCTTATCATATATTCTTTGGTTTCGATAGATCCCTATAAAACAATTAATTTTTGATAACAATTATTATGGTTGGTTTCTTTTTATTACACACCTTGTATGTCAATTTAAGATTTTCGGATGAAAAATAACGAGGAGGATCGAAAGCGGCATATTCGGCATCATCCGCTAAGAGTCCATGAAATCCATACTCTCGGCAATATGCTATAACCTCTTGATGATGATCATCCATAGTACACATCTGCAAAACAAACAATTATGATAAGAAGCCGACTTAAACAAAATCATTACAAAGTTAAAAAGTAAAAACAAGTTATTTCCCATAAAAAAATGTATATACAGGGTGGACCAAATTCTATATGATTAGGGATTTTTAGCTGTCGGTTTTGACATCCTTGTCAAAACCGACAGCCACTTTCTCGAGATAAATTGAACAAACTTTCTATTTTATTCATTATGTCAAAATCAATCAATAGTGACAACTGTCATCCCATTTGAAATGATTATTTTATATTTTTATTAATCTATTATGTTTTCAGCATTTGATGTCACTAATAAAGAAAAATTTTACACTTCAGAACTCAACATTTTAACACTGACATGGTTTTCCATAAAACACCATACAGTGCACTCGACGCGCGTTTTGCAAACCAACTTGGCATCATCTGGAGATGATAAAAACTGAAGTTTTAATCATCTCCAGTGTTGGCTTCACATCAAAGGTTCCGACCCACTTCAGGATCAACATTTCATGCTCTATCCAAAACAGTACAAATAATCAGTATGTTATGATTAAAATTTGTTAAAATGATGCTAGATGTTCTTAAATTATGGTAGGTTATAAAGTCTGATTTTGTTGGCATAAATGACACTCACAGAGATTTACTTAAGATTATGTTGAAAAGTCAAAAATATAACCTCAAATTAGTTTTGCATTGTTGCCGGTGCTTGATGGAATAATAGTAATAGCAAGCTAATACGAGTTAATTTTTTTTCCTTAAATTATAATCATCTTCAGTAAAACTGACAATTCAGCTGCTTCCAGTCAAAAGAAAATGACAGTGAAAGGCAATCATATGGACCTGTCCTTAAGACTACCCGGAACATTTAGTAAATATAGTTTTACTATTGTGAGTTAAAAATACATGTGTGTATTAGCATTACATTTACCTGCAGCCTTGAAAATTTATAGAATGTAAATTAGTTATTATTCTACTGACACCTGACAGTGATTTTTATATAAAACTGCTAACATTTTCTATAAGTTCTATATCTATAATTCTTTTACTGTAATCTGAATGTAAACATGAAATGACGTTATGTTATATGTAACAAAAATTCATATCTATATAAAAGAAAAAAAAATTAAAGTTAATTTTTATTATAATTAAGAGTATGACAAGAAGTGTTTGTTAAAATCGAGGGAGACCCTGAAAATGTTTATTATTTTATAACTATGATAGCGGCACCGGGCTCTGAGCACAGGCACGCTCCGAGGGAACGAAAAGGGAATGAATTAGATTAAACAATATTTGACACTAACGGACTTTGTTTAATTCTAGAAATAGAGGCACAATCATTTTTAGTAATACTTTCATAACACGAAGTTGTTGAGTTTTGTACTGTGTTTAGTGAGATTTCCAAGGGGACATTTCATACACAAATCCAGTGAGTTTCACAATAAAACGCATAGTTTTATTATGAATAGGTTTAGTACAGATAAGTTATGATTTAAATAGCACGATTAATTAGATATTAGGATAGATTTATTAGTTACTCGAGTCAATAAAAAATTCAGTTTCTTGCCAGCTGGTTGAGACGTAGGTGCTAACAGATACCTAGAACACTCTGATAAGCTCCTTGTGGTTGATAGATGACATTATTTGTCGGGTCAAACCTCGGTCCTCTGTTATTTATCAATAATTTAATAGATGTAATTGAAAACTCCCATATTTTAATATTTGCTGATGACGCTAATCTCTTTAAAGCCATAAATGGCCCAACAGATTCCCAAATGTTGCAAAATGATCTTAATTCTTTATATAATTGGTCTCATGTCCAGTACAATATTGGCAATGTAAATCTCACTCAGGTAACTACTTTTAAGGATCTTGGTATCATATTTGATACCAAATTAAGTTTTATCGTACATATAAATAAATTAACTAATAGTGCATTAAAAATGTTAGGTTTCCTTATAAGAAATATTGTTACGCCACTGGACTGTGTAGACTGGTTAGATGAGACTGGAATTGTATGGGAACGGCCGGGAATATTCTGGAGTGCTCTAGACCGGGTGTATGGATGTATAAATAAGACGCACGGTGGGTCGAGACTTAATCTTAAGTTGGACGTGAGCGAGTAAAGAAGAAATAAGAAAGAGACTTATAAGTGTTCAAGTGTGATTATAGTTAAGACAGTAATTAATCGTTGTTAATTGTTAATTAGTAAATAAAGTAGTGAGTAAGTGTTACCTGGACTTTCAATCAACGAATCTACGAGCAGAGGTGTTTGTGTGGACAGCAAACACGTAACAATATTAAAGAACTCCATAACTCGTTTACAATTAAACTATTATATAACACCTATGTGAGGAGTAAGTTTGATTACTGCACCATAATTTATGATTCGTACTACAATAAATATACAGGGTGAGTTCTAACTTATTTTATTAAATTTAAGGGATGGTGGATCCCTTAATGTTGTTCATATAAAAAAATTAAAAAATCTGTGCTATAGTTTCCGAGAAAAAAAAATAAAATTACTCCAACATTTTGAGATCCTATTAACTGACCTATCTCAACCGAAAAGAAATTAAGATAGGTTGGGTGACTACGACATTGACTTTGTTTTTTACAATAATTGGTTCACCACTTTTTGCCACTTTGCCTCCGATGGCATTTTTTTTAACATAATCCCTTCAAACGCGCCGACCGATGATCTCGACGTAAATGAGAGTGCAAACGTAATAATGAATGCCGTCCACTAACAGAGCCGACCTGAAGTGAATTTATGATTTTTCTTTCCCGTTAATAAATAAATGTAATACATTTTTGTAGAGTTCGGTGCACTTTGTCGCCGTGAACCTACTGCTCCTTACGCTTTTTTGTGATTTTTCTATGACGAATTAAATAAGGAGGGGGTGAAGTTATACTGCAGGAGCTTTTTGATAAACATTCAGTTACGATATTGATTGAAAAGGTTACTATTTTTTTTTATTTCATTTTTGAGAATGTACGTAGAAATTGGATAAGGGCTCAACTGTGTGTGCAGGTTGGTGGTGACAATTTTGAACACTTATTGTAATATGGCTACTCGTGATTACCTAATAAATTTAAAAAAATGTCAAGTGTTAATAGATTATGAAACTAATTAAATTAAGTTTTGTAAATTGATAGTGAAAATAATTGCTATTGTGAAACGTGAGTCCTGATTACGTCTCTGTCTCCATATTCGTACGGGTCGAATATCAAAGCCCACCGAATAGCCGCTTACACGCTTTTTTGTTTTTTTTTTTAAATGATTTACCATTTGAACTAAAAAACTGGAGTAGGATAACTTTGTCAGTGATTTTCTGACGTTTTTTGTATCTCTTCAATTTACAACGAACTTAGATAAACAAATCATGTTGTTCGCGTCATAAGTAGGTCAGTTTTTCAACTTTTTATTTATTTTTTTCGCAATTCGTGTTATTAATATCAACAGGAACCCCCTCCTAAAATTACACAGAGAAGTTGGCGTTCACCCTGTATATCTGCTATTGAAAAATGCCAACACAATTTTTTAAAATACTTGCACTTTAAAGATCATCGTGAATACCCCATTGATATCCCCTATTTGCATTTCTGTAGAGAATATAAACACTTTACTCTAGAAGCAATAAGAAAAGTCAATATACTGATGTTACTATATAAAGTTCTGCATAATAAAATTTATATTTCTTTCTCTGTTGGAACAAATTGATTTTAAAATACCTGATATGAGGACACGATTCTCCTATCTTTTTACTTATAACTGTCCACAAACAAATAGGTATATTAAATCGCCCATTATAAAAATGTGTTTGTTATATAATAATTTACAAAACAATTTAAGCAATAACTGTGACATAATTACTGATACGCAAAATGTATTTAAGAAGCATATTGTAAACTATTTTTCTATTAATATGTGAATCTTTGTCTCACAGTTTTAAGTTTGCAGTTGTATTATATTTTATTGTTTTATAAGCTTTCTCTGTAATGGGGTTGTACCTGTTGAGAATAAAGGAATAAATAAATAAATCGTATATGTAGGCTTTGGCGAAGAATGGCCTTAGCTGAGTGGTTATGTAGGTTTTGGCGAGGAATGGCCTTGGCTGAGTGGTTACTTAGGGCGAGGAATGGCCATAAATATATTGGACTGGATCTTGGCGAGGATTGACCTTGATCTAGTAGAGGCGAGGAATGGCCTTGAGTGTGATTAAGATAAATGTCTGATATATGTGAAGTTTAATAATGGCTGAGCGAAATCATTGAGGAAAAGTGATCTAGATGTCTTTAGCAAATGACAAAGATTTAGTATTTAAATTAGGCCATCGGATTAGGACACTTACAGTTGTTTTTTATACATATTTAGGAAGAAGTGGGCAGTGGGTTTGAGTATCGAGGTCAGTGGACCGATGAGTGCTAATATATTTATTTTATATTCTCGGAATTTGTTTCCCAACGTATTTAATTAAGTACGCCCATGGTTTATATAATATTCTCCTTTTCTGTCTTACAATTATATGAGACTGGACAGATATTGCATGATGGATATAATCCTTTTGAAATTTCCAAGCAGGATTTCACAAATATGTTTCACAGCAGTAAAATAATGGCAACAGAAATGGTTTAGATGCACATAATCAGGAAATGACAGCTAACAATGCAATTCCATTTAACTTAAAGGTAGTGTGGGTTTTACAGCTAATATGTCTTAAACTTTACTTGAGAATAAACCTGCTGCAAAATTAGGTTTTATTAAAATTTTCACTTTTCGGTTACTTTACATTTTTTGGGAAATGGATCCTATCAAACACCAATGGGAAGTAACACACACTTGTATAATCCAACCTACTGTCAGTTGGGCTATAGCTGATATTTGTTTATAAATAATACAACATTTAATGCCGATCTGGCTGATATTTCCAGTTACCAAATTTAATAAAACTCAAAATAAATCTCTATGATGATAAAGCAAGTTTGCATGAAGTTAGGAACAACTGAACAAAATCTGTATCCATAAATACATAAATTACAACAAAATATCAAGTTCTGTAAAATTTACAGTGGCCGCAAATATTTACATAGACAAATTATATAGGTAGTTTATATTGACTACATACATATTTAAGTTACAGAAGCATTCAGCAGAATAGCGGCATAGGGTACCTAGTATCTACATGTTCGTTTACAGAGGATAAGATGTAACTTTCATATCAAGATTATATTTGAATTGTCAAA
This sequence comes from Rhamnusium bicolor, assembly GCA_029963845.1. Lineage (NCBI taxonomy): Eukaryota > Metazoa > Arthropoda > Insecta > Coleoptera > Cerambycidae > Rhamnusium > Rhamnusium bicolor. The sequence goes on from JANEYF010004209.1 coordinate 520,953, forward strand.
TAGATGAGCACAAAGCACAAACATACAAATAAAAGTTCTAGTGATGTTTGAATCAAACATAAATCCATTCTATCTGTTTACCCAACAGATGTATTTATTTCATTTTAGCAAAATTCATTCTACATATACTTTCATAAATTTTAGTGGCAGAAAATTGGCCTTAATGAGATAATGTTGTATTGCTGTTATAATAAGATTATCATTAGAGTCCAGATACAATATTACATAACGTTAATGCCAGGTACAGATCCAGGATACCAGTGGAAACACATTCAAAGAAATAATAAACATGCCACATGTACCAGACCTGATTAAAATATATGTATTTTAAGCACTGTGTAGTCGCCTTCATATGAAGCTGCATCCGCACCAACCAATACATTTTTGCGATGGTTTGACCACTAGCGTCAGCGGTTTCATCTACACTAACCCATACATGGCTTTAATTTCATTGCACATCGAACTCGTACATTCGGAGTCGACGGGAGAGCATGGAATGCATGGCTACAGCTGTAGAGGCAAGATTGTGACATTTTTGCATGTTAATATCTTGTTGAACAAAGTGTAATGTTTGTCTATCAAACAGACAACTACCACTGGCTATATCGTCAACAATAAGAAGCTCATTACAAGTACTTAAAATAATAGGTAAAATAGTTAATTCTCAGTCATACAGATTAAAGATAAGTACCCATGGTTGATAACACATAATTTAAAAAATTAAGTGTTAAATTTCCGCCAAATTTCTGTATCAAACTATTAGAAATGATTATAAATAAAATCTAGTCAACTCATTTTAAAAAATGTATATGCTGCAGTATTACGCAATTCAGTGGTTTTATGGAATTTATACATAAATAGTTCCATAACAATTAGATCAGATTTCCTCTTTTTTGCATTAATATGATTAGTTGTTTCATGAAATATCATATTACATAAAAAGGACATCATAAATTAATATTAAATACATAAAAAGGATTCATTTCAACCTTTTATTTTTGTAAGAAAATCTAATCGATGGGTACATGCAAAATAAATTTAAAAACGTACCACAGTGACTCCTAGATGTCGTAAAGCCATTCGAAGAGCAGATCTAAGGCAAGTGGGTGCAGTCCACCATATCTTGGGTGGTGGTGTAGCTTTTGTATTTATATGTTTTAAAACCATTCCAACTCGCTGGCGTACATTTGCTTGCTCGGCAACCCATTCATTCATGCGGCACTGCTCAATTGTACCATTAAAAACCACTGCTAATTCTATATTACCTCGTTCTATGGCACGAGTGAGCAGTGATAGGAATTGTACCATACGATTCCATTGTCCTCCACAAGCCCAATCTAAAAAATAAAAAAATTCTTTTGTAAATGTTGTAAAACGTTGGATTTTTTATTAACATACCAGAGAAGTAGCCTCCATACAATCTGTCTAAGCAATTTTCAGCATCAACAATGAGTTTTAACTTATTTCCAATAGGCCTAATTTTACGATTAGCATTATGTGGCTGTTGTCTCTGGGTAACATTGCGGGCTATTTTCAAAAGATCAACTGATACTGCTCCACCCTCGAGACTGGGACTTTCCAAAAAATTTTGTAAATCGTGAACACCCATTTTGAAAAATAATTACTTTTGTTTTCTTAACAAATTAATTACAAATTTTTATTCATATTTAACCTGCAGCAAAAAAAAAAGGAACATTTTTAAAACGAGTTTCATTAGAAACTTCTGTTACAAAACAATCTCTCAATTCATAAAAACATTACAATAATTATGAAACCGTAGCCGCCAATATGGCGACTAAACATCAATTAAAATAAAACAATTTATTCGAGTTCCACAAAATTAACTATCGATTACAAACAAGCTGAAAGTACAAAAATGATTAGTTTCAGATTAACAACAAAAACGGACTCTAATTTATAATAAAGGCATTCTACTTTAGCCAAATGAGCCAACAATTTACATGTAAATCCTCAGACGCCCTTCATTTTCATGTTTGCAAACTGCCGGCAAATTTTAGCTCCTCTCAAATCTGACGTACACATCTCATCTTACAATCAAACTTGTCTGTAAAATATAAAAGAATATAACTTACATTTTCATGGTATTACGAGGAAATGCATAATTTCTACTTTGTACTTACAGCAAATTAATAAAATACATGATTTTCCAGAACAACACATGAACAAAATGTTTACCGGAAGCAGCTTTCATTTCAAAGCGCATGACGGATATGTTAACTTGTTTCGTACAAATATTTAATCAAATGAAGGCGGGAAAATTTTGTTATTTTTAACTTACAAAATGGTTATTTAAACGGTGGATACAAATGAACAGTTGGACAATGCTTTATGTACAGATTTAGGATTAAGATCCGTTTTATTTTTCTGCATTTAGGTATTCTTTTTTAAATAGATTTTAATTGCCACTTCTGTACCGCTAACACAAATTAGTAGGAAAATAGTTTCAAAATCTCTTTCCCTTGTCTCAAACGATACGGGATAATCTGTACGGGCACATTCTGCTAGTCGATTGCAAATTGGGTTTTAAGCATACTTGGTTGAATGTGTGTTTAAAATAAAATTTTAAAGTCGAATACTCTTTTAGTGTGACGTCACATAATTATGCAACCTACGTACTACTGTCACGACAGTCCAGTGGCGGTTGGTGAAATTTAGGCTGTCATACCCTTCGATCATATGATCGAAGGTCATACCCACAGAACAGAAAAAGATCACCGAGGCTTGCCGATATACCCCTATCTCAGTATTGGAGCATGGCTTAGACAAGAGATGAAGAGAAGTAAATTTCTCTAATCTAAGGAGCATGGTATCCAAACAATACTTTAAAGCATAACTATCAAGACTAAATGAAAGTTTTGCAGAAAAAAAATTACGCTTGAAATTTGCGAAAAAAAGTTGGAAAAATTGCGAGCCTCTAAGGTTATTTTTTTAAACGATTTGTAAAATATTTGAGAAAATTTTTTTTTCAGAATCAGGTGGAAAATATAACGACAGATTTCAAATTTCATAAAAAAATATTGATTTTTTACAAAGTTGCACCTTTTTGAAATTTGCACAGTGAAAAATGAATCTAAAATAAAATTTCATGTAACTTTATAGAAAACCAATATATTTTGTGAAATTTGAAATCTATAGTTATATTTTCCACCTGATTCTGGAAAAAAATATTTTGCAAATATTTTAAAAATCGTTTAAAAAAATAACCTTGGAAGCTCTCAAATTCTTGATGTGGCTAACATGCCTTTCGTGACATTTTTTCATGGACACTTTTTGACATGTTAGTTATGGTTTAAATATCTATTGTTCTGATTAGATGTTTTTGAGGTTAAACCCTGAAAAAGTATTTTTCAATAGCCGAGAATAACTGACTATTACTAAATAGTCGTCCCTATTTTTATCAACCAGCTAATGATTGTAGTGTTTAGGTACGCCACTGGCAATGAGCCAATGCAATGACAGTTTGTGTCCGAAAGTAGGGTTATGATTTGATTTTCTGTATCTTGACAGTAGCATAAGATGTATGGTTGTTGTTTTGCAGTATCTTGTAATTATCTGTTTATTTCTCAATAAATACTCATATTATGAACCCATCCAGTTATTTAATAATACACAACAATCTCACAAACTTGCGTTATTCGATACGCTTATCTCACTATTTTCCTATTTGAATCTTTCATAACAGTGTCTACAGGCTGTAATGTTTTATGTAACGACCACTATTTTTTTTTTTTAATTTATTTGAAATTAAAATATTCAATGCCCATCGCAAAAAAAATATATTTGAAATATCTTAGCTGCGCATGACGAGTAAAATTTAACGTGCTCATCGAGGTGGTTAAAGTAGAGTGCATCAAGAGAGTTACATCGACAATTTACGAACGACATTAATATTTACTCAGTTCAAAATTATACCAATTTTCGAACCTTCGACCATAGAACTAAAGTTATATGGTCGAAGTTTCGAACGGCTAGTGTGCACTGTATATTACGGCCTCGATATTGCTAGGGTAATTTCGAACGGCCTCCTTGGGTTTCGAGTTTGAATCACAGAACTCTGTAGTTAGAATTTGAATTGGATACTTGCAAATCACAAACACAATGAGGGCTACCGCGCTTGAATTCACCACGAGAGGCGCTAGTGTACGGAAAGGTCAATGTCACTGACATTAATGGTTGCTATGGCTTTTTTGACGCTTCGATCATAAACACTGATCGAAGTTTTGACGCTAGTAAAAAGTTCAATGAGTAAAAATTAGCTGAAAAACATTTCACACAATGATGGCGGAAGAGCGCCTCTCGTGGTGAATTCAAGCGCGGTAGCCCTCATTGCGCGTGCGTATTGCATTACGACACATTTATTTGTTTGGTTTGAATTCAGTTTTTGATTTGAAATTTAAAGGTTAGGTCGATTGGTAGATTTATAAATAAATTTATTGGCTAATTTTATGTTTAGCATTTTATATTTTATATATGTATACATGTTTGATATCAAATTAAAACTCAGACCAAGACAGATATATATATTAGAGTTCAATTTTCTTTTGCCGCTGTGGTTCGAATTTGTTACCAGCTAAAAATCGGTTGAAAATGTTAAAAATTGAAATTAGCCTGTAAATTTACATCACTTGAAAATATTATTTTTTTTTTATAAGATATATTGAATAATTGTAATTGTTATTTTCTAAAATGTTATTACAGAAATAATGATATAACAAAAACTAGTACTTGTCGGTATAAACATTTTTTAATTATACTAGCACGTTCCCTAAAATAAAAAAATCACACCCTGGATGTAGACTGGCACTTACTTTTAGATTTTTAGCAACAAGGGATTCCTGCCCAAGTATATGGCCTATGCATTTAAATTAGCTGTACTATCAATTTGTATAACCATTAGAGAAACGTGTAGTGTAATATGGAAAGTATTTGTCAGAAAAATATTTAAAAATTTTGATATATTTACTTTAGAGCAACCATTTTTACGCGGCAATGTGCCAATACCGGTTTTTTTTTGTGGGAGACCTTTCAGCAAAACTAGGACTCAACCACTGGAGGAATCAGAATCAGAGCACATCGTCTAATTGAAAATAATGTATTTGGCATTTTGGTAGCTCGATTTAGAATATTTCATCGAGCTTTTAATGCTGCTCCAAAAACAGTTGATAATATAATGAAGGGATGCATGTATTTACAATATTTAATTAGAGCTGAAAAAACACTACTACTGTCATTCGAGTTATGTAGACCAAGTAAATGGGGTGAAATAATTCCAGGTGGATGGAGAAAGGATATATCAGAAAATAATGCTTTTCAATTACTATCCTATAAAAGAAGAATTGGGTCCAAATGCTCCTCAACACTGGCCACTTTGGTTAGGAACTGCATTAAATATTACGTATATGGTATAGGAGCAAATATTGCTCCATGTTAGAAACTATAATTAAATATAGAAAAATATTTAACAATATACTGCTCGATTAATTGAATTAAACTTTTTCATCTAATATTGATACACAATTTTTGAAATAAAAATTTAAACAAAACCTTTATCTTGTATTGTTTATTCATAGGTACATTACAGGTATTTGAATTTATATTAAAATTGTTAAATTAACTTTACCCTTTTTCTCTAACTTTCTATATACATAGTGTACTTAAAATTGCTGCATTTAAATTGGTGCTGTCGGGTATTTGTAATAAAAAATTCTTGAAAAAAAAAACTACCCGTTTTGTATCACTCAACTGACAATTAATTGTTTGCTTTGCAGATGATCATGTTCGTACAGTACCCAACTCAGAATTTGTACTAAAATGTTGCCAAGAATGATATTAATTTTTGGTTCGAAATGTCCTTCCAAATGACAAATTTAAAAAAGAGCAGTATTTACAAAAGCTATATATACTGAATATGAATAATTTATATGTACAATGTGTCCTCAGATGGAGTACATCCAATAAAAGCACAAAAAACATTAAATTTGTTTTTTGTGCTAATTAAAAAAAAATAAGTGTGTGAATGATTTTACCTACTAAATCCATATTTATTTAAAATGAAAGTGCATTCATAATGAAAGGAATAAATTTAATATAATTTGAACAGTGTGGTTTTGCAAAAAACGCTCAGACACGTCGATTTTCAATTTTGAGACATAAGGCAAGTCAATGTCACTTCCGGTTGTTCCGGGAGTGACCACAACTTTGTTATTTTAAATGTAACACCTTGTATTTTTGTACGGATTTGTATAGATGATAAAAAGACATTTCCAAAGATAAACAGGTTTTTATTATGAATACTTTTATAAAAAACTTGAGATACTAACTTGCTACATTAACTTTTTAAAAATGTTTCTAAGTTATTACATGTTCAATGTGTTGCTCATTTACTTCAATGCATTTTTTAATTCAAATAATTATTTCTCGTTGGACACTGTGAACATTTCTGGTGAGTTTAGTCAGATTTCCTGATGCTTTTAAGTCATTAAGATTCACAGATAAAAACCCTATAAGAAAAAATCTATAGGGGTTATATCAGGTGACCTCGGCGGCCATTCAATTGCATAGTGTAGATGTGCCCCGTCTTGTTGAAACCAAATGATATCATTTGGTACGTCAGTATTCTGTGGGTTGGGAAATAGAACATTTAAAGCTGGAATAAGTTCCAATTGTAGAAATTGTAAATAGCATTCTCCGTTTAGTGTTCCTTCAAAGAAATAAGGCCCAATAATTCGATTTTTGACAATTCCTGCCCGTACATTAATTTTCTGAGAATACTGCGTGTGGAACTTTTGCATCCAGTGCGGATTCTTTCGCCCAGTTTCTGCATTTTGTCTATTTATTTGACCACTTAAACAGAATGCAGCTTCACCAGAAAAAGTGTTGTATTAAATTTAAATTTTGATTGTGCATTCCATTTATTTGTTCGCAGAATTCAATTCTTCAATTAAAGTCATCTTCTGACAATTCATGCACCAATTGTACTTTATAGGAATGACATTTATCTGCTTGAAGAATTTTTGATACTGATCCCATTGCCAAATCATAGTTTTGTGAGAGTTCTCTAACCGTCACATGCGGATTTTCTTGAACATGTAACTAGACATTTGCCTTAACATCTTCAGTTATCTTTTTTGGTCAGCCTTCAGGTAAATCTATAACATGGCCAAACTTTCTAAATTTTTTTTCAATTTTACTCACACATGATCGATTAAACGGTGGACAGGCGAAATGATTTCCATTAAATAAGGTACATACCTGCTCCTGAGCATGAACTCTACCACCAAAACCAATCATTACAAGCACCTGAATTCGCTCCGTTTCTGTTAAATTCATTTTTGTGGTAAATAACTGACACTTGAAATTACAGACACCTGATAATGGAAACTTCCAATTACTTTTGACAACTTAAAAATCAAGTTAGTGCAGCAAGTTAGTATCTCAAGTTTTTTGTAAATAATAAAAAAAGCATTCACAATAAAAACCTGTTTCCTACATCTTTGGAAATGCCTTCTATCGTCTATACATATCCATTAAAAACGTTGATGTCACTTCTGGAACAACTGAAAGTTTGCCAATTCAAATTTGAAAATCAATGTTTCCGAGCGTTTTTTGCAAAACCACATCGTTAATATTATATTGAATTTATTTCTTTCATTGTGAGCACACTGTATTTGTTTTCATTTTAAGTTTATGAGAAATTTACAGTTTTATGTTTAAGTTTCATCAAGTATCCAACTTGATGAAAATGCAGCCTACATTGTCCCTCTCTCTTAGCTCTTGCTTAAATTTTATTAAACTGTTGACCACCTCATCCATAAAAAGTTCTGCATCTGAGGCTTGAAATCCTTCCAATTCGGAGAGTAAATAATTCGAAAAATTCTCCACTTTATTTTTTTTCTTGGGAGTTTCAGCAACTCTGCTAACTGCTCTTAATACTGTAGCTAAGACAGAGTCCACCTCCTCTTCGTCAGTATTTTTGCTTGTCTGTTTCCTCCTTTTATTACGAGTTACAGTTGTTGGCTTATCTATAATTAAATAAAGTAAGATTGTACAAACATTAATTCATGGTCAAATTCTAATCACGCATTTAATTTTAAATAAATATTAAATTTTTACGTTTTTAGTGTTTTCTACCTCATCCATTTAGTAAGATCTCACAGAAAAGAATTTTTTTTTGCTAGATAGTAGGAGGTTAGTTAATTAAATTACAATTGTAACTGTAATAGGCTTTTTCCAGGCACCGTGCATGTGTCCTGTACATGTACTATTTATGTACTGTACATGTACTATTTATGTACTGTACATGTACAATACATCAACAGTACACGTACAGTATATGTACGGTACACAACAAATGGAATACAAATTTTTCTTATGTTACTGTTTGGTTTAGTTCCTTTGATAGATAAGAATACAGAACATGTGTAACTAAAATGCACAGTGCTTATTGGAAAGCAGCCATTGATGAGGCACAGCCGACTCTAAACAAGCCACAAAGTAACAAATGGCAACACCGCAAAGTGTTCCGGCCGTGATCCGATGGATTTTTGTTCGAGCGCAGCAATAATGAAAGGTGTGTGGTAACCTTTGCATCAAAACGCTGTGAAAGGTGTAGGAAATCAAATTTCCTAATATAAAGTCTGCGAGGGATGTTTAACTTCAATATTTTTTGGTGTAGGAGGCATCCAAAGTCGAAAGATATAAAACGCATTATCAACGGTAACAAGAATTCTCTACTTGTAAATAATCAAAATACTGATTAGGTACCAAGAAAGCTTTCTTTACAAATATCTCATGTAAATCTTTTCAATATCCGTTTTAATGCATGTTCAGAACTACAAACTTTAACTTGGTCATCTATATCACATTCGGCTAGATATTGTGTTCAGAAAAAGGCAAAATTCGTTATAAAAATATGTTGTAAACTTAATATAACCTCAAAAGAAGTTAAAAATAAAAAACAAAAACTCTCACACTGTACACGTACCGGTAATAAAATAATAAATACTTGATATTAGTTCATAAAAACAACACCTTAAACCAATGTTAACACATTCAAAACAGACTAAGACAGTGTTGCCATTTCTCGTTACTTCATGGCTTGTTTAGAGTCGGCTGTGGATGATGTTTTATGAATTTATTAATTAAATTAACTATATTGACTACTTTTAATGAATTTAAATATAAGCACCGCGACTATTCTAGCTAATTAAGGTTTAAATTGAATAATTATGTTTAAATTAAGGTTAAAATAAAAATTACAACCATTTTGTTTAGAAAAATTTTCAATACATTTAAACTGAGCAACAAAAACCATTGCGTAGTATTTTCATTTGTTATATTTTTAGTGATTATTATCTTTTATTATACTAATATTTGACTGAGAAGTACTGCTGTCCCCATTCCCAATAATATTATTATTAATATCAGATGGCGAATCAATATTTTCAACAACATAAATTTCTTGTATATTATCATCTATGTCTAATATGATATTCGAGATTGTTCTAAAATTATCAACAACATAAATTTCTTGTGTATTATCATCTATGTCCGAGTCTATGTCTGATAAGATATTTGAGGTTGTTCTAAAATAAATAATGCATTAACCACCTCTAATATTATGTCCAATACTAGCTAGATACGCTAACCACTGAGCTACCATTAATAATAACAAATAATAAATGGCACTTACTCTCTGCCTGCAATATCTTCATTCATGAACTTGAAAAAACTCATTAGGGGCCAGTAAGGCCTAATATTTAAACCAGTACCGCTTCTTGAAAATGAATTTTAGATAGCAATGTCTCCTCTATATTTCTCACGAAGAGATTTGAATCGTGCCTTGACTGTAGCAACTACCAAATATAAATGCAGATTTTATTACATATTTTTTTTATAATATTCAGCCGACAAGAATAATACACATTATATTTTATGAAAAAAGTTGGAAATATTTATTTACAAAGGTATATGTACCTGGAAGTTTTTGCTTTTTGGAAACCGATTGCCAAGTTTTCTTTTTGAAGTTCGATTTGTAAACAGGGTTACTTTTTTTTCTACAGCGGTTCATAATTACATACTTATATGCTATAGAAGAATTTCATCATTAATAAGTACTTCTTCAGACATTCTAAATGATGAAAACACTGAACAATCATAACATTTTATTTAAACATTAAAACCGGCAGTGGCCTAACCCTACTTTTAAACTCCCGTCCATAAACTTCATATTAAATAGTAATGGAATCATTCGGATGAAAAATAATTGGTCATTCGATTATTGACAAATTCGGAGCATTCCTATTACTAAGACGGATCTGGATTTTCATATCCTAGCGGGTTATTGTTTATATTTGAAGAATTACCTGTAGATTCTGATAATTTATTGTTTTTGTTGTTGACTTCAAATTCGTGTGGATATTCTTTATGTTGTTGAAGTTGAATAGGATGAATTCTTAATAAATGTCGCATTAAATTAGTTGGACTTCCAAAATGCTTCATCTCTTTTTCGCATATACTGCATGTCGCTATGTTATCCTGCGTTTTATTGAAATAGTTCCAAACAATAGATTTTTTTGTTCCTGGACGCATTTTGTAAATAAAAAATGGAAACTAAAATTTATTTTACTAGAAAATGAAAATATACTCTTATTATTTACAAAACATACACAAAAATGAAAGCACTTCTGACCGTAGGTGTCAACCACAGATTCAGAAAAAGGTGTCAACCACAGAACAGAAAAAGAGTGTCAACTGCCAACACACAGAACAGAAAAAAGTACCAACCTATACCTATATCCACAGAATAGAAAAAAGCCTATATCCACAGAACAGAAAAAATATCTGTGGCCCACTGCTAACTACAGAACAACTATATTCTGACCTCAGATTAATAATTAATCTGAGCTGCCAACCAACTGCGACCGTTGCGAGTGAGAGTAAAGTCCACCGAATTCTGTGGTAAAGTAAATCTTCCGATTCCTAAAGAATCGAGAGACCACAGCGGGCGGTTGTTGTTGCGCACAGCAGGGTTGCCATTAGGTGCGTTCTTTCTGTGACCTCAGTTAATCTAAGCAGTTTTACGGTTATCGAGGCTACATCAAATGAAATTATGCTTTTATTTATGCATCGTAACGGTAAAACATCTTAAATTAGCTGATATATCACTTATATCAGTAAGAAAGAACGCACCTAGTACAGAACTAGAGATGTTGAAAGAGTATCAATTTGTTACACGAGTAGTCGTAACCAGATCGCATACGAAGTAACGATTAATCAGAATTAAAATTCTGTGGTAACATCCGATGTGGTAATACCACAGGTAATACCAAAATAGTTTTGGTATAAATAGGATACTTTGTTAGCATATAGGTTAGTTTTAATCATCTCCAGATGATGCCAACTTTGTTCGCAAAATGCGCGTTGCAGCACTATATGGTGTTTTGAGTAAAACTACGTCAGTGTTATCTTCACGTCAAAGGTTTCAACCCACTCCAGGAGTAATAATAGCAATCTTACCATTTTCCTTATTGCACAGCTTCTTTCATTCCTAACTTTGGCGGGCAATTCAAATTCTAAATATAATATTACTTATAAAATCAAAGTAACGATTAATGAAACCGAAAGCAGAGACAACTACCTCTGACCTTTGAATAATCACTTTTTTCTGTTCTGTGGTAATCATTACAATCAGTAGTCATGACATCATGTAAGTAAGATGGACTTTTGACAAACTTTATAAGGTCCCTTAACAGTTGTAATTTCGCCGAATGTTCGGGGGGCTCAATTCTTGAAATTTTTCGTATGGGAAATGATCACTTTTCCCCAGTGGCGGTTCGTGGGTCAAGAGATAGGGAGGTCAATTAGAAAAGTTTACTGTATTACCTACCTTTTAAAGTGATTTAAATTCCAAGTTGATCCTCCGGTTTTTTTGAGATGCAAAGTGGTCAATTACTTTTTCATTAATCTTTTATCTTCTTTATTAATGACCTTTCTACGGTAAGCATAGCTAAAGAAGATAACCTTTTCTGACCCATGGTATTTCTTAAAAATGTCTTTATTCTTTTTAAGGTGGAAAAACAACGTTCACTTTCGACGGTAGTCATAGGGAGAGTACACAAGATTTTTAACAGTTTGACACTTTCAGAAAAAGTATTGCACAAATTATTGTTAATAAAAAGCTGTAACAAAGCAACTGCACTTTCACTATTGGAAAAATCTTCTCGGCTATATAATACTTCTAATTCAGTTTTAAGTTTTAAATGATTTATGACTGGATACTCCGTTTTAACTAATTTAAACATATCTTGAGGAAAGCTTTTTTCATAATCTTTAAATCGATCTGCGTGAAATAACTCAGACACTGCTAAATGATTACTGAAGCCAAACCTGTTTTTCATCTCAGATGTAATTAAGTATATCACAAACTTCTAATGAAATTCTCCTTTTTGATTCTTCCGTTTTACATCTCTGGGTAGACTACATGGATGTCTCCTCCTAATAGTTAATCAAAATTTTATTTCTGATGTTTTCAATTTTACTATTAAAAACGCCAAAACACTTATTTACTGTTATGACATCGATATTACATTTTTGTAATTGATTGAACAATATATCACAATGAGGCATAACTAAATGGAAAAAATTTAACCAGTAAAGAAAATGTTCATTTTGTAAGTAGTTTTTAAACCAATTGCTTGGTTTAGAGTGTTGTTTTCTGATTCATTATCAATGATTTTTTCTAAACAATCTAATAATTCTGTTCGATAGGTATAAACAGTCTCTATGCACTTTGTATTAAAATTCCATCGCGTTGGAGCCGCTTTAGGTAATGTCACCTTTAACATTATCTAACACGGCTGTTCTTTTTGGCGATTTTCCAAAGAATGAAGAAAAGTTATGTAAATTAGCAAAAAAAATTTTTACGCTTTTATCCTTTGATGCTTTTTGTAAAATTGAATTTAGTTGATGAGCGTAACAATGAATAAAATTTGCTGCAGGATAACTTTTTTTAATTAAAAATACCTATTAACTTATTTTTTTCTTATCAAGAGATGTTTGCTTTATCGTCATATTAGGTTTTGTACGGCCACCACCTCTGAATTTCACTCGGTCTTCATAACCCAACTTATGTCCATCTTTCAGTTTTAATATATTTTGTACAACACTCATATTTAATAGTAAACACCAAAAACACTGTTTTACTTAATTTCACGACAAGTAGAGATTTACTAATAGAATGTTCACAACTAAAAACATTAAAAACAACGCGACAGAATTTACCGACCAACGCGTACCTAGTCAGCATTAACACTACTGACTGGCGACTGCTCTACTAAACTTCGTGCGTTACCGTTACCGTGTCAGGGTCGTCTCTTTTGCTTTCTGACGATTCGCGCATAAGTCTATTTCACTTTAATTCGTTGTAAATTCAGTCCGACGCTAGCTTTGAGGACACGTTGTGGATTGACCCAAGATTTTTAAATTCTATAAATGAATAATGTAATGATCTAGATATTTGAATAGTATTGTGCATAGAATGAACTAGAAACTTTAATATATTTTTTAAGAATATTAAAAATATATATATTATATATTTTTAAACTCAGAAAATGAATAGCTCTACTTTTTTTATTTGAATGTGGGAGGTCATTGACCAAATGACTATAGAAGAACCGCCACACAGAGGTCATTTTATTTTTTTTAGGAATTAATAAATAAAAAAAACAATATTCTCAAATAATTTATTTTATGCTATAATATTAAAGAAAACATTCCAATGAATAATATTTTTGAATGTACTCTTTTTGCTGATTCGAGTTGGCTTTGAAAACAGTTGAAATATTAGTAAACAATTATTGAGAACTTGGCGTTTAGTTTTGTGACATTATGTTGTGTTGTTTGCAAGGTGTATTTCTGTTTTCTACTTGCATTCTTCTAAATTTGGATTTTGTTATCTTAGAGAGCCAGGTAAGGGCTTTAATATTTGATATACATAAATTTATTTAAAAAATATGCGCATATGTAAAAAAATAATTAAATGTAAATGCATCAATTTTTTCAAATTATATTAATTTATAATTTAGCAAAAGCTGCAAATTGTAATATTAGAAATTATTTGTCATAAAAATATTGTTTATACTTAAATTGCTTTATTGCCTTCTTGCTAATTACACATTTAGGTGCCAAAAAGTGCCAAGCACTTTAAAAAAATATTTTTTTAGGGACTATGTCAATAATTAAAAACGACATGTTTGGCGCCTGGTGCGAGCAGAGCTTCCTTAGAGATAAAAATTCGTCTGTTTTTAAATTTGTTTTAAGAAAGCTCAACTTAAATAATAATCGACGTGATAATCAGTACGATATGATAACGAGAAAAATTAATAATTTTAACAGTGCTGTTGCCACAATGTGGAAGAAGTCCAAACGGTCCCGAAAATTTTTGAAGCGAGACATCGTGAATGGCTAAAACAATTCATAATTTTTATTGAAGAATTAAATGTACCTGTACCTCTGTCCAGCAGAGGTAGACCAGAAAAATTATTTAAAGATCTCGGCGACCAGCGAAAAAGACAAAAATTAATGCCATTATTGGATAACTATTCTACGGAACAGCTTACATTTGCTACTCGTAAAAGTCTAGAATCTTTAGGTCAACGAAATGCTTCAAATATAGTTAAAGAAATTACAGAAAATTCACCTGATAGAGCAACAAAGATAAAAAAAGCAAGAAATAAAAAAAGAAACCTTGCCTGTAAGGTATTCCGCAGATGAAGCACTTACCCTTTTTCTTGATTGCTCGCTAACCAAAAAAGCTTATATTTTATTGCAACAGGGAGCAAAAGAACATAATGCCCAAATTTACCCTAATTACAATATACTTTTAGAGGCTAAAAAGGAATGTTATCCAAGTGAGAATGATATTCGTATAACAGACAAATCCGCTGAGGTTAACCTTCAGGCACTTGTTGACCACACAGTAAAAAGAATAATAGAATCTCAGCAAGATCTTTGCAATAATCTACCACAAAATATCTCAAAAAATGAAATTACTATTATATACAAATGGGGATGTGATGGCAGTGCAGGACACTCACATTACAAGCAAAAGTTTAGCGGGCAACATGATGAATCAAATTCGGATTTACATTTATTTTCAGTTTGTCTCGTTCCTCTGCAGATGACATCCAACAATGGCACTATACTCTGGCAGAATCCACGGCCATCCTCGACCAGATTCTGCAGACCTATAAAACTGATTTTTCAAAAGGAAACACCTGAATTGTGTACAAATGAAATTAAAAATATTGAGGATCAAATATCAGAAATTAAACCTACAGTTATTGATGATTACCAAATAACTATTCGCCATAGATTTAAAATGACAATGATTGATGGAAAGATGTTTTCTGTCATTAGCAATTCTTCATCGCAAACCTGTGGGATCTGTGGAGCAAGTCCTAAAATTATGAACAACTTGAAAATGTTAATGACACTGCCAATAGATCAAAGTTTATATGATTATGGGATTTCAACTTTACATGCATGGATAAGATGCTTGGAATACTGCCTCCACATTTCCTACAGGCTTGATTTAAAGAAATGGCAGATACGAGACAAAAACGAAAAACAAATTATGAAAGAAAGAAAGAACCATATAATAAAAAGGTTAAAACAAGACTTAAGTTTGTTGGTTGACATCCCTAAACAAGGATATGGCACAACAAATGACGGGAATACTGCCCGTAGGTTTTTTCAAAACCACTGCCAGGCTGCTTTAATAACAGGTAATTTTTTAGCTCATCTCTGTAAACTGTGCATCTTTACAAATGTATTGATTTTGTTGTAGGACTCGACGAAGATTTTCTAAAGCACTTATTTATAATACTAAGTACAATGTCATCTGGCTATGAAATTAACAAAAAAAGCGTTTGCAGAGTACTGCAAAAGCACTGCGACACTCTACATTCAGCTGTATTCATGGTACTATATGCCAGCGAGTCTTCACAGGATACTTATTCACGGGCCAGAAATTATAAAGGCTGTGCCTCTTCCCATAGGCATGTTTTCAGAGGAAGCCCTTGAATCTAGAAACAAAGACTTTCGGAAATATCGCGAATCATACTCCAGAAAATTTTCAAGGGAGGAAACTATGAAAGATGTATTTTTTAGGCTACTGCTTTCGTCTGACCCTCTCATATCTTCATTATCCAAGTGTGTAGGTACTCGCTCCAATAAGCAAGCCTTAAACAAAGAAGTTTTAAAATTGCTTCAAGAGCCTCATTTGTCAAATGAAATGTATGAAAATGAAAACATTAGTGATTTCGAAAGTTCTGATCAATAATTGTGCAATAGGATATGATTTCTTAGTTAGTTTAAGTATAATTATTACCTAGTTAGTGTTGCGTTTTTTTTGTAGATATATTTTGGTACATTAAAAATATTAATTTGTTAATATACTTAAATTTATTAATTTAAAAAAAAATAAAACACCCTGTTTATCAAATCTGATTAAACATAAAATGGATAACGTCATTTGATTTACGAACAAATTTAAAAATTTTTATTTGCGTCTAACAACTAGAAACATTTAAAATGATTACTTACTTAATATACCTAATAATAATTTTGAATTATTTATAAACACTCTGTATGTAGGCAGATCTGAAATAGAACAATTTAAAAAAATTAGTTAATTAACGTATCTAAAGCTATTTAAACAACTTAAGCACAGTTAAAACCTAATATTTTGATATTTGTATTTATTACCGCCTAATTTACCATAAATGACCTCTGTGCGCCAGTGCCCTGTATTTAGGTTGTATTTGGACGAATTGAAAAATTCTTTATTTTCAAATTGTAGTACACAACGAGATCTACTTTCCTGAACGATTTTTTTTTATGTTATATATCCACGGCTTACTATAATTAAAATAAAATGCTAAGAATGAAGTAACGCTATCATGGATTTTTTTGAGTGGATATTATTCCTTGGAATGTCTAGATGATCCAATAATTTTTTGAAATTTTTTAATTATTTTATAGCTAAAAAAAATTTTTTTTCTTGCTACGGTCGGATTCTGAGGTCTGCGGCAGCGTCGCGTTTGCCGCGCGGAGCACTATTTTCACCATTGAATTAAAATTATTAATAATGGAGGTACAGTTCCGGGACTTAGGGCTTTTTTATCGGAAATTTCGTCCTCTTTAAGAATTTCCTAATTATTAATAGTTTCTGAATTATTTGCGAAAAACTAAATGCCTTTTTTTTTATCTTAATTTGTTAATAACCTTTGCAATTTTTTATGTGCTGGTAAACAATTTTTATACATTTTTTTAGACGTCATTCCGAATTCAATGAGCTATCGCCCATATTTTTACGACCTTTATCAGTAATTAACACCGTTTTTAACTTGTGAACTAGACTAAAACACCAGAGGAAAGACCTGGTCCAAGCAGACAGCAGACAATATGGAGCTATTTATATGTGTTACAAACTATCAGAAAATGTTTTTATTTATATAAGAGATACCTTTTGAGTTTTTTGTGCAATTATTAAATTTTTAATTGTTAATAAATATATATTTAATATTTTTGGAAATAATATCGACTCTTTTAAATTTACAGATAATTTTGAACCTATGATAATTTTGTCATTTAATATCTTGGTTAAATGAAAAAATTTTGAGCAAAATTTGAATGATTTGAATTGTAAGCATTTACAACATGTCCACAATAATCTTATAGTGTAGCCAATCACATATTACAGGAGTTTAATGCATCATCTATAAGTACCCCCTGGGTGAATAGTGGACATGCTAAATTAACAAGATATAAGTATTTTTGTTTAAATTAACAATAATAAATTGACGTATGTCTGCATAAATCCACCTTAAGTCTATATAAAAGAATAATGGTTTTGTCTACAATAATCCCTTTATCCAGTATTACACTCTTCTCCCCTAATTCTTATGACAAAATAATAATGCACTAACCTTAAACATGCGATTAACTTTATTCATATCTTCTTTCTTCTGATGGGGCCACTGCATACATATAAGAACCTACCACAGACATGCATAAAATGCTAACTTCATACAGCAGGTCCGCTAAAATTCAACATATAACAATTTCGCTAAAATTTGGCACTACAAAATACAAAATTCAGAACATATTTTTAACGGTCCGCTATAATTTATATTTTAACAGTCTGGTACAATTTATAAGATAGTTACATAATACAGCTGTAA
Source organism: Rhamnusium bicolor (assembly GCA_029963845.1). Taxonomy (NCBI): domain Eukaryota; kingdom Metazoa; phylum Arthropoda; class Insecta; order Coleoptera; family Cerambycidae; genus Rhamnusium; species Rhamnusium bicolor. The sequence continues at coordinate 539,219 of JANEYF010004209.1, forward strand.
GGCAGCTATTTTATCAAATATCCAACAAACTGTAAATCACTCTTAAACTTTTTCTATTAATGATGATGAAAAAGGAAAACAAGTCTTATTTTCAACGCCGATTTTGTACGTCAAATTACAAACAAAACTGATTTTTATTAATATGAAAAGTTACTTTTGTAAAATGTTATAAGATAAAAGAACACTTAATTTGTTTTTTGTACTAATAAAAAAATAAACGTTACTTTTGTGAATGATTTTACGTACTAAATTTATATTTATTTAAAATGAAATATACATCCTAATACACATTGTCCCTCTCTCTTAGCTCTTGCTTAAATTTTATTAAACTGTTAACCACCTCATCCATAAAAATTTCTGCATCTGCGGGTGGAAATGCTTCCAATTCTGAGAGTAAATAATTAGAAAAATTCTCCACTTTATTTTTTTTCTTGGGAGTTTCAGCAATGCTGCTAACTGCTCTTAATACTGTAGCTAAGACAGAGTCCACCTCCTCCTCTTCTTCTTCGGTATTTTCACTTATCTGTTTCTTCCTTTTATTACGAGTTACGGTTGTTGGCATATCTATAATTAAATAAAACTAATATTTTACAAAGGTTAAATCATGGTCAAATTCTAAGCAAACATTTAATTTTAAAGGAACATAATTAAATTTTTACATTTCCAGTAATTTCTACCTTATCCATTTAGTATGATCTCCCAGAAAAGACATTTTTTACTAGAAGTAGGAGGTTATTTAATTAAATCACAATAGTAGTTGTAATAGATGTGGCTCAGCCAACTCTAAACAAGCAGCGACGTAACAAATGGCAGCACCGTAAAGAGGCCTGGCCATGGTCCGATGAATTCTTGTTCAAGCTAAGCACAACAATAAAGAAAGGTGCATGGTAATCTTTGAATCGAAACATTGTGAAAACAGTGGCAGATATAAAAAAAATTGTACATGAACAAAGTTGTAGTAAATTTCCTAAAATAAAGTCCGCAAGGGCATATGTTTATCCTCAATTGTTTAGGTGTAGGAAACATTCAAAGTCGAAAGATATAAAATGCGTTACCAGAAGTAACAAGGATTCTATCCTTAGTCGATGAAATATGAAATTTTTTGTGTAAATTAGATTGATACCTCGTTACACCGAACATATGTTTCAATGTTCGACAAAACCAACAAGGAGTAAAGCAGGGTCAGGAAATTAGCCCGGAGTCCAGATGTGGTAGTTACTACTACTGTTGTTCGCTGTTTAAGTTAAAATTTGCCCTATACGTGAATGTTCATCACAAACAACTGTCTTATATGATTAACAGAAGGACCAACATAGACAAATAAAAGCAAAAGTATAAAATGAATAATGAAATACATACCGCTTGATATAATGTATTATTCAGAATGACTGAAGTCTGCCATCGTATTAACATACATGGTCACATCACAATTAATATTCGTTCTGCATTCGTAGCTACTTGAGCGATTTGGTCTGTACATATTATGTTTGTACAAAGAAAATAAACGTTCCACATCTACCGAGGTTAATGGTGCAAATTCTAAATAGTTCACATGGGCACGCACGGACAAACCACGCAAATAATTCTCACATTGTTTTGTATCGCATTTTTTAGTTTGTTTATAGCCCGACTTTTGCTGTCTGATAGAAACAAAGCCTTTTGAACACTCAAAATTCTTACTCAACCTTATTACACCAAAAGTCAGTTGTTTCATCCACTTGTCGCTTGCAAAATTTTATTGTGGGCTAACGTTTTTTAGGGTCACTACGCGGGAAAAGTTTATAGGGTGTTATTATAATTAGTAAATAAAAAACTTGTTAATTATGCCTCAGTGTTGTGCAGTTCCATTTTGTTTGAAAAGAAAAGGCGGACATATGCTTCCGAGAAACAAAACTCACCTAAAACAGTGGTTGATAGCGATAACTTTACTCCGAAACATTCGTGTGTTTGTTAAGAAACATTTTAATCCTGTCGATTATGCGTTACGAAAGGAGTCTGCTACAGAAAATCGTGAATAATAATCATGTACATTCGTCGTTTTCATCATGCTCAATCTTGATATAACCTAACTTAAATGACATAAGACACCTCTGATAAATACAATAATTTCCCTACTGAGCAAGTAAATTACTACTTTCCCCTTCTACCGTCAGTGTTAAATGTTTTTCAGCAAATTTTTATAAAAATTACTAAAAACTTGCATTAAAAAGCCATAGTAAACATTAACATTCAGTGACATTGACTTTTCCGTACACTAGGCGCCTCTCTTGGTGAATTCAAGCGCGGTATCCCTCTTTCACGTCCTCTAGAATATTCCCCCAAAACATTTTTATACGCACATATGTTTTACGCGATGCATGGCCACTAAGAAAAAGGAAATCTGATAACGTATTTTGCAAAGTAACCTCTAAACACAGCATCGTCGATTACGTTCTAAAACAAACTACATGCACAAAAAATGACACATGAATCATAAAAAAATTCCTCTTTTGTAACCGGCAATATTCCGTTGATGGATGGCCGAATTTAAATGTCTTTCACAATCACGGCGTGTACATACCTGTTGTAAATTCATCGTAGTTTTCAGTCATTTTTTACAGTTTATTCAGAAACCATAACGACGGCACCATTGTTACACAGTTCACAATTAAACGGTGTTCACATTTACCACTAAAAATATTGTATAAAAGTGTTGTGAAAATTTACACATTTTGGTATAAAATCAAGCACCATCCAATATTGTAAAAAGTACACTCACTTATTGAGTAAATCTTACCATTTTTTGGATTAGAAACGAACTTAAATACTACATATTCGTATATTATACACTGTGCATAGTGTTTTTAGTATCGGAAGCAAAAACATATTGAGATTAAAAAAATACTGACACCAAAATGAAAAATTTTTACACTTAAGAAATGATTGATCTACTTTCATTCTTCTAGCCCCCTGAAGAGTTTAGGAAGATTGAAAGTATGTATATCGGACTAAGGGTTTTCGTTTTTTGTATTCTAACTGGAGGAAATCATTTCTTAAAAATTTTCCTTTTTGGCGAGTCAACATTTTTTTAATCTCAATATTTAATTCAATGCCATTCTTGCTCCTAGATTGAGTAATTGTTTTAATAGTTTCTATGACAAAATGTATGGGAAGTATTGTTTTTGATTTATTATTCACATTCAGATAAGAATTACAGTATAAAACATAAAAAATTATAGGTATTTATTATTATTATTATCATGTTAGGTTTGAAAGAATACTTATGTAATACCCAATAATAATTATTTTATTTCTTTCTAGAAATGAATAATTAATAAAATTAAAATAAATTCTCAATAAAAAAACAAAATACCGAAATAAAATAAATAAAAATAAATTCTCAACAAAAAAAAACCAATCTATTACGGAACGACAAGTTGAATATTATTTTATTAAAATTATCATGGGTACTTTTGATCACCGTCTTGGTTGGATAAATGTGGAAAAAATATTGAACTTTGTTTCTTTGTTTTCTTAACCGGCTCTCAAGTCACCGAAGTAACTCCCAGAAAATCCTAGGATTTTGTGAGTACAGAGAGACGAGGCGCCACAGTTTATTGTGGAGTCCTAATCACATCTAGGGCATTGACAGTTCCCTCTCCCATCTTAAGCCAAAACAAATTACAAACAAAATTTCTAATTTGCTCCGAGATGGATTTGAACCATCGATATTCGGTACCAAGCAAATAGCTATAAGTACCCACTCAGCTACCATGCCCCTGGAATGGCGAAAAGCTACAGGAAAATGATATTTAAAACTCATTTTGTTTGCATAAATGTATCTTACTTTCTTTTTTTAATTTTATTATCAATCTCATTTTCTCTACATGCATATTTGTTCTAGTATGCAGTAAGTGAACGATTCTTCCGAGTTTTCACATAATTATATAAAAGTGTGTTGGCAAATACCGAACAAAGCATACATAAAAAATAGTTGCTGTGCCTCCCATATATACAAGTATTCAAAAAAATCTAAATAAGATGAAAGGAAATACTTCTCACCGTAAATTCACCACGGAAATCTCTTTTTGAATTTTAAAGAACACAAAAAAATGTTATCCCCACGTCGTAAATAATCGAAATATTGATAGGAAGAAAGCTTTCTTTATAGATATCACAAGTAAATCTTTTTCGATATCACATTTGATGCATATCCAGAAATACAAATTTTAACCGGGCCATCTACATCACATTCGGCTAGATACTAAGTACAGAAAGTCAAAATTTAATTTACAATCTGGGACACAACACCTTTTATGCTGCAAGCTTGTTATAACCTCAAAAGCAGAGTTAAAAACAACACAAAAAAAAAACACTCGCACTGTAACGTGCCAGTAAAAAAGCAAAGAATACTTGATATCAATTCACCAAAATGACACCTCTAAACTATTATAACATATAAAAAAAACAATGAAAAATTGTATAAAATCGCCCGGCAAACTACCAAAATAACATGGTCTCTTAACACATTCAACGCAGACTAGTAGACTTGCCATTTCCTGTTACTTACGTGCCTTATTTAGAGAGCTGTAGATAAGTAAAAATAATATACAATTAATATTAGTGACAATGTTTTAAGAATACAGATATTCCATAAAATAATTTTACTATTGACTGCTGAATAAGGGTTTATTTATTTAAATATGAGCGCAGCCAGTTTTAAGTTTTAGATTGAATAATCATCTTTAAATTAAGGTTAAAATAAAAATCGCAACCATTTTTATATATAAAAATTTTCAGTACATTTCAGTTGGGCAACAAAAGCCTGTAGTATTTTTAGTGATTATTACCTTCTATTATATTAATATTCGACTGATGAGCAAGGCTGTCCCCATCCCCAATAACATAATTATTAATATCAGATGGTGAATCAATGTTTTCAGTAACATAAATTTCTTGTGTATTATCAATGACTTCAGAATTCTGAAGTCATTGTGTATTATCAATGACTTCATTTCTGAAGTCATTGTGTATTATCATCTATGTTCGATAAGATATTCTAAAATTTTCAACATAAATTTCTTGTGTATTATCATCAACGTCTGATAAAATTTTTGAGGTTGTTCTAAAATAAATAATGCATTAACCACCTCTATTATTATGTCCAATACTAGTTAGATATGCTAACCACTGAGCTACCATTAATAATAACAAATAATAAATAGCACTTACTCTCTGCCTGTATCTTCATTCATGAACTTGAAGAAACTCATTAGGGGCCAATGAGGCCTAATATTTAAACCAGCACCGCTTCTTGAAAACGTATTTTCGATGGCAATTTTTCTTCTATATTTCTCTCTAAGAGAGACTGTAGCAACTATCAAATATAAATGTAGATTTTAATACATGGTTTTTTTAATATTCAGATGACAATAATAATACATATTATATTTTATGAAAAAAGTTGAAAATTTTTATTTACAATGGTTTGGAAGTTTTAGATTTTTGGAAAACGATTGCCTTATTTTTTGAAGTACTTGTAACCAGAGTTACTTTTTTTTGTACAGTGGTTCATAATTTATTATTTTTTTAATTAACCACCACAGATAACACAACCCCCTGTATCCCTAAAGGTACCTTCCCAGTAAACACCAAATTATGGGCCTTCATTCGGCCAACATTTCCAGTAAAGGCCAGATAAACCCAGTCCGTACTTTGGTTTTTACTGGGTTGTGTGGGAGAGGTTACATATTTAGAGCCAGTGGACACACGCCCAATGTCCGGGTATATTAGGATTAATTCCTGGTTTAGAAAAAATCTTATAATCTCGACCGGGACTCCTAGGTGACAGGCAAGTGCCCTTACCACTCGACCATGAAGCCACATTTACATACTTATATTCTATAGAAGAACTTCATCATTGATAATTACCTCTTCAGACATTTTGAACGATGAAAACACACGACAATTAAAATCATTTTATTTAAACGTTAAAACCGGCTGTGACCTAACCCTACTTTTAAACTCGCCTCGACAAAGTGGGTATTGAAAATACGAGTAGATGGGGTCATTCGGATGAAAAATAATCGGTCATTCGATTATTGGAATATTTGGAACATTCCGGTTACTGAGAAAAAACGGAAATGGATTTTAGCGGGGTATTATTATTGTTTATATATGAAGAATTACCTGTAGTTTCTGATAAGATGTTTTCATTTTTGACCTCAAATTTATGTGGATGTTCTTTATCTTGTTGAAATTGAATGGGATGAATTCTTAATAAATGTTGCATCAAATTAGTTGTACTTCCAAAATATTTCAACACTTTTTCGCATATACTGCATATAGCTGTTTTATCCTGCCTTTTTCTCGAAATAGTTCCAAACAATAGATTTTTTAATTCCTGGACGCATTTTATTAATAAAAAATAGACACTAATATTAATTTGACTAAAAAATTAAAATTAGTCTTATAAAACATACATAAAGTAAAGCCAACACTGCCAGCTACCTATGTATAGTGTCAACTGCCCATAGATAAATATATAACTGCAAAGTGCGACCACTACGACACAGTATAATCTATACTGTGGTATAATCAGAGTTGTCTCTGGTATAATGAAGTGTAAAGTAAAGGCACAAAATCAGAGAATTCTGTGGTAAAAGCAGAGGTTGTCTCTGGTAAAAGTAATATAAAATTAAAAGTTCAATCTTCCAAATCCCAAAGAATCGAGCGAGACGTCAGTAGTTGTCGATTGCGCACAGTGCTGCCACCACACAACAACATTATCACTCTTTTTCTGTTCTGTGATTATCACAGTATGTATTATGCACGCATTGGGTCAAACTAGTGATGGGCACTATTGAATGATTTGAACCATCGAATAATTACTGAATAAATGATTCCATCTATCGAATAAATTCATTCTTCTAGAAAACATCATCTGAATTCTTAACTTGGTAATTAATGCTGCTGAGTTTGATAAAAAATGGGTCTTTAGAATCAGAATCCTGTTCTGTGTCAGAACCGACATAGCCTTGTATCAGTCACGTCATCAGTTAGTTGGCAGTTGCGTTTTGTTTATTTTAATGTTTACCTTTATCGTATCACATCATAAATTGATGTCTCTTATCTATGAATAAAATATCGTCTCCCTCAATGCATATTCATAACTTCCATTCTTAAGTATGTATAACATTTTTAAATTCATTCATTCGTAATTCAACAATCGAATTATTAGAGTACGTACGAACACGAACTATCGAATTATTCGATAGTTCTCATTACTAGTTCGACCTAAGCTAGTTCGAATTTTGATGAACTGGTTCTCAGTTCAGGTTCCCGGAAACCTGATTTAAACCTGATCAACTGTTCTGCCATGACATACCCGTTCATTAAACGCTAGCAGTACAGTCACATGCGGTTCTCAGCTCTAACGACTCCCACTCTTCTCAACGTTCGATATTCCTTCTTTGATTAGGCTGGAATTTCACAACTTTACAAGCAACACTCAACACTCCCGATATTAGCAATATAATGGGCGTGTTTTTTATTCTGCAAGGATACCAGTTGTCCGTTAATTTATTTCAGTAATTGCAAATTCGCTTGGCGTTCTTTTGTTACACGGCAGATGCGCTGCCTGCACGCAGAAATACAAACTTCTCGACATCTTGACCGTACTGTATCTGTTTTTGTTTATTATTAAAATAAAGTAGTTTTTTTTACAATGAGCAATAATGATTAAAATCATATATTTTTCTTTTTGGGGATTTATAGATAGGGTTAGTTATGTCTATGGGGTTAGTACACAGATCAATGAAATGACAAATAGCAGACCAAGTTTTTATTTTACATGAAAATCGTTCTTGTAGTTTAACGTTTAACGCAGCTAGCAGCTGCCTGCAACCATGTCGTCATGCAGAGCAGAAGTGCGCTGCGTTACAGATTTACTGCCGAATAAAAAACACGCCCAACCGTGTTGTGCCTGCGTAACTAAAAAGTAATAATGGTCGAAGTCGAAAAAACAACAAGACAAATTGAAATAATAATGTGGTGAGGGAATGTAGCCAACACTACGGACTCTGCTACGGACTACGTAGTGCATAGAACAGATAAAAGATTTTTCTGAATTTAGTTATTCTGTGGTTTTCTGAAGTGGGGTTATGTTGTTCGTCACTCAGAAGAATGTCTCCTTCTTAATCTGAGCAGAGTTGTCTCTGATCTGAGTGTTATTCAAACACGAGGTCTGTAAACCTCGGTTCAAACAAGTATTTACATTTATGTCACAGACCACATTATTTGTGATTTACACACATCATTACAGGACATAAAAAATCAGATGTGAAGTTTTGTTAATTCTCAATTATGCAACTGTCGATAAATGTTGTCAGTGTAATATTTCAAATTATATAATTATGATGCAATTTTTTTATCAATTTAATTATATGACAAATATTGAATTAAATGAAGTATATAATCCTGTTATTATTATTATCTGCTTAAATAGTAACACTATCACCTTTGATTAGCCATTCAACTATCAACATTTTCTCCTTCCTTTATTTTTTTATCAAATATTAAACACAATTTTACTTTAAGTGAATCATTTTTTATTTGAAGACTTGGAAGTGTACAGTGCACCTTATGTTCTCTATTGCAGCCGTCGTGGATTTCGGTAAGTAAAGCTATTTATAACAGCGTCCGTCGTAGTAGTAGATGCTAATGTTATACCATTATTATTAACTATTTAATTACATCTAACTGTTCATTAATCATTATTGACATCCTTTTAAATCTTTGCCGGTGTTCTTGAACCAATATCATGCACATACCACATGACATGACTAGTGTATAAAAGATAAAAATAAATGTCCTTGTCCTAGACCTACAGTAGACTTGTATTTAATGTTTATTTACTTAAATGACCTTTGTAGTTGTCTTTACAATTTTATATACCTACAGGTTTGTGTTTGAAAATTGACCTACTTATTAAAATATATGTGTAAGTATAGCATTAAGTTTACAAATATTTTATTCTGTCAGTACGGTATAGGCTCGGGTATAGGTATCTTTATATATGTGCCATTCCAAATTTGTCTAATTAATTAACTCTATGACAAAATGAACACTTAATTTTTAATGATCATCTAATATTGGCATTTATTTATTAATAATCAAAATATGTTAATATTTATTAAATTAGATTTTATTTAGCTTAATCGATGAAAACAACTACACTCATTTAGTAATACTGTGAAGAATGTTGAGTTATATAATGTTATTTACTTCCGTTGAATACATCCCCTCCCCACCAAAATTTTGTTATACAGTTCGATTGAATTTGCAATAGGTGAAATGGATCACAAACTTTAGAATTTTTTTTGCACATTTGGGGTTCATCCCTGCTTATCTGAAAAGTAATTTTGGGTGTACTTAATTTTTTTTCAAATCACGTTGGCCATGACAGTTAAGCAAAAACTACTTTCTTGTTAGATAAAGTAAGTATGTGATGGATCAAACACTTCTGAAATCGACATATTAATAATTTTTTTCAGCGTAAAATGCAAAGTGGAAAAAGTTGAAAATTTTAAAAGTAGGCAGATCTTGAAACTTTGCACAGGAGTATCATAACTTTTCAGTATGAATAACTTTCCTTAGTGACATTTTACTGCATCTTCAAATATTTTGTAAATCTATTGCTTTGAAATATATATAAATGGACCAGTAAACCTGTCCAGTGCATCACGATATTAAGCGCAATGCAAATATTTCCTTCCTATAGAGTCCGTATAACTTTGATTGCAATATTGAAAGTAGTTTCTGAACGTATCAAATTAATGTTTAACTTCTAATTCACTAAATTTCAATAACTCTCGTTAAAAAATATAGTTTCTACAGAATATTTTTAAAAATCGAGGGTTCTTTTTAAATATAAAAAAAAAACTTTTTTTTACTTATATCTACTTGAAAATTGTCTTCCAAACAGTCGCATGTACTACAAGTCTATGTAGTTTTGATTAAAAAAAGTGTTAATTATTGCTTAATAAGATGATTGTATTTGATATCATAGGTCAAAAGGACATTTTATTTATTAATTTTCCCAAAAGTTTAATTTAAATTCAGGATATTATTGCTGATTCATTGAATCATAGAATCAACACTGTTTCATCATATTAGTTACAGCTCATCAAATGTGGGAGAACAAAATGGATACCTTCCATTTCCTAAGGGTTTTTCCAGAATATTTTTTTGTTCTTTGCATCATAAAATAAACAATTTCATCATATTAGTTACAGATCTTATCTAGAATCAAATATGGGAGAACAAAATGGATATCTTCCATTCCCTAAAGGCTTCGCCACTGCTGCCATCCACCATTCCCAGGAACCTGAACAGTGGGATTCTATGGCAGTTGTAGCTCCCTTGGTAACTTCTACAACTTTTAAGCAGTTTGGACCAGCTGACTATAAGGTACATTTAATTTAATTCTCACCCTATTTTGGCTGAATTTTATGTTGAAGATTATAAAAAAATCCAATAAAAAATTGAACTTATCATCAAATCAGTTCTGGTAAACCAAAGATGCAGTAATAAATAAAAGAAATACATAATTATTTAGTTTTAACTGAAAAATATACATATAAAAAATGTATTGTTATTTAAACAGAAATAAAACATAACTTAGTTTGATATTAATGTAAATAAAATTTTATGCAGACTTGCGACAAACAATAAATATTTGAAATAAATAAAAGAAACTTAGAATAAAACAGAACCATGACACAGGTCATTTGTTAACTGCCGACGTCATTTGGTCACTAACCCAAAAATGAGAGGAGCTACAATTGCCCAAGCAGCCATTTTTGTTGATCTGGTATATATCTGACAGAAATATTTTTATAAATTAGCAGCTCTGGTCATACATTTGTTTATTGGTTAATATATTTTTTTTAATTACGTTGGTATTTTTTAAATATTTAATTTATTATGATGTTATAAATGCATTTGTTTATAATAACTTGATATGGTTCAGTTCAGAAAATCAAAATATAATTTACATCCAAGAAAACATTAACACATTAATTAACATAAGTTCACAAAAAGAAAGAATTAAACACTTTATAAAACTTTATTTTTAATAATTGTTTCTTAATTATTGTCTATATATTTTTTCTTTTCTTGACCGTTGATATCAAATAATGTTTGATACCATGTTTGAGGAATATCATGTATATCTGACCGAAATTCCCAAAAAAAATGCTATCAAATATTAATTAATTATTATCAGTAGCGGCTGGTGGATTTAGGTTTTACCATATCTCAGTATTCGAGCATGGAACACAAGCAATATTTGCAGGCACGACTATCAGTGTTGATTGAAGAACTTTTGCAGAAAAAAAATCTGAGAAAAGAAAGTTGTAAAAATGCTCAACCTCCCCAGATTCCTTCTAGACCATTAGTAAAATCTTTGCAAACAATTTTTTTTCGTAATCGGAAGGAAAATTTCACCCCGTTTTTTTTTTTTTTTTTTTTGGTTTTCGAAAACATTGATTTTTTGTAGTTATGACATTTTGAAATTAACCCAATGAAGAACTTAAATTTCAAAGTGTCAACTTTACAAAAAATCAAAATTTTTGAAAACCAAAAAAACTTTTTTTCTCAAATTTTTTTAATTTTTTTTCTGCAAAACTTCTTCAATCAGTATTGATAGTTGTGCCTTAAAATATTACTTGGGTTCCATATTCCAATATTGAGATATTGTATAACCCAAATCCACCAGTCGCCACTGATTATTATCCCGTTCATCCAGGTAGCGTTACTTGTAATCCAAATAAATATAAAAGACAATTATGGAAATAATAGGAAACCGTAATTTTGTAAAAGATTTCTGTGCATGATAATATATTTTATTTATTAAATTAACACACATTTGTTTACAACAATATTGCAAAATGTAAAAAAAGTTCTCAAATAAACCAGCCTCTCTAGTGAAGTTTTTTTTTTTTCAATGTTTAACCGTTTAAAAGCTCAGTTTGAAGAATCATAAGGGGTGGTTTATTTTGTTCCCCTAATAGAATACGGGGTGGATGAAAAGATCTTCCAGAAATAGAAACTATTCACCAAGTTCTCTTTCTCTTAAGTTGAATTAATCTCGAGAAAAGAATTTAAAACGAGATTTTGATGCGTACTGTAGGAGGGCTAATCTTAAAATAGTTTACTCCAAGTGTCATTAAAAATCTCGTATCAGATATTTCAATTATTTTTTTCTTATAGATTTTTAACTATACCATTCACTTAATTATAATGGTTATTTCAGAAATATGAATATGGCAGATCGGGGAATCCAACCAGGGAGGTTTTGGAAAGTATTCTTGCAAAATTGGACAATGGTTTATATGGTTTAACGTTTTCGTCAGGTTTAGGTGCTACTTCAGCTGTACTTGGTCTGTTAAAAAATGGGGACAGCATAATTGTCGGGGATGATGTATATGGTGGCACCCATCGCTTATTTAATAAAGTGGCAGCACGATTCGGAGTTGAAATTATCATGACCGATTTAACAGATATTCAAAACCTTGAGAAATCCATTAAAACTAATACCAAGGTAAGAAATATAGCACTACAGTTAATACATTTACAGGCCCGGATTAAGACCATTTGGCGCCCTGGGCACTACTTATTTTTTTGCCCCCCCTGTTTAATGAATCGGTGGCGGTTCATCATATAATGTGTAGGGAGAGCAAATTTAATGCAAGGGTTGTTAAGCGGGGCGCTACCTGCAGAGCGTGCGGGAGGCTGCAGCCTCCTACTATGCTGCAGGCAAAAATTGCCTTAAGGTCAAGGTTGTAATTTTAAAGTACTCCAGAATGTGTACAATGCTATAAAACATTAAAAAGGATAGTGATGGAAAAATTTCATCTTTTTCTTTTATTAGAATATGCTGTAGTTAGTAGAGAATGAATAATTTGAAAAATATGAAAAAGCAAATCGTTATACTTTTCTTTTATACCAATACGAAAAATATATTAAATAATTGCATGTTTTAAATAAAAAAAATGTTTACATCATATGTCATGATTTTTTTCCTTTATTATTGGATATTGGAGTTCAATGACTAGATGTCCATATCCCTTGCACATTGTATTTTACAGAACTACGCCCACTAAACATGAAACAGCACATACCGTGCACACAACACACATTTTCTTCATAAAAAGAAGTCTATATAGAAAAGCTTTTAAAATCTACCGAAAACATCGCAATAAAACACTAAAGGTGAGATTTTACTTTCCATCATTCTAAGCATAGATTTAGTATATAGTGGGAATGGCAGAGCTGTGATGTTGGGTCTAGTAAACTAAATTAATTTATCGGGAAGTTCATTTGAACCGTTTTAACATGCATGCACCCAGTTGTTTACAAAAGCTATAATCTGATACGTTATTTTAACTCTAATATTAAAACATTATATGGACAGAACAAACAAGAGGTTGTTTCAATTTTCTTGAAACAACATTAAGGCGAAGATCTCGTCTACCCTCATGTAAGCGCTTTAAAATATGTTAAGGCAATGTTCATACAATTATTAAACAAATGTTACATTGTTATAAAGGGTCTGTTATTTAACGTTCATAAGAGAATATTTTGCATAGTGAGCGTTGACAGAATTTTTTTTTAATGTATATTTCTTTATCGAACCGTTGAAATTACGTTTTTTTTTGCCCCCTGTTTGATTTCGCATCTGAGTAGTTGTCCATTGTGCCCTTGTGGTTGATCCGGGCCTATATATTTATTACTCCTTGATTCTAGTTGGGCCAAGGAGAGAACAAAAATTTTATATAATTGTTTTCACAAAAGTTAAACAAATTTCAAAATTTGGTGAAAATTTAAAAATCCAGTTTTTTTTTTAATAAAAGAGGCTACATAACCTGGTGCCTACCATTGGCATACCGTAGTTTCGGGTGACATGGGACGATTTTCAAGTTTAATTGATCCTAGAGCAAAAACTATGATTTTTTCTATTAAATAGGTTACACTATTAGATTGGATTAGATTATAAGGGAGGAGCTGGCTAGTTGGCCTTGACCACCGCGACCCCCTGTGGGTCTATTGTGGAGCTCCTATTCATTTCCTTAGAGCTCCTTATCCAGCTTTGTCCTTTGTATCAGACTCCACAGCCTTGATAAGGGGCTCTTAGTGTAGCTGTCAGCTCTTGGTTTTTGTTCCCCAAGTAGTTGGAACCTAAGTCTAGCGAGGCCTTCACAGTGGCACAGCACATGGACTGAGGATTCCTCTTCCTCTTGGCAGAATCTGCATGTTGCATCCTGCACCAGACCCATCAAACTCATATGTCTATTGAGTCGACAGTGTCCTGTTAAAAGACCTACTATTATCCTAATGGCCTTTCTATTTTGGCATAGTAGATCTTTCGTAAATTTAGCCGATCTTTAATGAACTCTTTGGCCTGTCTCTGTTGCGGGAAGCTCCTCCACCATTTCAGAGATTTATTTTGCATCCATTCCTCAATGGATGTAGGTTACACTATACTGTGCCAAATGTGTCAAGGGATATTGATTGCCATGAAGTATATGATATAGCTACCTTTAATCAGGAAAAAAAATAAAAAGTGGCTGTCCCAAGACACCTCATTTTTCGGGTGACTTGGGACATGGAAATATTTCTGAGGTTTTTCATCTGGCCCACTCGTTAGGGCAACTTAGGACCAATATAACTTTTTTTAAAAAAGTATCCGTGAACAATAGGAAACACTCTAGTGCATGGAAAAGTACAGAAAAATGTAAAATTGAGTAAAATTTATTGGTAACAAGTATAAAAATAAACAGATCTTCTAAAATATTAAAAATAAACTCAACAATATTATTTCTTATAAAATATTATAACATAAAAATAAACAATAAGTAGGTATTCTGAATTCATTGTTGTAGGAGGTGGTAATGTCACAATGTATTCATCTTCTTCAATATCTCCTTCATCTGGAATTTCTGGGTAAAGGAAAGCATCCTTAATTTTTGAGCTTGCTCTTAAAAACAAGCAATGGTGTGGATTTGTAGCAGTCATTTTGCCAATAAATTGCTGACTTCTTCCCTTTATGGACTTTAGTTCCACTATCACGTAGTCACCTATTTTTAATTCTTTATAATTTTTTTTTTTTTTATTTTAATCGCGATATTTGCGACTCCCCACTTTTCTCTTGTATTTATTAGGCATGTCCCAAGTCACCCTAAAAAGTACGAATAAAAATAAAACAATGCGTATGTAAAAATGTGAGGTTATGATTTTTCAAAACAATATAGATCTATCTTCAGGGCAAAACAAATATCCCGAAAAAAAATATCCAGAATCCATATGTCAAACAGGCATGCATGGCCGATAAGAAGTATAAGGGACATATAAAAGCATCATATTTACTCACCGTTAATTTTGAATTCATAAACAAACACTCAACGGTATTTTCGACAACTTTCTACACTGTCGTTTGCCTCTACATCTTAGTAGGTTAGGTTTGTTGTGAGTGGGTCTCAGTAGACCCTCCACTGCGGCCATCAGCAGGCCTATTGTGGCTACATCTTAGTAACACACTCCATATGTTTTTAAAATTTGTCTACTTACTGGTAAATGGCAGCGCGCATCAAGGAATAACCAACCATTTTATCCCAAGTCATGCGCCCGTCCCAAGACACCCGATATGACGGTACTAGCTTTTTCTAAAAATAACCAAATATAGGTACTTTTATATGTAAAAATAATGTGGAAAATTTAATTGATTATGATGGTATTTACCTTATTACTTTCTAATGAAGGATAATATAAAAATATTAATGTTTTAGAGCATTTATAATCACTCGAATAAACAATTCCTGAAGTTGTGAAGATTAAACCGACACCCCAACATAGGGTATTTCCGAATGGTATGTCACACATTTAACATAGTATTTTGGAATATGGATTTAACCTAATCTACCCTTGGATAAAAATGCACGCCTTAACCTTAAATTGAAATGAACATAACCTTAAAGGATGTGTCATTATTAATCTCGGAATGAATTTTTGATTACCCTATTACATATAGGAAAATGTGTTTCTTTTTCTACTCTGTTTTTCTTTTAATATAAAGAGAAAAACTAATCATTTCGAAAATGAAAAACTCCCTATATTTTCATTATTCTTAGACTTGCCATTTAAATTAATATAAAGTTTTTTGTGGTTTTCTCGAAAGTTTTCTTGTTGATGATATTTCTGTTATAAACAACAGTAGAACTAATAGCTCATTTTTTTCTAGCTTGTTTGGATTGAAACTCCAACAAATCCGACCTTTAAAGTAGTAGACATAAAGGCTGTCTCAGAAGTTACAAAAAAGGATAAAATAACCCTTATTGTCGATAATACATTTGTTACACCATATCTACAAAGACCGTTAGAGTTAGGTGCCGACTTAGTTATATATTCCCTTACCAAGTATATGAATGGTCACTCAGATGTTATTATGGGCTCTATTACCACCTCAAATAAGGAACTTTATGAACAATTGCAATTTTTACAAAATGGTAAGTTATTAATTAATTAAATAGTTTAGGTTTTTAGCTGTGATTAAGACAAATTTGTGAAAAAAATACTGTATGAAGCTTAGAAACTTTTTTAAACAATGACTTTTATGGACCAAACTCTTTTCAGCAATGGGAATAGTACCGTCGCCATTTGATTGTTATCAAGTAACTAGAAGTCTTAAAACTTTATCTCTTCGTATGGAAAAACACCAAAAAAATGCACTAACAATAGCAAAATATTTAGAGGCTCATCCCAAAGTGATAAAAGTACTACATCCAGGTAGACCGAAAAATTATTTAGTTTTACGTAGCGTGATATATTTTTAAATTTTTAAAATTCCAGGTTTACCATCCCATCCTCAATATGAGATATTCAAAAAGCAGACAAGTGGGCACAGTGGAGTATTCTCATTCTATTTAATCGGTGGTCTTGAGGAATCGACAATATTCTTACAATCCCTAAAAGTTTTTATCCTGGCTGAAAGCTTAGGAGGTTATGAGAGTTTAGCTGAACTACCGTGAGTACTTCCTTATTAAGTAGTTTTTACCGAGACACTTAGTGCTATACCTAGGGCACATTTCGCCATGCAAGTTGGCATCATTTAGAGATGACTGAAATTAAACTTATGTTAATGCAGTCTATACCTAAACTCTTCTAGGTTCGACGAACCGAATACAATTATTCACGGTGGCGCTTTTAAATGTGGCATTGTTATCTTTATCAGTTTGTATGATCGCGACGAAATACTTGCTTCCTAAGGACCGGAATATGACTCGCAAAGATTTCAATTATTATATCTGCTGCATACGCGCATATAGTGTTGCCTACGTACATACATCTATGACCAGCGTTAGATTTGCCGTGCTCTAAATAGAAGTTTAATTTTAATTTTCACCAGATGATGCTAACTTGGATCGCGAAACGCGCGTCAAATATAGCACCGAGCGTTTTGGTCTTAGTGGAAATTACTTTAATGCAATTAAAGAAATATTATATTGAGTAAAAAAGGTCAATATTTTTTGCTTTAAAACATAAGGAATTCAACAATTTAAGCCTATTTCTTCTAGCATGGATGAGGTAGTTGTTCTGGTGGGTTCTACAGTAATTTTTATTTTAAAGTGTATTAATTCCTTTTACTGAACATTTGCAATTAACGCGATTAGAAAAGAACATAAAGAATATATTATGTATAAAAATCTATGTAATTCCTTTGTAATCATATTAAGTATTAAAAGCATAAAAGTTTTTTGCATAATACCTAATACGTAAATAATATTTCTTTATCTGTTCCATATTGTTTATTTTATTCTTAAAAATGTTAGTTATTATTTAATTTATGTTTACTTACCATTTTTTATGATACTTACGTTATCAATTGGAACGTTTATTTACATTATTCAGCAAGGTAATAAATTTAATCTGTTGAATCTGTATTTTATGTACAAAAATAATTATTTAAAAACCTTGATATTAATAATATCTATTGACTGTATAAAAACAGCTTTAAAAGAGTGTTTTTCATGGAAATATATTGACCTTTTTATTGCAAAAAAAAGACAACACTTTCTGTGGATTAGAACAGTTTAAGGCTGCATAATTCAGTCAATTTTTTTTTTATTCAATAAACCTACTCATGGCACAAATCAGCAACATAACTCAGTGGCAGCTGATATGAAATTAAAATAAAAACAAGTGAAGAAAGTACCTAAAGTGCTACTATAAGCTGCCATAAAGTACTGTAGTGTACTGTATCGAACTGTACTAAACTAGATTTATGCTTTTCATTTGAAAAATACAAAATTTCTCTGGTCATACTTCATACTAAACTTATATTCCCCCCTCTCCATATATGTTCCGTACCGGACGCGCCATAGTTTATGGTTATGTTATATTTATCGTTTATTTTTGTTATTTTTTTCATTCATACTACCGTTGTAAAGTATTAAAAGTATAATACAGTAAGTATACAACACAGTGTGTCCCCGGATGGGGTTCACAATACTTGTAAATTTGTTAATTTTCAATTTATCGAAGAAACTCGTTGTTTATAAAGTTTTGTTTATTTTTAAAATTCAAAAGTCGTAATCAAATATTCGAAAAATTACAAAGGAAGATCAAGAACTTGAAAAATGTAAAATCTTTGTTCGTAATCATTAAACTGACAAATTAAAAATTTCGTTGAAAAAATCGGGGAAGACGAATATTAAAGGAAAAATGTATTCTTTATAAAAAATTTTACGTTTTATGACTAAGAACAATTATTCATCACGTTTTTCTGTAAAAATAAAAATATTGGTAGTTTACTTTTGAATAAATTTCACATTTTTTAAATTTTTGATCACCTTATATATTATAATTTTTCGAATATTTGATTGCGGCTTTTGAATTTTCAAAAGCAGCAAAACTGTTTATAAAGAATGATTTTTTTTGGAAAAATTGAAAATTAAGAAATTTACAAGTAAGTACTGTGAACCCCACCCGTGGACACACTGTATAAACAAGGGTACTACTTTTATAAATTAAATATGGATAATTATCGTTCCAAATTTAAATCGGTCCAAAAAGATTTGCTTCTTAACTTTGAAGAAAATACATTCCCTTTCATAAGTGAAGATGACAATTCAAAAATAAAATAAGCAAATACCTCTATACCTACTGTGATAAAATGACCTTTTACTTCTAAACTCATATTCCTTATAGACCAATCAAATTAAGCAAAAATCAGGCCCATTTTCACGATAATTTCCAACCACTCCTGACCAATACCATTCGATTGTTTTTTTTTTTGAATTCTCATGGTCAATTTTGCCGTAAGTTATATGAGCAAGAATTTAATTTATAAACAATTAAAGTTGTGAAAATGATGAAAATCGATGTTTCTAAATATTCAACTTCAAACGCTGCGAAAACGGCAACAGATAGAGAAAAATTGCTCAGAACATTTTTTTATAGAGCGTTAAATTCCCTTCAAAAAAGTCCACGAAGGCATATCTCTACGATGAATAGTTAAGGCGTTACAATGAGTTAAATGTTTATTATTTTTCTACTGCATACTGGTCAGCTGTATAGTAGTCTAGTTTGGAACACCTGCTTCTCAAGAATGCTAGGAGTATATATGTAGATACCCTCGGGCACAGGGCACTATAGTACTTGGTATTATAACTTAATAATAATTTTCCAGGTCTTTGAGTATGCATAAAAGTATATAATAATTATATCTAGACCAAAGAAGTGATAAATACATTTGCTAACGTAAAAATAAGAAAATTATGAAAGATTTACAGCAAGTCTACTTTAAAATGTTCTGTGCAGGCGGCCATTACGCGGCGTACGAGTCTGTTGATCGCGCATGCGCGTTACTTGTACAGCTGACTGATATACAGCAGAAAAATAATAAATATTTAACTCATTGTAACGCCTTCACTATTCATCGTAGAGATATGCCGTCGCGGACTTTTTTTGAGGGGAATTTAACGATCTATAAAAAATGTTCTGAGCAATTTTTCCCTATCTGTTGCCGTTTTCGCGGCGTTTGAAGTTGAATATTCAGAAACATCGATTTTCATCATTTTCACAACTTTAATTGTTTATAAATTAAATTCTTGCTCATATAACTTACGGCAAAATTGACCATGAGAATTCAAAAAACATACCGAATCGAATGGTATTGGTCGGGAATGGTTGGAAATTATCGTTTTGAAAAACCCGTAATTTGACTGGTCTATTAATCCAAAGAGAGACACTCAGCCAGGGCGAATCAACAGGCTAATATTACATAGGTAACTCGATTTGGCTAACTGGTTGTACTAATCAAAAAATCAAATATTACTATGTGGTGGTTTTTCCTACAGTATTCAAGTTTACTTTTATTGGTGTTTCTTTCAATATAAATTCATATTTACTATAGATTTTTATAAAAAATGCATCCTTCACTATATTTTTTTTTAGGTCCGTTATGACTCATGCTTCGGTACCTCCTGAATTAAGAAAAACTTTGGGAATTTCCGATAGTCTCATTAGATTGTCGGTAGGAATTGAGGATGTTGAAGATTTGGTTGCCGATTTAGAACAGGCATTAAAAAAAGTTGGTTCAAAGTTACAGGATGGCATTAATTAATGGATGGAAATTTTTAAACAATTATTTTCTAAAGAAATTTTATAATTCATTTATGTAATATAAAAAGTTGTCTAGATAAAGCTTCTATTTAATATATATCTGTATTTATTTGATAATATATGAATATTTTTTCACCTGTTGTTGTTTTATGAATTTTTCCAATACGCAGACTTCCAGTTCCCACATTTACAATCTTAAGAATATTTTTATGTTGGGAATATTCCCTGGGAGTTTGAAAATGTTCCCATCACCAGTCAAAACCTTAAACATGCAAAAGGGACAAATTTAAACTAGCCCTCCATCTCTTCACATAAACAGGATACCAGTGGTGGCTGATGGATTTAGGTTATACCATATCTCAGTATTGGAGTATGGAAGCCAAGCAATATTTTAAGGCCTATCAGTACTGAATGAGTTTTGCAGAAAAAAAATTTTTAATAAAAGTCACAAAAATGCGCTGGACGCCAGATTACTTCTAGACCATTAGTAAAATATTTGCAAACTATTTTTTTCGTATTCAGAAGGAACATTTATCATACTGTTTTTTTTTTTTTTTTGGGTTTCGAATATTTTGATTTTTTGTAAAGTTATGACATTTTGAAATTTGAGGTCATTGTGTAAATATCAAAATGTCATAACTTTACAAAAAAATCAAAATTTTCAAAAACAAAAAAAACAGGGTGATAAATGTTCCTTCTTATTGCAAAAAAAATGGCAGCATTTTTTGTAACTTTTTTTTTCTCAATTTTTTTTTTCTGCAAAACTGCTTCATTTAGTAGATAGTCATGCCTGAAATATTGCTTGGGTTCCATGCTGCAATACTGAGATATGGCAAACCTAAATCCACCAACTGCCACTGCAGAATACCAATGATGAGCCACGAATTTAAAACACCCTGTACTTTTGAATAGTAAAATATGAAATTCGAGAAATTTTTAGATCCAGTTAAAATGAAAATACTCTTCCAACTTTGTAGATGCGTCTGAAATTTAAGTTAAAAAGTTTATTTTACATAAAATAGTAAGGTAGGTAAAGTTTTCAAAGTTATCTTTTGATATTAGAATATTTAGAAGAAATTTGAACATGTCTAATACTCAAAGACCTGGTATTTTTTAACATTTGACATAAGTCAATTGTACTACATTAAAATTCTTGTATCACCTAACATGAAAATAAAAATTTAATTTTGGTAAATATGGGTGAAAAAGCAGGTTATCTTCCTTACCCAAAGAATTTTGAAACAATTTGTATACATCATACGCAAAATTGTAAGGAACTTTTTACTCCCATATTGACGTCTAGTTTTTCCAAGCCAACAGAAAAGAATGAATTAGCGGTAAGATATGTGAAATATTCATAAAAAGCCATTTATTTCTTACAAATCTTCAAATGTATATCGTAAAAAGGATTTAAGAAAAATTCTTAAATATTCATTCATACTAAGCAGACAAGTAACACGATTTTGTTATTAACGTTATATTATAAAAATGTATATGTACATCATACAGGATGTTTTTTAATTTTCCCTAAAATAAGAGAAATTTTGTTTAAATAACGACTGAGAACTGAGGCAGAACGCCTTGTATAACAAACAACATAATCCTTGCTACTTGTGCAAAAGCAGGTTCTTCTACTGCTGTCGAATTAAAACTAGGTGACTCTATAATTAAAATGACTGAATGTGCGAAAAACCTTGGAATTTATATTGACAATAGACTTTCCTTTGAAAAACATATAAATAAAAAATCCAGTATTTGTTATTTTAAATTGAAATCCCTTTATAAATTTAAATATGTCCTTCCATCTGACACAAAATGGATTCTTGTAAATAGTCTCGTTTTGAGTCATTTAGATTATTGTAGTCCTGTTTATTATAAATTTCTCACAACTACTCTGAAAAATTGGCTGCAAATTATTCAAAATGTCTGTCTTAGATTTGCCTATAATAATATTTATTATAGAGATCATGTCACACCATTTTATACCAGTCTGGGTATATTAAAAAGAACGGTCGATTTGAACTGCAAATTTCCCCTATGTTATATAATGTAATTAAAAATAATACACCGTCTTACTTACATTCATTGTTAATTGAACGCTTTAAAGTGCACAGCCTATCTCTTAGACATAACAACACTTACCATCCCGAAACACAATACTGTTAAATTTGAGGGTGCTTTTGAATATATGTCAAACACAATCTATAATAAATATGCCTCCTTGTTTATCACTTGTCAAAGTAAATGTACGTTTCAGTCAAAAATTAAAGATAGATTACTGCATAGT
Organism: Rhamnusium bicolor; assembly: GCA_029963845.1. Lineage (NCBI taxonomy): Eukaryota > Metazoa > Arthropoda > Insecta > Coleoptera > Cerambycidae > Rhamnusium > Rhamnusium bicolor. Next base: position 562,167 of record JANEYF010004209.1, read on the forward strand.
CAACGAATACTGGTTTAAAATAATTTTGTGTTATGTTTGTGTAATAATTTTGGATTAAATTTGTTATACATTTTTTTTTGTCTATATACAACTTTCAATTTCATGCCATATTTTAGCATGTAGCCTGGGTATAACTGAAAATCAGCTCTGCTGAATTATACCCATTGAATGAGATTTTATATATACTATATATTCCTATTATTTATTTATTTTATTTTATTTATGTTCACTACTGTAATATTGTAATTTATCATTCAATAAACCTATTCTATTCTATTCTAAATAGAGCAGCTTTATTCAATATAATACATTCATTACTAAAGACGAACCGTTGTAAGATACTGACTGACATCAGTAAGGAGCATAGTGTAACAAAAACTTATGTACCTCTTATATCATGTCAATTAACAGTTGTTTATGGTTGTCAGCATACACTTACATCATTAATGAACCTTTGCTAAACTTCTATGCCAGATGATTAAGGCGTATTTTGAAAATGAACATTCTGCATCCAAACATGTAATATTTGCATAGGCATAATATCGTTGCATGTCCATCACTTAGGCATTTGTTAATACGCAATTTGTCAATATTCGGATTTTTACTTAACTTAACACACTCTTAAAATGTCTTTAATTTCTTGGCAACAAGAACACCAGGGTCATTTGTCATATTTGCATTGTTCACTAATTCAAAAGATTAGAATAAAGATAACTAGTAAAGAATGTCAATTTTGACACTATACGCTTATGAAAATATTATAATCTCCGTTCGTATGTACATGTGTACCTCAACAGTCTCTGTGTTTGGCAATCTTTTCTAAATACAAAAAACAACCCCATCAAAAGCGATCCAGAATGCACAGCCGTGTTCTTAATTTTTTTTCCATCACAATGACATGTTATTGAGTCAATTCCCACAACCAGGAACATTAAAATTCAGCATTTACATGTCTCTTGAATTATATTTTTATAGCTTGATACACATTTTATAATTTTAGAGATATTCTCAAGGTAGACTAGGAAATCCAACGAGATCCATCTTGGAAAATCTTGTAGCTGTTCTAAACAGAGCAAAATATGGCTTGTGCTTTGCTTCTGGATTAGGTGCAATTACGGCCGTACTAGGATTATTAAAAGCTGGAGATCATGTTATATGTTGCGATGACGTTTATGGAGGGACCACACAACTTTTAACGGAAATAGCACCACGATATGGCATTTGTACCTCATTTCTGGATTTCTGCCGTATGGAAAATGTACAGGCAGCTATTAAACCGGAAACTAAAGTAAATATTACAGGAAGGATATACATATGTGATGTTTCATAAGATTTTTCCCCCTATCTTAAAAAAAATTGCCGTTTTCTAGACATTTTCCACAGTGGAACTTCACATCTGTATATTTTCTAGTTTTTTTTTTTTTCGTAATAGAGAAAGGAAAAAATGTTCAATAACAAAGATTTTTAAACCAGTTTTCATAACAAAATGCAAAATATTTAAAAGTATGCATAGTATGCCATTTTTTTAATATGCTGGAATATAAAATTATTTTTTAGTATTCTGTATCTTACATGCAAACATGGTCAATACAATATAATATTAATTATCGCGGCAATAATATTTAATTTCTAGCTAATATGGACAGAAAATCCAAGCAATCCAAAGCTGAAAGTAATAGATTTGTGTTGTACGGTCAAAATAGCATGTGAGAAAGGTATCTTAGTAGCAACCGATAATACTTTTTTAACGCCATTTCTTCAAAGACCTTTGGAGTTAGGAGTAGACATAGCGATGCTTTCTCTGACTAAATATATGAATGGCCACAGTGATGTTATAATGGGTTCTGTTTGTACCAACAACGAAGATTTGTATAGGAAACTTAAATATGTGCAAACTTGTTAGTATCGATATAAAATACAATTAATTTTGATTAGTCATAGTTATTATATGATGAAACAAAATATTTGTAGATGACCTGAAATTTTAAAATTAATATACAAAATTATACGTATGCGACCTGATTACTTTTAACTCAATATCAAAAATTTATATTTAGATTTTGGCCATGTACCATCCCCCTTTGATTGTTATCAAGTTATCCGAGGTTTGAAGACTTTACCGCTGCGCATGAAGAGGCATCATTCGAGCTCTTTAGAAATTGCAAAATATTTGATGTGTCATCCCAAAATAGAATCTGTTATACATCCAGGTAATTCATAATATGGGTTTATTTAAAAATCGACCACCCGCCGATGAAGTATATTTTTTGTACGATAGATGGTCGAAAGTCAAGTGTTGTTCAAGCATGTTCCGGGTTCGATCCCCGGTCGTGGCAGTGGAATTAATGGTGAGAGAGATTAGTTCCACTATACATGATACTGGCTGTGTGTCTATTTTCTCTAAATGTGTATTCCCTCCCGCACAACGTTAATTTAAGGATACAGGGGGTTGTAATATATGTATGTATGTAATATATTGTAATTATTATTAAAAGTTTTTGAATAAAACTGTTCTTTATTTAATTTTGTATCGCAAGCAATTTTTTACAGATTCAATTTTCCTCGGTAGAGCAGACCACCTTACAAAGTCAAAGGGAGTGGGTGTGTGTCTGAGTTTTTTAGATTTGGGGGTTGTCTAATTTATGTGGTGTTTTTTGTGGTTACTGAATAACTACATTTTTCAATAAACCAATATTTAATTTAATTTTCACAGGTTTGACATCTCATCCGCAGCATCAGCTTTTCAAAACACAAACAAGTGGGCATAGCGGAATGATTTCTTTTTATTTAAAAGGTGGTATTGAAGAAACAAAAAAATTCATGAACAATCTTGAAGTTTTCACACAAGCCGTTAGTCTTGGAGGGTACGAAAGCCTGGTACAAGTACCGTAAGTATTCGAAATTGCCAAATTAACGTATTCAGCTCCAAATTCAAAGGGTTGTCAAATATAATTTTTTTTTTTGCTATAGAGTTGCTTTTATCCTGTAAATCATATTACAGTGTTTGTTCTACATAATCTTGAATTGAAATGTTTCGAAAAGGTGACAAATAACTTGCTCAACAATTTTTTTTGATTTTTTGTTTCATCATAACTAAAAAAATTCATGGTTTTCTATAGGGACAATTTTACATGTTTCAATTTTAACCATTTCAATTTTTACATGCTACTGTAGTGAGAAACAAATATTTTACTTTCATATAATAAAGTAACAAAATTCTTCCTCCAGGTCCTTGTGTACTCATGCAATTCTATCTAAAGAAGTAAAGATGGCATTAAATCTCACAGATAATTTGATACGGATGTCAGTTGGTCTAGAAAATGTTTGTGATTTACTTAGTGATCTTGAACGTTCTTTGGATAAACTATAATGTACAAAATTGTGTATTATTTCTAAAACATGAAATAAAATGAGAGTTTGTGTGTGTATATAAGAAGTTTTCATCCAACTCTCGAAATATCTACTTTTTTCTTTGTCAATATTGTGAGACCCACATTGAGCCACTTTTTGCTTTATTCCAAGAACAATTTAAAATTCAAAATCAAATAAATACATACATATTGTTATAACAAGCTATGTTGCTACAGAATATTTAAAAAATATGTTTAACTAAAAGTCAAAACTATGGAAATCATTGCTAACGCACTGAGAGGAATTATCACGGTATACAAAAGTCAGGTGTGGGCACGCAAATTCACAAACGGATAAAATAATAAGTTCTTTTCTAGAAATATAACAATTTTTTTTCTTATCCGATTCGTATTGTGAGATACCTAAAACGTCCATAAAAGCTCTGTTTATGAAGTATTAAACGAGGATAAAAGTGATAAGAAGTGAGTAAGAAGTGCTTCTATGAAGACTGATAAACAGTGGCGGTTGGTGAATTTAGGTTATACAATATGTCAGTATTGGAGTATGGAACCCAAGCAATATTTTAAGGCACAACTATCAGTTCTGATTGAAGAAGTTTTGCAGAAAAAACAATTAAAAAAAAATTGAGAAAAAAAGTTACAAAAATGCCCAGCCTCCCAGATTCCTTCTAGATCATTAGTAAAATCTTTGCAAACTATATTTTTTCGTAATCAGAAGGAAAATTTATCACCCCATTTTTTTTTTTGGTTTTTGAAAATAGATTTTTTGTAGTTATGACACTTTGAAATTTAAGTTCTTCATCGTGTAAATTTCAAAATGTCATAACTTTACAAAAAAATCAAAACTTTCAAAAACCAAAAAAAAAACGGGGTGATAAATTTTCCTTCTGGTTACGAAAAAAAAATAGTTTGCAAAAATTTTACTAATGGTCTATATGGAATCTGGGGAGGCTGTGCATTTTTGTAACTTTTTTTCTCAATTCTTTTCAATTGTTTTTCTGCAAAACTCCTTCAATTAGTACTGATAGTCGTGCTTTCAAATATTGTTTGGGTTCCATACTCCAATACTGAGATATGGTACAACCTAAATCCACCAGCCACCACTGCTGATAAAGGAAAATTTACCACTCAAGTGATTTACAATATAATAATAGTATTTGATACCACAGAGCAGAAAAGTTGTCATCAGAGAGAACACATATTTATATGTTGTCTCTGGTTGTTATGTTTACCATCTTCTGGTAGAAAAACTATTCTAGTGTTTTTTACATTTTTTTTATAAAATGATAAAGCACTTGACAGCTGTATCTTGACAATGTGAAAATTTTTTGAGGATAACCATTTAATTTTAAAGCACCCAATGTATTTAAATTTGATGCGAATAAATCTATTTAATAATATATAAACTAGGTAGGTAAATTTAAAAATATACTGTTTTCACAATAATTACTCCATTTTATACAAAATACAATTTTCATATATTTAGTTAAAATGGGAGAAAAGGCAGGATTTCTACCATTTCCAAAAAGTTTTGAAACAATATGTATGCATCATGGACAAGACCCAACGCAATGGAAGTCGAAAGCCGTCATACCACACATAGTGCCTTCTACCATTTTTGAAATAGACGACCCTACCGGACCTAAGGTAATACTGAATTAAGGATAAAATTTGTGATACTAACAATTTTAATAGGAATATATTTATAGTAGAGTGGGAAACCCTACCAGATCAATTTTGGAAAGTGTTTTGGCTGCAATAAACAAAGGTCGATTCGGTTTATGCTTTTCATCGGGTATGAGCGCCCTGACGGCAATTTTAGGTTTGCTAAAAAAGGATGAACATTTAATTTGTTGTGAGGAAATTTCTGGAGACTCGCATGAAGTATTTAAAAATATTGCCACAAATTATGGTATTTGTACAACATTTGTGGATGTTACTGATATAAATATAGTTTGTAAGGCTATACAGCCTAACACTAAGGTAAGTATTATTATTAGGTAAGTATATTCCATTTCAGTAGAACAGGGTATGATTCGAATCACTCAGTATTCAAATCCAGGATTCGAACACTTTTTGAGTATTCGAAAGCAGTATTCAAATACTTCCCTATAAATTGAAAATGGTCATAAATAGCCATAGGAATGTACGTACAAAAAAATGTTCGTTTTTCAATCTTACATCACATCGTCCAAAATATACAGGGTGTTCCATTTGAAAAAATTGACAGCTCAGTTCAAAAAGTTGTAAATTCAAAAATCCTTTTTGGCCACTCTGTATACTTTTAGGAAGTGAAAATGGCATACAGGAATGAAAGGAGGCCACAAAGAAGTTTCAAAAAATGTTCTGATATACGGCATTTCATTTAAAAATATGTTACTTGACCCTGTAGCATCGCCTTAGCTCACTCTGTATATTCGAAAGCAATTTCCGGATATAGACTTTTTTTGTCTAATTTACGTATGTTTTTAAATCAAGTTTCTAGCTATCAGAGAACTCGAGATATCGAGGTCGGACACACTACTATTGCCTCACCCTGTATACATGATGTTCAGAAAGGCTTTCAACATTTGACATAAATCAAACATTTGTATATATAAACACATGGTGTCATAAGAATTCTTTTGCCGATAAAAGTATTCTTAAAAAATAAGAAAACCTGAAAAAATAAAACCCTGTATCTCGAAAAACCTAGACGCTTAAGACATGTTTATATAAGCTTTCTGTCTTCAAATCACACAAGAAAATTTCGTTTAAAGTTTGCCCACGTGCTTAATTAACACCCTGTATAATATATTTTTTAAAATTTAAAAGAATGTCTGAACCTTAGTCACCAAATGTACGGTTATTTTAAATATTATGCGAAAATTATGCACTTATGTGGGTTTATGTGGTTTTTCAATTTATATTACTTATTTCAGCTCATTTGGGTCGAAAATCCTTCTAATGCAACTTTAAAAATAACAGACATCTGTAGTATATCAAAATTGGCAAAAGAAAATGAAATTTTAGTGGGCGTAGATAATACTTTTTTAACACCTTATCTTCAGAGACCTTTAGAGCTTGGAGCTGATATTGTTATGCATTCTCTAACAAAATACATGAATGGGCATTCTGATATTATTATGGGAAGTTTATGTGTGGAAAGGCAAGACCTACATAAGCAACTCTCCTTAATTCAAGTAGGTAAGAGTAATTATATTTTGATATCTTTTTAGTGAGATAGTGATTATGTTTATTCAAAGTTATATTCTTTACAAAATTGATTGTTACTAATTCAATAAATTCAAGTAACCTTAGACTTAGATAGCCGAGTCTTAGTTCTTTAAGAATTTTTTAATCTACATTTTGTAAGGGATCTACCATTGAATAAGTTTTAGCCTTATTTAATTTTCTTTTTTTTTTTTTGTGGTGGACATGAACTGTTTGATGTCAGAGTACTTCATGAAAAATGAGTCATTATATGATTTACTATTAATTAAAAATTCTGAAAAATTACAGATACAAGGTGCACGCTTTTCCTAATGAAGAGATGTACTGCTCAACGATTGTAGCTTGGCACTTGGCGGTGCAGAGAGAGAAGAAATATCGCTAGTGTGAGACAAACCAAACCACTTTACATTGAAAGAGCAGATTTTATACCACTGTGCATCCAAACTCACGCGCCAAGCTATAATTATTGGCTAATAAAAGTTCTCACATCTTTTGAAAATTTGGTCATACATAAATAATTAATGAAAGAGTTAATTTTGTGTTTAAAGCTCTTCCATTCATTTTTTTGGTAATTTTGCCATCAGATCAGCCATTTACGAGTAAACCACAAAAAGAAAATTGTTTGTCAGCCATTTTTTTCAAGATGGCGGCGCATGTCAGATTTCATGAGTTTTTTAAAATATTGTAGTCACCTCAGAGAAGATAATAGTAGATTGTATTACAGATACTATAATCAAAGTTTTACGCCAAATCGTACATTATTTAAGTTAAAAAGCTAATTTAACGTTAACATTTTGGCAGCGCAGGCAATTTTAGGGTGCTTATATAGGAACTAAAATACTACTTTTTCAGCTACAAATCGCGAATTAAGATATTTTAGTGCTGAATACAACACATTTTATCGATATAAATTAAAATGGCGGCGTTATGAAAATATCACTTATTAGAATTACGTTAAAAAATGTTCAGTGTTTGATCTTGACAATAACAGCTTATTAGCAAACACTTCTCGGAGTTTTGCAAACTTTTGCTGGCGCATAGGTTAGGTTAGGTTAGGTTTGTTGTGAGTGGGTCTCAGTGGACCCTCCTCTGCGGCCATCAGCAGGCCTATTGTGCCTCACACCTAATTATATTACACCCAATAAGTTCAGTCTCTTAATGAAACTGATAACTTTATTGGGTGAGAATGTGTCCAGATCCTCTGGCAGCAGTTGCCCTTTGCCAAATATTGAGAATCGGATCCTCTCCACAGCGGGACAGGCGCATAAGATGTGGTCTGCCTTCTCATCATCCTCCAGGCATAGACGGCACTCGGCGTTTTCCGCTAGGCCGAGTTTATGCAGATGATAGTTTACTCGGCAGTGCCCGGCATATAGGCCTGTTAGAGTTTTCAGGTTTATCCTGTTTAACTCTAAAAGTTTCTTAGCTCTCGATTTCAAAGGGTATTTTATAAACGCCTTCGAATGAACTAATTCTGGTAACTCTTGCCAATACTGGAGAGTTTGCCTTTCAGCCCAGGTTGAGATAGCCATCTTGGCAGAACTTGAGGATATGCCAAGTACTGGTTCTGGTCCGATGAATCGTGATCCCGCTCCTTCTCTGGCTAAGGAGTCCGCTATTTCGTTACCTTCCATACCAGAGTGGCCGGGTATCCAGACCAGAGTCACTTTGTTGTTCTTGCTCAAATGATTTAGAGCTTTCTGAAAGTTCCATACCGTTTTGGAGTTACACCGGTAGGAGCCAAGAGCTTTTATAGCTGCTTGGCTATCTGAGAAAATTTTTATTGATCTGCATGTAAGATGCATATATTCCAGCCTTCGTACACACAGTTCAATGGCATGAATTTCAGCCTGAAAAACAGTTGCATGAGTACCTAGGTCTGAGACTATCCTCACCCTTGGTCTGTAGCTGTGTACTCCGGCTCTTGTTCCCTCGGGAGTTTTGGAGCCGTCTGTAAACCAACAACTGTCTGCCTTCAGTAGGTCGGCTTTATTCCGATCCCACTCATCTCTTTCTGGAGAAAGAATGTTGAAGATCAGCTCGTAGTTGGTCATACTAGGCATAGTATCCGAGGGCATTCCCAGGATGCTGTGATTCTCTGTCATCCAACAACCTGTTCTGCTCCATGATACTAGTCTGCGGCATATTAATGGCCGCTTGTTGCAGTCTGTAGGTTGCCCACCTGGCCTCTCTCTCCAGATATATATGAAGAGGGGGTAAATCCAGGAGGATTTCCATTGCAGCTGACGGTGTGGAGCTAATTGCTCCCGTCACGGTCATGCATGCTAATCTCTGCAGTCCAGAGAGTTTGGATTTGGCCGTCCGTTGTAATCCTTTCGGCCACCAAACAATGGATCCGTATGTTATCATTGGTCTGATGACCGTGATATAAATCCAGTAAATTTGTTGGGGACCCATGCCCCAGGATTTGCCACAAATACGACGGCATGTCCATAGGGACAGCTTTGCTTTGTGGATTACCTTTTCCAGATGGGAGTTCCAATTAAGTGATTTATCCAGAGTGATTCCTAGATATTTCACCTCCTCCGCAAATGGAATAGTTTCACCCATTAAAGTGGGAGGTCTTAAGTCCTCCAGCTTCCTTTTCCGGGTGAATGGTACTATCACTGTTTTTTGAGGGTTTACAGACATCTGTTCCCTGTCGCACCAGTTACTCACTGCATGCAGAGTCTCTTGAAGGGTATTTGATATTACTCCTTCAGAGTTTCCTCTGACTAGTATGACTAGATCATCTGCATATGCTAGAACCTCAACCTCCCACAGTGTGAGATTATGCTGGCGCATAACCTCACCTCTCTTATTTTTGTCTTAGATCAATGAGGGACTGTGGTTGTTAGGTACACCTTTGATATAATGTATCCCCGATTAGGAAAAATCCAATGGTATTAAGTCTGGAGGGTGGGCCATTGCACTAATTGACTGCTAATCCACTGCCTAGGATACATTCTAAAACGTGTCTTGTATGCACTATAATATCCATGTCAAATTCTTTCTCATTATTTTCGGTTTTTTGAACACTGTGAACTATCAATGGATCTTTTATGTTTTTCAACATATCAAGGTATTCTCCTCTCAGATTTTCCTGCGGGAAACAACTCTTTTTAAATACCTACACAAAATTTTTTATAGATTTATTAGTAGTTTTTAATATTTTAAATACTGGACAAATATACAGTCTTATTAATAAAGGTGAAGAGTTAAGATATTGTGTTTCATTGGTGAAAATGTTACGAATGTTTGCCGTGTCATTATTTCTTTTGAAGGTTTAGTTCTATTTATTTGTTCGTACTTATAACATAAAGTTAATGTAATATTAATTTTAGCCAAGTACGATTTAACATGGGAACTTCATTTCTGCATGATGATAATTTAAAAACACCACTAATATAATTTATAGATAGATAGATAGATAGAAACATTTTATTTCCCCACAGTATGCAAATACACATATAACGTACAATAACCAAAATGAAATAAATTTTACATTATAACAAATATATACATATATATGATGCACACTAACAGCTATTAAAGCTTTAGAGAAAATGCTTAGCAAGCACTAAAAAATAATAAAACATTTTATTTTCATATTATAATAGAATTTTGAAACAAAAGAAAAAGATATATAAATAAAATAAACAACAAATATGTTCGGACACATGTATATACGCATACCTACATATATGTACATACATATACACTCTCACGCACATATAGACAATCTGACTTTTAACTAAAATCTTCATTAAAAAATTCATTTAGGTCATAGAAGACTTTGGCTTTTAATATATTTTTGATTTCCTTCTTAAATGCATTAAGAGGAATCTGCTTGATCGATTCTGGCAAATGGTTAAATATTTTAATACCTGCATATATAGGTCCCTTTCTATTTACATCTAAATTATATAAGGGTGTCAAGAGTTTATTTTTGCATCGTGTTTCATGATCATGAATTTCTGAATGTGTGGGCAGTTTATTTTGTTCTTTATGTATAATTATACTAATTTTATATATATACAAATTAGTTAAGGTCAATATATGATCTCTCTTGAAATACTCTCTACACGACTCCCGTGCTTTTAGACCATAGAGTGCTCTTATGGCATTTTTTTGTATTAAGAAGGTACTTTTGGCATTAGTTGATGTTCCCCAGAATTCTATTCCATATTGCATAACAGAATAAAAATTAGAATAATATACTGGTTTACCTACACTAAAACCGATGTTTTGCTTAATTGTGTTTATAGCAAAAACGGCATGACTTAATTTTTTATTTAACTCAATAATGTGCATTTTCCAGTCTAATTGTTGATCTAAATGAATGCCAAGAAATTTTGTGCATGTCGTGGGAATGACTTCTCCATTATTTGTTGATATAACTGCATCAGGTAATTTTTTATTTGGTTGACATATGATGCTGTATGTTTTGTTAAAATTTAGCGCTAACTTATTAGCTGCAAACCAATTAAACAGATCTTCTAGTACTACATTTGTTATATTTACTAATTCACCCAGGTCACTATGTCTTCAAGTTATGCTTGTATCGTCAGCAAACTGAGAAAATTTCGCTAATGGAAAATTTGGTACTATGTCATTTACATATATTAAAAAAAGGGTTGGCCCAAGAATGGACCCCTGAGGGACACCACATTTAATATAATCAGGGTTTGATCTTATTCTGTTTATTTGTTCCCCCTCACTAGATGTTATTTCCACGGACATAGTACGGTTGCTTAAATATGATTTAAACCACTCATTAACAATACCTCTAAATCCATAATATTCCATTTTGTCGAGTAATGTTTTGTGATCGACGCAATCAAATGCCTTGGATAAATCGCAAAACACTGTAATTGGTATGTCTTTATCTTCCAATATTTTATTTATGTTACTGATTAGATTAAAAGTCGCAGCTGTTGTATTCTTTCCATTTCGAAAGCCAAATTGTGATTCTGAAAATATATGATTTTTTTCTAAATATTTAGTAATTTGGTCTTTAACAATCGCCTCTAGAATTTTTGAAATTACCGATAAAAGAGATATTGGTCTGTAATTAGCGATTTCCGTTTTTTCACCTTTTTTTATACAATGGTTTAATTATCGCGTGTTTAAGGCACTCTGGAAATGTTCCTGTAGTCAGTGATAAATTAATTAAGTAAGTAATCGGTTTTTTCAAACAATCCACTTGTTCCTTTATTATTGTTATAGGTATATCATCATAGCCCGTACTATTTTTTTGTTTAAAATTATTAATAATTCCTTTTACATCTGATACTGTTATTGGGCTGAAGAAAAATGAATTTTCGTTATTAAAATCTAATGTTCTGACATATTCCATTGCTTCTTTTTTTAATCTTTATATTTTTTGTTACGTTTTCTGCAATATTTAAATAAAATTTCTGGAATTCTGATGCAACTGTGTGTGGTTCTAAAATAACTGCATTATCATCGTTTATAATCTGAAAGTTTGGAGGTGTTTTATTTGTTTTTTTTTTTTTATATATGAATTAATTAATTTCCAGGTGGATCTTATTTTATTATCTGAGTTTACTATATAATTATTAGAAAAATTTTGTTTTGCTATAAATATGATGTTTTTTAGAATTTTACAATAAGTGCGTACATGATTTACTTGAAACATAAATTTGTAGAGAAAATTTTTTTAATGTGTAACAGCGAACGTTTGTTACGACATGACGTTTTTATTCCTTCTGTCATCCATTCAGGACACTTATTTTCATTGTTGATTTTTATGACCTTGACTGGAAAGGCTACATTAAAACAACTATCAAAATACTCATAAAAAATTTCATAAGCGTCATTTACATCGGTTTTAGTGTACAGGAGAGTCCAGTCAATTTCTAAGACTAACTTTTGAAACAAGGCTTTATTTTTTAAACTGAATATCCTTTTCTTCAACATCATAGAACTAGAATTATGGGAGTTGGTTTGAAGTGTAATTTTTTGTCCATAATGATCACTGAAACCGTAATCATCATTCGAAACGTTTAAAATTTTTTCAGTATTATTGATTAGTATATTGTCGACTAGTGAATGATAATTATTCACGACTCTTGTGGGCGTGGTGATAGTGATAGATAAGTTAAACATGTTTAGCACATTTAAAAATTCATTTTTTTGTACGTTCTCATTTTCGAGATGTATGTTAAAATCCCCGCAAACCACATATATGTGATTTGGGAACAGATTATTTATTTCAGACATTAAGTTATAAAAGAGATTATAAAATACATTGTATGACTCACCCTGACACGCTGATGACCTATAAATGCAAATTATTATAATCTTTAATTGTTTGCTTACAGCTGCAACATACTCAAATTCTTTTTCTTTTATTTCTGTGTTCAAGTTAACTATATTTTCAAAATCTAAATAGTTTTTTGTAATGATCAAAACTCCACCATGTATACTAAGTCTTCTACAGTAGCAAGAAGTTAAGCTGTAACCATTGAAAGATGCACAGTATTCCTTATTTAACAACCAATGTTCTGTGAGACAGAGAACTTGAATTTCGGGGTTATCTGCTAAAAAGAGTTGAATGTCATGTACTTTGTTAGATATGCACTGAATGTTTTGATGGTAAATGGTTAAGTTGTCAATTAGTTTTTTTTCTGCGTATTTCTTCTCAGCATTCTTTGCTGTTGAAGGATGCCTGCCGAGGGCTGGGGTTGTTGTTCTGGTTGTTGATGATTTTGTTGTTGTGGTTGTTGGAGTTGCTGAGGGTTGAGACAGGGGGGTTGCATCATTTTTTAGAGTAGCTTCACATTCTGCCAGTGTATAGCATTTGTCGTTTATCCATAGTTTGGTATTTCTTAAATAAACTTTATTTCCATCATTTTTGGCTCGTTCGAAATATGGTTGTAATTTGTGCCTTATATCTTGATCTCGGTGAGAATAGTAAAGAGAAATTGCGTATCCTGTGCCTTTTAACTTTCTACTTTCTTTGAGGATGATATTTTTTGTTCTGTAGCTCAGAAATTTGATAATTGTAGGTCTCTTTCCGGAACTGTTTTTACCTAATCTTGAAACCCAGTCAATGTCAGAAGGGCATATATTTTTTAAGCCTAATCCGCCATTTTCCTGCGTTATAATATTCAGCATTTTATTTTCTAGTGCTTGATAATTCTCATTTTCATTTTCTGCTATCCCATAGAAAACTAAATAATTCATCCTGTTTTGGGTTTCAAGGGCATTAATATTATTTTCCAAGTTGTTTATTTTTATGTTGAGCTGTTTATTTTCATTCTCCAGTTTATCGACTTTATTTGTTAGCTGTTCCATATCAGTATTAGTTTTTATAACCGTTTTTAAAATGATATCAACTTTTTGTTCTAGAGATAATGTTTCAGAACTTTTTATATCCATGGTTGATTTATGGAAGTTTATAAATTATAATAATTAAACAGATTTAATTACGGCTATTACGTTTACGTATTATGTATTTTGCACTTTATTAGTGTTCACTTGTGGATTATCACTATGTGCGCTAAGTCTTGATTCAAACACTGCACTTTTTATCATTTATTTTTCAACTTTTCACGGAGGTCTAGAATAAACGTGTTAACTCGATGTTAAGTTTCACATATATCGATAGACAATTCTGAAACTATAGCTGTGTTCAAAATAAAAAGAGCAAGATGAGCCCATTTTTAAGATAAAAGTCATTTGTTGCTCAAAAAGTAGTATTTTACTTCTAATTGAAGTACGCCAAAAGCTGGAGGGTGAAACTTTACAACCGCGTCATATAACAATTTTTAAAACGATGTATAAACAATTTTGCAGTTATGGGTTTGGTACCTTCTCCAATTGATTGTTACCAAGTCATAAGAGGATTAAAAACATTAGGCTTACGAATGGATCAACATCACATAAATTCAATAATAATTGCAAAATTTTTGGATAGAAATTCAGTTGTGGAGAAAGTCGTTCATCCAGGTAGTTATGTCACGATCAATTTAAATAAAATATAATTAAAACGTTAGAGGCACACTATCATGCTGCTTAAAATTAAAGACTATCATTAAAAAAAAATAAAAATTATGTACGGTTGCCAAGATTATTATTATGTGTATATTAGAGGTCTAATTTTTCTTTTTTTTTTTCTTTAGGTTTACGAACTCATGCCAATTATAATGTTTTCAAGCAACAAGCCAGTGGACACAGTGGCATACTATCTTTCTATATAAAAGGTGGATTACATGAATCGGTAGAGTTTATAAAGTGTTTACCGTTACGGAAGTTGCCGGAGGGATCGAAAGCACAGTGCAAATACCGTAAAGACATGCTGTTTAATTATATAAAACATCATTCATCGGTAATTTTATTTGCAGGTATTTAATGTCACACAAACATATGTCGAAGAGTAAAAAGAAACTATTAAAAATAACTGAAAATTTAATACAAATCTCTGTAGGGTTAGAAAATCTATGTGATTTAATAATGGATATAGAAGTAGCACTCGATTATATAAGAGCAAACAACAATCATAAGTGCGGTTAAATTTTGTAAATGTCTGAATATATTATGTATGTTTTCTTTAAAAAAATTTTTCTTAACTACTACATTCAAGTGAAAAGGCAATGTTCTATGGAGCTGAAAATTAAAATTATGCACATTTGTTTCACAGGGTCAATAGTAAAAGCGTAATCCGTGTTTCATATGGCAGTGAACGTGTTAGGACTAAGAACCTAACAACCAATTATCATTACAGAAAACTGTAACAAATGAAAATATTTTAAATTACTAACTAAAATAATGATTAATCATCATTTTAATTAGTAATTTAAAATATTTTGACACTGATAATTGGTTGTTAGGTTCTTAGTCTTAAGCTAGACGACTCTCAGCAACATTTTCTTTAATAATTCATATGGTAATATTCAAGTATCACGTTATTTTTAATTAGCTCTGGCTACAGCCATTTGTTTTTAACTTGTGTGTGTGATGTCTTTAAATTATTAACCAATACGGTCAAGTTTAAAATATGATTTGAGGATTCAATGAAATTATTTTCACATAATGGTCATATATCTTGTTTGAAATTCTAATTTTATCTGAGGTAGGTTTTTGCATAAATATTTCTATAGGTATTTTTTATAATATAGATTTATTGGGGTCAAAATAAAATAAGGTTTAGTGCCATATCCCCAAAAAAACAACTGTGCAACTACGGACACGTGTTTCGGAGTTATTGCCCCTCATCAGTGTAGCGTAGCTAAAGAATTGGATCTGGGATGGGATAGATCAGGAACAAGAACTAAAATAAAACTGGAAAGTACAGTACACAGTACACAATTAGTGCCTTCATGTTCCCATGTGCCACAATTGGGGCCTCAATGAGCACAGTCAACACACAGAGCTCCGAAACACATGTCCGTAGCTGCATAGTTGTTTTTTGGGGATATGGTATTTTTTATATTCAGTTTTTATAACAATGTTTTTAGTCAAATGTTTTATTTAAATACAATCTTCATATTTGTAGCTTACATTAGAGGACTGGCCTATGCTTGTAAGACAAATAATCAGAGGAAAAAAAATCTGGGGGTTTATAGGTAAATAAAGTATATAAACAAAATATAGCATTTTTGTTATCCTTGGTCTTGTTCCGACAATTGTTTAAGAAAAAAGTTATTATTACTGTTGCCACAAGAATAAGTATCTCAAACATCAGTTTTTCAACCACTAAAACATAGTAACGTAAACACAGGAAATATGGCAATACAGGTTTGGCCATGAAATAGCATAGAACATTCTGAAATATATATATTTTTTTAATGCTAAAGAATTTAAAATGTCAACCACTTATAGATATTGATTACTAGAGATCAGGAGGTGACGATAAATGATGTCAATTCCTGAGTTGATTCTAGGTGATGTGTCACCGCATAAATATGTTCATGCATATATGATACAATATCTTACCTTATGGTTATTGTGGCGTATTTAATGCAAAGAGGACTGAAAGTATTGGTGAATGTTGCACTAACACACCTATGCAGTTATAACTATCGATCACAAAAACAGAAGTATATACTAATATTAATACTCTACTAAATCTTAATTTTAATATTCCCCGACTTCCAGGTTTTCCAGGTAATAATTTCTGCAAAGAATTATCACTTTTTTGTTTAGTCGTTAAGGAACTTTTCTTTTTAATTAAAATTAATCAGAATCAATAATTTTTTTTATATAGAAAAGTGAAATAGTATAAAATCTATTCATTATATTTTCAACATAAATATGCACTTTTATTATTAGTTATGTAATGCAGAACAAACAAAAATGATTAAAAAAACACAAATACATTTGAACATTAATAAAAATAAACATACTTAAAATATAAAACAAAAACATGTTAGGTTAGGTTATTATGAGTGGGGTCCTTGTAGACCCTCCACTGCGGCCATTAGCAGGCCTATTGTGGCTCACTCCTAATTATATTTCACCTAATAAGCTCAGTCTTTTAATGAAACTGATAACTTTATACAAAAACATGTAGTACGATTACTTTAGAGATTTTTTTTTTGATTCTATGTCATCGTTTATGGAATTGATTATCTTCTTGAGTCAATTCATTTTCTTTTTCTTATTCGAACCTTTTGTGCAGTCTTTTTCTATGTAAAGAATTTTTCTTGTTTTCATCTTCTTTACATTTTCTTTTTCTCAGTGCCTCCTTCCACTTACTATTAGAGTTTCTCATATACCCAATGACAGATTTATTCATCTTAAATTGGTGTATACTTCCGATATTTATGACACTATCATATATTAGCCTTTGAGCTATCAAAGATTCGTCTGTTAAATATTCACGAAAAACCCCTGTTCAACAAAAGCATTACCATGGAGCATGGGACAATATTAGAGTCATTTCAGTGAATTTTTTTAGATAGGAAAATTTTACATTCGTAATTTTGAACCAGATTTCATCTAACCTATCTTGGTTTGTTATAGTCTTCATTTTTTTCACAAAAGATCAGTATTGCATAGTATCTCTACTAATGTTATCAGTCCCATTACCCGTTAGCCAGTTGCTGACTTATGCGCCACTATGTATAATATAAAATCATATACACCCTGTGTCTAGTTTAAGTGGGTAACTCAAAATATTGCATTTAATACTGATTTAAAGTTTGAGCTATGAAAAAAACTCTTTTTAATATTTGTTTTGTTTGCAGCTCCAGAGGCGGTCCATTTTCTACGAGAAAACTATATCGAAATGAGTTTATAGGAAAAAAATTAAAATGCTAATGAAATATTTAAAGAACAACTTTAATCCTTTATACGTCTACAGTTAAAAAAATAGAAAACGGTTATAGAATAATACAACAAATTTAAAATTTGACAATACTATTTGCAATGAAACATTCAATCCATTTTGTTATTCGAGCAAATATCTGAAATTCCCTGAATGATCTTATCGCAAGTCGTTTTATTTAACGTTCCACATTTAGCAAGATGCATACGAACGCTCGTTATATACTGAAAAAAAAAAAAATTATATATAATCATCCAAAACTGAACTGAGCAAATACATTAGAAAGACTATTTGTTGTTTGATCTGCTTAATTGATTCTTAATAATTTTTATTTTAGTCACTTTAATAATTACCATTAAAAATTGCAAATTTTGTTATTACTTTTTTGTTCACGTAATAAAGTACTGAAAATATCTTAAGGCAGTATACCATGCACCAAATTTTTTAAGTTTGATTATACAAGTACATACAGATCACAGGATGACCTACAACTAGTGTGCCACATCTCAGAGACTATTAGTTTTTCAAAACATTAGTGTATTTAGTTTATTAAGGACTTGTTTACTCCCTCCTGTTGATTTTTGTTCAAAAACCGAACTAAAGCAAATGTCCATCATACCGATATGGCAGCAATCACATGTAGCAACTGATTTAGATTGAAATAAATCAGTTTGTTTTTTTTTACATTATAATTTCATGGACGTTGTCATTTTAATTTTTCTATACCTATAAAATATTTCATTATACATATAAAATATATATAGTTTTATATTTGAAATAATAAATGTGTGTAGATGTGCTCTCTAAAAACAGTTATTTTCTATTGGATAAAGTGCTTTTAAAATTTATACATTTTATGACAATCATAGATAAACTCGGGATACCACAAGTTTCCAACAAAATTTATTTCCCATAAATGACTGACTAAATGGTGTGAAAATTGCATATTATACAGACTAGTTATATTAATCTAGAGTAAAAACTTTAAGCAAAAAGCAGTCATAAACAAAAACTGATAAGTGCACACTAAGACTTTATACAATATTCTATATTTTCTTATATACAAACCTTTCTTTTTTGCCGCTCGTAATTTTTTTTTTTTTTTGTTAAAGTTGATATTATTTTTAAGTAATGTATGAGGACTGCTCAATATGTAATTTAAAATGCAAACTAAATGTGAAAGTAAAACAATTAAAAGATGACAATATTTTTGGACGCAGATGTGAATCCTGCAGTAAGATGTTCTGTAAAAGCTGCTCTCAAATATCATGTTCTAAAATACATTGTTTAGAACTGTCAACACGGATACTACTTTATTATTGCCCTGACTGTACAAACAATATAAATATAGTTCCAACTTTAAATAAAAAGTTAAATGAATTACAAAACGAATTAAGAGAAAAGGACAATTATATACTTATCAAGAAATTGGATGAGAAAATATCCAATGATCTTGGAGCAGAAGCAGAGCAGTTTATTGACAATCCCAATGGACACACAGAAAAAAATCTAAATAATATGGCAGAAAGAAATAATCAAATTCTGGAAGAAATACCTCAGGGAAGAATCAGATAAATAAGTACTTAAACGATATAAATGAACTAAACGCTATACATAAAAATATGGTCTCATCCATCAGAACATTGGAAGCGGAACATTTATTATATCAAAATCAAATAAAGTCTACAAAATAACTTTACTAACTCTGAGATAAATAATTGTAACATTGGAAAAAACAGGGAAATACAGAAAAATTTGACACTCAAATTTAGAAAATACAAGGATAAAAATCAACAAGGGCAAGCAGAACAAGGATAAATTATTGCAAACAGAAGATATGGAGGAAAATTGTGTGCACAGGATGTACCTGATTATATACCTATGAAAAAAAAACTCATAAATCTGGTAAAAATCAAGTGTTAGTTTATGGAGATGGTAGTGCAAGAAACTATTCATTGTACCTATGAAGTTATCTATTAAACATTTCATATGATATTGGAGAATTTCTTAAGTCAGGAGTGCATATGGGAGAAGTATCAAAAAAATGTTTTCCATCCGACACGATTACAGCCATAGCAACTATGTTATAATTTTTTTTGAATATTCGTTTAGTCTCTTTCCTAGATCACTCAGTATTAAACGATTGGAAGATTTACAAACCTTATTGTTTGTTTAAGTCTGAAGGAGATAATAATATTTTTAAGTAATATCTGATAGTTTTTTTTTTGTGGGGATTTTGGTCAGGTATAACTAATTTTACTATTTTTTTCTAACGTTTCGGTTTATTACACCATCTTCAAAGAAACTATTAATTATTAGTTATTTGTTTTAAATTTTGTTACATGTTATTGGATTGTCTGTTTTAACGCAACTCGAGTTGCATTAAAACCATGTTTGGAAGCAGACTGGTGTAAGGTTATTGATTCTGACAATCCTCTAGAACAATTTCATAGTAGAAGTGTCTGCTATTTGTTTAACAGAGCTTTTCCAATCAGAACCATTAATCAAAAAAAGGTTGGTTTACAAAGGGTCTAAAAATATTGTCAAAGAACATATGTTCACTGCATTTAATTAGAAAACATTGAATAATTTTAGTTTTATTAATTATTTTAACATGTACCGAAAAGTTTACAGGAAGACTATTCTGACTGCTAAACAATTATATTATAGAAATAGAATATTTTAGGCACCAAATAAACAAAGAGAAGCACGGAAAATTGTACATGCTCTTAGAGGAAAAGATAATTCCCCCGTTAATTCTGAACTGAGGGCTGATGAAATGAATAATTTTTATTAAACTATAGCAAACAATCTGAGTGATAAAATTACTCCAAAGGACAATCTTATAAAATATGATTCATATTTCGGTACCTAAATCATTTTTTCTTACTTCCATCAATGTACAAGAAATTAGGAATACCTTTAATGACCTCAAAAACAAGAATGCTAGTGGATGGAATATCTCATTAAAAATTTTCCAAAAACTGCCAGATAATGTTTTGCAGGTTTTGGCTGATGTTATTAATATTTCATTTGAAACAGGCATTTTTCCATCATGTTTAAAAATTGCAGATGCTATTCCATTATTTAAAGGTGGAGACTGACTTGCCTTCAAATTATAGGCCTATCTCGTTGCTACCCACGTTAGCGAAAATAGTAGAATAATTGATTCAGAAGCGAGTTTTAAACATTTTAAATATGCATTAACTACTCTGCTCAGAACAGTTCGGTTTTCAGGCTTCAAAAAATACTAATGATGCCATATTTGCCTTTTTAGAGAAACTATATCCTGAAGAAATTGCCGCAGCAGTGTTCTGTGATTTATCTAAGGCTTTTGACTGTGTGAATCATGGAATACTGCTCAGAAAACTTGAAATTTATAGGTTTAGAGGAAGAACGCTAGATTGGTTTCGGTCATATTTATCATGTTGCTCCCAAAAAGTGTTTTTAATGATTTGTTGTCAACCCAAGATATAGTGCAATCTGGGTTGCCACAAGGATCCGTTCTTGGCCCTATACTTCTTTTACTATATTTCAACGACCTTGCGTTTTTAAAAATTGAAGGAAATTTCACTTTTCTCCCTGATGACACCACTATACTTTGGCATAACAAAAACATCGTTGAACTACAGGAAACTATTAATATTGATTTATTAATCAAAAAATGATGTGATGCTGATTTATTGTCTTTTAACACACCTAAAACTAATATTATCTGTTTTAAATGCAACCTAAACGAGGTATTCCTGGAGGATCAAGTTGCTAAAAACCAAATGGATAGTAGATTTTTGGGTTTGTGGATTTAATACATTAAATTTGAGAACCACATTCAATGTTAATAGGTTAGCTTCAAATTTTTATGCAATTAGAGTGATGTCGAATGAATTAGATAGGGCTACCACAAGAAGTGTTTATGGCTACCACAAGAAGTGTTTATTTTTTACTCATAGAGTCTCACTTACGTTATGGCATTTGTTTTTGGCGTGTCTGTTCGCAATATTTATTCAATAAAACTTTTGTTCTGTTTGTTTTGCCCAACCTACGTGATTGTTTTATAATTAGACTAGATTTAAAATTTCTATGCAGGGTGTGTGCTGTACACTATTTTGGGGACACCCTGTTTAGTCCATTATATATGCTGTACTTTCGGGTACTGTTTTTATCTTTTACCAAGTTTTACATTACGATTAAGGCTTGGCTTTGTCAACAAAAAACAGTTATATTTTTCTAACAATAAAGCATTTTTGATTGATTGATTGATATGTATATTGGTATATAATATTCCAAGAACACCAGGAAATGTTTGATATAAGCTCTGTGGGGAAAAATATTCTGTGCCATCCTGTCCTTGATCTGTAGCAAAATTATCAAGATCAATGTAATATGCAATAGAAAAATGTGGTACTTGTGAAAGTTATTTAAAAGGTACAACTTATTAAATCAATAAAAATATATGATTTCACCAATTATTTAACGTTAAATATTTCAATCAAACAGCTAAAAATGACATTCTGATATACTTAGTGAAAAAACCTTATACCTTTTCAAGATGAGTGATTGAGGAGTCCTGAAAGTAAGGCTTACTAAATTTCACTTTTCTTTCCTTGGCATAGCCAACATCAGCTCTGAATACTTCTTGAATATCCCTCAAAAATTCCTTAACATCAAAATCCTCAGAGACAAGTTCCACTTTAAATTTATACGGCACAATTTGATCTTCAAAATTCATCTTCTTATCGACGATCAAGCATCGGAATGGCGATGCGATCAGAGCACCATTTAAACTAAATGGAGACAAAATAACACCAATGCATGGTCTATTGTGACCGACCCATTGTTGCAGAACCTGTTGAGTTTCTATGTCTTGATGAGATGGTTCAGGGGCAAAAGTGGGATGGGAATGGAACCATCCCAAAATATCGAGCCCTTTGTTATGTATTATATCGGCAGCTTTAGCTTGTGATATCGGACACATGTCACAATGAGTCGCAGAAGATGCTATGTTAAGGCAAGGCTCATAATGTGATATTGTCAGTATTTTATTTTGTGGTATCCAGTAACCTGCTACTAAGCCCATAACTTCCGTTAACGAAGTATGTGCGTGGAAATCCATCGTTAATAGAGTGGACAAGTGGACCTTAATGGTGTACGGTTGCTGAAAAGTAGATTAGTGATTAGTGTTATTTTAAATGAGATTCATAAGGTAAGTTTTACGTCAAATTAAGCTGTCACTCAATAATTTCGATGTTTAATATAAATTTGTTTTGTGTTATGTTCAGCAGCTATCGGGAAAAATAAATAGCACATCATATCAATAATGTTGTTATGCAGACCAAATCAACAATTATATTATAGCATTATTTATAGTAGTACCGAGCTTCTCCAAAGTATTTGAAATAACCATGTCTACAAGATTATTGTCCTTTCTTGATATTCACAAAATTATTGCTACAAATCAACATGGCTTTCAAAAGGGCAAATCAACAACGACCGCAATTTTCAGTTTTGTGGAAAAAATTCTAAAATCATTAGATGAAGGATACCTTGTGCTTGGAGTGTTTCTGGATCTGTCTAAGGCTTTTGACTGTGTGAATCATGATATACTTTTAAATAAGCTGGAAAAAATAGGTATACGAGGACGAGCACATGATTGGTTTAAGTCCTACCTTAAGGGGCGTATTCAAAAAGTAAATATTAAAGACAATGGTACAGACTATTACTCAGAATCAAAAGGCATAACCATGGGAGTTCCACAGGGCAGCGTGCTTGGTCCGATCTTATTCATATTATATATAAACGACCTATCAACGATAATCACAGATGATGCAATTATGTTAACAAAATACGCAGATGATACAAATGTTCTAATTTCTGAAAAAACTTTTACCATAATAGAAGAAAAGACACTGGCAAGTATGTCATTAATCACAGATTGGTTTCATAATAATTCATTACTGTTAAATACGGGCAAAACCAACTGCATACTATTCAGGCACAGTAGAAATGATAAGACTTATCCTGCAGAAATAAAAATTAATGATGTAAACATCACGTTCACAAACTCAACTAAATTCTTGGGGGTCACTGTTGATCAGAATATGAATTGGTCGGACCATGTACACTTGCTCTGTGGAAAACTCAGCAAAGTTTGCTACTCAATTAAGGAACTAAAAAAGGTGGTAGATGAGAGCACGCTATTAACAGCTTACTATGGTAACTTCTATTCATTAATGACCTATGCAATAATATTTTGGGGGGGTTCACACAGTCAGGAGGTTTTTAGGATCCAGAAAAGAGTAATTAGGGTCATGACAGGACACAGAGTAAGCGATTCATGTCGTGGTCTGTTCAGAGCTCTTAAAATATTAACTGTATCAGGTGTATGTGTATATGAAAGTTTGTGTTTCGTTTACAATAACAGAGATAACTTTAAAGATGCCCTTATAAAACATCAACATAACACAAGGCATAAAGATAATTTTTGTTATCCAGTTCATAAAAGTGCTTTACTTGAAAAAGGCTGTTATTATAAATGTCTGCAGTGGTATAACTGCCTACCCAGATATATAAAAGAAATTAAAACTCAACGACTCTTTAAAAAAACAATCAAGGATATATTAATACAATCAGAACCATATAATATGAATGAGAATAATGAGGCTACCTTCCTGTGAAGTACTTGCAAGCTCTGGGGTGCGAATATATTTCTTTCTCTATTGTTCCTTTTTTCTTTTCTTTATATAAACTGTGATAAAACAATGAAAATAGTTCCTCTTCTTTTATAGCTTGTTAAACCAATGAAAATAGTTCCTGTTCTTTTATAGTTTGTTATTTATATTGCTAGTACTAAGTCTTTTTTTTTTTAAATGTGTATTGTAAGCTAACTTAGTGTAATTTTATTACTACGAGTGGGCATCGATATTCAATGAAACAGACCAGCATTGAATACCGAAGCCCACGTCTACTGACTTGTACTAAACAATTTAGTATTGTCCCTAGTATGAAATAAATCTATCTATCTATCTATCTATCTATCTATCTACCTATATAGAAATACAGATTCTGATTGGTTACTAAATTTGAAGTAACCAATCAGAGCTCTTATTTTATTATTATCTCAATGTCAATTTGGATTATATGAATCAAAGCACGTTAAGTGTAAGAATAGTCATTGTACTAAACTTCGCCTTTTAAATAAAGACCATTTATTTTATTATTTTTTTCGGATTATCTGATGCCAGACAGTCCTCCAGTGGCCTCCGACGCCTCACGGGAGTCGCGCCGGCGCATTAACTACAGCCACTCCCCACTTCCTGCAGGGTTAGTGATTGTAGATAATAGAAACATGTGCCCTAAGCAGACGGAGAGAACCCAGAATGACCGCCTTCTGCATCTGCCAGTCACTCGGCTGATTTTTGGCAGGATCTTCAGTTCCGTTATTATTATTATTATTATATATGCAGTTAGGACATGAGACACAATTCCATTATAGTGAATAGAAAATGTTGACCTTTATTGTCTTTACTGGTAATCATTAGGCATGTTTGGTGAATGCAAATGCTAAAAATTAAAGCTCAGCCGGTTTAGTTATTATTACTGTTAACAGTTGTAATCTCACCAAACGCTATGGAAGGAAGCGGAAAATGACCTGTCAACATAAATATTCCAAATTTTTAATAAAATTTCAAACTCACAAGTAGTTGGAACATTTTGGTTAAATTTGTTTATTATATAATCACTTAAAACATAAATTGTATTGTCGGCGATTCCATCCATGTTATTCATATTATTTTTGAGGTTATATACATAGCATAGCATTTCACAACCTGCGCTGGCTAGAAACAGCGTAAAAATTTGTTGCTGACTATGTTGAGCAGCAGCTTCCCGTTAGCATATAGTCAACTGTCTCGTTCGGCGAACTGCTGTCAGTCAGCCTCCCAACGGTTTTATTTGCTAAACGTGCCCATTGTTTAAATATTCTAAAGGGTAAAATGCATTAGAGCCATCTAGTGGCCCAGGTAACACTAATGCTCTTATTAAGATCTGCAAGGTCGCTTTAAAATTATACAATAAAACTTCGAATAAAACCAAATGATCTTCAAGACAAGCTTAGGATCACCATAAAGCAGCTTCTAGCCAAAAAGGGCCCATCCTAAAAGGGTCTTGAAGACTAAATTTTAAAACTATATTAAAAACCATTTAGTTCTAATTTCATATTCTTAAAGAGTTCTTCAAGGCAACCTTAAATTTATGTATTAAAACATTTTGCATTTAAAATAAAATTGCAGCAGACTAAATTGCCTTGAGAATCATTATAATTAATCCTAAAAGGGTTTTATTTTGTTTTAAAGTCGGACAACTTTATGCGTGAAATAGTTAAAACAACGGCAAGTCTCTAATGGGGCAGAGTGGTAATATTTTAAACGTAACGTATATAAAGCTGATCAAAATTAATATTCAAATGCAAACTATTCTGGTAAAAATTACCAACGGATGGCACTTTTCTGACAAAATATAATAAAATACGTCTACATAACTCGAGCGCCACCAATATAATGTTTTTTTTATTATCTAAAAAATTTTTTAAAAATATCGTCAATTTTTATTTTGCATCTAAACATTCAAATGCATTTTTTTTATTAAATTGCATGTTTGGACACACCGTCCTTCAGTTATTTAAGAGGATGTAAAGCGCATATATTTCAATAATATTTTTTTCTTTGGCTATTGAAAATATTCATCATGGCGGGTCTGTATCTTATATAAAAAATGGCGTGGTCTAGATAAAAACTGATTGCAAGTTAATAGAACATTTTAAATCTTACAAGACTTAAAATATCGTTTTATTTACCACTTTAAGTACAATTACTCTACCAGACATTTATTTACTCTTCCTTTTAAAACTGAGTTGCTTTAATATGTTCAAACTCGTGGCCTTATTGATTTAAAGGGATCTGGCACGCGTATGAAATCCTAACCTTAAAATTGTGCCGGTTTTGTAATTGCTGGATTTAGTGACTTCGTTTTAATTTAAAATACTTGTCACTAACATTTTCCATTTTAAATATGTCTTCTAGTTTTCATTCATGCATAAAGTAGGTACACGGACTGCACTGGTTCACTAAATCAGCAATCAGTTTATTGAGCAGATGGCGTGTTTTCTCCGATTATGGAGGGGGTAGAATTAGTTTTAATAAAGTCATCAAAAATCCAACAGGCATTTCTTTTAATCAAATTGACTAAATTAAAACCTTTGAACTTTAAAATATTCTTAATTTACTCTTTAAAAAGTAAAAACTATGTTTTAGGATTTAATGTGGAATTTCATTGAGCATATAGGCTTAAGATAAAATAGTTTTCTTAATGGGTTTTAATGACTACATCAAAGATACTCCATAAAACTACATTAAAACCATTTGTTCCAAAATGGATTGTTTTAAAACCAACTTGCTATTTAATTCTTTAAAAAGGCAAATTAGTTTTAAAATAGCCAATGTCAAGAGTGTTATAAAACTAGTATAAGATCAATAGGGCATTAGGAGCAAACAGTTTTTTGATTTTAATTTAAAGAGTGCATTAAATCCTTTGCATAAGAATCAGTGGTCTTTAAGAACTTTTAGTTTATCTTAAGGTAATTTTAAAACCACTATCATTTTATTGAACATGTTAAAGCACTTTTAAAACCTAAATAAATCAAAAGTATCTTAGAGTTGTTACTTGGGTGGTATTTGCCAGAAGATGTGGTTGATTAACTAGTATATGTAAACAATAATATAACAAAACAAACAGCAATGCAAAAATACTTACCGGTTTGTCCTCACTGAAAAACCGACAGTATACGAGACGAATTGTCGGTTTTTTCATGTATAATTTTTGTTTCATCACAGGTTCCTCGTTTACAACTGTGGTATTTATTACATGACCCTTTTCATCATGGGTTAATGTACAACCACCCTCACCATCCTATGCAGAAATAAAATTCATCAAATAAACAATTTTTGCACTTTATATAATCAACAATAGGTGCGTTCTTTCTAGGTAGTTTTACGGTTACAAAGGCTACATTAAATTAAGTTATGCGTTTATTTATGCAATGTAACCGTAAGACAACTTAGATTATCCGAGATTGTTAGAAAGAACGCACCTAATATAGAAAAAACATTAAGTACAGGTTCTATTTGTCTACTCTAGCAATGCGTACACTTACTAACAATTTTAATGAATCTCTAGGTTCTTTGGTTTTGATTCATAAGCAGAAAACCCCAGAAATTTGGTGTTACCTCCCAACTACAGTTATATCTATGAAATGATATCTACTGGTATAAACTAAATGAACATAGAAAAAAATCAAATACTTACATTGGTAAATTTCTTCTTGTTTCTCGGTCTACTACCAAGCTCTTTAATTGGCCTGGGTTGATTCTTAACATCCTTTATAGGTTTTTCCCTTACTACTGGACATATTTGAATCATATCGTACAATGGTCTTACGTAATTCATTTGAGCTAAAAAATCCACAATTAACATAGTTAATGTCCAGCCGGTGAAAGAAAGCCCACGCAGCAAGGGAAAGTACTGCCGATAGGTCGCCAGCTTTCTGCGAAACCATATACTAGGAATATAATATCTCTACCAATACGTAGGTGCGGATGTACATAATCACAGAAATTTATCATGCACTAATTCATTTATTTCATTTACGTTTATTGTGAAAGGAATGCAGAAATCACATTCTTTCCGTGGGCCTTCTATCCCCGACCAGACAGTACCTATGTCACACTTATAAAAACTTACCACACCCAAAATTTATTGCCCCAATTTGTTCTAGAAAATAGTGAATTCTTCCAATGCAATTTACATCACCACAATTTTTTAACCCTTGGCGAATTGAAGTTTTTGTTATGTAAGTTGGCCTCAATGACATCCACGTGTTTATTATATGATTCCTGATCTGAAATAACAACCGAATAACACAGATACTATAACCAACTATAAAGTAATACAATATATCAATGGGTTTTCTCCGATGTATTTTTATAACTTAATTACTCAAAGAGGTACACAGGAAAATGTTTTCACTCCAGAAAAAATCCGAGTTTTCAACATATTTACAAATCAAGTGATTATTATTATTGATATAATTTTGGTACACAAAAATATACTTTTTTTCAAAATAAGTTAAAAGTTCAAAAATGAGCGCTAACAATATTAAAATGGTAACTTTTATAGTAAGATCACAGTCAATTTCTGATTTGTATAATTTTGAAACATGTTTTACAGTCGGCAATATTTTTACAATACACAACACATTGCAGAAAATTGGTTTTGCATGATTTTTAATGCAATTTTTGGTGGATAATTTAGTGATTGTCATGTCACCAACATAGACACAAAATTACTAAATAGAATGTTATGTCACCCTTGGCAGCTTTTTATTCAATTTGACAGTAAGAAGTTAGGATAAATGATAAAAAGTTTGTTCCAGCAGCAGTCAGAAACGGTTTCAAGCTGTCCTCGATATGCACAAAACAAAATTGGCGTTCCAGCACAGAATAATCGGGGATTGTGACTACTAGTTCAGTGTTCCAGCAATAAGTCAACTGAGTAGTTTCTAACCAACTTAATTCTCTGATTCTCCATGAACTTTAGCCTGGGCATGTGCAGTTCAAATCAGCGGCGGCTGGTGAAATTTAGGCTCATATCTCAGTATTGGAGCATGGGACCCAAGCGATACTTAAAGGCGTAACTATCAAGATTAAATAGAGGTTTTGCAGAAATAAAATTGCGCTTGAAATTTGCGAAAAAAGTTGGAAAAATTAATGACCCCCCAGGTTATTTTTTAAACGATTTGTAAAATATTTGTGAAACATTTTTTTTCAGAATCAGGTGGAAAATATAAGTTCACATTTCAAATGTCATCGAAAAATATTGGTTTTCTATAAAGTTACACCGTTTTGAAATTTTATTTTAGATTCATTTTTAACTGCAAATAGGTATATAAATAAACATCATACAAATTTTTGTGGCTCGATTATTAATATTAATATATATTTTTTTTAATGCTGGCTCTGAAAAGTGGAAAGTATTTCTGGCACCTGGTGATAATCTACAAAGAATCATTTTTTATTTGAAAAGATAAATAGAACAAATTAGGGACAATTTCATGCCAGAATTGCGGCAAAATTTAGTAAATATGACTGCACGAATGCAGGCTGACATTAAAATGAAGGGGGGGGGGGGCATAACATCTTATTAGTGGCCCAAAACGGGAAACTGTCCAAGCATTTAGTTGTCAATTAATTTTGCCAAGTTAGCTTATTTTTTCATGTTAGAATCGTGTCAACTTGAATAAATCGTATCTTTTCAATACAATGAATATTGTTATTACTGATTCATCTACTGTATTGTTAGTTGTTCACAAATTGTTTGCGTACAATTTTCATTATCTTCTCCCATGTTTCAAAAACTTTTCTGTCCGAAAATTTAGTTGTTAGGGCTCGTAATGGCTACATTGAGTGAATTGTAGCAGTATATCACTTGTGTTAACATATGACTTTTGTTGACGTTACACTGATTTAGGTACCAACACACCGCTAAAGCGGAGGAATTATATGCTTTATCGCTTTACTAAAGAGCTGCAGTGCTACACATAAATCACAAACTATTCAGTACACCGCTTCAATAAAGCGCCACAATGCTACATTTCCCTGAATGTGACCATTAATTTATCCAATTACCCTCTGGATACTGGGATATGACTCACTATCAAACACAAACCGACAATACCTTTAATTTCATGATTTCCTCGATTTAAACCTACCACACTCGATCTTACCTTTAAATATCTCGAAGGAGTTTTAGTTGGTCTTCCCTCAAAAAATTCAGAATGAATGACTTTCTCTAATTCAGTTACGTTACTTTCGTCTAAAATAATTTCACAATCAGGCTTCTCTAAACTCATAAGTTCTTTAACTGTCAATTCATTTAGTGTTGAAAAATCAAGCCATTGCTTTGTGTCTAGTTCAGTATTATCTTGTCCAGACTCCATGTCAGTATTTTTTATATCTTCTTGACGATTATCCATAGTAGACTGTGTTTGTACTACCTGTTGGTGGGACTTGGTGGTATTCAATGTTTTTTCTTCAACTTCTTCATCTGTGTCTTCCACATCAATTTCTATATCTAAGTCAGAATCATTATCAACATTTTTTATTTTTACCTAAAACAGAACATAATATAAATTACCTAAAACTTAATCAATTATTTGTTTTTAACTCACAATTTCTTCACCCTCACAAATTGGAACAGCAAGACCCTTCCCAGTAGTAATTTCAACTTTGCTAAATTCAGTTTTTTTATTCTGATCATTTTTAACTTTAATCGTCTTCTGCTTAATCTGACATTTATTTTCCTTAACTGACATTTTTAAATTAGTTTTAAACTTAAACTTCACTGATTTACATTTATTAAGTCTTTGTTTGGCGTTTAATTCATATTTTTTTAACTTTAAATCTCTTACTGAATGAGTATCTGTTTTCATATAATTTGATTTCAAAAGGGATTGCCCACTCGGAATATCTTTTAAATTTACATCACATACAAAGTCATTGTTAAAAGAAGAGCTCTTCTTTCTTGCTCTCTTATGCAACTGTACGGTTGGTTTAGCTGTGCTAACAGCTGCTATAACTTCTTCTATACTGGCTGGTATCTAAAAAAGTTAACAGATTTTACTAAATTATAACCTGATAAATAAATCTGAATAAAATTACTATAGCACAACCATGACCTCATTTTTGACAAAATCTGATATTTATAAATCTTAGTTCGCAGCCTCAAAATTAATAATAAAGGAGTCCCTTTAAACTCCTCAATGAAAACCTATTAGAAATTACAGAAACTGTTACACATTTATTTGAATCAATGGGACAACTATTAAAGGCACAATGGATTTAGGCTATTACTAAATTGTAGTACTGTGTGAATAGTCATACATGGAAAATATAGATGGATATTACTAAATTACTTTAGTTTTATTTAAATAAGATTCTAGGCCAACTAAACAAGACATTTTGTCCAATTGACAATACCATTAATTATAGCAAATTTTCTGGGCCCTGATAACTTTTCAATTTGAACACAAAATAAGAAAACAAAAATCTTTCCTTCTTTATGTACTCTATATTAAATTTTGAGCCAAAACCAGAGAATTTACCTGAGTATCATCTAAGACATCTGAAACCAGGTTCAAGTTATTATCATTAATTTCTTCAACAACACCATCATTAAAATTTCTATAAGCATTTTGATTTTCTTGATAAAAGTTTTTCAAGTAATATTTTACTTCAGCAGAAGTTTTTGAACCAATAAATTGTGATAATCTTACGTTGCTTTTTCCAAATATTTCAATGCCTCTTTCCAATAAGTTTTTCTCCTTTTCTGTCCAACCGCTTTCATCTGTAATAGAATTTTCGGTTGACACATGTCCAAGTGTATCACTTTCTGCCTGCGTTTTTTCTAATAAACCTGTCGACGGATTGGTGTCGTACCAATTATCTGGGTTTGCACTTGGTTTGTCCAGAAGCCACTGTGGATGTATTGTATAATCGCAATTTAGCAAATCAGAATTTTGTGAAACCAGGGAGGCACTTCCATATCTAGAAATATTTGGTTATACACCTAACACACTAATGTTAATAACTATTTTTGTACAACTTACATGCTTGAATCATTTTTTACAAGAAAGTTATCCAAATTAAAATCCCCCAAAACATCTATTTCGTCTTCCTCCGCCATTTTTATTGAAGAATAAATTTTGACATTGACATTTGACTTTCGTCCACAGAATTAATGAACAATTCTGTGCTTCCTTCCGTCACTAATTTAACTACTTTCATAGAATTATCATTATATCGAAAAACCAATTTATTTAAATGAACCAAAGAAAACCATTATGGAAGAAATTAAAAATTTACGTTGGTAAGTGAATACATCATAAGGCCACATAACTGCAAATTCTGCCTGGCGTTGTGTTATAGGTTTTAGGAGGTTATAGACGTTAAAATCACACCGTGACGTCATGCGTGATATCATATCTGTATATTTGATGATGCTGCTAGCCCATAAGCTTTTGTCCGATTTGTCCGCATAACATGAATAGGGTTATGTAACCCTATTCAGCGATTAGGTCGCTGACCCTATTCTTGTGGCATAACCTTGCAAATTCTGCTTGACAGTTTAATGGCGTTATGATTACAAGGTGATGTCACGCTGACCTGCATTATACAGTGTTGCCAATAGGAGAGTAATTATTCATTTTGTGAGAAAAATCACATGCAAACCATAAATATGGGAAAAAGGAAAAAATGTACCTCTTTACCTTCTGATGCGGACCACCAATCTCAGCTAGTCTTAAAGTAGTTTTACGGTTGCACTGCCTATATAAAAGAACAGTTTCTTTTGTAATAGCCTCCGTAACCACAAAACTAATTAGATTAGCTGAGATTGGTGGTAAAACGAATACACCTATTATGTACAGGTTGAAAAAATATTTTTTTATACGATATAAAAAGATAATATTTAATTTTGTGTTTAGAATTTTGTTTATTTATTATATTTTTTTATCTGTTTATTGACTGTTTTGTGCAATGCGAAATGAAATTATGAAAAAAATATTTGTGTTATTATTTATTTGACAATTTATTTTACATGGTTCATACATCTTTTGACAAATAATTAACTAAAATGAAAAAGATTTTTTTTCTCATGTTTTAAATTTGCCAGCAAAATTTAAACGGTGAGAAAAGCTGGGTTCTCACAACGACTTTTTGCTTCCTGCGTCTCGCGTCGTCTGCCTCTGATTGGATCATCATTTGACGTAAAAAAAGTTGAAAATATTTAACTTCTTGGAGCGAGTCACCAACACAAGCAGATGACGCGAGACGCAGAAAGCAAAAGGTCGTTGTGAGATCCCAACTTAAAATGGGAACTTTTAACGGACGTGCTGAGAATTATGTATTTAAATGGTTGGCAACACTAGAGGCCGTTCGAAATTACCCTAAGCAAGATACAGAGTGCAAACTAGCCTTTCGAAAAGTGGTATAATTTTGATCTGGATAAATATTAATGTCGTTCGTAAATTGTCGGTGTAACACTTCGAGTGCACTCTAGTTTAACCACCTCGATGAGCACATTAAAGTTTACCCATCATGCGCCGATGAGCTCACAGCTAAGATAATTCAAATATAATTTTTTTGCGATGGACATTTGAATATTCCAGTTTTAAATAAAATAAAAAAAATTGTCGATACGTAAAACATTACAGTCTGTAGACAGATTCAAATGGGAAAATAGTGTTGTATGATAAGCGTATCGAATAACGCTAGTAAGTGTGTGAAATCATTAGTTGGATTGAAGAAAATAGGGACGACTATAGTAATAGTCAATTATTCTTGGCTTCAGAAAAATACCTTTTCAGGGTTTTACCTCAGAAACATGTAATCAGAACAATAGCCATTTAAACAATAACTAAACATATCAAAAAGCGTCCATGCAAAAATATCAAGAAATGCACGTTAGCCAAATCAAGAACAGTAACAGTAAAGAAAAGTAATTATTAACTTATACCAAACTTTACCTTTTGCGTTCATAAAACAGAGTAATTAAAAGGTCGTGACGTTATACCTACCTAAACTTATATGTATAAAAGCTCTAGGTTAATTTCGAACACACTCCTGGCGTGATGTCATATCGGAACATGGCGATAAAAACTTCAGTTAAAAATTTAAGTTAATTTTAAGGAGTTTGTATAAACTCTGTAACTCGGCATAAATCGGCAACTATGTTCAGTTGCATAATAAATAAATTAAAATTTGCGCCCTAGCCTAGCGGTTAAGTTGATACCCCTTAATCTCTTGCTTGACGGGGTAATTTTAACAACTTTTAATAATAACAAATAAAAAATTAACCTCCGAGAGGTATAAATATGATTACATTATTTTGTTGCTGCTGTAAAACATGTGCAAATTATAATGGTGAAAGCAAATATTACGAGTTAATGCAATATTTAAATTTGTATAACAAATAACTACATGCAATACTGAACTTTATAACTCTTTTAGAATCTGTTTTTTGTTTTTCTTTTTGAATACTTTATATGAAAAATTTTTTTTTCACCAGTACTTAGTTCCAGTTTTGTCAATAAAAACCCTGCAAAATTTAAATTTTCCGCATTTTTAAGATTTTTAGGATTTGAGGAAATCTAAGGATATTTCCAGATCATTTTAGGAATTCTCCAGATGCTAATGTTGGCAACACTGACCCAGAGATCAAGATCTCTGGGACTGTTCCAAGATTTATAAGTTTATGAATCTTGGGACTGTTCTATGTTTGGGACATCAAACACAGAGCTGTATCACACTCGTTCTGTGATCTGATCACACTTATCTCAGTATAGTCTATTCTGTAATATAGTAGTCTTTGCCTGGCTGTATATTCATATCTATGATATTCATACAAACAGAATATACATATTATTATTATTATTTATATGCCCTTATAAATTATAAGACTAAAAAAGCATAAAATTTTAGTCCTACCCAACGGCAAAAGACGTAAATATTCTCATTGGTTTCTATTTTTGAAAATATAGTAGGCGGCGTTGGTACAGCCAGAGACAACCACGGTACAGCTGTCTTTTGTTGACATTTGACATTTGTTTTTTCTTTCAAATAGTAGAAGAGTTTTTACAAAAAACAATTGCACGTGGTTGTTCTGTTATAAATAGAAGATAATGGATAAAATACTAGAACTAGTTAAACCAACTTCAGAGGAGCTGGCTAAAAATAACATATCACCACAGCAATGGCAAGAGTTTTCTGCTCTGTTAAAACAACGGACACAATTTTATAAAGAAGAAAGTAAGTCTATCTGTTTCTAAAACAGGTAGAAAATAATAGACTACATTATTTTTTGTTTCCAGATGCAAGATTAGAAGTTGTTTTTAAGAAGCTTAAGTTGTTAAACGATGAACTTAAATTATTAATCGGCATATCGGATTCAGTAACAAAGTTACACAGTGTTATGCAAAAAGCAGTAACAAAATCACTAAATAATAACTCCATAACTTTATCTCACAGTGAGAGACTTAGGAAACATAGTAATTATCTATCAAAATTAAAAATATGCATAAAATTTTATATGAACCTCAATGAAAAGTTGTCCAAAGAAATAAAGGCTACAAAATGGTAAGAAATACTTCAAAATAAGTTCATTTGGTGTGTTTATAAAATTAATTATGATTACCTATCTAGGTTTTCTATTTATTAACATAAAACTTGATATTCTCTTAATAGGTTTGTTCCAACAAACAATCCAGGACGGTTCCGAATTTGATATTCTGATTTGATTGGTTCAGATTATGTAAATTGATCAATAACAATCAAAACTGTTCCAAACTTTCTATTGGAACAAATCTAATATTAGAGATAAAAGTTGTTTCTTGTGACATAAGGTAACTGATTACAGTAGTTGCAATTTATTGATTATTTTCAGTTGCTGGAATCTTTCAAAAACTAGTAAATTATTTAAGTATACACCAGAATCATCCAAGTCATTTTCAAACAACCTTGTATTCATGTTCACAGTTGTCAGATTTTAGTGTTGGTTAAAGTGAACTGACAAATAAAAAAATTCTTGTGAAATTTTTTCTGCTATAACTGCAAGGAAAAATGTTTAGCTCTGTACTTTTCATTTTATTGTCTGTAGCAGGTCTAAACAGCACTTATTGATTACTAGTTAACTTTACAGTCTGTGTCAAAACTGAAAATGACATTATTTATTAGTTTAGACTGAGGTTGAATTCAGATAGATATGTGATCACACATCCGTGGCAACCATAGACCAATAGCAAAGCAGCTAGATTAGGCCTGTGATAATCTAGCTGCTTTGCTATTGGCCTATGGTTGCCATGGAATCACGTATGCGTGATCACGTATCCATCTGAATTCAGCCAGAAGCACAGTTTAACAACTTCCAATCTGTCAGTTACAAAAATATATTACAGCCTTCATAAATGCAACTTTGTTGTTTGGATCTTTGTGCTTACGTCACAATTACAAGCTCTATGAAGTAAATAAATTGAAGGTCACCTTTCCTTATGAGCAGAAGCGTATACTGGAGAACAATAATTTTTATATATTCCAACACTGAGATGCAGCTTACCCTAAATTTCACCGGCCACCACTGAATACTTGTCAGTGCTCAAAGGTAATTTTCAAGTTATGTTATTTATACAGCTACTAATATCAAAAACATAATTGCAAAAATATTACGACACCACTGAAGCAAATGACAAACAAGCTGGTCAATGAAGCTGAGACAGGTTCATAATTGTGTCTTTGTTCCACCAACTATTAACTTATCGGCCAGATGTTTTAGCCTGCCTAGACATACGTATCTCTATATTTTCTTATCCTATAAATGCATTGCTGCGGACGCAGGATGTAACTAACTTGATGCACACGCAAAGATCCAAACAACAAAGTATATAATGAAATTCAATTGAAAACTACTATATATTTTTGCGGTACTTACCCAGATATTTTTGGATGTGAATTCCTCATTGTCATATTTTGGCATTACTAAAAGCGATGCAATATGAGCTATTTTTGTGTGTGTGCAGGTAAAGGACCTGAAAAGTGACGTATTTCGACGGAACAGTTTCTAGACCAAAACCATATGACACATGACATTGACATGTAAATTGATATGTACCTATAGTAATGGCAATTTAAAAATTAGGTATATTATACCTAAATTTATTGATTTCATAACAAATTTATAAACAAAGAAACACATAATTTTAACGATTTTAATTATTCTATTAATCCATTTAGAATTGTTATGTTGTAAATACAAAACATAACGAAGAAACAGGAAGTTAGTCAACTGTTTTTTGGAAACATTTTGTCAATGTTGAACAGGAAGAAAATGGTGATACACTTGTTGGGTCCATTATTAAAGGGTCCATTACATAATATAAGAAGTTTGAAGTACTTGAAAAATGTTTTTAACTAACTTTCAAGTCACCCAAGTGACTCAGTGAAATCTAGGAATCCTACAGTTTATTCATGTGGGGATAATTTTTATAATAATTCATAATATTTTACAGTAAATGGGGATAGAATTCACGTCACTTAGGTATCTCCAGTTACCAATTAGATAAGCTAAGCACTCCTAAATAGCCCCAAATAGGTCCTATATTCTGTATTTGTAGGGAAATGGATCAGTCTAAAGCTAAGTTAGGAGGAATTTTAAGTTTCTCTGTTCAGGAATTACAGCAAATGGAAGAAAAGGCTAAAAAATATGAAAACGAACTAGTAAAATTTGAGGTATGTTTCCGTTAATTTAAATTTTTGTAATTTTTAACAAAAACTGTGTGCTTCAGAAAAAATACCCTTGGCTTAAAGATCCAGAATTTAACCTTCCAAATATTTCCAAAGAAATCGATACATTACGAAATTTGAAAGAAGAGAAGAACAAATTAGTAAAAGAACTTAGTGTGTACCAAGAACTTAAACCTGATATTAAAGAAGCTGCTCAACAACTTGCCAATCTTAAACTGGAAAATAAAAATTTCAGCTCTAAGATTTTAGATAATAAGTGTTAAATTATGAACTACTTATATTTTTTTATAAATTTGTATTTTTTTTTTTTCAATTTTATATGATATACTTGTGTTAGTGATTTAATAAATTTCATTTTCGAATTTATTTTTTATTGTAGGATAGTATATATATTTTTTTTTTGGACAAATCAATGAATCAATTTTATTTAATTTAAATATAGAAATATTTTACTAGGTTACTAATAAATATTAAATTTGAGTTAGAGCCCGTAGAATTCAGATTATTCTGTGTAATAAACAGGGTGAGTCAGTTTTTTGTAGACACTTTAACAGGAGATAGAACACATGTTTTTAAAAAGAAAAGTTCCTATAAACATATGTCGTAGAACGCTTCGTTTCCGAGATACAGGGTGTTGAATATAATTTTTTTTTCACGAATTTTCATTATAACTTATAAACGAATGCTTAGATTTTTTCCATGTTTGGGGGATAATGCCTATTAATTAAGGGGCATAAAACAAGCGATAAGAATGTTCAAAAACTTGCACAGTGGCGGAGTGGAGGGGGTGCTCAACCCCTTTTTTAAACGGAACTTCTACACCAATGGCTATTTTTTTAAAAAAAACTGTTATTTTCATTATCTACATACAGTTTAACAAAAATAATGTCCTTCTTCTGTTTCGAAATTCCTGTGCGTTTCCGAGTTATTTTGATTTTTAGTGTATGATGTGGTACTAAATTAAGTAATTTATTTATTATCAATTATCGGCTAAATATTTAATTCTTTCAACGAAACCTACCTAAATATGGTTTGTTAAGGATTCTGAAAAGCCGAAATCTCTTATTCTTTATCTCTTTCCAATGTAGTCAAAATAAATATTTGTTATATCAAGCCATACTCAAATACAATACATACAAATACATACTCAAAAAATTCGAAAAAAAAAATTATATTCAACACCCTGTATCTCGGAAACGAAGCGTTCTACGACATATGTTTATAGGAACTTTTCTTTTAAAAACATGTGTTCTATCTCCTGTTAAAGTTTGTCTACAAAAAAACTGACTCACCCTGATAAATTACTTAATTTAGTACCACATCAAACACTAAAAATCAAAATAACTCGGAAACGCACAGGAATTTCGAAATAGAAGAAGGACATTATTCTTGTTAAACTGTATGTAGATAATGAAAATAACAGTTTTTTTTTTAAATAGTCATTGGTGTAGAAGTTCCGTTTAAAAAAAGGGGTTGAGCACCCCCTCCACTCCGCCACTGTGCAAGTTTTTGAACATTCTTATCGCTTGTTTTATGCCCCTTAATTAATAGGCATTATCCCCCAAACATG
The DNA here is from genome assembly GCA_029963845.1 of Rhamnusium bicolor. NCBI lineage: Eukaryota > Metazoa > Arthropoda > Insecta > Coleoptera > Cerambycidae > Rhamnusium > Rhamnusium bicolor. Next base: position 602,019 of record JANEYF010004209.1, read on the forward strand.
GAAAAAATCTAAGCATTCGTTTATAAGTTATAATGAAAATTCGAGAAAAAAAAATTATATTCAACACCCTGTATCTCGGAAACGAAGCGTTCTACGACATATGTTTATAGGAAGTTTTCTTTTTAAAAACATGTGTTCTATCTCCTGTTAAAGTTTGTCTACAAAAAACTGACTCGCCCTGAATATAACCATTTTTTTGAAAAATGCTAATATGTTGCAACTCGTTATTTGTATATGTTTATTTACTAAAAAACTCGATTCTTAACAGATTTGAGCCAGCCTAAATCAGCAATAATCCACTAATTATTGTAAAAGGAATTAAACAGGTTTTATTTCTATTCCAAGCATATGCATGCATATATAAAATAAAATATCCCTAGGAAAAAAAATATGTTCAGCTTCAAATGGTGTCAGATAAACTGTCTGAACTGTCATTCCATTGCCATTAAATCAAAATTTCTGTTCCTCATTATGAACAATCGCCCATTTTATTCAACCAATACAAATGTTTATGATCAAAGTGTATTCTCCTCAGGTAAATATAATAATACAAACTAACTTTAAAATTAAGTTACATTTTTTTTAGCACCATCTAACTTCAACGGCCAAAACGTACTCGTTTCACAAGAGCAACAAAGAAAAATGTTCGACACACTAAACACATCTATAATGGGTTTACCTTATGACAACCCACATCAGATGCATCCTTGCCCTGGAAATTGTATGCAAGCTCAAAGGCAATTTATGCCTGGTGGAGTTATGTTTTCTTTTAATTCTCAGCCTCTTCCACAACAAAATCCCCCGTTTATGTCACAACAGATGTAAGTGTCGATAAAGATTTTGGAAAAAGTTACTAAAGGCATATAAATGATCACCCCTTTTTTTTCTGACTTTTGAGGTATCCCATGCTAAGGGGTGGAATTTTAAAATGATATTGTTTTTTAAACATTTTTTTTATTCTCATGCATAAGATGCTATGCAGATACTAACGAATACAATCCTGGGATTGCAGGATTGATTCTGGGATATAAATTTTTCTAATATGCTTAATATTCAAGTAAAAAAACTGATTTTCAGGTGCCAGAAATATTTTCCATTTTTTAGAGCTAGCACATAAAAAAATATATAAATATAAATAAACACAAAAATTCATATGGTGTGTTTATTTATATACCTATAATATATGCAACCGGTAGTATAATGGCTTTCTGTTCTTTAAAAAATTTTACACTTTCATATTGGAATATTTTGCCCCATTTATCCCGATATGGTTAGGGGTATTGATAAGAATCTTCCATGGTCTAAAGAACATTTGTATAGTTTTGTTTAAAAAGCTTCGAAATATAAATCACAAGGAAATAGGTGATCTAAACTGCCACAGCCACAGATCAATCTTCTAACAAGTTATTATTTAGTCATATGCACTATATTATAATCAAAATTTAAGTTTATACTAAAAGAACATCATCGTGTACGATTTTATAACCGCATAAGACATTACAAGAAAAAAAAAATTGTTTTTAAGATCTTGTTGTCCGAGTCCAAACAACTATTATCCTACTACATTGGAGCAACAAATTGCAGCAAATGGGTTACAAAAACATGGATTAGAGTCGCTTCAATATCAACAGCAGCTTGCACTAAATCCATTCCAACTGAAATTCCATTTGAATACAGGGACATCTTGTTCCGACTTATTAAATGCACCAACACAAATTCCAGGCTCAAGTAAGTACATTTTTTTTTGCTGTAAATATTTTGAAATGGTTATCAGTAGAAACCGCAACTCAGGTAGTTATTTTGCAAATATCAAGGACGAAATCAGCAAAATAGACAATATCTTACCATATAGTTGATGGATGTTTTTTGTAATGTCTAAAATTAGATTAGACGAACGTTGCACATTTAACAAAAACACTTTTGTACTATAACAATTATTTTGTGGCACAATAAAAGTACATTATTAATAATTGTTCTAAATGATCTGTAGTTAGTTTCCGGCGCTTGTCATAAAAATCCATTTGTAGTCTGAAAACGACCTCTCTGTGTCTACAGACGTAACTGGAGCGTATTTAAAATACTGATAGTTTCTCAAAAAGCCGTATTTACATTAGGATCAGAAAAGTTCACTTCTTTGCCTTTAAAAAGGTCCACCATGGTATTAAATCCAGGATTATTATTTAAAACTGTTTGAAATTTTTGTTTCACGGTCCACAATGGTTCCTGATAACTGGAAAATAAAAAAATCTCAGCTTCTCGACCGTGAATCCATCCCTGGATTCCATATGTATAAGTCTATTCTTTATTGAGGTATGTCTACTCCCTCACGGCAAGGAGTAGCAGACTAACTAAGACCAATAAAGAATTTAATATACATCCCTATAATAAGCAAGTGTCCATACCACTTCGCCACAAAGCCAAATATGCATGTAGATTAATAAATCAATTATTTCTTAATGTTATTAGGATTAATTTTAAATCTACCATGTATCGTAGGTAGATTCAATCTTAATAACGTTAAGAGCTGATTGTTTAGGCGATTTAACATTGATAGAATCTTTTTTTATTTGTTAACTATTTGATCGTTGTGTCTAAAAATGTTGTTAAGTTACCTGTATGTAGAGGTTCATTATGAAAGTAAAAGTTGAAGTTATGTGTAGTTTTTAAACATACCAAATTCAATACAAATAGTTAATAATGGGGTTGTTTTTATAGTACAATCTGCCGTCCATTATTGGAATATATCCACCCACTATACCTTAATACAAGAAGACCAATCATAAAAAGCCTAGAAATAGCAGAAACATCAACACTGCGATCCATTACCAAAATCAGACACCCCAGAAATCCTCTCCATAACAATTCCAACAACCTTCTCTATGAGATTACGCAAATAACACCAATCAACCAAAGATTACAATCCCTAACCACAAAATTTGCTAAGGAAATAAATAACATAGAAATAATATATCCCCTTTGCAAAACATTGAATAATATACAATGAATAATATACAATGAAACAAATCTGTTTTTTTTTTCTGAATACAGATATTTATACTGTAATGAAATGAAGTGGTATGTAAATTATTTTAAACAGTTGTAACTGGCTGAAGGACCTCGGTCGATTTCCTTTTGGTGAAACCGATAAAATACTTTTATTATAATTATTATTGAGGCTATTTTTAAGGCACCAATCATTGAACTCCTGTCAGGCAGTGTTAACATTTTGATTGGTTTTCTGAAGTTTTTCCAGATAAAATGTTATGTGTCATCTGCATAATACTATAAACACCATCCATTGATACTAATAGGAAGGTTATTTATGTATAATAAAAATATCGGTGGTCCAAGGACGCTGCCTTGTAATTTATAGTGAATATGTTTTTGAATTTACACATTGTCTTGTTTTACATGGAAGCATTTAGTGAGATGTGCAGATGTGCTGCATTCCAAGCAGTTTGTTTAAAGTTTTTGCTTCTTTATTTGGTGATTGTATAAAAGTCAATTATGTTCTTCTGTAAAGGGAAGTTCACCCAGAAAGATCTGAGATGTTGGCCTATCTTACAACATAATATGTGAATTATATGAAGACAAGACAAACGTCCTAGGAGCTTTTGTCCTGTGAGAGCTATTGTAGAAATTGCATTTAATTTACCTAATTTAGATTGAATTGTTCTGTAATTTTCTTACAAATGTAATGCTTTAGCCCTGAAATCACTGGAAATATCTATTATTAGAGTTGCCAGGATTAAATTTGAATCGTCCTGTAATATTTTAACAATAAATATATCCATCAATAGCCAATTTTTCTCAAGATCGATTACATTAAATAAAATGCCTTACTGTTAATTGGAAAAATTTGTTTATATTTTAACATATGATAAGGATTGTTATTATTGTGTTATTTATAAATAAGTTGATATATCTGTATCGTTAGCTTAGAAAATATCTTTATTAGCATTTGTTTACTCTATTACTTCACGACATGTTTAATAAATGTGCTCTACTTATATTCTGTTTGTATATATACCAGTCAAAATCACAAAATGAAACACAGTTCTTTGACTATATAACAGTTAAAGTTTATCGTGATGATATACCTGTGACACTATTAAGAGCCGATACCGTAAACAGTGAATATGAAGCAACCGAAATTATAATAGAAAATGAATCTGTGCCAGTACTGAGGTCTGGAACTTTCAACAATTTAACAAAACTAAGATACATCTACCTGCCAAGAAACAACATGAAAATTATCGAGAAATATGCTTTTCTAAATCTCCCACAATTGAGATTTATTAATTTGAACTTTAACAGGATCCAAAGAATTTCCCAAAATGTTTTTGACAACCTCCCCATATTGAAGTTGTCTTTGAAGGGCAATGGCATTGAATCACTGGAATCCACGGCATTCTACAATTTAAGTTACCTAGAAACGTTAGATTTGAGCAGCAACAATATCGTGAAGCTACCGAAGGACTTATTTTTCGTCACAAACAATTTGAAAAATATTGATTTAAGTTATAACCGTCTATACAGTATTTCAGCGAACTATTTTAAAGAGCCTTTTTCAAGTTGTGTTCTACATGAGAGTATTACATTAGATTTAAGCCATAACAACCTCACATATATAGACGATTACTTCCTCAAAGAAATTTACTGTGTAAAGGAATTGTTGCTTAATAATAATAACATAAAGAGAATAAGCGAACATGCTTTTAAAGATCTGATTCATATGGACACTATAGATCTAGAAGGGAACAATTTGCAAAAGTTACCTGGTAAAGTTTTAAAAGTGCTTGAAAAAACCGAATATATAAATCTTGAAAATAATCCCTGGGAAATGGACTTTATATGCAGATATGAAAGATGGTGTGAACAAAAGAGCAGAGTTAACAGCATGGATATGAACTGTACATACACTAACTAAATTAAAGTTATAGCAAAGTGAAATGAAATTAATTTTTTTTTAAATGTAGTAATTACTAGGCTATGCATATTTAATAATCTTGTTATCAGGTACATAACCTACTTTACCATAGATTCTAGAGGTCAAATAAACTTAATTTAGCATAATTTATCTCAGCCCATAAATAGACGACAGATACAGCGATATCCAAATGTTTTGCAAATGAATCGGTTATTTCTTAAACACTCTAACTATTATCAACATTTTAAAGGAACCTTTAGCATAAAGGGAGTTTTAATGACAAGAAAATGTATAATCAGCGATTCCAGCAAAATATAAATCGAAATATATGTATGCCATTAAGCCTAATTTTCCATTGAAATGGGCATTTCCCATAATTTTTAATTTTTATTTGCTTAATCGTTAGTATTTATAAATATGAGCTCACAAAATTTTTTCCACACTTTTTTAGTTCCAATAAGAGGTTAAAAAAATAACAAAGTTTTGAATTTCAGTCTTTATAACGTCATCTGACTAGGTTTGGTGCCAAACACAAGCAGCCAGTGAAAGCGAAGACGGTACCGCAGTATTGCCAGTTTTACATATTGTTTGAAAGCGTGATTGCTTATGATTACTTATTCAATTATAAATACAACTATAGATTCATCCTCATAGAATTTTTTTTACCTTAGTAAGAAAAGAAAATTTTACCTGTTTTAAAACTTCGACATTTAAATATTTAAAAAAAATCAGCAGAAGATTTATTCTACAATGCTGTTGTGAAATTGATGATTGAAAACAAATATTAATTAGTTATTCTTATTTATTTTTAACTTTCCCCTGATTATGATGATTTTATTTGAATAGTATTGGAGCGTCCTACTAAATTATGGCATTTGAGCCATACATACCAATATACCAAAGTGTGCTGTTTTTGAGATACAGGTCGTTAAATGTGACTGGTACGCACAATTATTTTTCAAATATCTTCGGAACCGTTTGAGATATCTTTTCCAGTTTTAATACGCGATTATTATAAGGACAATTACATCTTCAGTAAAAATTTGGTTGAAATTAACACATTGGATGTTTAGGCCAGTTATCTTTTAACCCACCCCAATTTTTCTTTGGCCCGCCTATGACGTTATTATGTTTTCTAGATAGAGTTCACGTAATTTGAAAAAATTGTAATTTTTTGATATCTCTAAAAGTTTAGGGGCAATTTGATAAAATGTGGCTGCATTGTGTTACATGAAGTTAGTAAATATGGATTAATAAGAAATTTTAATTCACTTTTAATTTACTGTGTATGTGATGTTTGATCATTTAGAGTCTAGAATCCACCATTAGGAGATTGATCTTCAATTTCAGGACACCTTGTATAGTGAGTGCTTTCATTATAACTTATAATTCTACGTAATTAGATAAAGTGTCAAAAAACATTAAGGGGGTAAAAGTGCGTATGAAAAAGAGGGCCATTCCCCAGTTTTGACGCTCATTTTGTAGCGAAAACACAAAAAATAAACTTTAATAATAGTAACACTTATCAAATGTTATAAAAATATGTCCAAGAGTTTAGATATTAATTTAAATGCCATTTTTTAGGCGCCATCTTTAGGGTGCTCTGGCTCCCCTAGGAAGCACTTTGTGGCATACCTTCATTTGAACTTTTCAGTTTAAAATTGGCTACAGAATCACCTCTCGATGTATTTAAGCAACACCCTGTATATGATATAATAAATTATGTTCTGATGAGGGACTAACATAGTCCCACTATACCACTCAGTATCAGAAAATGCTTACCATGACCTATAAGTTGTGTCAAACTATGTCAATGTAAGGTTATAAGTGTATCTCAAATGTTCCATTAAAAATAGTGTTATCTTTAATTACAAATAAGTATATAAACAAGTATTAATTTGATAAAAGTTTTGTTGAAAAGAGTTATATTCAGTGGCGGCTGGTGAAATTTAGGTTCTACCATATCTTACAAGGAGAGGTTCAGATGTTCAAGTCTCCGAACTAAACATTGTGACTTGCAGTCCTCAATACAAACAGAGCTGGGCAACTACTTGATGAAAGTAGTGGAGTATAACTACTAAGTACTTGTCCAAAAAAGTAGTTAAACTACTAACTAGTATAATCAATAGTGAGAATTTGAGCTACTTTTTTTAACTACCATATATTACCAAAAAATAAAAATAAAAAGCTTTGTTTAGAATTTAAAATGTATTTAAAATTTTCGGATAGTTTGACAAATCTTAATACTTAAATATATTTATAAAATTGCAAGAAATCACTAAAAATAAACATTAATTTTATTTTAAGAAACTGTTGAAAAAGTAATACAGTTATAAATTTTCTTAAATTTGCTTTTAAAAATACCAACTGTTCAAAAAGGTTGTCAGCGATTGCGTGCCTTCTGGACGAATTCAGCAAGGTTGCAAAATTAAACATACGTTCTACAGAAGTTGAAGATGGTAAATTTGTATTATATCTTATAAACATAAATTAAAATCTATTGAAATATCAAGCAAAAAACCCCTTGGCTACAACAAAACAATCACCCTTTCTGAAGTAAACGTAGCCGTGAGCAGTGCAATGAGACTCGACTGGCGTATAGGCTATCTTCCATTATACAGGATTAATCCCAGTACAACATCTCAAAACCTTTGTGATTATCTTAAACCATCAGCTGTGCCGATACATTTTACCTGTGTGGTCTTAAATAGTAATTCTAAAACTAATTAGTTTCTAGTCTCATTCCCTATTCAACCTGTTAAAGAAGTATATAATCCTAACATTTGGCCAGGTGGTGCTTGTGTAAATTGTTATTTTTTCCCCAAGGAGATCAAAACCAGCTCGGATAAAAATTTCCAGGCAACAGCCTTCAATACACCTCTGAAGTAAGGCATGCCACTGTTGACAATTCATGTATTCATTCATACATTTAATCAACTAAGACCATGTCATATTAATATTCGTAGTTTACGAAATAAAACAGAAGAATTAGACTTATTACTTGATTCACTCGATTTCCCAGAAGTGGTGTGCATAACGGAAACTTGGTGTATCAACGATGAAATAAACTACATAAACTCACACTCCTACAGTTTATCAGACCATTTTTCCAGAAGTGCGATGAAAGGTGGTGGTGTGGCATTATTTATAAAAAACAATTTAACATTTGAAATTAAATCTTCTTGTATAGAAAATATCAATTTCACTTTTGAGTATGCTCTGATTGAAATTAATATTAATCACAATAGATTCTTAATAGGTTATTTTTATAGAGCTCTTGGAGCTGATTTTGTAATATTTTTTGACAAATTAAATGTAATTCTTAATCAAATTCTTAAACCTAAAATCATTACTTTTATTAGTGGAGATTTCAATATTAATTTCTATGCAAGCTGCAATGACAAACATGCTAATGAGGTAACTAATTTGTTTTTATCGTTTGATATGAATAAGTGCTATAAATGTAATTTCATTCATTCAGTATTGATTTTAATAACATTTTTCTATACTTGTGTAAGCGAGTCTAATGAAAATAAAGCTTTCTGTTCTTCTATCCTATTCTATAAACATTTGTTTTACTAAATTATAGTCATAGAGCATTTCTATGTCATGTGTTTTATCTTCTAAGTATTGCAATAATTGTAATTCTAGTTTATTTTTTGTAAGATTTTTCTCTGATTTAAATATGTTCGAAAGTAGTTAAATTCCAAAAAAGTAGTTAAACTACCTGAAGTAGTTATAACTATGTAGTTAACTATTTTTGTGATTATTTTATAGAGTACAACTACTACAAGGCGAAAAGTAGTTTGAGTACAACTACTTTTACAAAGAAAAGTAGTTAACTAGGTAGTTAATTACTTCTGTAGTTAACTACTGCCCAGCTCTGAATACAAATAACTATTTGACGAAATAATACACACCTCTCAAACGTTTTCGGAAATTAATCGCTTGAAAATTCAGTATTCTGTTTATAAGATGTTGGAATAAACAACCTATGTGGCCCAGTGGTGACGAAGGTGCTAGACTCAGAAACAGTAGATCACTGTGTCGATTCCTGACAACCTTTGTTTTTCTATTGTTTAATTTTTTTTTTAATGCTTCATGCATATCGAAATACCAACATAGAAATAAATAAAAAATACTTTGTTAATGACATGGAAGAATAATATTTATTATTACTTTATACTTTACAATACAATATTTGAAATTTAAATACATTAATATTTGCATATATTTTTATCTGGAACCGTTTAGAAAGTTAACTGTTGTCGGTCAATTTTTTTGAGTGAAAATACATCTTTACTAGTCTAGCCCAGTAAAGTGACATACGAGATGAAGAAGTAGAACTGTAAGATTCAAATTATTTGCATAATATCTGACAACTCCAGCTATTATAAATAAATATGCATATGTGATATAAGTATTTTATCAGTGATCTTACATCATAAATACTTGTACTATTTATAGTTCTTCAAGCAAATATGTTTCATCCTGCCATGGCAAACAAGATAGGCTTAGAATGATGCGTTAAGGAAGAAACAGCTTTTACTTTTAAGGCCAATATTTTTAATGCAAAAATTGCTTCTAATTTTTTAGACGATGAAATCTAATATGGAATTTGTTTTTTATTTAAGTTCGTTTCTATACATTTTTAGGAAGCACTCCCGATTTTAACAATATTGGTGGAGTTTTACAACTTCAAAGGCAACAAACACGACAAAACCATTGTAAGAGTCCAGAAGTTTGCAAAAACCTCATGAGTTCTACTGATGCTCAATTTCCTTTACCTCCAACCTATAGAAATGTGATGTTGTATATTATTTGAAAATCTATAAATTTAACCAAAGTTATTTCACAGATAAAAAGACTTACTTTAAGCAAACCTCCAAAAAAAATAGAAGGCCATGTAGTTGATATAGTTGATATTGAAAACGAAAGTAAGAAAGCTATTGAATCTCAAGCCGATTTCTCTACAAATGTGATGTTCTATATCATTTGATTGTTTTCAAATTTAACCAAAGTTATTTCACAGATAAAAAATCTTACTTTAAGCGAACCTCCAAAAAAAATAGAAGGCCATGCAATTGATTTAGTTGATGTTGAAAATAAAAGTAAGAAACCTAATGAAACTAAAAAACGGGTTTGTTTTGCAGATGAATGTGAAGGTAAGAAAGGAACGGAAGATAAATCAGAGCAAGCTTTACTAGGATGCACATGTAATGGTAAAAAGATAATTATTTATATCTAATTATTTTAATAATTTAAAAAACCTACACATCTTGCTTTCTAAAACTTTCGTTCAGTTTTGTTTGTTTATGTTTTTTTTTATAAAAAAATATTCCACTTTTTATGTAGTTACATAAAAATTTGTGAAACTGATCGAGAGGCATCTTAAATTTTGTATTAACAACATGGGCAGAACTATATGCTCAATAAAATTCTATTTATCGCATTGAATCAGTTAAATCGGGTAAATTCCTTATTTTATCAGAAATGTGATCAAACTTCCTCAATCCAAATATAAAGCGACAGCACGCGTTTTGAACCCTCTGATTTCGGCTTTGTGTACTTTTATCCAAACAAGGATAGACTATGTCGCATTAACCAAAAAATTGTTGTAAATAAAGTTTCACACAGTTTTCTTCGCAGTAAAATGTAATAGATGCCTTTGAATATAATAATTTTAAATGAATATAAGATTTTTGAATTAACTTTTTTACATGATCTTGAAAATCTTAACTTCTCATCTATAATTATTCCTAAATTCTTCGCATTTTCGGTAAATTTAATAGATTTATTTTCTATCATTATCTCTAATTGTGTTTTAGTAATTTCTCATCTTTGGTTTGGACAAAAAGTATAACACTACATTTATCCGGATTAAGCTTCAGGTTATGTTCTTTTGAAAACTGCACTATACATTTAAGATCTTTATATATATTGTCAGAAACCATTGCAATGTCAGAAAGTTCAAAATGGTGTAAAAGTTATATGCAAGCATATGCGGATATGCTTGCATACTGGGAAATTTTAAAACATTGAAAATATCTGCTATGTATATAACAAATAAGAGCGGCCCTAAGATAGAACCCTGCGGGACACTAGAACATATAGGTTTTCTTTCTGAGCAGTTATTTAAAAGTTTAACTTTTTTGTGAGCGACCCGTTAAATAAAAATTAAAAAAGATGTTGAAATGCCGTCAAATCTGTAGCAATGTAACTTTGCACACATGAGATCATGGATAATATTGTCGAATGGTTTAGGAAAATCCAAGGAGATCAAAAGTGTGGCTATTTTTTCATCACGGGCCCTGATAATATTAGCACACATGTTAAGGAGAGACGTAGTAGTATTATGTGATGGGCGAAAGCCGGATTGATGTACTGGTATAATAAATTTTTTGCTAAAATAAGAGTTAATTTGTTTATACACTACTTTCTCCAAAATTTTCGAGAACATGTTTCATGTTCTTGATATTACATTTTCATATTCTCCATAAATAATAAGCATATAAAAAGTCTTTGTTGATGTAATTTAAATATGCTGGTATTTTTTTGACGTAAGAGAATGACTGACAGTGCTGTTGTGTCTAATGATAGCTAAGTAGATAGCATTTTTTTTTTTTTGAAAATCTAATAAAATCGCCAAAATCTCAAAAGCTGTAACTTTAACCCCTACAATGCCGATACTAGAAAAAAGAGAATTTAATTTTACATAACACGATGTAAAAAAATACAGGATATTTCATTTGAACTAACTAAGAAAGTTTTCACAATTTGAAGTTGACAAAATATAACGTGAAATGTCGAACACTTGGCATACTATTATTGATTTTATTTTAACTATGTAGAGCATAGCTCACCTTGTGTTATTTCTTTATGCCAAAAAGCAAATGAGGATCTCCTACATGAAGAAAGTTTAAAGGCTCTTGCACACCGTTGCACCTGTCAAATTTTTTATAAGACGTCAAATATCTCCGAAATGGCTGGGTTTAGGTATAGAATATGCTACATATTTGACTCAGAATTTTATGCTTTTTTTTTTTTAAATTCTCCAAATTTTCTGTTACATACTTTTCCCCATATTAATCGATGCAGTTCACGTTGAAACACCCTGTATAGTATACAACGTGATGATCTAGTTCTGCACAATATCCATATATTTATTAAATGATGTTTTGGAAAACGCTGAAACATGTGAAAAGGTACTGGTTGACGTAAAAATACTTTGTTTTTGACCTGTAATCATTTTATTTTATTTTTAATTGCTACACCTCCCTTTTTTAATAAAAATGGATTCCTTTTTGTTTTTTTGAGTACAATGGTATCCAATTTTAGAAGTCTCCTAAAACATCGAATTTATATCGAAATGGAAAATATCATCCCGGAAATTATTGAACGTTCAGCACAAAGTATTTATACACATGCCGGCCAATGTCAGATTGTTATTGGGGGACATTTTAAACAATTATGTTAAATGTTAATGGTTTCTTTGAATTATATTATGAATATTGTGCGGAACTAAATCACCACCCTGTATATTAACACGTTTTATTTCTAAAATTCAATAAAATTTATGATTCGGAATTGAGCCTTGAAACAAATTTTCGGGGATCATTTTAATTGTTGACTAGTTTATTTGAAATATATATTTGTTTGATGAATATATTTATTTCTTATACATTTTAGCACAAAATAACTTTAAATGTAAACCTGTTACTAAGAAAAAGCACAAATCTAACTCACTATGTAAAAAAATTAAGAAAAAAGAGAGATACTGAATCATCTAGTGAGAGCAGTGATGAAGATGTACCCAAAAATAAAAGAAATGAAAAAGAAAACAAAAAGCATAGAAATAACAAGCAGAGCGATAGCCAGTATTGTAGTACAGAAGATAGTGAATAAATTATATTACAGGATATTTTAACACAGAGGTAAGGTTGGCTAAAATTTAGCTGTTAGTGTCAAAATGTCTCTAAATTCCAGTAATGTAAAAAGTCACAACAATGTAACTTTTAACGAACTAAATTTTTTAATAGATCAATGGATATCGGAAATTCAAGAAAACTTAAATGTATTTTCACTTCAGTCGGATGAGATCAATAAGGTGACATTAGATATTTGTAATTGTCGTGAAAAGGTAAAAAATAAAATATAAAATTAGAAGATGAGGTCAAGTTTTATATATTTTAGTTGGAAATCTTGTATCAAAGGATAAATTTGGCAAAATGTTTTCAAGAAAATATTAATCAAACTTTAAATCATGTATGTAACGATCAAGTAACAATACAACAGTTGGTAAATAAGGTGGAAGATGAAATGAAGTGGACCACTAATAAAAAAATTCCTAGAGATGTTTTTAGGCAAAACACGTATGCTAATTTTTATAATTACATTTGTACACATATTAATCATTCATATTTTGATATAGATACAATGTTGCTGAAGATCTCAATTCCACATTTTTAAATTTTACACAGGCAATGGACGAGTTACAAACACGTACTGGTCAGATAAACGTAAAATACCACTGTAGCGGTAATGTAAGTATCCAAAAATGGTGGTTTTATTTATGTCTCCAAGCTGTTAATTTGCAGTCCATTAGTATTTCTTAATGTTAGTTGAATAAAGCCATTATGACATAGACATTGTATAAATACTATGTCTGAAAAACATAATCGGTATTTATTTTTGTGTAAATAATCATGTATAGAAAAAATAACAAACAAGGCGTTTGTTAATTTTTTGTGTACATTATAATTACAAAATTTACGAGTTGTCTACTATACATGTTGTAACAGATACTTTAGAACGTGCAATATTAGGCACTTAATGCGTGCGTTTCCACTCTCCCTATTCTATGCCTCCTAGAATGACTAATCCGAGGTCGGCTATCGAGTTTAGGATCCTTACGTAAGTGACTCAGGTGAACCGAGTCCCTCCACTGAATGCGGAATATCGATGCAGTTTGTGGACAGTGTATCTATGTCACTCCTTAGGCCATTATCAAAAGTAGTTGTTACATCGTGTATAAGAAACATGAAATATATTCAATTATTTTTTTAATCATACTGATTAGAAAAATATGTATTAAAATGTCAACATGCCGTATAATTTTATAGATATATTAATTTCTGTTTAACTTTTAGGTTGAGCAAATTGCACAGTTACTACAAGCCCAATTACAGCAACTTGAAAATATTGAAATTAAAGTGCATGAAATGAAAAACCTTCTTGATCAAACCGAATATTACAAACAACGTGTATTAGCTTCATTACGTATAAAAGAAAATAAATTGTAAACTACAGAATAACTTAAATGTCTTGATTAACTCAAAGCTGTTAATAATTTCATTTTATTAAATATAATACTATGAATTTTTCCACTTAAGGATTTCTTGTTCTTCGTAATGAAAGTAGAAAAATTCAAAGTACTTTCTCCACTTCTGCACTGAATTGTAGATAAAGACACAGACCTAATAAGTAGCAAAATACACAGTACTCAGTTTGCTTCTCTGTATTTCCATATGAAAATATACAGTGTGTTAATTAACTACATGCCAAAACTTCAATAGGTTATTCCTTATAACATTTCAAGACAAAAATTTCCTATTAACATATGTCCTAAAATGTTTCGTTACTGAGATACAGGGTTTTTAACTTTCAATTTTTTTTTGTTTTTTCCATGTATTTTATACATTTTTAAAGATAATTGATTCAAATTTGCTGTACATACTATTTGTTTCAGTCTCTACAAAATAGCTTTACTGATTAATGCAACAATCTACAGGGTGGTACTAAGTAAAAAAACCAGTGTCACCATAAAAAAGAAGTTCGGTGGGTTTTACAGGGTTCATGATCCCTAAAACGTATCACCCTATAAATTGTTGCAAAAATCAGTAAAGCTATATTGTAGAGGCTGTAACAAGTAGTACGTACACGAAATTTGAATCAATTTATCTTTAATAATGAATAAAATACATGGAAAAACAAAAAAAATGAAATTCAGCACCCTGTATCTCAGTAACGAAGCATTTTAGGACATGTTAATAGGAACTTTTTGTCTTGAAATGTTGTAAGGAATAACCTCCTGAAGTTTTGACATGTAATTAATTAACACCCGCTATGTGTACGTATGACCTAATTAAGATCCATCGACACAAAACACTGTCATTGCCAAATAATTATAATAATATAATACTTAATATACTTAAGAAAAATACAAAATATTTATTGCTTAAAATTTTAAACAAAATTGTTATTTATTTTTTTATATAAATAATAAAGAAATTTGTAAATAACAAAAAAGTTTATCTTCACCCCAGTTAAAAGATACAATATATACTCGTATAATGCTATATGAATGAATGAAATCTTTATTTAGCATATAATTGCTATACAATTTAACCTACCATAATGAAGCATAAGCATGTTATAAAGTAAGCATAAGTAAAGTATGATATAAATATTGTATAAAAAAAATAAACAAAGTATTAAATACAAAATATAAAATAAAATAAAAAATACAAAATAAGGTATTAAATAAATATTAAATAAATAAATAAATAAAGCATGTAAAACACAAGCAAGGAACTATAAAAAAAATATCTGTATACACATGATGCGATGTTTCAATAGATAGTTGATATTATTTACATCATATTTAAGTTAGTAAGTACCATTCATATACTAGAAAAGTTATATTTAGCAAAAATACCAGTACGAAAATAAAAAAAAAACAAATAAACAATACAAGAAACTTATTGGTTCAACCTACACATATATACATTGAGTTGCAAAAAAGCTATACTGACACTGAAACTTTGTTAAGGTAAATTCCTTAGAAAATTAACACATAGATGTGTAAACTGTTTAAGTCCGTTACAATTTTTTATTTTATATGGTAAATTATTATACTCCTTAAAACCTTTACAAAATAGTGATTTGTGAGCTATCGATGAATAATGCCTTCCTACGTATAAGTCATTTCTTCCCCGGGTGTTATGATCATGTATATCTCCTACATATGTTACTTTGCTATATAAATATCTCGGTAAGGTAGAATTTATTATCTTATAAACAAATTGTAGTGTTCGTAGTAAGATTCTTTGTCTTACATTCATGAAATTTAGTATCTGTAACATGTTGTTTATTGGAGTATACCTGTTGGATTGTAATATTATTCGCATTGCCTTATTATGCATTTTTTGTAATATCTGTAGTTCATTGTTATTTAGATATAGTGATAGGGTTGAGCAATATTCAAAATGTGGTGCAATTATACTTTTTTAGATTGTTAGTCTTGTAAACATTGATACATCCCTGGATATTCGCCGTAGGAAATTTGTTTTCTTTGCTACTTTCTTTACAATGTAATCTACATTACTTTTGAAGCTTAGTTGTTCATCTAATATTACTCCTAAATATTTTATTTCCTTTACCTTGTCTAGCATTTGATTATTTAATTTAATATTAATGTTGTTATTATCTATATTTCTTAGTTTACACTTTTTTCCTAGTACCATCCATTTACATTTATCAATATTTACTTTGAGATTGTTATCACTTAGCCACATATATACATTTTTAAGGTCATTATTCATCGTGCTTACCATCTCATTGATATTTTTCCCTGATATATATAACATTGTGTCATCTGCAAAGAGATGTATTTTATAGTTCATAATGGCTTCAATAATATCATTTATAAAAATAATAAACAATACCGGTCCAAGTACAGAACCTTGTGGCACTCCAAATTCTGTTTTCTTATCACTAGATACACTTGTTCCAAATTTTGTCTTCTGATACCGATCAGTCAAGTATGACGTAAACCACTCTAGCACTTTGCCTTCAATACCAATATTTTTTAACTTAGATAGAAGCAGACATCGATCTATAGTCTCAAATGCGCGTTTGAAGTCCAAAAATACCGCCACAATAATATTATCACTGTCAATTTTGTTTGCCCAATCATCTAGTATACATTGTAGTGCACTTTCACATGAATGTGCTTCTCTGAATCCGGATTGCATAGGTATTAAAATATTGTTTGCATCACAGTAGCCAATTAATTGTTCTTTTACTACCAACTCTAACATTTTTTTCAAATATGGGTAATGAGTTTATAGGCCGATGTTGTTCCCTCAATATAGTGTTTGTAATTTTTGGAACTGGTGTTACAACTGAGCTCTTCCAAATGGTTGGAAAGACCCCTGTTTGCAATGAGCTGTTTATAACATTAAGGAATCTATTTCCAATAACCTGAAACGAAGTTTTAATTATCTGTGTTGATATTCCATCGCTACCCATTTTATTAGGTAATTCAATAACAAGTTGTTTCAACTGATTCATTTGTATTTGCTTAAATTCGTTAAAAGCCTTTTCCCCTCTAATACCTTTAGCTTCATACTTGTTATATTTTTGTATATTTTGAGTAATATCCGCAATACTTTCAATAAAGTAAACATTAAAATTTTCAGCTATGTCCGACTCTTTGTAGACTTTCTCATCGTTAAACTTAATGTACTTAGGTGTGTTCTGATTTCTTGTCCGAGTAATCTGTTTCAGTGTGTTCCACATTAGTTTTGCGTCATATAGACCAACAATTTTTCCCAAATGGAATATTCTATCTGACATTTTTTTATAATTCTTTTTTGTATGGCCTTCATAGATAACCTGTCTTCCTGATTTCAAAAATACAAACGATATTTTATAAACATAAACATATATTGGACAGGAAGAATGCTTATAAAAAAAACCGAGAAACATAAACTGTGCATAAATCAAAAAAGGCCAGAAATGGATGTCTCGGGTTTTACATAAATCTAATTGTAAATAATAGAGAAGCATGGCTAACGAAATTGAACGCTTAGATCAAGGAAGATAGTGAAGGTACCTATACATTTATTTCTGTCATCTAAATTATTATACAAAACAGAAGTTGTGGAAGGACCTTTTCTGAATCCAAACTGGTTGTTGTTAAATAATTTGTATTTATTGAAAAACTGGATTACTCTGGTTGCTACACATTTTTCAAAATCTTAGAAAAAGAATTTGAAATTGAAATACGCCGATAAATTTCAGTGCAGCGCCAGATTTGGTGAGAAAAGATTTGTATCTATAACGTAATGCACCAAAATCTTCTTCGGAGCTCATTGTGTTAAAATTTAAATAGGCCGATAATTTTCAATTTCAGTCCGGCACCAGATTTGCTGCAGAAAAAGTTTGTATCTGTAACAGAATACACCAAAATCTTTTTGGAGCTTATTCTGTTTGGTTCACAGCTATTCTAAGTATGACTGTGTATATTCTCTGCCGTAAAATTTAGATTTTGTGACTAAGTATACTTCTGTCATCAAAGGACGAATTATTTTATAACCTAATTATTTCTATTGTCATATTATTGTGAATACGTGTTGTTTTAGAGGATATTCCTTGTTTTATTTTTCATGTATTTTTGTTTTGAAAATTTATTACAGAATCTTTGTTAACTATACCAAAGTGCCTAACAATTATATTTGTGGACCCCCTACATATATAAAGATAAACCAAGTGTTATCTCATATCTCTACTAGCAATCTTTTGCTAAATGTGAACCATTAAGATTTAAATATTTTTTTATCTGATATCTATAATCAAGGAGATGGCTGAAGAAGCTTCGACATTCGCACATTGCCATATTGTAATCCAGAAGTCAATGTTGTAATTAAAATGATAGATAGTTTCATGTTTCAATACACATTTAATAAAAAAAACTAAAAGTAAAAATATGAAGGATCAGTTTGAAACTTACGTAGAAGAGATTGGATATACCAAGATACAAAAAATAGGTGTCTTCAAAAAAAAATACCAAACCATTATCCTAATTTATAATCTTTCATATGATCTGTACATAAATGAAGTCATATGATTGTTATATAGTTTAAGAGTGTCCTTGAATTTTTAAACAAACATGATAAGGTGGTATCATGTGAATTTAATCAACATTTAAGTTGTTAACAGATGTTAATTTAATAAATAAAGATAATTTGATGTGGACGACATAGTGAACAATACCTTGTGTAAAAAAAATTCAAAATGAGTCACGTGCAAACTACTGAAAATTTGAAAATTATCTCTATGGATGTTAAGGATTTGCGCTTTCCTACATCATTGCATGCAGACGGTTCAGATGCTATGGTAAGTATTTTCTTAATACCTAGAATAAAAGCTTATGAAATTATAGTGTTTCCATTAAACTGTTTCAACAAACGAGCTCCTATTTGATCAATAGGATGTGATCAATTACATACAGTTGATCCAAAGATCCGGCCTTTGGTCTTTATAATAATTAGTAATGGTATTCTTTTTGTTGATAAAATTGGAAGACACAAATTTTCAACTACAGAATATCAGTTTTAATAACTGGCCGCCCAACTACACTAGCAAACTGGTTAGATTACTATTAATTACAAAATACGAAAATTCATCCTGAAAATGAAAAATGATACCGATTAGAGAAAGTTTAACTAAATAATTTAATAATTATGTTATAATATCAATGAGTAATTCATATATTACTGAGAGTATAAAAACAACTCTCAGGTATATTATAATTACTCTTTTTCTGTTCTGTGATAATTACATAACCATTGAAATTTTGACTCAAGTCAAGACGTCACAATCAGCTGTTTAAGATGCGTTCTCAAATGATATGTGGGTTGCGAAATTCGGAACGCAAATCTTTATTAAACTTTGATTTCCCTTTAACATGCTGATTTTGACCATCCTTTTTTAGTTTTTTAATCGAGTTAGAACAAAAACTGAGAAAACCCGGCAACAGATGCTCAAACAAAGTTTCCTACGGCGCAAAAATAAAAATTCTTAAAAACAAATAGATTTTTTGAAACGTCAAAATGTGACTTTTGAAACGTCAAAAATTACTTTTTATTATAAACATTATAAACCACCACACGTCGAGTTTTACTATGGTGAGGAAGTTCTGATCCCCAAGTAGTTGGCAGCAGTTTTTATTTTTGTGCATAGTAAATTAAAAAAAAAAACGATATTTTCTGTAGGGCGATTAAAGAAAAACTAATATAAAAAACGAAACTGATTTTTATTATGGAATAAAATTCTAAAATTAAAATATTTTTAATTTACATTATAGAATTTTAATAAGAAATGAAAAACGAGTTCCATTTTCTCATGTTTAAAAAAACCAA
Organism: Rhamnusium bicolor; assembly: GCA_029963845.1. Taxonomy (NCBI): domain Eukaryota; kingdom Metazoa; phylum Arthropoda; class Insecta; order Coleoptera; family Cerambycidae; genus Rhamnusium; species Rhamnusium bicolor. The sequence goes on from JANEYF010004209.1 coordinate 622,155, forward strand.
CAGTTAATTGAGCTCACTTCTAAAGTACCTACTTAATGATAATCCATGTTAACAGTAAATGAAATGTAACAGTGGTGGTTGGTGAAATTTAGGCTGTCATGTCTTGGTATTGGAGAATGGAACCTAAACGATACTTTAAGGCAACTATCAAGACTAAACAGAGACTAATGAAGCAATTCTGCAGAAAATTGCCATTGAAATTCACAAAAAAAAGTTGAAAAAAATTGTGTGTCACCCCAGGTTATTTTTCAAACCAATTGTATAATATTTGCAAAACACTTTTTTTCAGAATCACATGAAAAATATTGACAGATTTCAAATTTCATAAAAAAAATAATGGTTTTTTACAAACTCGCACCTTTTTGAAATTTGCAGTGGAAAATGAATTTAAAATAAAATTAATTAACATTAAACAGTCTTAAGCAGTATTGTAAATTGTATTATACTGTGAGTACCGCTGACCATTATTTATGGCTTTGACTCTTTAAGACAAAAGTTGCAATCTTGCAACATGGCCCAACTATACTACCTAATTATTATTATTTTGCATCTGAACCATTTTTCATAACGTAACAACATTCCAAGTCCATTTAAAGTTGGGATTTGGTAGTCGTGAGAAAAAACACATTTATTGATGGTTTAAGGATTTTGCTACTATTCTGGTGACTATGCTGTAATACAAAATTGATATTGCAGTCATCACTATTAAAGAAATATGTAGGTTATTTATACCTATTTTATGATAATGAATTTATTAAAAATAAAAATATACATTCAGGATGTGTTTATCTCAAACAGCACTAATAAATAACTTTTTATAATTTATTAACTACACCAGCACCGAGTAGTAAATAATAGCATTTAGTATCAGTGACATTATATTACTTTCATATTGCTCTTTATTACCCATAGATTAGGTATTATTTTATTTTAATTTCCTTAAAAACAAAAATAAAATAATCATTTCTTTTATTTTATGATGTCATTTATTTAGACATTATGTTTTATAATAATTGGTTCGAGAAAAAGACTATTGTTGAAATTAGGAAGGTACACTGTCAGTGATTTTCAATTACTTAATTTATATTTGTATTTATACATATCTACTGGTTGTATTATAATTTTCCTGTCAGTGGAAAAAAATTAGTATCATTTCTCCAAAATACTACTCAACGATTGTAGCTTGGCACTTAGCAGCACAGAGAGAGAAGAAATATCGTTACTGTGGAACAGAGACAAACCAAGCCACTTTGCATTGAAAGGGTGGGGTTTAGACCACTGTGCATCCAAACTGAAGTGCCAAGCTAGAATCCTGGAGTGGGTTGGAACCTGTGATGTGAAGATAACATTGACGTAGTTTTCCACAAAACACCATATACTGCACTCGACGCGCGTTTCGCCAACCAAATTGGCATCATCTGGAGATGATTAAAAACTGAAGCAAGAATCGTTGACCAGTAACCAGTGTTTATAAGAAACACTGCTAGTAATTAAGATGAATTTAAATTGGAGTCTGTATTATAATAATCATCTTAACATAATACGTCAATGATAATACATAATACAAATTGACTGAATACATCCTCCTTTTGATTTTAGCATAATGACCCTGACTATTCCTGTGCCTATGTAACAATAAAAATTCAGACGGGCCTTGAGGGACATGGACTGACATTCACCTTAGGTAGAGGTACAGAAATTGTAGTTAAAGCTATACAAACTTTAAGTGCCCTAGTCGTTGGTCAAGTCATTACTGATATTTATAGAGAATTCGGTTCCTTCTGGAGGACACTTACAAGTGAAAGTCAGCTTAGATGGGTAAGTGAATTTTAAAATAAGGAATAGTATTAGATTCCCTCATTAACATGATTTTCTTTGAGAAAAAAATATTTTTAAAAGCCGACTTCATATAATCTGAAAAAAATTATTAACAAAATAGCATTTTGAATTTATTATTCTTTTCTGCATAATTTTTCATACACACAGTATAAAGCGTGGATGGCGAAACACTTCAGTGTTAATGTTAATAGTCATTATAATTCCAGATAGGTCCCGAGAAGGGAGTGACTTCACCTTGCCACAGCAGCAATAATAAATGCTTTGTGGGATCTGTGGGGTAAAATATTGCATAAACCAGTATGGCAATTGCTGGCCGACTTGGAACCGGAACAGCTAGTATCATGTATTGACTTCAGATATTTATCCAATGTAATTACAAAAGAAGAAGCTCTTGAATTATTGAAGGAGGGTAGAGAAGGCAAAGAAGAAAGAGTTAACAAGTTGTTAGAAGTGGGTTATCCCTGCTACACAACACAAGCAGGTATGTTTGGAAAATAAACGTTGGATCGGATGAATTTAATGATGTAACACTAGTGTTTTTTGTCTTAGGTTGGTTAGGTTATTCCAATGAAAAAATTAGCGAGTTGGTAGAAAAATATTTAGATTTAGGATTCACAGCATTTAAATTAAAAGTTGGAAAGAATTTGTATGATGATATTAAAAGATTGGAGTTTGTTAGAAATATAATAGGATATGATAAAATTTTGGTAAGTATATCATTTTTTAAGTGTTAATAACAAAATACTTAATTACTTTTACAATACAGGTATTACCTGCGTATACATATTAACATTTATTCATTTTTGTTACTTTCTAAATGCTCTTAAGAGGGCTAATCCGACTTGTGTTTGTAAGGTAATTTTTCAAAATTTATTTCGTCCATATGGTTTGGTCAAATTACACCAAATTTGGAAGAACGGTAGATTAAGGTGCACTAGAGAATACATGTATCTTATTTTAATTAATTTTCACTTCATGTAGGAAAAAATATACACTGTAAATATAGGTAAAATTTGAATGTGACTAGCTCCATAATTATTGACATAAATCGGTAAAATTCATACAAGGCTTCTAGAATGACCCTTCATAATTATATTCAGCAAGTTTCATATTTCTATTCCGTACCATTTCGTTAAAAATAATTTTCTAAATAAGTACCTTTGCCAGTAGAAATGGAGTAAGGAAGTGCTGCCTCTACTGGGAATCACACCGTAACTAAGCCGGCTATAAACTGCTTGAGTGAAGGTATAGTCAAGAGCAAAATTATTCAGCGGCGGATATATAAAAACAGCAAAAAACTCTCCGTGAAATTTGTAATAGTGTTTTGATTTGATATATATATTTTAAGTATGTATTTACTTACTATTTTGTTTATATTTTGTAATTATAATAATAGAAAAAAATAATAAATAATTATTTATGTACTTTTATATCATACAATTTTACATTAATAATAGGGAACTTGCATATAATTTTAAAAATAAAAATAATACTAAAAAAACATAGCGTAATGTTGTAATAAAACGTGTACTTCATAAAAAAATAAGATTTCTAATTCCACGCGATCAGTATGAAGGATCTAAACAGCGATAAAATTAAAGTGGCCCGAAACGAGCTACTATTGACTGTGACGTCACACCATACAATATTCGGTAGTCGTCGCGCCGGGAAGCAACACAATCAGATGTTTTCCAATTCCAATTTAAAATCTTTAATCACAATTAAGTAGATTATTTACAACTTGTATGGGGTACAGAGTAAAATTTATATTAATATATACATATATTATATACAGAAAAAAAGAAAACTAAAAATCAATTCATTCATAAAATACTTAAAAATAATAATACAAACAAATTAACAAAGTATGACATTCTATATAAACATATGTACAATATGGTGTTATTAGACTTTGGTTGATTTGTTAGTGACTGTTCTGATATAAATATATAATTGTGTTTTATAGTACCGCTTATTGTAGTTGTACAGATATTTTAAAATGACTGAACAAGGTTTTTCAAAGGGCCAATCTGATAATTTGCCTAAAGTGGATATGTTTATGGTGGCATCTTTTATACAAAATAGTGAAAGTTTTTCCCTTGGAGAGGTCCGCGGGGTCAAGGCAGAGAAGTATGTATTTTTTTAGCTTTTAGTAATAATTTATAAACATAAAATAGTTATGACTTGATCACGGAATAAAATTAAATGAAAAACTACAAAATGCTTAGTCGCAACTAAGCTTTTTTAGCAGACTTAGTCTTATGTTTGAAAGAATTTAGGATAATTCTTTACAACAGCCACTTCTATATTTTTCGTGTTTTTTTTGTACACACGTGTAAAGTGTCTCTATAGAAGACATTTGCTGCAAAGGAAATGTTGCGCAAATGTATAATTACCTATCGTAGGTATTTTCGTACTATGTTTTGGGGAAAGGGAAATAAGTGATTGTGTCGTGTTATCATTCACATAATAGATAAATGTCAGATTTGAATAGAATAAATTAAAGGGCAAGGGAAAGGTATTTGCAATATACTATATATACTAGAGGTAAACATTTTACTCTTCGCAGACAGTAGTGTTATTGAACTTTTATATAATTGTTGCACATTCTGTAGGATACTCTTCGCAGTTTTTTGAAAAGAATCTTGTGTTTGTCTTATAAACTTCATTCTTACAATACCTAATGTATTGACTACATATTTAATTTTCTTTCCCGATGGTGCCGACTGTATTGGCGAAATGCGTGGCAGTATATTTTATAGTATAAACTAAGATTCATTCTTACAATACCTAATATATTGATCACATATTTAATTTTCAACTTTTTTTCATCTCCCAATGATGCCGACTGCGTAGGCAAAATTTGTGGTAGTATATTTTACAGCATTTTGGTGTCTATAGAAAATTACTTCAATTTTAGTAGCACATTGAAAATTGCAGCCCTCTGTAGATTCATATTTTTAAATAAAATGTCTTATAACTTTTTTATTTACTATTTGATTTTTTTCAAAAAACAATGGATTTCTTCCTCTAGCTAACACTAACTTATAGCCCAAATTTCAATTCGATCGGACTTTTCTTTCTTTAGTTATCGTGCTTATAAGAAACGTGACGGACGGACAGATGAACAGACGGACATTTTGAAAGTTGTTCAGAATTCGATGACGAACGAAATGATTTTTTCTTTGCGAGCGATATTAACGATTTTAGAAATGTCCCGCTCAAATGCAATATACTCTTCATTATCGTATTTGCGAAGAGTATAATAATAAATAGCTGTTTACTTTAGCACCAGGAAATTACCTTTACTTCTTTAATCCTACCCTAATTAAAATTCAATAATTCGGAATTCGGAATATTTTATTGCTTGCCTGCGAAAAACTAGTAGATAGACATATAGTATTTAATAATGTACTTACATTAAAATGATCACACACATGTAGAGACCTACATGTCTGTGAAATGTCTTTTTCATTTCTTCTACACACTTTTTGCCATTTTGATCGACGAATCTTATCTTCTGGCAATATTATAAATACTTTATCTGGCACTTTCATTGTAGTATTCTTACACAACGGTACAATGGAATATTTAAAATAAGGAGTTTTTGTTTCCATTTTAAGTATACACTTAAAATTTATCTGAAATCAAGCGGTCGAGTGCTGGGATCTCCGTCGTCGTTTGTAAATTGTATGGTGTGATGTCACGACTACTCCCGCGCTTTTGAACCTGTTTGAAACGGTTCGCTAGCGCGCGAAACTTGCTCTGCTAACCCTTGTAAACAATTTTTTATATGTTTATATAAAATGAATAGATTATAGAATGTTTTATGAAAATTAAAGAATGAGAAGAGAAAAATGTAAATTGATAAAAATGAAGAGTGGAATATGGTGAGGTACAACTAACACACAACATACAATTACTTATACAATATTACTTTACCCATCAATAAATTACATAATAGTACCCATAATGGACTACCTAAATCATTTTTCCAGTAGAAACTGCATACACTAAATATTAAACTGTATTATGGAGTATAATATTATATAATTAAAATAAAATAATTAGGACGGTTATTTCTATTCTTTAATAATTTACGTGTCAGTAATTCCACTGTAACATTGGTCGAAAACCCAAAAAGACAGCAGTTTTTATTTATTAATTAATAATAAATAAAAAGAAAGTAATTATTATTATATTTCAGTTTATATTTCGAGTTGTATTAGTTTCATGGAGAGCTTGGTTCCCTACTATATTTATTAACCAGTGTACATATCGACCAGAACAATAGATTTTATTGCTTTACTCTATCCCGTCGTAATGTGTTGCTAGTTCACGTACTCTGGAACCAAAATTCTTTTCTGCACGACTTTCATTTATTTTATATACGTCTGTCACTTTCGGAACTTCCTAGAGAGAGACACAGTCAACGGAGGCTTTTTCTTAACTAGGCCCCTTAAATTTTGTGTTTATTGAAATTGGAATAAGTGATAGTTATACAAGTTGGAAATATGGATTTGACAATTTTTTTCTATTTATGGTTTCTCTAGAACCTCATACTTTTCAGCATATTTGAAAAAAAAAAATCATAAAAAATGTAAACATGAAATTATAAATGGACGGTCTTGGTTTTTTATGCCGATCATTCCTATCGAAGTGCACTAGCTTCCTTCGCCAGTGCCGCCCACTCGGGGAGTAGTTAAAAAAAAAAATAAATAAATAAAATGCAAAAAAAAAACTTGTTGGCGTTCTAATATACTTCGGCAGTCGACCTGTTAAAACTACATTAGATTACAATATCAACTAAAAATAGATTGAGCACTTACAATTAATATTAGAAGCTAAATATGAAAATTCATGTGGACAGGCATCGTGGTGTAAATTAAAATTTTAAAGTCACGCATTTTTAACATTACCAAACTTTCTTTGCTTCTAGAACGCATAAAGCCAGAGAAATAATATAATTTCTTTTCTTAGATGGTTGATGCTAACCAAGTATGGGAAGTGCAAGAAGCTATTGATTGGATGGCTCAATTAGCACAATTTAAACCACTTTGGATTGAAGAGCCCACTTCTCCCGATGACGTTTTGGGACACGCTCAAATTTCCAAAGCTCTTCACCCACTCGGAATCAGCGTAGCTTCTGGAGAAATGTGTTGTAACAGAGTTTTATTCAAACAATTTCTGCAGGCAGATGCCATCCAGTACTGTCAGATTGACTCTGCCAGAATTGGAGGTGTCAACGAAATATTGTCTGTTTACTTAATGGCCAAGAAATTGGGGGGTAGGTGCTTTGTTATCGAAACTAATTATTAAAAAACATTTATATATATATTTTTTTCAGTCAAAGTTTGTCCACATGCTGGAGGAGTAGGTCTATGTGAAATGGTGCAACATCTGCAAATGTGGGATTATGTGGCCCTTTCTGGCACATCAGAAGGCAGATTTATTGAATACATTGACCAGCAACATGAGCATTTTGTTAACCCTACTATTGTAGAAAATGCTCATTATTTGGCACCTAGGGTAAGTGTTATGCCTACTGTCTTTACAAAAAACTCCCTAATGATCCATCAAGCTCTTTTTGTAATTGTCTCATGTCAAAAACTTCCTGGTAATCGACAATGGATTGTCCCTCTATTGAACATGTTACCACATACTGTTGTATTTCCCTAACACTAATTCATTAATGATAGTCAGTAGGCAAGTGGACTAAAAGTTATGTGAAGCAGTAGATTCATGAGTCGGAAGCCTTCGGTCTATTTGTGTTCAAAGTGACTTCAAACTATTTTTTCCGTCCTTATACAAAACATGGAATTTCTCATCTTCTTGAGTTGACCTGTGCAGTAGCTAATGGATCTAACGTATTTGCTTATCAATTAGATTATTCTGTCTAGATATGATATTCAAATAAACAGAATCAAACTAGAAAACCAATGTAAAAACATGATGTAAAACACAAACGGTGCAGGCTACACAGAAAACAAATATGGCGATTTCGGCCAAATTTATTTACTTCAGCTCTGAAATACCTTACTACTGTACAACCTACCAAATCCCCCCCCCCCCACGTTCACGTATCTAAGATTTTTATGAAAATACTGCTTTGCATAAGCGTTTCTCTACTGTGGTAATGGCCTGAAGACATAGAGGCTATATTAAATTTAGCACTTTATAAGTAATCTTCTGAAGAAAATGAAACCCTTAAAAATATATCCTGGGATTTTCATTCACAAACTGAAATTTGTATGTTGCCAAAAACTTTATGGAAAATGAAGAGTATTTTTTCCAGACACCTGGCTACAACACAACCTTCAAGAAAGAAGCAATTGAAAATTATATATACCCCGAAGGAAAGGAATGGGAAGCTATGTTTGCCAAAGGAGTATTTAGCGATCCCAGAAAACATAAATATTGGACATAAAATGTATGAATCAAATAACAATATCCTAGTCATAAATTTATAAATAGCATTGTCTCGCTATAAATTTATAAGTATATTTTTTATTCTAATTATTAGGTAAATAAAGATAACATTTTGACATGTTTTATTTATTTTGAACGTAAAACATTTAATACTTATTGTTTGCGATTTTTATTTATATATCAAAAAAAATTAAGCCTATTTCCAACTGTTACAGACGATTTATGACAACTTTTAATATTACTTCCAAAAACCACTGCAAACGACGCGACGGTGAAAGGCAAAACTGTATCAAACAATTTCCAAAATATGCTTCAAGTACTAACATACAAGCACTAGTAGTTTTCATAAATTAGTTACCAGCCGCCTCAATTTAGGTGGATATTTATAAATTATAAATTCAACATACACATCGCAAAACTGATAAGATATTTGGCATGAATTAATTTTCCAAATAAAATTTGAAAATATTTATATTAATTCTGCCATGGATATAAAAAACAAATCAGATTTAAATTCAAACTGAGATTACATAAAACAATATTTAAATCAAGTTTATGCAGTCAGACCTATGTTATGCCAATTTGTGTTTACTTCAGTCAGGTATGTTCCATTTGTTAATTGCTACTTCAAGTAGAAGACTGTTTATTATTGTGCGGTAATTTTAATCCTACAGTAAAAAATAAATATTTGATTAATTTGTTGATAGAAAAATGCAAATGAAAAAAAAGTAAATAATATTTATCTTTCATATAAAACTGAGCAACATTCTCTATTGGCAAACATGTAAAATATTAGGGAAAAAAAGTAATATGATAAACAATAAAATCGGAATGTGCAAATATACATATTTAATAACATATCTAAAATTTAAAGGAACAAAACGAGAATGTAGAGAAAACAGACGGCAAAGCTTCATGTTGAAATAAAATATTAAAATTCAACTTAAATTGAAATTCCCAATTACAATATGTAATATGTAAAAGTTAAATAATAAAACTATGTACGCTTTGTAAATCTAAAACTATCTAATTTTCTTTGTTTTTCTTTCTGTTTATCATTTTCAGAGTCATTAAGTTTTCTTTTCTCGCCAGTCTGAAAATAAATATGTGACTAAATTATCATATTTTTTTCATTGCTAAAAACCTTACCTCTCCTGTTTTATTTTTATTCTCTTTCGTTAACTTTTCATAAGTAACACCTGCAAATTTATCAGTCAAACTTAGTGGATTTGGCATACAGTTAACTTTGGGTTTTTTCAAACTTTTAAGGAATGGATTCACTGGTTCTTCCTCAGGAAACAAGGATTCCTAAAATACACAAGTTGGTGTAACAGCAATCCAAATTACTCATTAACTAAAAAGGATACACACACTTATATTCAAAAGATGTCAAAAATTTAATAGCTTTTGGGTTTAGTTATTTTGGAATTTAAGTCACATGTAAACATCTATTTCGCTTCCTTTTGTGGTCTTATGTTAACAGCATCTTATAAAGATATAATTTTAAACTTTTTAATTCTCAATTTTTTTTATTTACACCACCACTTAAGATAAAATGTATATACAGGGTGATTTACAACTAGTGTGCCAAACTTAAGAGGCTGCTAGTGTATCAACTTTGCTGATATTTAGATAGAATATAAATTATGTTCTACAATGCATAATAAGATCTAGAAACCTTTAAAAGGGGACGATGCATATCAGTTTTTCAGTTATAATGCAAAACAAAATTGATGTCATTTAGGTGCATTTTTTCTGTATTTATTCCATTCTGTATTTTATATTTATTTTATAATTACTTCCTCACCCCTCAAAGTGAGGAAGTTATGCATTCATGAAAAAAAGGTTTGAAAATTTTTATTGCATTTCTGGACGAATTATGACGATACACAAAATTTCAGACAGAAAAAAATTTTCTATCTGTGTGTCTGGTTCGCGATAGCAGTTTTAAGATAAAGCTTTTAAATTTGGTACACACATTTTATAGGTCAAGGAAGATATTGAGTTCTTTGATGAGCAAAATCGGTCCTAATGTCTAAAAAAATATTAGTGACATTCCACCAACGTGACTTTTTTTGAAACGTCAAAATGTGACTTTTTTGAAACGTAAAAAAATGTGACTTTTTTTGAAACGTCAAAAATTACTTTTATTATAAACTCCACCACACGTCGAGTTTTACTACAGTGAGGAAGTTCTGATCCCCAAGTAATTGCCAGCGGTCGTTTAGTTGTAACGATAAATTTATTATCTTATGTTGCTTGTCTGATGTAAAATAAAAAGTATAATAATTTAATTTTTTTTTTTATGAAAAAGTAAAAATATCTGGAAATATCATTTATTCATAAAAATTGTAGAGAATTAACATACTAATTCAAAAAAAGTGAGTAAACTGGGAAAATACCCTTTGAAATGTCCTAAATTAGCGCTAGTGTAAAAGACGTCCTATATAAGAATAATCAATATTTGGTGGTTGTGTCGTTGAGGTACATTCCTTTTCTACACAACTGCAAAATAAATCTTAATTAATAGTAATACACATACAGCGAATTAATTTGTTAAACCTTATTCCAACCAAAATTGTCATACATTCTCGAATAACTCGGCAACGCCATATCAAAAACCAAAAATCTGGAGTCGCTGGAAAGGTAATTTTAAGCTGAATTCAAAAATGTACAAATATACAGGGTGTTCCATTAAAAAAAAATTACCTTGGAGATGCTCTGATGTAGCCAGTCACCCTGCATATTTTAAAATATTTTAAAAAGGGCTCCTTTTGATGCTATGCCACTTTCATAAATAAATAATTTTCCAAAGTCTTCGAATGAGGCCGATATTGGACTTTAATGCACAATTGGGATACCCCCTATAATAAGTAAGCCCTCTAGTTATCAAAAAACAATTTTTTTTGAAAATGTTTGAAAAAACAAAATCATATAATTTTTAAAACATCAAAGAAAAAATTAATGGTTCGTATTAAACAAAATATTTCGGATCAACTGTTTACCAATAACCGAAGAAGCAGCGGGTATAGTTAATTTTTTGTTGTCTTGGAATCGACAGGTAAAAAAAAAAAATTAAATAAATTATAACACCAACTCTTACCTGGGTATTAATTATCGATTCATTTGTAGTTTGGGTATTTTCATGGGTAGGATTAAGCGGTGTTAAGACTTCCTGAAAAACACAATTTTTTCATTTTCTACTTATACTGTAGCTCACTAAAATAACTTACACTATTTTGTGAAGCCCGTGACATATCAGGGGTTGCTACCTAGAAAAAAGTATACCCTCAGTTTATTACGAATTTATATTGTGTGAGGAAAATAAGGATTTTTAATGAACAACAATCAAAAGCCAATTGCCCGAAGTCCTTCAGCCCAAAAAAACATTAAAAAAAAACACAGATTGTACCTCGTGTCATAAATCGAGCCTAAACTTAAAAACGGTATAATAGAAAAATTTAAACATCTTATTTAAAATGAGTCGCTTTGTTTTTGGTTATTAAGTCACCGATAGTGAAAATGCAGTATTAATATATAATACATTCAGTTCACATCTGTGGGCTCAGGTAAACAATTTTTTATATGCTCATATCAAATGATTGAGGTATAGTAATGCGGGTATTTGGAGGATAATTTTCCTATAAAGCCCTATAAAGTTGATTGTTAAATGCAGCATCGGAAAAAAACTTTTGATCATTTTGTGAAAACATCGACTCTAAAGGTACCAAATTTCAGCGACTTTTGTAAAATGCATTTTCCAAGGAATAAATAGAAATAATAAAACAAATTTGTCTAAGATAAACCTCTGATACTCTACCCTGTCTCCTAAGTGTTCACTGATTTCTGTGAATAATTGGTATTTGATAATTCATTTCTCAATCGACAAATTTGAGGATTTTTACTTTTTGTTTTTTATCAAATTTTTTATCTGATTCATTTCATAATTCTAAATTTATTTTTTGTTTTTAATCAAATTCTGAATTTTTATCAACACCACATAAATTAGACGCCCCCCAAATTCTAATTCTAAAGCAGCTGTGCTGCAGTAATAGACAACTTTTTTAACAGCTATAAGAAGTAATTTGTTTGATTCAAAAGGTATAATTTGATGAAAATAAAATTCCAATTCGCTTAAAACTAAATATTTATAGGACACACTATGTTATTTTTTACCTCTTGTGTTTTCTGGGATTTACGCCTAGAGTATTTAGATGAACTTAAGCTTAATTTCCTATATGCTGGTTTTATGCTGGTAGGTTCAGGAGTGGATAATTCCTAGAAAAGATAATAAACTAAAAAAATATATCTCATAGCCAAGTAAAACCTACAGTTACACCTAAATCGTCAGTCTCATCGGCTAGTTTTGTAGCAAGATCCATTAATTTTTCTACCAGTCGTCTTTTATCCAATTTTGAAGCATATTTCAAACCTAATGTTAAAATTTGTGGGTTTGCAAGAATTTCCATTACTTCTAAAGCTCTTTGGTCCAAATTATTCTTACAAGCTAACTAAAAAAATAAAGTTCAAGTTTAAATTTTCAACCATACCATCTGCAAACAAACTTACAGCAAACGTTTTTAATGCAGTTTCTTTGAATTTCTTTTCAGTGTCCGAGACTTGTAATGTAGACCAAGTAAATAAGTTCATTTCCATTTGAGTTTTCTCTGTTGTTGCCTCTGCAAATGGTGGCTCTAACGGTAATTCACACATTGTTGGTCTTGGTGTGAATCCAGGATACATGGAACCTTTACATTTTATTCCGCCCACTGCTTGGTAAGATTCAAACACAGTTGTAACAAAAAAAACCATCAGATGGACTTTTCCTCTATAAAAAAAAATATGTATTATATTATACCAAATACATTGCGAAACAGGAATGGGAAATTGTATTCCATTTTTGGGAACTCTAATAATACTCGCAATTATGCTGAATTTTTGTAAAAATTTTACAATAAAAAGGAAATTTTTTACAACAATAGAATTATTAACCTTCAATTATCTCAGTAACACATATCACCTGTGCAAAATGAAACAGGAGTATTTTTTTTTAATTAATTAAAGCTTGGAATACAGAAGATAGAAAACATATTTTGCCAGTAAAGAAAAATTGTTAATAAAATGAAATAAAGCAAAAAAAGTTGTTAAAACTTACGTGGTGACTTGTATCGCAAAATGGTATCCACGTGTTGCTGGTATGTGGATATAAACTTAACATACCGAGAGAATTCATCATAGCAGGAGTGCCAACGTCAGAAAACCCCAACCACGCTAAAGTAGACTCAGGGCCAAGAGCAGAACTTATATCTTTACTATCTACTGAAAGTCCTAAAAAATAATAATAATCTAGTTTTCTCCAAGCTCACTACAACCGGTTTACCCTCAAACTTTAGCAGTCTTATACTAATACACTGATCACCCATTCGAACGCCTGATGAATGGTACGCTACCATAAGAAGGTTCTTAAATGCTACCATAGATACCAACGGTCCTGGTATGGAAATAACCGCCCTCTGTGTACCAAAAACTGAACAAATCCTAACGATGTAATTGGCCATTGCAAAACAAACCAAATTTTCTGAAGCGGCTACCAAGATAACCTCCTCATGTTCCTCTACTTTCAACATCCATTCTTTGGAACTTGCAGACAAAGGAATTACATTAATTTGACTAAAAATATAAAATAAGGATGAGGATTAACATAATATAGCATGTTACTATTTATTTATATTTTTTAATATTATGTTTAACCAACATTCCTCACCTAGAATTCGCTACAACTAGAGCAGCTTTGCTAATAGAACCCATTGTATAGTCTTGATAATTCTGCATCATCATACTATTGTGGAACGTGGAGTCATGGAATTCCACCTCTATTGATTTTGAGGCAGTTTCGTCAGCATTATTTCCATAACTTCTAATAATGCCTACATCATTCCAGCATAAATATCGTGGATCCAAATGTTCAGGAGTTGAAGATGGCATGAACGGCTGCTGAAGAGGAATTTCTGGCGTGCGGGGTCTTGGTGTAGGGGCATGAGATGATTCTAAAGTTAATATGTCAATTTAAAAAAATTGGGCAACTTAATGCAGTTGGTTAGAGTGCATGTGGCAATGCCAATTAGTCATACTATCTATCTGCTCATGATTTCGAATGTCAGCTCTGGCAGACAGCAATGACAAAGGGAATGGATGTGACCACGCTTTTTTTATATTTTATTATTTACAAAAATAAAGTTAGCATAATTGAATAATGTCCATTATTTTTTACCTCTTTAGGTGTATTGCAGCTCTGCGGCATTTTACTAGCTACCACTGGTATGTTTTAGTTCTCCATAATTTTCAAAAAATTAAAATCGGTAATAACACAGCTACATGCAATTATTGCTTGTTGACATACAGGATGTCATGAATAAGTATTATTCTAAAATAAATAGAACATTTATCCGAATTGGCATGCCATCTGTGTGTGTGTGTGTGTGTGTGTGTGTTACAGGCCATTTGTTGTAAACGCATTTTCACAAACACGTCAACGTAGAAATCTAAAATTTTACTACATATAATATCTGTGACATGCAAGTACGAACTGAATTGAATATCAGTGAAATTGGTGCACCAGGAAGGGCATGTCACAAAGGGGTAAATTTTTTTTTGCGTCAAATCAAAAAATGTTTCAAATGAAAGTTGTTCACAAGTTGGTTGGTAAAACACACGTCGAGTGCGGTATATGGTGTTTTGTGGAAAACTATGTCAGTGTTATCTTCACATCAAAGGTTCCAACCCATTTCAGATTCACAATGTGAAAATGTGCTGAAAACGATTCTTGAAAATTTCTTGCAAGATTAACCGTTACTGAGAAAAAAAAGGTTTAACATTAATTTTATCCAATTACAAGAATAAAGTCGGTGTTGACAGTACTTTCTCATCATATCCAATTTGAAATGAATGATGAATAAATTATTTTATTTCGTTTTATTTAGTACGTCTCGTTTATCTTAATTGTCTCATTTGCCTCATTTGTCTCATTTACCTCATTTATGTCATTTGTTTTATTTATCTAATTTACTTCTTTTATCTTATTATCACATATCTTATTTATTTTGTTAATTTTGTTCATATTAATTATTTTATATAAGTACATATATCGAACTTCTCTAACTCGAACCTCCTAAATCCCCCCGAAACTGGTTGAGAAATTTGAATTAAAAAAATACTTGTAAAACGCAGTATATATCAAGGGCACAAAAACATATTCGGGTTACAAAGAATTTCGAGATATAGAAGTTTGAGTTATAGAAGTTCGACTGTAAATGGAAATGATATTTTTCATTAAAGTAATTTATTTCTTTAAGTCAAATTGAATGTGATGCTGAGAAAGTATTGTCGAGGAGCATCTAACCGCGACCCATTTCTTTTTATGAACCCATCACAAATTTGTAAGTGAAAATGTTAGATTTTTTTTAACGACTTTTTAATTTCTGAAAGAATTTTATTGAGAAACTATTTATTTATATCAATCAAAAATGTACCTCTATCATTAGCACATATGAATATCAAATTATTATCCTCAAAAACAAAACAAAATTTAGGGGCAGATATGCCCCCTGGATGGCCTATACTTGTCAATTTATATTAAAACCAACAATTCTAATCTAACCACAGCTTCTTATAAATAATTTTATAGAAAATGCCATGGGCGACCTTCAGCATTTGTGAACTTCTCTTTTATTATGTTTATTTTGTTTGCGTGTATTTTTTTATTGTTTTATGTATGCACTACAACATATCTGTATTAAATAAACATTCAGATACAGTAAATTTTGTTTTTGTTGTTTTAAGTGACAAATAAATTCTTACATCCCTCGTTGTTATCACCAATTTTACCCAACATATATAAAACTGCTTTAAATTAGCTAATGCAATATTTTTATTTCTTGACCTACCATCTTCCAAATTTTGTAGTTCTGGTTCGGGACTACCCATGTACTGCTTCTTTAGTTTCTCAACAGATACTGCATTTTCATTGTCTTCATCATCATCTTCAAACTGTACATTTCCGAAATCCACATCATACTCAGGACACACGCCATCCTCCATAGGTTCCGAGTCTACTTCTTGAGAACTATTTTTAACAGCACCGCTAATAATTCCTAGCTGGCCCTCCACATCAGTATATACTATTTGTCCATTTCCTTTAAACAAAAATTTAAAAATCTGTAAATATTTATTTGGAGTTTTTTAAAAGAAATTGGACATAGTGATTAAAAAAGTTCCAACTGAAATTTTGATTTACTGAATTACTTTGTATTAATTCCTTCCAACAATTCCAGCACAAAAAAAAATTGTAGAATTGCTCATTATTTTGCAGACAAAATACAAACATATGTGCCCGCATGTGTATATGTATATGTGTACACCTATTATGTGGGCGTGTCACAGTATAACAAGAAATGCTTTGTTGTGAACAGTTATGAAGGTAATATTACAACAACTTTCTAGCGCAATGATTACAGCAGATAACATAAAAGATTTTTGTGTATTTATATTACCTTTTGGATTCCACATAAGGCCACATATTGCAATCGACTTCTGATGTTTACTTATATTCATGACAGTTTCAGAAAATACTTGCCACAACACAAAGTCGCCTTCTTCTGTTGTTGCTAAAATATATTTTCCACAAGGCGAATATTGCACTATAGAATATGAAGAAGATACTTCATTACAACTTAATGTTGAAGTCTGAGACCAATCATCAGTATTTAAAAGAACAACTGCATTTTTATCAGGGTATGCAAGATATTTACCATTAATAGGTTCAAAATCCATTCGACCTACAAAAACAAGATTATTTTCACTTCCTTATCTCACAAAGATTATGAATAAACTCACAAAGAAGTTTGGCATTTGAAAAACTATTAACTTTGGGAAAACAACAAATTTCTTTAAGTAATTTATTTGCTTCAACATCCCAAATCCGCAATTTAGAATCTCCGGAGGAAGCAGCTACCATTTTTGCATTAGGACAAATTGCTACACTCAAACAAGGTCCCGATAAATCATTAAAAATTATCACTTCTTTATTTGATCTCTCTAGGTTTATCAATTTTACTTCCATATCTTCACCAGCCATTACAATCCACTGAAAGAAAGATGTATTTAAGAGGCAATCTATAAAGCTGCAATTTAAACCTTTTACTTGACTATTTTTTCCAACTGCAATATGATTGATTGGTGCAACAAATCGGTCAAGCACACCATCTCGATCCCCATCTGGCAGAGTAAGAATTTGAATATCGTTGCTACCTGTAGCAACATATACATTATTTCCTTTTTGCCGCACTGATAAAGCCCATTCTCCAATACAATTATGGACTGGATCTTCAGTTTCCTCGGTTGACCAAATTCTAATATCTCCATCGGCTCCACAAGTTATAAATTTACTAAAAAATTTAAATTTTTAATTCGAAACTTAAGATATCAGAAAACCTACTTTCCATCTTCTGTATAACAAACATCGGTATGTCCTTCATCATGAGCATATCGCAAAGGTTCGTGAGACATAGACATTGTAATATTATATGGTTAAAATTCTAAAAAATAATTATTCATTGGTTAAGAAAAATTCTGTTACATACACAAAAAAATTAGCCAAATTTACAAAACTGACAGTGGTTGACACTACGAAAAGCGCGGGAATGTTAATATTGCCAACGAAAAGAAAAGAAAACAGAACTACCAACTTCAAATTGACAGTAGAAATCAAGGAGGGTTATCTCCCCTCCTTGAGTAGAAATGGGTTTGCACAGAACAGAAAAAGATGGGTTTGTTAGGACGTGTACCGTAATTCCAATATTTTAACCAAGACCCCGGTTCGCTGTACCGTAAATCAACGTGCCTGAAAAGTAAAGGAATTACTGTACATGAAAATAGTGACGATTGGTATCAACCAGAGCAACAGCTCAAAAAGTTCGGTTGTTTGCAATAAATTACGTATTGAGGTTAGGCATTAAACGTGTTTTTCTTCGTGTATATTTGAGGGCTCTTTTATTAGGAACGGAGTATAGGTATTTTTGTTGATCGTGGACTGTGAGAGAAAATGGAGGTACATATGTCTTCATATTTTCAAATTTTTGTAGTTAAACATATAGTACATTACACAATCCGTTCCGTAATTTAACCACACATTTCAGTTACCGCAAGCAGCCGTAACCACGGTTATCGGTAGCATTTGTCAAATTACGGTACATGCCCTTTTAATGAGGGCTACCGCGCTTGAATTCACCACGAGGGGCGCTAGTGTACGGTAACGTCCATGTCACTGAACGTTATGTTTACTATGGCTTTTTAACGTTAGTTTTTAGTAATTTTCAAAAGAATTAGCTGAAAAACATTTAACACAATGGTGGCAGAAGGGGAAAGTAGTAATTTACTTGCTTAGTAAGGAAATTATTGTACCTGTCTTATGTCATTAAATTTAGGTTATATCAAGCATGAGCATGATGAAAACAACGAATATGTATGATTATTACTTACGATTTTCTGTAGTAGACTCCTTTGGTAACGCATAATCATCAGGATTAACATGTTCCTTACAAACACACGTATGTTTCGAAGGAGTAAAGTCATCTCTGCGAATCGCTATTAATCACTGTTTTAGGCGAGTTTTGTTTTTCGGAAGCATATGTTGGAACTGCACAACACTGGGGCAAAATAAACCTTTTTTTTTATTTACTGGTATACGAAATAATTATAATAAAACCCTATAAACTTGTTCCACGCCTAACAATAACTTTTGAAAAGAACCTTACTCGCCAGTGGCGCCAACTGGTGAGCCTAAAAACGGTATCCTTCATTCGACCATTTATGGCCGTCGAAGGTTTGTTAGGTAACGTAGAAACTGATTTGCACTAGTGCAAATTTCTGACGCGCAAGAAAAAATATTTATGCGGGAATGATGCAGGTGTACACTAGTTTCATTATAACAAACACACCTAATATAAGTTGTGTTTGGTATATTTGAACTTGTGCAGATTATGCCACAATACCGCGTTGAAAATTTAACATAAAATGTCCTGCTTTTTACACAGTTGAACATTTATACTACCACACCAAACACAAGATTTATAAACTTTGCACCAAACAGACCTATAATAATAGTCATGTTTATGGACACAATAAGATGTCATGGCTAATATTTTTAAATTTGGTACCAATTTAAGTGTTTTATGGTTATATTTTGTTACCCATGCCTTAAACCTATATATTTAAGTTAAACGAAAATCTATTAATATGAATTAGGTTTGCGAAATAATATTCTGAAATGTTGCATTTTGTAAATATAATATATGAAATACCTACATGCTCGTTTACTATGAGCCGTTTGATGACTGAAACCATCTGAAATAGGCATGTTGGAATTTTACTAGACACTCACTTTACGTAGCATGCTAAAAAATTATAAAATAAATAAAGATCGGAGTACTGAAAAATGTTTTAAGAAATATTTTTAAAAATT
Organism: Rhamnusium bicolor; assembly: GCA_029963845.1. Classification (NCBI taxonomy): domain Eukaryota; kingdom Metazoa; phylum Arthropoda; class Insecta; order Coleoptera; family Cerambycidae; genus Rhamnusium; species Rhamnusium bicolor. Next base: position 641,941 of record JANEYF010004209.1, read on the forward strand.
AGAAGGCGTGGTTATTATTACATATTTACACTTATAAGTGCTGCATTCTACACGCGTAGTTTGTCAACAGTTTGTGAAGTTTTACCGCGAGAGGGGGAGTCTACGTTGGGCGAAGAACGAACGAACGGTATTATTACAGTGCGCGACCGCCATTTTGATGTGACGAAGTGGGGATAGTAAGTGAGCACTAGCGTTGTCGTTATACAAGAAATTTACGAAAGTGGCCTATAATTCTATCACAGTAGAAAAAAGTGTAAGTTATAAGAATCTATATACTTTTCTGTGTCCTATGGATGATAAAAAGTGGCCGTGTTTTTGTGTTTTTGGAATAAGAAAGCTCCTCCAAGTTGGAATCTAGCAGCGTGGCTCGGAAAGCTTCTCTTTGTTTCTGTCACGGTTTAGTTATAAGGTGAGCATCTTATTTATTTTGTTAATAATGGTTATATATTTGTGTGGCATTCAACGGAAAATTATTTATAAATAAATTTAGCGGTTTTTCTAAAACATAGGTGTACTCGTAGGTGTTTTAAAATAGCGGGCAAATGTTAATAGTTAGCCGCTTTATTTTATAACTCATTGGATATGCCAATCATGTTTGTGTTTTTGCCGGCTTTCAACGACAAACTTTCAAAGAATATCCGCAATGGTAGAGATAGAGGGTCTGGTAGCTTTTTTTGTCGAAAGTTAAAATTAATATCAAACAAAAAGTTAAACATTCAGCTTTACAATACCTATTTAACCTAATATCCGTAAAAACGTTGACATAGGTCAGATGTGTCATTCTCACTAAGGAAATTTGTTGACAATTTTAATGTATTTTATTATGATTTTATTCTAAACAGGGCATATCAATAAGTAAGAATTATTAATAATCTGGTATAGCCTATCTCTGTGTGCGGCAATGACCCGCATTTTATGAACGGGTATATCGGCCTGTCTTATCGTGTCTCGCGACTACATGAAAGGCAAATGAAAGTATGCATTTGCTGTAGAATAAATACACGATTTAAAAATAAAGCCTTTCTTTACAGCTTGAACTTTTACACCTCGTTTTACATTCTGCCATGTTAATGGTATTTTCATGAATTATAAACTCGTTAATTAATTAATTAAAAGTTAAACTTTTATAAAGCAAACCGGCCTTGATTTCTATAAATCTGTTGAGGTGTATCTTTAAATTCTCAGAAAGTAGTAATATGTGAAAGTCCAATATTTTGAATATAATAAATTATAATTGCGTAACCGAAATTTATATTCATAATTTATGTACAAGTTGTTTCATTATCAAATCAGTGATTTACATAAATATTTAATTGATGTACTGCTGCTTTCGTCTAATAATAAATAAGGTAGAAATAAAGTATTTACTTGAACAATTTGAATACCTATCTATTTTTTTACAAACTTCCGCAATTCTGTTTGCAACTTGATTCTAGTAAATAATTAATTTAATTATTACCAGTGCTATTTGCATAATACAAAAAAAATGGAAAAGTGCAGTCGGATGTTGCTAATTGCTGTTATTTTTACTGTACTAGTTGCAGAATATATTTAAATTGTAAAAGTTTGTTTGACCTTAGCAAACATCCTTCATATTGAACAGTGATAAAGTTTGATTAATCAATTATTAATTACAATACGACAAAATAAGAAAATCGTACATTTTGCTCTATACTATACCTAAATAGCTGTTGTGGCGGTGCATAAACCCTAATTTTAATAAGGACCTGTAAATAATATCTACCAAAGTACCAAATTTAATGTCAACATTTTATGTGCAGAACTCGGTTCAGAACTCAGGAAGTTATCGTTATGTGATGATGACAAGAAACGGTCGACAGACACAGATATATGTACTTTCTGAAACAGATTTGTATGCAATTTTTTCCCTCCGGCACTTAATTTATTTCCCCGGTTGCAGCGAGGATGGTATCAAATATATTTAGTTAACTTCTTCAGATAAATAGTTGTAAAAATAATGAAATAAACTTTGTAGAAGTATCAACTTCACTTGTTTAAATATTTAATACCGAATGGTTTTAAGCGTTATTCGTCGTATAACTTCATTTTTCCATAAAATGATATAAGTTTATAGCAAATTTTTAATCATGAATATGATATAAATGTATCTGTAAGCATTACATAACAATATTAGCGTTTCTTTTAGAGAAAGTAATGGTGGATTTATAAACCATTAAACATTAAGAAGTAGGTAACAATTAAGCATTATCAAGTAGCCAATAAGAAGTAAGATTTGGACCAGTTAGTGGATAATGCATATTTGGTCTTTATAAACCCCTTTATGGGAATACGTATATTATCTCGTAACTCTTAGTTGCAAAAAATCCACCATAACATTTGTAAAAAAATATATAAACTGAAATGGATTGTTTTAATTAGTATGGGCATTGGATGTTATTTTTTGGTCATTTCAAACAGTAGTGTAACTTACCTAGACTTAATATTTTTGTTAACAGTATATTTCACCGCCTTCAAAGAAACCGACGTTTTTTATGTGGCAAATAAGTTTGAAATAAACTATATCTAACACCAGTCGACTATTTAGGAAAGAATAATAATTGTGAGAATAATAATTGTGTATATGTCAATGTTTTTGTTCGTGACTGTACTTATGTTTTTAATGCGATAAAATATTTTGATGTAGGTAGGTGCCTATGAAAGTATATAATAAAAGCAAGCTCTAATTTTATTATCTGTTTGTTTTATATTTTTTATTTATTATGTTGTGGCCTATTTATTTATGATAACATTTTTTCTGTTTATAGATTAAAAGGTTACAATGTTATATTTAATTTTTTCTGGATATTCTAAAATAAACAAAAACTTATTTTTATCATATTTATCTACAGGTTTTGTATACACCTACCTGCTAATTTGGTTGGGATTAATGTTTGTGAAAACTTTATTAATAGATACGATCGTAGATACGCATTCATACATTTCATATAATATGGTATTTCCGAGATTATTCATTTCCCGAGTCATTTCCTCAATATCTGGGCTTTGATTGACGACTTCGGTTATTAATTGGAAAGTATGTTTTTCACTCAAGCATTGGAGTCACCACTGTGCTTAGGAGTGTGCGACAAAAATACTAAAATCCGTAATGTATTTTGCTAATTGATATTAATTAAAACAACGATATGTAATATCTGAGATTCTAAAAGTAGAAGCCTTAATTTTTAAATAGTCGATCAACTTATATTAAGTAGGTATAGGTCATGTTTTACCCAAATGTGTAGCATATAACTTTCAACGCGCAAGTCAAAACCTAAATGCACTGCAAAAATTTGAAGGTGAATATTTTCAATGCAGACAGATTTTGACTTGCCCATTGGAAGTTTTTTAAAACAACATAATTACGGTTTGTACATTAAGTTAGATTATTGTGTTTTCTCCGAATGTACATACATAACAGAAGTACCTAGGTGCCAAGTTTTTCCCTCCTGGTTTTTTAGATTTAGCGCCACCAATAGAATCGCGCAACGCAAAAAGATTGGTTATGGATTCGCTTGATTAATGCTTGATTGCACATATCGTGTGATAACGTACGATACCACTACCAGCGTGCGAAAATTCTTCACACTAGTCGAAATTCGAAATTTACATATATATTTTGACCTGCTAAGTGGGTACCTTAGTAATGTTAGTTCTGTTCCGAGATGTATGAACAAATTTGTTTTTACATGAAAATAATATAAATTTCTATAGATTTAGAATTTATACTTTCTATTGAAGGCTAAGAGTTGTTCAACTATGCGGGTTTTATTGTTACAAATTGAAACAGGTGGTAGAGCATGTAATTTTAAGACAAACGTTTTCTATAAACATGTATCGAAAAAATTGTTCGTAAGGGAGCTACAGCCTCTCAAACAAGTGCTTCTGGCAATGGGTTTTCCTAATATTTCAGAAGCCGTTAAAGATACGAAATTTGGTACACTTTATAACCTTTATGCGTCTAAACGAATTCTAAGACCAAAATTTAAAAAATTAAATCAAAGGCGCCCACGTGTACAAGACACCGTAGCAATTACTGGATTGAACGGGCAAGGCCGCTCTGGATTTGATAGTAAATAAAAAGGGGAGCCCACCATACATATATTCTGAAGGAATTTAAAATATCTGTAAAACTAAGAGTTCTTCGAGAACTTAATATATTAGAGTAAAACACATAGTAACTTTTTTTCTGGACCAAAACTTTCTTAATTTCCTCGCACCCCGTGTATCATAAGCTTAATCCAATGTGTCCAAATTAGGTTTAACGTCAAGCGACTAACTTTTTATCAAGAATTAATTCTTCTCAGAAGTCAATAATAGATTTCCCATTTGTTGCATACTATTCTGCACACACTGTATATTTGAAGCAATCGTAGAAAAAGTATAGTGTGCAACACGTGTGAAAAGTGCTATTTTCAACACGTGTTATACAATATAGGGGATGAGGTATGGTCATCCGTTTAATTTCCGATATTCGATCAGTCAAGTTATTCAACACTAATCGAGTCCATAGGCTCTTTGACTCTCTTTTTTTACATTGTCTTAAAATGTTCATATCGTAGTATTACTTATTAGTCCACAGGAATTTCGCTTAAATGAAATCGCTTTTATATTTATAGGATAAAATAGCATTCAAAATTTCAAATATATAAATTGGCGCGTAAACACGCCATATCACTATCTACTATGACGTCATTCTTGTAGTAAACAAACAAGCGCATGTAACGCTCGGTATCGTTTTTTTTTTATTTATCGTATAAAATACTGAGTTCCCATCGTTATACGTGGTGTAAAGACGCCACAAAAGTTGTTTTAAAACAGCCAGATGAAAATGAGGAAGACTTGATTACAACTTGCCAGGACAGACCTAAAATTATTATCGAGTAATAGTATACTGTGTTTTTGTGAGGATCACTTTGATTGATGTAAGTACTATTTTGTCTTATACTTTCAGTTTTAAACTTTACAACTAATGTAAACAAACAAGAGAAATCATTCACATATCCGTCATGTTTGTAATTTTGAGGTTATGTTGAAGATTGTCTAATAAATAATGTTCTAATTACCTACATTATACACACTTTTATAAACATAAGTACCTAGTTAAACAATTATACTATACTTGCACAGATGTTTTAATGTTGCTATATTCGGCAGAACAGAAATCGGGATCATTCGTAAAGAATTTAGCCAACATTATTGTGTTAATTCTTGGTAAATTCGTACTGTCCGCTTTTAAAAAACCGCCCTCCATGATTATTAAAAACTTGAAAAACAACACGAAATTAGTCCAAATATTCACAAAGCAGTCACGATAACCGTAGGTTTTATTACTACAAGAGTGACGTCACATTTAAAACCATCATGGTGGGTAGTATTTTTGTGACATGTCGTTCACAGACAAAAATTGAAATAAATCAACGTCGTGTTTTTGTGAATACAACCCAATAATTTCTCATTTCTTATTCGATAAATTATCGTATTCACATGATTTAATAATTTATTTTTCATAATGTCAAACACCCTATTGACCGATAGCTCGTTTAACAGTCGGTAGGCTGTCAACAGACTATCCCAGGAGGCCTCTGGCCTGATACAGGCAGGAGAGGCGAGCCTAGGTGGAAGGTCGAAGAGGCCTACCCAGGAGGCTTGCCATTCTGCCAGCAGTGCAGGCGGCAGGCCTAGGCGGTAGGTTAGTAGACAGCCGAGGACCGTGGTTCAGAGTTCACGCTAAACTGTAGATCCCTAGGCAAAAAAAGGCCAATTGTGGTATATTAGCCTAGTAAAATAAGTAGCTGCTACTACTACTACTACTACTACTACTGTTGTACAATATACTATTAATGAACCGGTATATACCTATTTAATTATTATATTATTATTATTATTTGTTATACAATATTTACATAATGTGACTAATGTAATAATAATAAAATAAATATTTATATGTATATAAAATAAAATAAATATCAGACTATTAATTAATCTATATTTTGTAGTTACGGCAAAGAATATTTACGTTTAAAACGTAAATATTCTTTGGTTACGGTATATGAGATACCCAACAAGCGTTAAGTAGATAGAAGAGAATGTATCACAGAAGATATTTGAAAATATATTTTTTTTATAAGTGTGTCACGAGATGATGAATCATTCGATTATTTATTTGTCTGCTACAGGTGATTGTAATGATATCCGATAGATGCAAAGATAGATGCGATCAAAAGTCGTATCGAAACTGATATTTTAATAAGTTATAAATGTCGCAAACCGAGTATAAAACTTACAAACAATAAAAATTGAGGAACTTGAAAAATATGTCATTATGATTGATTATGATTACCCTATTATCATCAGCGTCAATGATGTTCGGTGAGGGAAGGAAATTTTTGTGATAAAAACATTTGAATCACCTATATGAAACCATAGGCGGGGTAATATAGGATGATATATTTAAATTTGTTTTCTCTTGACATTAATGTGTTTTTTTGTCGCTCAATTTTTGATGTCTTAATTTATTCATAATAGACATGTTTTTTAGTATTTATCTGATTATAATTTGTTAAATTTCTTTGAGGAGGATCTTTGGAGTTTTTTTCTGCCATAATTTTTAACAGGGACAACAGTTAGAAGTGATTCATTATAGAAATTTGTGATTATGGCTGAGGCATTTCGCTTGCACCGGTAGTGTGTATCTCGACAGGAAACGAAAAGTGAATCTCTCGTTTTAGGGCAATTTGGAAAACTTGTACCCCCAGAGTAGGGCTTGTATACGGCATATCCGTTCGATTTTTACGTGCCTTGGTCTTTAGTCTTAAAATTAATAGCGTGTTCTTAAATCAGCATTACAGCTTTTGTAAGGTAAATAAAAAAAAACTGCCTGATACCTAATTTGAGTCAAAGTTAATAAACAAAAATATTTTTTTCTAGCGAGGCAACTTTTTATTAGCATGGCGCTTTTAGCAGACAGTGGGCTGCAGAAATCTACATTAGATTCTGCCACCTTACACAACATCCTCAGAAGGTGAATGTTTGGACAGGGATAGTAGATAATCAAGTTCTAGGATCTTATTTCTTCGGTGAAACACACTGAGTAGTTTTATACCCCAATCAAGAGGATCCATATTTGCCGCATAGCCATTTTTGGTATCACCAATATGCTGCGTCCCAATAGATGGATCGATAGAAAAGAACCTATATAGTGACCTGTAAAGTTACCAAACCTAACCCCACTCGATTTTTCTTGGAACAAATTCGGCAAGAAACCCATCATTCCGTCAGGTGTCATTACAAACGTTCAGGACAAGTTTATTTTATGTCTTAGATACTGCCAAGGGGTTAATGGGGCATATTTCGAGCATTAATTTAGCTGATTATGCTACAAGTTTTTAATCTAATGAGGGCTACCACTCTTGAATTCACCACGAGAGGCGCTACTGTACGGATAGGTCAATGTCACTGACACTGACATTAATATTTACTATGGCTTTTTAACGCTAGTTTTTAGTAATTTTTATAAGAATTGACTGAAAAACATGTATCACAATGATGGCAGAAGGGGAAAGTAGTAATTTATTTGCTCAGTAGGGAAATTATTGTACCTATCAGAGGTGTATTATGTCACTAAAGTTAGGTTATATCAAGAATGAGCATGATGAAAACAACGAATGTACATGATTATTACTCACGATTTTCTGTAGTAGACTCCTTTGGTAACGCATGATCGTCAGGATTAAAATGTTTCTTACAAACACACGAATGTTTCTTACAAACACACGAATGTTTCGAAGGAGTTATCTCCATCGACCACCGTTTTAGGTGAGTTTTGTCTCTCGGAAGCATATGTCCGCCTTTTGTTTCCGAACAAAATGGAACTGTACAAGACAGGCATAATTAACAAGTTTTTTTTATTTACTGGTGTACGAAATTATAATGAAACCCTATAAATTTTTCTCGCGTTTAACAATAACTTTTGACATGACCTTCCTCGGCCAGTGGCGCCAACTGGTGAGCTTAAAAACGTTAGCCCTCAGAGCGTGATAGTGAGGTGCGTTACAACTTGCATAAAATAACAAAACTAATTATTGGAATTATGTCATCTTCTAAAAGTCGTGATGAATTAAAATATGAAGTAAACGTTAAATCTAAAGTTAATAGTGTCTTTGTTGTCACTTCACAAATATCTCTGTATTTCAACATACCCGTAATATTTCCAATAATCATCTAAAAATATTTCTCACCTTATCATTAGTTCAAACTTCAAAGTGTTACATTTTAAACTGCCAATACAAATTAATACGTTCATTGATATATCGAGTAGGAACACCTCTCGGAATAAACATGTTCGTTAGTAGAGCCTAGTGAACGAACGAATTTTTATTTTTAAACATGCGTTTGTGTGTATGAATTTATTTACATAAAACGTTTGATGTTTCTCACGCGCATAGGCGTCTCATAGGAATCAGATAAATGCCAAGGGTTTTTAAATGTACGGGGTCAGTTATATGCTACATTAAGATGATTATGCTGAACGTAAACAGGGACGTAGCGAAGCTGATATTTTAGCAATGATTAGATAACGAATTTGTTAATTACAGTTGAATCGCCCAAAGAAGGTGGAACTAAAATATGATACTGCAACTGCGAATATTTCTTTCAATCGAATTAAGAGTCTATATCAGATGCAAGTGAAATATAGTCTCGATTTTACCACACCCCGCGCAGGCCACGGTGCATATAAACAGCCAAACCGAAATTATCGCGGCGAATGTCAAGGGTGGCCGATGTTCTAGTTACAGAACGGCATAGTGGAATATTTCAGATCGGGAGATGTTGAATTATCAGAGGCGGAGTACTAGAGGTTTCGTACGACATAAACCGACGAAAAAAGTTGTATTGCGTCAAGCTTATAAGCTAAGCAGTAGCTAACCTTACCCTTCATGCGTCCTTGTCCTGCAATTAATATGTAAAAACAATAAAAAAAAAAACCGAAATTATTTTATTTACTTTGTTTAAAAATAGCTAAAGAACTAAACAACAAAACAATTAAATCGTTAATCTACAAAAAAAATTCCATTTTACCGTTTCTTATTGCATAGTATTATTTTAAAAATTTTTCCTATAAAATGGAAGTATCAATGTGTGTCATATCTTTCAACTCAGAATGGAAAAGGCGATGAAATAATATGAAACATATATTTGTGTTATTTTAAATTTAAACTCCAATATTTTTATCAAATATGAAAGATTATGATGATGTTACATATATTGCTGAATTCAGAAAGAAATTTTTTAAACTGAGCTGAATATACAGGATATATCATTTAGAATAAAAAAAATTAAGGCAATTTCCGGTCAAACCGGAAGTAAACGATATGTAGGTATGTGACGCGCATATTTAATCAGTATTCGGAATGTCATATGTCCATTTCCGCATATTAATGCGGGGTGTAATTTTTTTATTTTTCAGTTTTTCGGCGTTTTCTTTTTTTCGGATTCCTTAGAAAAAAGCACATAAGTATAATTTTTGAAGTTTTTTCCTAGGTTAAAAATACAGCAGAAAAATCGAGTAAGGTGCACTTAAAATGATCACCCTGTACATGAGGTTACTGCGCTTAAAATAAATCAAAAATAAAAATTATCATATTCACCTTTCATTGAGCCTTTCATTCTCCATATCAATATTTAGAGACGGCAAAATGGGAAAACTTTCATTTATATTAGTCTCTCTACAGAAATTACCGGAAATAAAAGAAAATTATTACTTTTATTAATTTACGAAAAAATTCAATTTTCACTAGTACTTATTTTTTATATTTTCTCTTTTGGGCTAATGTTCGATTTTTCGGTTTTCTGCTAGGGTATTTACGCTTATGATATGTTTTTTATTTTTCCCATTGTTCTCTCACTGCACTAATAATCACTTTCAATAATAACACGTCTACTTAGGTGTACACTTGATTTCAAAAAAAAAACTGGTACAACTCTTGTAATCGAAAATCTTAATAGTTTAGTTGTGTGCATATGTCTGTAAATAGGGCTGGCCAGGCATGTCGAGAGGGGGGGTGGAGAAGAAGTGATTTACCCCGGACCTGGGTTTTTTGGAGGAGATCGGTTTTCTTTTGTGTTTTTAAACTTATTAAACCTTTCTCTTTTATTTTATTCAAATGGAATTTTAAAAAATAATTAGAAAATAACTTTTTCAAAATATCTTCAAGCCTGCCATATTATTGTTTAAAAAAATAATATTTGTTACGGATAATTCTACTAATGGTTGTAATTAAAATACTAACTGAATAATGATAATTCTATTTTTAAAATAAGAACACAAAAATACCACTTGAGATTAAAAAAAAATTTAAACAATGCAAACTGAACATAAAAATACAATAAAAAAAAATAAAATAAATGAACTTCAATTACGTAATACAGAATTAACTAATATTTTGTCATTGCTACATTAGCGTCTAAAACTGCCTGAAGTATTGCAGGCATGGACAAAATCAGATTTCTTGCAAGGTCAAATTCTTGCGACAAGTTCTCCCAAGCGTCTTCAATTATCCCTTCCAATTCTTGGGCATTATTTGGATGGTTATTTAATTTTCTTATATGTTTCACCATTAGTCCCCATACATTTTCAATTGGATTTAAATCCGGACTTTTAGATGGCCACGGTAACAACTCTGTGTTTTTATTAAGAAACCATTGCCTGACACGATGGGCCGTATGTATGGAGCAGTTGTCTTGTTGGAAAATAAAATTATTTTCCGGAAACACCTCTATTACTGACGGCAACATAATATTGTCTAATATTTCAATATTTAATGGAATTGAGATGACCACCACTGTTCCAACACACATCTAACCCATTTAGGCTCATCCAAGCCCAGACATTGACTGAAAACCTTCCTAATATTTGTGGATCGAAAGTATATTTTTCGTCGTATCTAGTGGAAGGAGGCCTATATACGCGAACATGTCCATCGTTACAGGATTTAAAAACCTTTTCGTCAGAAAAGACAACTTGTCCCCAGAAGTTTTTATCATTGATTATATAGTTGAGTGCAAAAATAATCCTACCCTGCTTCTTTTCTTCTGAAAGTTTGTATTTTTTAGCCGCTGAACAACTCTTCAAGTCGCTTTGTAGTTTTATTCTTCTGCAAGCAGTAGATACCGAAGCAGGGAAATTTGTCTCGGAAATTGCATTTACTGCAGTCTGAAAAGGGTTTTCTATTAGGTAATTTATAAGATTTTGATCTTCTTGGTTATTGCTCTTTCTGGGCCTACCGGAACCAACTTTACGGGATACCGTTTGGTTGGTTTCCCATTGTTTTTTAACAGTCATTATCGTGGTTTTACTCACAATATATTCAGCAGGAAGTCTTCTTATGGACCAACCATCTTCAGTTTTAGAAACAATTCGAAATTTTTGAATATCTGTCAGATGTCGAACCATTTTTAATAATGACGCCACTGATTAACGTCAAAGTGACATTTGTAAGATTATTAATATCAATCAAAGATCGAATGATTTACATAGCTAAAAGAAAGTGTACCAGTTTTTATTGAAATCAAGTGTACCCACTTTATAACAAATAAGTAAATTTGAGATATCTCTAGAATACACACGCCACTGTTGTTTACGCAAATCGCAACGTGGTTCCTACGTGCCCGATTCCCCCTCCCGCAAACGAGTCCAGTGTATGCAAGTGCATCCGTGTTTCCGAAATATCATGCGAGATGGCAGCTATTATCGGAATATAGATATGCAGTTTTTAGTTTTCTAATAAATTTATTTTCAACTAATCCAAGAGTTGGGTCACATGAATACAAACGTTATAAACAGTGACTAATGTCGGAATGTTAAAAAAATTTGGATACAAAATATTTAAAATGCATGCGAAAATTTTTTGACGACTAAAAAAAAAAATTACATTGCGACATTTTATACATATTTTTGAAAAATCCTGTAAAAATCGCACTCAAATCGGATAAGTTTTAAACAAGATAATCGAGAATTATGATTTAATAGGGTATATAAGACTCTTAAGAGCGGTTTAAATAATATCGATCGAATTTTGTAAATATTGTTATGTGTTTGCTATCCCCACAAACACCTCTATTCGTAGATTCGTTGATTGAAAGTCCAGGTAACACTTACTCACTACTTTATTTACTAATTAACAATTAACAACAATAGATTAATTACTGTCTTAACTATAATCACACTAGAACACTTATAAGTCCCTTTCTTATTGCTTCTTTACTCGTTCACGGTCAAACTTAAGATTAAATCTCGGCCCACTGTGTGTGTCTTATTTATACATCCATTCACAGGGTCTAGGGCATTCCAGAATATTCCCGGCCGTTCGTGTACAATTCCAGTCTCATCTAACCAGTCTACACAGTCCAGTGGCGTAACAATATGAATGTTTTTGACTCGGATTTCGATAAATATGTATGTAAAATGATGTTATAAGAGGATAATAAGGTGTGTCGGGTGAGAATGAGACTAGTGCCATATCACTTATTTATGAACGGATTTGGTTGGATTTTGGTACAAGGATATTGGACATAATTTCGAATTTACAGACAAAATGGCCGACTTCCGGTTTCACTAGTAGTGCCATTAACTTTGTTATTGATCTAATTAATGAAATAACAATTATTGTGCGTTACTGGAGTCAACTAGAACAGATTTTTCCGTAGTTACATGGCAAAAAAATAAAATTGGGAATAAAAATTCATGATTGGTTCCATGTGAAGAACTACTACGGGCATTATAACACGGTCAACATGGTGCTCGAATGCTGAGCAGCAGTCGGCTCTTTACTTAAAATAGTGAATTATTCCAAAATATCCTCTTAAACATCAATTACGGTCTTTTTTATTTTCTTATACCTAATATAAGGAAGTATAGTAATCGTGATTTTTTTTTTCGACCTCGAGATTTTGATTGATATATATGTTTTGAACCCTTCTAAATCCATTCTGACAATTTTCCGAATGATGTCTGTCGGTGCGTGTGGATGTGTATGTGTGTATCCGCGATAACTCAAAAAATACTAATGGGAGAATTCCCAAATTTGGCAATTAAGATTTTCAACGACATTTTAAGTGATACATTAAATTTGGTAAATGTGGTACCACCAGAAGAGACATAATGATTGAGAGAAGAAGTAAGGTACAATTTCGGGAAAAGAAAATAAAATTTTTTTATTGCATTTCTGGACGAATCTCGAATCTCGACAAATTGTAATGAAAAAAACATAACTTTATGGAAAAAAATCTGTCCGCATGTCTGTAGTATCCCGATAGCAACCACAGTTTTTGAGATAAAGCTTTCAAATTTGGTACACTTGTTCTAAAGGCCAAAGACAATGAAAAATTCGGTGATGAGTAAAATTGGCCATGGAACCCAAGCTTTTTTCTATTTGCCTTTACAAAAAAATATATTCTTGATGAAAGATTATAAATCATGTCCACTGTGTCAAGTCAATAAAATATATTTTCCAAGTACTTCAATAAAGCAGAGGTAAACTGAAATTTTTTACACATTTGACCTCATAAAATGTCAATAGAAGATATTAAAATATGGCATGAATTATTATTGACAGTATCGAATGACTCTGATAATGGGAATATTTAAAAATTGTAATGAAACATTTTAAGATACGCTATTAAAATCTAATTGAGGTAAGTGAAGAATTAAATAGAACGATTTTTTAGATCGGGATGATATACACTTTCATTCCATATTTTAATAGAACTTTTACCAAGAAGGATACCCGATTTGAGTGATTTGTTTTAAATTATTTATTAATTTATTAATTTATTAGTTCCGCGCACGTCAATGCTATTGCTATCAGCCTATCATGCCAGAGTAGTTGTACGAGTGGAAATTTTACGTTTCGCAATAATTGTATGCAAGGAGTAAAAAAATTCTTTGTAAAATTTCTAATTTGTAATATGCTCGTTATTTCTGTTTTATTGTTTTCTTGCCAATTTACATACCGTGTACTTTGCTTACAAGGTTGACAATAATAATTATGTCGGTAACACTGGCGAATGCTTGATCTCTTTCTACACGTAAAATGGCGCATTAAACCATGATGGTTTTTTATGATTTATAGCGTCAGTACTAGTTTTATGCGAAATAACTAACATTTTAATAAAAAGTAGTAGTATACAATCGCTCTTAGAAAACTTGTCCGGAAATTTGTGTTAAGGTTTTTACAAATGGTCAAACCAACGGAGAGTGTACGTCAGTGGCGGCTGGTGGATTTAGGTTATACAATATCAATATGGGAGCAATATTTTAAGGCACGACTATCAGTACTGATTGAAGCAGTGTTGCAGAAAAAAAAATTGAGAAAAAGGGTTACAAAAATGCACAGCCTCCCCAGATTACTACTAGACCATTAGTAAAATCTTTTCAAACAATTTTTTTTTCGTAATCAGAAGAATTTATCACCCCGTTTTTTTTTTTTTGTTTTCGAAAATTTAGATTTTTTATAAATTTAAGTTCTTCATTGTGTACATTTCAAAATGTCATAACTTTACAAAAAAATTAAAATTTTCCAAAACCAAAAAAAAACGGGGTGATAAATTTTCCTTCTGATTACGGAAAAAAATAGGTCGCAAAGATTTTACTAATGGTCTAGAAGGAATCTGGCGAGGCTGCACACTTTTGTAACTCTTTTTTCTCAATTTGTTTTAATTTTTTTTTTCTGCAAAACTTTTTCAATCAGTACTGATAATCGTGCCCTCAAATATTGCTTGGGTTCCATGCCCCAATACTGAGATCAGCCACCACTGGTGTACGTGCTCTCTCTCTCTCTCTCTATTTGTATTTTTTGTAGATTAGTCTTGATATTTCTTTGAAATGTCTCTCAAAAAGAACACCCCTGGAACATTATGACTATCATTGTTACAACAATGTACATTGTTCAATAACAAAAGAAAAAAAATCTTTGAGGATAATTTTCAAAGTTTCTTTATACGAGTCTTCGAGAAAACTGTAAGTCGAGTGAATGACAAACTATGTTCGAGTATCAACATGAAAATCTTGATTATGCTCCTGCTTAACCTAAAACTTATTTTTAGTATCATCTATATTTGACATTAATTCGTGAAGAAGGCTAACAGCACTACAAATACCAAATTTTCAGGTACAATACACTAATTTCGTTTAGTGGTGGAGGAAAATTAGATTTTCAGTTCTATCAATTCTTAGTTGGCTATGGTTAAGTTCAGGTAACGTGCATTCAGCTGACTCAACTGATGAGGTAGCGCTAAGCTTGATTGATTCTCGATAATAAATATGCAATAGTAGGAGGCAATGGGGATGTCCCCATTATATTAAAAGTTGGATTTCTTTTTATTGTATATGATTCTACACTATTTATGTAATCAATATCCATAAGTGGTTGGATTAAAAAAAATTTAACTACAAAAAAAATTATGAAAGTTTTGATTCATTTAAAATTGCCGCCAGTTAATTAAATCATGAAGTAATGCGCACTGTGATATGGCCGAATCTGAGTTGCCATATTTTCTTTATTTAAGTATTGTTTTGGTAGCTGAAAACTATTTGAGAATATTTGTGATTTGTGATTTTGAAGGATTTCCTGAATTTGCACATTAATTTTTGTGTTATATCAAACACTTTCAAGACTATTTTAATTTGGATAATGGATAAAATAAAAGGTAAGATATTTACGTATTTTTGAACTTAATTATAATATGTATATAGGTATTTTCAGTAATTGTGCATTTTTTGGGCGTTTTTATTAAGGTTAATATTCCACATAATGAATTACGAAGGAAATGATTCTGTTATTGATTTACTATTGCTATTCATTATTTTTAATTTAAATTATTTTTAGAACGGTAAATTTTTTTACGATTTGTTAATAAAATGCACGCTCCAATACTATAAATCATCATAATCGGGTGAAAGTTAAAAATATGTAAGAATGATTATAATAATTAATATTTGTTTTTAATCGTCAATTCTGTTTTCCGTAACAGCAACATAGAACAGATATATAACATAACCTAACTTATTCGATTTCTGCCGATTTTTTTTTTAATATTATTAAATGTCCAAAGTTTTAAAACAGGTACAAATAAAATTTTCTCTTCGTAGTAAGGTAAAAAAAAATTCTATGTGAATGAATTTATAGTTGCATTTTTAATTGAATAAGTAATCAATCGGCACTCACGCTTTCAAATAATATTTAAAACTGGCAATACTGCGGTACCATCTTCTCTTTCACTGGCTGCTTGTGTTTGGCGGCAAATCTAGTCGGATGACGTCATAAGACTAAAATCAAAACTTTTGTTATTTCTTTAACCTTTTTCCGGGACTAAAAAAATCCGGAAAAAAAATACGTGAGCTCATATTTATAAATACTATCGAATAAGTAAATAAAAAAAAACATGTGGGAAATGATCTTTGCGACCCAACAATTACACAATAGTTGAATCGGCTGAATTCACCCTTTATTTCCAACCTCAGAGAACATTTTGTTGACTGTCAACACTTGCTACTGGCGGTGATAAAATACGGGAGGAAATGATTTTAGTTGTGCCTTTTTTTTTTCTCAGAAAATCAAAAACCTCATGAGTTGCAAAAAAATGTCTGCTGCAATTTTTTGTTAAATTAGATACAAATTTTGTATAATATTTTAAATCTAGAAAATAATAGTTTGCATTATTTTTTAATTCTTTGTTTAAAAAGTAAATAATGGTTTATTATTAGTATATCCCTGTATATACGAGAGCGAGAAATCTTTTCCTCATAAATTACATAAACTTATAAAAAGATGTTTCTTCATTTAATAATTTACTAATTTACATTTTCAATGACACTCTAACAAGGCTAAATTGATCACATGAAAGATCTTGGAGAAAATAAAAATAGAACTACTAAAGCGCTCGTTCCACTTAATATATTTATTAATATTTCTAACAGTATCTTTAACATTCTCTGTCTAATTATTTTTTAAATCCTCAATAAACTTGGACAGAACCGTAATTGTCATTGTTAATTAATTATTAAAAAATTGTACGTATCTTTTCTGTACAGATTATTGTGGTTGGTGTACGTGATATTGTGTTTAACATAAAAAAAATTATGTGGCTAAAGCCGATTCCACAAGCTGTTCTAATTAGTTTTTGGTTGGCTACAAATATGTATGCAGCGAATAATACAGTGTATACCAAAAAAAATTGGCCCCATTATAAGGACATTTTTAATATGACTCATAAAGACTAATTGTGGCAATAGTGTTTCACGACTTCCGGAATTGTCGAAATTTATTATTTTCAAAAATGACCGGATATTTTTCAATTGCATCCAGCTGTCTAATATTTGTTACATTCCTAATTAATCTTAAATTGCTAATATCTATTTTATGGTTGTTCTCAAACGCATGTTGGGCTACACTAGACTTATCTGTTCTACCATTTTGAGATGGGCCATATGCTCTTTGAATCTAGTTTGAATTGATCGTCTAGTCTGTCCAACATATTTTTGATTACAGTCCTTACAGCTAATTTCGTAAATCCCCGACTTTTCGTTTGTTTCAATTTTGTCTTTTGGATTGCCTAAAAGTGGTATATTTTCTGTAAAGAAGAATTCGAGTATTTCCCCAAGGTTTGGCTTAGGTATGTGGATGATATTTTTGCAGTGTTCGATACAAAGGTCGCTGATATTGATAACTTTGTATCTAAATTAAATATAGTCGGTTCGCGTCAGTTAAATTCACATATGAAACTGAAAACTCTGGACAACTACCATCTTTAGATGTATTAATAATTAGAAATAGTAAAAATAAGTTAGAATTTGATATTTACAGAAAAATACCAGTACTCTAAGATATATCCCTAAGGACTCTCATCATTGTGCTCAACACAAAATGGCGAGTTTTAATTTTCTAGTCCATCGTCTATTAAGCTTCCCCCTCAATAAGGAGAGGTTTGAAAAAGAAAATGCATTGATTAAGGATATAGCTGCAAATAATGGATATTCTGTAAGTTTAATTGATAAAATAATTAGGAAACGAAAGTTTAAAGAGTCGCTTCGAAATTCCTCGACCTTTTAAAATGAAAGAGAAAATCCGAAATTTGTATCGATTCCATTCGATCTTCGATTCACTCGTGGTATCGGTAAGAATTTTTGAAGATGTAGGTATAACAGTGGTTCATTCATCGGGAAACAAATTACAACTTTTAGGAAATCCAAAGACAAAATTGAAACAAAGGAAAAGTCGGGGATTTACGAAATTAGCTGTAAGGACTGTATTCAAAAATATGTTGGACAGACTAGACGATTAATTCAAACTACATTTAAAGAGCATATGGCCCTTCTCAAATATGGTAGAACAGATAAGTCTAGTGTAGCCCAACATGCGTTTGAGAACAACCATAAAATAAATATTAGCAATTTAAGATTAATTAGAAATGTAACAAATACTAGACAGCTGGATAAATTTGAAAGCTTGGAAATCATAAAGTGTAAAAATAGTATAAATAGTGACAGAGGGCCTATACCAAACAGCGCGCTTTACCGAACCGTGACATTAGTTTAGGTATAAATAGGGTAGATTGTAAGCATAAGTTTAGTTTTAATCATCTCCAGATGATGCCAACTTGGTTGGCGAAACGCGCGTCAAGTGCAGTATATAGTGTTTCGTGGAAAACTACGTCAATGTTATCTTCACATCAAAGGTTCCAACTCACACCAGGATTATGAAAAGTTGTTTGTAATCATTTTTTAGATTTTGGTGCAAATTTACAGCTCGAATTTCGACCAAAAAAATAATCTGCTTGTGGAGGAATAGATTTTAGTTTTTTTACTCATCGTAAAATGTACGATTGTTCCTAATGTTTTCCGATTTTAAGAAATAACGCCATTTTGTCCACGCGACTTTTTGACAACTTTTGATTTGCAAATTTTTGTTTTATGACAATAAAATATCTTGGATACTTTTAAAAAATCCCTTATGATATGGACTTTTTGCCTCGTCAAATAAAAAATAATAAATATACGACAAAACACCGTATTTGGTAGAGATAACAATTGCTGACGTCACTGAATATTCGCCAGAGATAGTTCTGGCTAGGATTTGATGAGGTGGAGGGTTTTATTCGGTCAGCACTCTTGCCGGCGGCATTTTCGCTGAATCGGCTTTTGTTTATTACTCAATTATTCGAAAAAATCCAGTCGGAAGCTTTATTAGCTCTGCGTTTTCATTTCCGCCCTATCAGCACTTCTCGCTAGATGACAAAACTAAAAGCCGTCTAGGGGTCGGAGATTTTGTTTAGTTTTTGTTACTAAATACATACATAAGTATATATAGTTTGGGATATTAGTGAAACACGTAAACACGTTATAGGATTTATATTTACCGCGATTTATTTACAAGACTCAGAACAAAAGCTACTAAACGAAATTCAATAATCAGTACATCCATATTTGCAGTGCAGAAAAAATATACGAGGTGCATATTGGCTAAAATTGTAGAACGAGCTGGACAAAAAAAAGTAATTACTTTCTAGATCCAAACAAGGCCCTTTTACCCGGGACCGGATAATATGATTCGAAAAATTAAAACTTTTTTGATAATCACATGCCTCTACATCGGAAGTAAAAATAGCTAATTCTTAGTAATTTTGTCATGCTAAATAACAATATGATAAGCTAAAGTTCAAGTTGGCGCTGATACAGGTGATAATGTGTAACGCAGGTAAATACCCTAATTACGGGTGGTCCTGTCATAAATTCAGGTATATTTACTTTGGTGTGTTAATACCTGTTCGTTACTATCTAATGCAAACTTTCTTAAATTTTACGATATGTGATGTCTCGATTTTGCTTAGTTTTGGCGCTATTTCGAGTTTAAATGAGTAACAGCTTTGTCTACTGGTTATTCTGTAAATGAAGGAGAGTTGAAACAAAAAAACCGAAACCGAACAGCAGTATGACCAACACATACTGATGAACCAATTTTTAATTCATTTGATTAAATGTCCACCAGTATAACAAAAATTTGTAATGTCTTTTAGACGCCTTGTATAATGTGCAATTTGTTGTTACGAACAAAATTCGCCACTCGATAACTGGAGAAACTATGTAAAACTGGAAAAGAAGGAATTCATATGTAAATAAATTATCTATTTATGTTTTGTACCAGATTGCTTCAGTGCGTCCCAACTAATACACTCTTCGTAAAACTTTTGTAAATACTCATTATGTTTGGAAAGAAAAGGGGATGAAAGTTTGTTCGCGTGGCGGCCCGAATTAACCGAAAAACGTCATAGCTTAAACCCACCGCGGGATAGTTACAAAACTTTAAATTGTGTCCCCTGTAAAAAAGTTTAATTCGTTAAAAATTTATACCCCAAGTATGAACAAAGTTATAAATCCGAAAGTTTTACAAACTCGCCAACGACATCAACTCGAAGGCGAAAAAAGTTTAATTGTTTTTAGCCTAACACAGAAAAGGGATGATCATTAAAAATGCATTGGGGCAATCCGAATAAGGCATATTCGAATCGAACTTTTCCATTTTCCACGACATGCTTAACGAAGAAACTTTTTTTGAGTTAATTAACTGGGGTTTATTATAATACACTTCTGTTTCTGATACAAAACGAATAAAACTTTTGACAAGAAAATAAGATTTTTCCGGCCATTCCGACTGTCTCATTTGAAATTGTAATAGATGGATTTTTTCCTTTCCTTAATATTGATACAAAACGAAACGGAACTGACACAACAGTGCCGTTGTAAGAAATTTTCTTTTAAGTATAAAATATTATTTACACCTATGTTGATAAAAAATGTATTGGTGACTTGTTATTAAAGTTGGCAAAAATGCGCCGCAGGACATAGGCGTACGCGTTATAATAAGTGTAATAAAAGAAATTAACTAGTAATAAAAGCAATGATCTGTTACAATTTATAACAATGTATGCACAACTTACCCTTTTAACTAACTTGGTTATCACGAACTGGAAAAGATCTGTAAAAACTTTGCAGCATCATGTATGTTTCTATGGAGAGTAATGTTCGATTTGGTGAAAAAATATGCTTATATTTTGAGAAGGACCGTTCGACATCTATTGATGTAATATAGGCATACTTAAAATAGTCTTTGAACTCACTTAACATATCTGCAGATGCACCATCATCAGTACCATCCCAAATTTTTCTTAATCTGGTAAAACCGATGTCTTGCTTTAACACACATGCCAACTTTTCTCCAACGGGCTCATTTTATGCGTCACTTATAGAGTGTAGCAGTCTATTTACTTCGTCCACCATTTGCAGTGACTCCGCTAACAACGCACTGTTTTGTAAGTTTTGTATGGCCTCATGTAATCCTTCGTAATTCATGTGAATAGTTTTTAAAGCTATTTCAACATAAACATCTTCGAATTTTGTCTCGCTTTTCTTAATAGCTGCAGCCTCGTTTGATTGAATTGTAGTATCACAGCTTTTATTTGTTGTAAATATTCAGCGTAATAAAAAGCTGCCTCCAACCATGTTCTCCAACATCTAAGAATCGGCTGTGGTGGTTCGGGAATATCGGAACACTTGCTATGAAAGCGCGCGAAGACGTCTAGGAGATTTAAGAAACATTTTTTTTGTACTGCATCTACCTCTGGAAAACCTTGTCGGAATAGTTTCTGCTACACGGTGTAAAGCATGCACTTTACACGTAACATGTACCAACCTACAACCGTGTTCTTGAAGAGAACAGCCTACCAAACGCATTGTCGCGAGACCATCGGTCACAAACATCAACATTTGACATTTTGACAGATGAAATTTTTCTAACGTCTCCAGCACCACCCGCGTAATTGTTTGGCCAGTACACTCAGTTAGTCTTTTGCTAGCTAGTAACAGTGGAAATGTCGGTAGAAGAGGGTTCAGTACACGTACTATAACATTTAAAATAGAATTTTTTTTACAGTCTGACGTCTCGTCAATACATAACTACAGTCGTGTATTTTTAGTACACATTTGATCTTTTTTACAATGTCTTCGGTTACAGTTGGTACATAGTTACGCAACGTTGTGCGACTTGGTAACGTCACCTTGGGATTGTATTTATTCTAGAACTCCTGAAATGGTTGTTTATCCAATATATGCAGTGGAACATCACAGGCTATCAGCATTAAGAGTAAATCGAGCATAAACTGTGTTGTCGAAGAATTTACGAGACGTTTACAGTCACGTTTGTCGTAGCACATCAGGTCTGTCTCGCACACCTTACAAATTATTATAGCACCATTGTAGAATAAATCCGAGAATTCACTGATAAATTTATTCACTTTGTCAGTGTATGGCCGTTTTTTACCGTTGGGCAGATCTGACATACTATTATTAAATTAATATCAAGAATAAAATACAACAAATAAAATTATCAACAATACGCCGTCGAGGAATAAATTACGTTGTACACACCACGAGGCATAACAATAGACCAAAATCAAATGCTAATCTTTCCTAAAATAGTAAACATGTGTCGCTTACGTTCCTGGCACCGCTCGTAACTTGCGGACCGATTTGCCAACTCTACTTATTATCAGGGTCAGGAAATTTGTCCAGAGTCCATGGCCGGCAGCTACTACTGCCTCATATGGTTGGCAGAAAGACATACATAGACAAATAAAATTAAAAGTATAAAATGAATAATGAAATACATACCACTTGATACAACGTATTATTCAGAATGACTGAAGTCTGCCATCGCATTAGCATTCGTGGCTGTTAAATTTGAGCCATTTGATCTCTACATATGTTTATACAAGGAAAATCAACGTTCCACATCTACCAAAGTTAATGGTGCAAATTCTAAATATAGTTCACATGGGGCAGGCACTGACAAACCACGCGGATAATTTTCACGAATTGTACACATTGTTTTGTATCCCAGTTTCCTGTGTAATGCATTTTTTAGGTTATTGTTTATAGCTCGACTATTGCGACTGTCGCCCTCAAAAATTTATTTCGTACGTTCTCTATAATATTGCTCAAAACAATTGTATACACACTTGTTTGATATGTTTTACGCAATGAATGGCTACCAGGTAAATGAAAACTACATGCACAGAACATGACACACATCATAAAGAAAATTTCCCTTTTAGAAATGTACCGGCAATATTTTGTCGATGGATAGCCGGATTTACATTTCTTTCACAATTACGGCGTGTATGAAATACGTAACGTCGATTGCATGCAGTACACAGAATATATGTACTATCTGTTGTTAAGTTATCGTAGTTTTCAATCATTTTTTTATAGTTTATGCGCAAACGGCAGTAACTGCGCCATTGTTAAGAGCATTTTATGCGAGAACGAAACCAAGCACCATCACGAATCGCATACTTTCATGTTGCTATGAAGAGATAAATGAACTGAACTTGTTACACGTATTTCTCTACATCTAGTCAGATTGAAATTAAAATTGAGTGCTGTTATCCTATTTGTATTGTAATGAGTAGTAAACACAAACAAAAACCACTAAGAAGTCCTCATGATAATGATAATTCTCATAAAGGGAACAAAAACAAAAAATTTACAATTGAAAAATACCCTAAAATCCAGACAACTAAAAGTCGTACGTCCGTCGTCTGGTCCCATATGTCGTGTTCGGGATTATTGAAGTTGTACTTAACAAAATGGGTTTTCAAGATAGCTGTTTTTCGTCTCGCTTTTGCCCATGCTATTATATAAATTTGTTAGTGTAGTCATAAAAAAACAGTGCCGTTCGCTCTGGTTTTTGCACCGGATTGCGTTTGTGCACTGATTTAGATATTTTTAAATTAACAACATTTGCTTATTTCTTATAATTTAATAAGTAAAGTTGGTATCTCGATCCACAAATCATGGGCGGTGCTAGGTAGAGAAATACCCAAGTACGTAAGCGAGACTTGTTTACTATTTTGGTCTACTGTTATGCGTCGAGGTGTCAATAACGTAATTTATTTCTCTCCGTTATATTGTTGATAATTTTATTTTTCGTATTTTATTCTTGACTTTAATTTAATAATAAAGTATGTCAGACCTGCCCAAAGGTAAAAAACGGCCATACGTTGATAAAGTGAATAAATTTATTAGTGAATTCCTGGATTTATTCTACAATGGTGCTATAATAATTTGTAAGGTGTACGAACTGACCTGATGTGCTGGGACAAACGTGATTGTAAACGTCACGTAAATTTTGTGCAACATAAAGCTAAAAAAAAAAATGGCGTGCCTTCGACAACACAGCTTATGTTCGATTTACTGTTAATGCTGATTGCCTGAGATGTTCCGCTGCACATACTCGATAAACAGCCATTTCAGGAGTTCTGGAATAATTACAATCCCAAGGAGACGTTACCAAGTCGCACAACGTTGCATAACTATGTACCAACGACAGATTGTAAAAAAAATTCTATTGTAAATGTTATAATACGTGTATTGGACCTTCTTAAACCAACATTTCAATTGTTACTAGCTAGCAAAAGACTAAGTGTACTGGCCAAACAATTACGCGGGTGGTGCTGGAGATGTTAGAAAAATTTGACCTGTCAAAAAGTCAAGTGTTGCTGTTTGTGACCGATGATGCCGCAACAATGCGTTTAGTAGGCCGTTCTCTTCAAGAACATGGTTGTAGGTTAGTACATGTTAAGTGTAAAGTGTATGCTTTACACCTTGTGGCAGAAACTGTTCGACAAGGTTTTCCAGAGGTAGATGCATTAATAGCAGGTACTAAAAAAGTGTTTCTTAAATCTCCTAAACGTCTTCGCGCATTTCATAGCAAGTGTCCCGGTATTCCCGAACCACCATAGCCGATTCTTACACGTTGGGGAACATGGTTGGAGGCAGCATTTTATTATGCTGAATATTTACAACAAATAAAAGCTATTATACTACAATTCAATCCAGACGAGGCTGCAGTTATTAAGGAAAGCCAGACAAAATTCAAAGATGTTTCTGTTGAAACAGCTTTAAAAACTATTCACAAGAAGTATAAAGGATTACATGACGCCATACAAAACTTACAAAACAGTGCGTTGTCGTTAGCGGAGTCACTGCAAATAGGGGACGAAGTAAATCGACTGCTATACTCTATAGCTGACGCAAAAAAATGAGCCCGTTGTGATGGTACTGATGGTGCATCTGCAGATCCATCAAGGGTGTTCAAAGACTATTTTAAGTATGCTTGTATTACATCAATAGACGTCTAACGGTCGTTCTCAAAATATAAGCAGATTTTTTCGCCACGCCGAACATTACTTTCGGAGACAACCATAGAAACATACATGATGCTGCAAAGTTTTTACACATCTTTTCCAGTTTGTGATAACCAAGCTAGTTAAGAGGGTGCATACATTGTCATAAATTGTAACAGTTTATTGCTTTTATTACTAGTTAATTTCTTTTCTTACACTTATTATGGTGCGTACGCCTATGTCCTGCGGCGCATTTTTGCCAACTCTATTAATAAGTAACAAAGTATGCGAATAATGCGATGTTTTAGCAAACACGGGTAAGTTACTATGCTTTCCCCAGCGTGGTCTAAGGGTGCGCACGCGCATAATGGCTGGTGACTTAATTTGAATTTGGGAATTCAATTCTACCGAGTTAAATAATGTTATATACCTATATCAAACCGTAAAGTCTGTTTTTCAAACAGGATTAAAATTTTATTCGTATTTATTAATAAAATTCAGGTCCTGGTTTTAAAGTCTTTAAAAGGCGTACCACCACCAACATCGAATGACGGTACTGCGTACCGACTACACTACGTCACTATAAATTCAATGTTCATTATTCTGAAAAATAAAACTTGTTCATCTGAATAATTTATCGCTAAACCCAACTGCAACGTGGAGAAAATTTTTAACTTGGATCACGTGTTTTTAATAATGCACTAAAAATATATTTTTATTCATATGTACAAAGTATATTTGGGAAATATTTCATAAAAATACCACAAATATAAAGAAAATCTGTTATTTTTGCAGAAGAGAAAGTAGGTATGTGATTTATTTTTATCATTGATAATTCTATTTTTATTGTAGCTGAACTCGTAACAAAAACAAACGACAAAGGATATTCCTATAATACATACCTAAATATAATTGTTTTCGTGGAATTCAGTTTATTTATCAGAGATGGCTCATTACACTTTTAATAAGGCCCAAACATTCATTGAGGCAAAAAAATATGTTTGGATTTTAATATGTTAAACTTAAGAACTCCAGTATTTTAGAATTACCGAATAATCGGATAAGACTTTCCTTATTATCTGGAGCCACTGAAATATAGTTTATGAAATATTAGAATTATTTGTGATTTTACGGTACAGAACGCTCAAAAATTAGTTACCCTACAAGGTGTTTTCGAAGTGAGTACTCAACACTTGGGAGGATCTCAAAAAATGACGAAAACCTTAATAAAGTTTTTTAATATAATGCTTGCTTAAGGGAGTTACGGCACCATAACCGTGGGTTCCTCAGAATGGTTTTTATTGAATCTCCAAAACCGTTTAAGATCAAATAATGAAATTTTGTACAACCACTAAACATTGTTCAGGGGGTGTGTCAAACCGGTGGAGGGGGAGTTAAATCTGACTTTCTTTGACATGAAATTATGAAATATCAGAGTTTTTTACGTAGAAAATGTATTCTTGTTACACTTCGATAAGATGCACCGTTTTTTAGTAAAATAGATATGAAAACCTAATTACATGCTCTAAAATGCATTGTAGTAGAGCGATTTTTACGTTCTATTTTGTTTAATTTTTTTTTTACCGTAGAACCATATCGGACTAACATAATCAAAATTGGTTGTAATAAGTAAAAGAAAGTACATTTTCAAAATTACGCTTTCAACATAAAATGTAGTAAATGAAATAATGCGAACAACAGCTTTATTTACACAATATTTTGACCAAAAAAAAAAAAACAAAAACAAAATAGGACAGTGTCTACTTAGATTCTAATGGTTTTCACTTTTCAAAATGTCAACAATTCGTTCTAATGCACTGACGCAATCTTTTATCAAGTGAAAATAGTTTTTACTCTTCCGTAATTTGGTTAAAGGCATATTCAATTCTTTGACGCAAATATTCTACAGTATCCACTGATTACGCATAGACATTTTCTTTGATTTAACCCGATACAGTAAAATCTATGGAATTTAAATCCGATGACATTGGGGGCCAATTTATCGGGGATTCGTTCCCACGGCCTATCCAGTGAATTGGAAAATTCTCAGTTAGCCACTGTCGACATTGCCGACTGTAATGAGGAGGTGCACATTGTGTATATACCACAGAGTATGTCTCCTGGCTAAGGGATATCTTTTATAAGTTCGAAAAGTCTCGATGATAGGAACTCATGGTACATTTCTCCATTTCAATTACCAGGGAGGATTTGATAACCTAGTAGGTAACTTATTTCCTAGTGTTGCAGCCCAGACATATATTGATCAAATGTTGATGATGAGTTACTATTCTGACATGAGGATATTCTTCGGCCCAAATAGGTATGTTCATATGTACACAATATTGAAAACTCCACTTCTTGTAAAGGTAGACTCATCGCTGATAATAATATTTGACAAGAACGTGGGATCTTGGTTATGCCTACCTAAAAGCCATCCGTAGAATGAGGGCTATCGCGCTTGAATTCACCACCAGAGGCGCTAGTGTAGGGTAAGGTCTATGTCACTGAACGTCAATGTTTACTATGGCTTTTTAACGCGAGTTTTTAGTAATTTTTATAAAAATTAGCTGAAAAACATTTAACACAATGATGGCAGAAGGGGGAAGTAGTAATTTACTTGCTCAGTAGGGAAATTATTGTATCTATCAGAGGTGTCTTATGTCATTAAAGTTAGGTTATATCAAGCATGAGCATGATGAAAACAACGAATGTGCATGATTATTACTTACGATTTTCTGTAGTAGACTCCTTTGGTAACGCATAATCGTCAGGATTAAAATGTTCCTTACAACACACGAATGTTTCGAAGGAGTAAAGTTATCCCTGCGAATCGCTCCCAACCACTGTTTCAGGCGAGTTTTGTCTCTCTGAAGGATATGTCCGCCTTTTGTTTCAGAACAAAATGTAACTGCGCAACACTGAGACCATAATTAACAAGTTTTTTTATTTACTGGTGACGAAATAATTAAAACTATATAAACTTGTTCTGCGACTAATAGTAACTTTTGACAGCGACCTTACTCGCCAGTGGCGCCAACTGGTGAGCCAAAAACGCTAGCCCTCATTGCATGCGTAATGTCCAGTCTTGAAGTAAAATGTCATGTCAATAATGGTAGGAATGTAACTAACGAATGTGACGTACGAGTTTCATTTGCCAATCACCTTGTATTGATTTTTGGATTTTCCTCGAGAATATTTAAAATATGTTCTTCACTACGAGCTCTTCGGACTGTTCTTTATTTTCCTGTTTTGTAATTTGGTAGATTTTTCCTACGAAATTTCTCTCTGTAGCGTCTTATCATAACATTGGCCCAAAGTTTTCAGCATCAACATGTTCAGAAAATGTGTACAATCTCATTTTTCTTAGTAATAATTTTACACTTCAATTACAGGTTAACATTTTTAAAAAAATTTACGTTTCTAGCAATTGTTTTGGAAGTGCGATAATTCTCATGTATGTCATAACACACTTTAAAGTTTTTATTTCACTGCTTGCCTACAAAAGTCGCGCCTCTACAATGCATTTTAGAGCATGTAATAAAGTTTTCAACTCCATTTTGCTCAAAGGCGGTGTGTCCTATCGAAGTACAACAAGAGTACCGTTTCTACGTAGAAAACTCTGAAATTTCATATTTCACGAAGATTTAAAAAAATGACATGCAATAAAGTTGGGGTTGTATTTACCTTCTTGTGCCGTTTCGATTTCTTGAGACAGTCGTCAGTTTTATTTTATTATTTTCTTATTGAATAACCCTTCAGCCTATTTCTTGAATAATATTCGTTTGATTCGAATAAATCCCTTAGATATTCCAAGGTACGTGAGATTGATGCATCTCGAAAACCATGAATAAACGTCAAAGGAGATCAAAATTGCACCCTCTTGCAACCGGATGTTGTTGACTTTGTTAATGAAATCATTGGAATTTTTAGCTGAAAAACTAGATTGTGCATTGGGTAAACTCTCGAATTCCTCAGTTAATGTCAAAAAGTAATAATTGGGGAACGAACATCCAGCATTTAAACAAATATGAACTAAATGACGTGATGAATTGATACTTATAAAAATACGAGTAGAAAAAAATAACGAAATAAAATAGGTGTTGTAATGTTAATAACATAATAAATTAGATGTAAAATTTTCTCACTATCAAGAATTACGGGTAAGCTTGTTATCAGAAACTTTAGCCTCTGAACAATGATGCAAACTATTTCACAAGGTATAATATAATGATCAAATTCCGAGGTAAAATTCCTGACGTTCCCAAACAATAATTTGCCAATATGAAATTCTACCTAAACAGTTGTAAACGCTTATCGTTTATTTTGTGGAAAGTTAAACAACTATGTATTTCCTCGGTAAGTATATTTATAACACAAAAAGTTATATCTGTTGTACATTTTGATTCAGTAATTTTAATTTCTAATCTTTCGTTTTACTTTTGATAATCGTAATTATGTGCATGTTTATTAAAAATATCTGATGTGGCCAGCACACAACTTTCTTATACTAGTATATGTATCATCATGATCTAAAAGAAACATTCTATTTAATTATTCACTTACCTCAATTAAATTTTAATAGCGTACCTTGATATGTTTCATTAAAATTATTAAATATTTATCAGCGTCGTTCCATACTGTCAATAATAATTCATGTAATATATTTTAATAATTTCTTTTTATTGACATTAACATTTTTGTAACTAAATTATACATTTCAAATGTCAAACTGCCAAATTTATCCTAACCCCATTTATGAGGTCAAAGCTTTAAGTATTTGAAAGATATATTTTATTGGCTTGAAATAATAGACATGATTTACAATCTTTCATCAAGAATATATTTTTTTTGTAAAGACAAATACATAAAAGTTTAGGTCCCGTGGACCTCCTTTCAGCTGGCCAATTTTGCTCATCATCAAATTTATCATTGTCTTTGGCTTTTAGAACACGTATACCAAATTTGAAAGCTTTATTTCAAAAACTGTGGCTGCTATCGTGATACTACGGGCAAGCAGACAGATTTTTTTCCTTAAAGTTATGTTTTTTTCATTATAATTTGTCGAGATTCGTACATTGGATAATGTGAGGGACTCTGGTGTAGTGAAGTGGACCAGCTGCGCCAATTAGACAGAGATACCTGCAAAATAATGAATATTCACAAAAGAATTCATCCTAGATCGTCCGTTCCTCCTGTGTACCTCCCATGTCAACGGAAGGGGCGAAGACTGGAGTCTGGTGTGTACGCATGGCATAGTAGTACTGAATTGGCATATAACATCCTCAAGAGCTCAGATCCCCCCCTTGCGGCTTGTGAAATATCATGAAACTGTAGAACTGGGAGCAGGATTGCTCAAGGCAGCGAAAAGAGATACTAATGTAGAGCAGAGCTTACCGCCAAAAAAGTTGTCGATTACTGATTACCGATATTTCACGTAAAAATTAATCAAGATTCCCAGGTAATTGATTACTCTAACGAAAAAGTAATCAGATTACTGGTTACTCGGTAATTAGTAATCATTTTTAAGATTACTTTTTGATTACTGCTGTAGTCTCACCTCAAACCTATTGCCTACAGTTTTTTAACGTACTGAAGGATTATTTCGGCTAGTAGACGAAAAAAACGTCTCGGTGTTTAAGAAGAGACTTATGATTTAAAATCCCCTTTGATGACGTTGCGTACATCTATTTCGCACTGACGAAGGTAATAACCAGAAACCGGTCTGTGAATAGTGTGCACGACGGCCTCAAGAGGGATTTCCATTTATTTGGGAAAAATCTTTTACTAGTGGGCAATCGCAAATAAAGTTTAATCACTTCTCTTTACTTGATACAAATTTTGCAAATCATCAAGAAGTGTGTGTGGCGACTTTATTTAATCTTCAATTAAATAAATTGAGAGGATTACGACTTTGGTACCTTAAGTATTATGTTAATACTATGTTACTATTTGTAAATTAACAAAATAAACTTTATACACAACGCGGTCCAAAAAGTTTGAAATAATCGAAAAACTTTTTCATTAAGAATTTCAGAGCCAATGAAAACTCTTGTGAAACAAAAACGAAGCCTATTTTCTCTCCAAAAAATTTATTTGGGCAAATAATCACCCCTATTATTGTAACAAAGTAAACTGTGGCAGATTTTTTTTTGGTAGATGTTGAATTGAAAATATTTGTCTCAAGAGAATTTAGTGCGGGAGCAAAAAGCAAAAAAAGACGAAATCTGAATTTTTTTGAATTGGTCAACCAAATTTTGTATTTAGACAAAAACTGGAAATAGAAATAATTTCTTAAAATAACATTATTCGGTATCATAAATAACGAGTAGTTTACTCTTGAGTCAATTTCAAATAATTTGATTTAATTTAAGACCATGTACATACTTTTTTTAAATAAAATTTTCTGAGAAATCGTTAATGAAAAAGTTTTCCATTTGTTTGAAACTTTTTGGTCCACGTTGTATACAGGGTGTTCCAAAATTATGTAGCCAAACTCTTACAGTAAGTAGATTGGCTCAATACGAAATTCTTATAAATATTTGGACAATAATACATATTAAAGAAGTTATACCCTTTCAAAGATGGAGGAAAAAGTGTCGTTTGTGCTGTAGAAACAATAACATATACGTATAACAAAATTTAAGATTACTTTTTTGTTGAGAATCTTAACAGTGTTCTGCATTTACTTTTCAAGAAAGTGGTCTGTGGTGGGGCATATGGGACTTAGGTTGCATGAATTATCATCTTTGGATGGGTGTAACTCCTTTAATATGCGTTATTGACCGAATATTTATAAGTTTTCGTTTTATATTAAGCCCATCTACTTATTGCAAGAGTTTGGCTACATAATTGTGAAACACCCTGTATATCAACAAATTCATACTTAGTAGTAGAATAGGTACCTACCTCTATACAAACTACTCAGTAATCAAGATTATTAGGTAATCTTCAATACTGTGAAAGTACCTTGATTACTCGCAATTGGTAATCGTTACTGATTACCCAACATAAAATGTAATGATTACATTACGATTAATTAATTTCTTGAAGTAATCTGATTATTCTGATACATTACTTTTGGAAAAAAGTAATGTGAGTAGTAATATGATTATTATATACCGCTAACGAGGAACAAGAGTCGGGTCTAAAGTGCTCTGGGGGGCGCGACGAATTTTTTACGTAAAAGGGATGCATTTGCGCACATTTTGCCCTCATAAAGTTACATGGTTTGTCCGCGAGTTTTCGCGGGGGGTGGGGGGTGAATTTTGAAATATTCGTTTTTTCCAAAAAATGGCTCCCTCAATGCAGGTATGGGACCACTAGACGAGTACAACGCCGTCGAGATCGCTTCGATAGCTCTTCCCGTCGCCGAGATATAGGGCCCGGAAAATCCCCCCCCCTTGTCGCCCAATGAGCAACAAGAGTAGCGTGCAGCGACGCTCCGAGCTCCGTTTTGACCCCGTGGGCGGCCATGGGGGCGACACGAGATGAAAAAACTTCCAGCTCGACCCACCCTCCACCATTGGGATGCGTGGTGGGGGGGTGCTACATACCCCGAGTTCAGACGAGGGGTATGAATTAGCCGAAAACGCCTTTTCGGCTAATTCGCGGGCGGAGTGTCGTTCTACGTCGCGACCGACGCAAAAGAGTCTTATGACTGAATTCGATGCGACGCATCGTAACGGCGTGGCGGCCTTCGACGCGTCGAAAATTTTCGATCGTCCTAATTTCGGGACGCGCCTTTTCGTCAAAATAGCGGGGGGTTGGCGTTCTACGTCGCGAACGGCGTAGAAAAGTTTAATGACTGAATTCGATCCGACGCATCGTAACGGCGCGGCGGCCAATAATACACAAATTTTTGTTGCGACAGAGCAGGATGCCTTGCACAGCGCCAAGGGTGCGCGTAGCGCACGCTCAACTAATGCACATATCAGACTGTTCACCCGCTCATACTGTTCACCCGTTCCCACTTGTTACTACGTAATCGATTACTCCCCAGCTCTGATGTAGAGTCAGTCACTGAGCTTCAACCAAATCGTCTGAGAGCCCGAATTAGAACTGCTGAAGAGGAAAAACTGTTTCGGCAGTACCTCGATAAATCCCAGCATGGTGTCTTCTATAAGAACATAGAAACACTGGATTTATCGACCAGGCTAACAATCGCTTTTCTAAGGTCAACAAACAAACGAGAAATGTCGAATTTACTGGAACTATTCGTTCCCGAGGGTCAGGCTAATCCAAGCCAACAAGCCTCCACGACCATCAATCCGAGGTGATGTATGTCATCGAATTCTCGGCCCTCGTCTAGAAAAACATCACCTTGAAGGCGGAGAAAAAGGGGACCAAATATCGCGAACTCCAGTGTGAGCTCCAAGTGCCCAGGCTACTTGGTTAAGATGGTCATCCTAATAATGGGTATACTCTGAGAGCCTGCCAAAAATCAGTCGAGTGGCTGGCAGACCAAATGCAGAAGGCGGTCATTCTAGGTTCTCTCTGTCTGCTGGTTTTAAGGCACATGATTCTGGGAACTACAGGCACTACTCTGCATTGTTCGATATACATAATATAAATTAATAGGAAACAATTGAAAAGTGCATTGTCATCATTGTGTTATGTATAGCATAAGTTGCATAATGCAAAGACACTAAACCGACATAAAACGGACAAGTAACCAGGACTATGACTATACATGGTGTAGACAATGTTTAATACTCTTTTTTTACTGTTAGTAAAAAAAAAAGAACTTTTATTTCAGAAATAAATCGGTGAAGACGAGGTATAGGCAACTAATTATTATACCCGCGTGTCTATAATTTTTTTTAATTTAATTTAATAAACATATTGTATTAGAATAGTTAGTCTACAAAAAAAAAGTTCTAAAAAAGAATTGTCATATGTACCAACCCAGAATTATCTGTTGAAATAATTTAAAACCAATACAGGGTGTGCCAATAAAAACTCCCAGGTGAAATAGTTCTAAAACTACTAGAGATATTTGAGTTCTGTAAAAGCCCATTGCTAGCACGTATAAATGGCTTTAGTTTTGAATACAAATAGTTTTTTAATATGTTAAGGAATGGATGGCGCTGCGCTACAAAGAATTTCTTGGATGACAGGAACTTAGAAATGTTGTCTGTGTTAAAGAGAATTTAATTTCAATTAGATTTCATTATTTGAAAAAAATTCGAAAATCCAACCGTTTTCGAGAAATTTCAGTTTAAAATATTTAATTTTTGAAAAACTAAAATCGCCTTAACTTTCTTGCATTAAATTTTAGACGATAATTCGTTTGAAACTTTCTTCATAGAAAGATAGTGTGAATAATGTGGCAATAACACTTTCTTTTTACAACTTCAGATTAAACCGGTAATTACATTTATTACAATTTTAAAGCGCCCGCTCCTGTATTTTATTAAACAACATTGAATAAAAATATGTTCCACGCATTTTTTCTAATGCAATCATAGCAGTAGAGGAAATATGGTTGCACTGGAAATAATGCATGGAACGTTTTTTTTTTCAATATTATTTAACAAAATACGGGGGGGGGGCGCTTTAAAATTGTAATAAATGTAATTACTGGTTTAACCTGAAGTTGTAAAAAAAAAGGTTTTATTGCCACATTATTCACACTATCTTTCTATGAAGAAAGTTTCAAACGAACTTATCATCTAAAATTTGATGTAAGAAAGTTAAGGCGATTTTACTTTTTCAAAAAATTAAATATTTTAAACTGAAATTTCTCGAAAACGGTTGGATTTTGGAATTTTTTTCAGATAACGAAATCTAATTGAAATTAAATTCTCTTTAACATAGACAACATTTCTACGTTCCTGTCATCCAAGAAATTCGTTGTAGCGCAGCGCCATCTATCCCTGAACATATTAAAAAACTATTTGTATTCAAAACTAAAGCCATTTATACGTTCTAGCAATGGGCTTTTACAAAACTCAAATATCTCTAGTAGTTTACGAAACATTTCACCTGGGAGTTTTTATTGGCACACCCTGTATACTTTAGTACGTTTTTTACGAGTGGCGGGCCTCCTCGAATCAATTATATAAAAAATCTACGTCATTTTTATTTAATAATTTAGATATAAGTGTATAAATCGCAACATGTGTATATTCTTGCATAAATTTTGCACGTATACGATACACATTATTTAGGAAAATCACATCAATTACACATTTACTTAACTTTCCTGCTGCTCTTTACAATAGTCTACGAGTGTTTGCAATCCAAACTCATTCTCTGAATAGAAATGATTCGAATAAAGTTGCCGAAACTGTGCTCTGCAACTTCTGTAAACTTTCTTAGTATCTATAAAATCTCTTTTATAGTTGTTAGAACATCAATCATTACTTTTCCGCTGTAACTGTAATAAGATTTTGCCGGAATCGGCAACTTTTCCGCAGCGATCTGCCATACATTCGAAATGCCACTCGAACCAAGAACTTTTCCGTGAGTTGTTCCCAGCTTGTTCGAGGAAGTTTTAAGGGCCTAATATAAAGTCAGACTGTCGAGTAGACGTGTTGTCAAACCGCGTGCCCTCCTCGCCCTGCTGGAAAATATTCCTGTCTACATTTATGTTATTGATTATTCGTCCGAGACTAATATAGAAATTAACCTACCCAAAATTCTAGATGAAATCGGTAATTGAATTTTTTCTTATTCAATTTACCAAGTAAAATGGTCGTCATTTTAGTGAGGAAATTAATGAAATCGTCCAAACATTTTAATAGAAATTTAAACAAATCTTTAGTATTTTAGTATTTGGCAGTGATTTTTTCAACTTTTCTTATACAAAAAAAAAATCGATTCAACCTGAAAAGCATGTTTTACCATTAAGTTCCAAATAATTAAAGGGCCCCATTAATGGGTGCAAGACCTTCAATGTTTTACGGGAGGTATGGCAAGTGGCACCGTCCAGCTGAAACCACATGTCGTCGAGAGCAATATCTTAATTGAGGCACAAAAAACTGGGTTATCATAGTACGATAACGTTCGCCATTCACCGTTACTGCATTACTTACCTCGTCTTCGAAGAAAAACGGCCCAATTATTCCTCCAGACCACAATGCACACCAAACTGTGACACATTTTGGATGCATTGCTTTCTCATGAATCATCGTGGATTTTCTGATCCCCAAATGCGGCAGTTTTGTCTATTTACGAAGCCATCGAGGTGAAAATAAGCCTCACCACTGAAAATGATTTTGTCCGGAAACTCTGCATTCACTTGTTGTTCAAAGATCCAATTGGTGAACTCTCTTCGCTGTGTATGGTTTGTTGGCAGAAGTTGTTGAGTCAATTGGACTTTGTAGGCATGGAGATGCAAATCTTTAGTGAGAATACGCTGAAAAGTAGCTGTTGTAACGTTCAATTCTTGTGCACGATCACGAATCAACGACTCTCGGTCACGCTCTCGCGAACTGCCGTGAAGTTTTATTCTGAACGACCTCTACGAGCTCGTATCGCGTGTTTCACATCATTAACCGAACCAATACTTTCGAATTTTTCGATTATTCTTTTCACAGTAGATGAATGAAGAACATTATTTCGACCGAAAATTGGACGCACTTTACGAATCGTGGCAATCAAACTTTCACCATTTTGATAATAATGTTTAACAATCAGGATGCGTTGTTCTATCGTGTAATGCTCCATGTTTACTAACTCCCATCTGTCTCCTATCGACCTGGCATGTCATAGTCTTGTGACATCATAACAGCCAAACTGGCGCGCAATTCAAATCTTGCGCTCTTATTGAAACACCTTTTACAAAGAGACGTGATCAAGCTTTAATTGTATGCGGTTGCCCACTAGTAAAATATTGTGACCAAATAAGTGGAAATCCTTTTTGAGGCCGTCGCGTACACCATTGGCAGACCGGTTTCTGGTTAGTGCGCAGTAGGTACACGCAACATCAACATGGAGAATTTCAGAAACATAACTCTCTATGTGATAGTAGAGTATTTATCACAGAGATGTGAGAGTATTAAACAAACAAAATATTCTAAACTGAATGACAAACACGTCTCGATTAGCGTGGATGATACCACCAATGCCTGAGGCTGGAAGATGGCAAGTGTTTAGTGGGTGCACTAAAATTAGCAATATACTTTTACTCTTGTGATCGCCAGTTAAAAGTACATATGTGTGTTAGTGTTACATTCACCAAACTTTCAGCCCTATTTGTATTAACTTTGGATGTTACCGAACTTGCCAAAACACCACAAAATAAGATAGTATGTATATAAACATCTTTACTCGGTGATACATCACCTAGCACCAACCCTGGAATTTACGTCTTTTATCGCTACCTTCCGATCTCTATTAATAAGCAGACCACATCGGCGTAAGTGACATTACATGTTTCAGCTGTTATCGGTAAACACTTAATATTATAGATTCTTAAATCGTCAGCATAAAGCTAGTATTGACAGTATAAAAGTTTGTGACAATTATCGTTAATTAAACACATGAACGGAAGGAGGACAAGTACTGACCCCTGGAGGACACCACATTCCGCGGTGAATATAACAATTTTGTAACTTGCAACCATGATAATATAAACTTACTGTAACCTTCTATCTAAATATGATTTAAAAAAAAGAAACAAATTCATGTGATAACCCGAAATTTGTGATTCTATTTAGTAAGATACCATGGTCAAACTAGTCGATATTCTTTGCTGGTCAATACTAGTTTCAGTCCCATTAAAATAAAAGCATTTGTTAATTTATCAGTAGGGCTGTCAAAAATGTTCCGTGGGACAGTGGCGTACGCGAAATTAACTAATACGAGAAACAATAACAATGTATGTAAAACTTACGCTCTTAACTAGCTTGATGAACTAGCTTGCTTATCACAAACTGGAGAAGATGTGTAGCCATTTTGCAGCATCAGGTATGTTTCTATGGTTGTCTCCATGAGTGACGTTCGCTTTGGTGAAAATATATTCTTATATTTTGAAAACGACCGTTCGACATCTACTGATGTAATACACGCATACGTAAAATAGTCTTTGAACGCACCTAACGGATCTGGGGCTGCACCATCACATATTTGTCTTAATTTGGTAAAACCGGTGTCTTTATTTAACACACTTGCGAACTTTTCTTTAACGCGCTCATTTGTTGCGTCACCTATAACGTGTAGCAGTAGATTTACTTCGTCCACTATTTGCAGTGACTCCGCTAACGACAACGCACTATTTTCTAATTTTTTTATGCTTTCATGTACCTAATGGTTTATAGTTCTTCGCAATATTTTTTAAAGCTGTTTCAACGGAAATGTCTTCGAATTTTGTCTGGCTTTCCTTAATAGCTGCAGCCTCATCTGGATTGAATTGTAGTTTCACAGCTTTTATTTGTTGGAAATATTCAGCATAATAAAAAGCTGCCTGCAACCATGTTCCCCAACGTGTAAGAATCGGCTGTGGTGGTTCAGGAATACCGGGACACTTGCTATGAAATGCACGGAGACGTTTAGGAGATTTAAGAAACACTTTTTTTTGTACTTGCTATTAATGCTTCCACCTCTGGAAAACCTTTTCGAATAGTTTCTGCCACAAGATGTAAAGCATGCACTTACACGTAACATGTATAAACGTACAACCGTGTTCTTGCAAAGAACGGCCTACCGAACGCATTGTCACGGCGCCATCAGTCACAAACATCAACACTTTTTGACAGTTTAAATTTTTCTAATGTCTCCAGCACCACCCTGGTAATGGTTTCGCTAGTACACTGACTTAGTCTTTTGCTAGCTAGTAACAGTGGAACTGCCGGTTTAAGAGGGTCTAGTACTCGTACCATAACTTTTAAAATAGAATTTTTTTTACAATCTGTTGTCTCATCAACAGATAACCACAGCCGTGTATTTTTTAATTCACATTTCATCTTATTTACCATGTATACGTGTACAGTTGGTGGATAGTTACATAACGTTGTGCTACTTGGTAACTTCACCTGGGCATTGTATTTATTCCAGAACTCTCGAAATGGTTGTTTATCGAGTATATGCAGCGGAACATCACAGGCAATCAGCATTAATAGTAAATCAAACATAAACTGTATTGTCGAAGGCACGCCATTTTTTTTATTTTAATGGTGTACATTATTTACGTGAAGTCCACAATCACGCTTATCCCAGCACATCAAATCATTCTCGCACAATTTACAAATTATTTTAACACCATCATAGAATAAATCCGGAAATTCACCTATGAATTTGTTCACTTTGTCAGCAAATGGCCGTTTTCTACCCCGGCGTACGTCTGTCATGCTTTCTTATTAAATTAATATCAACAATACAGTACAACAAATAAAATAAAAACACAAAAACAATATGCAATACGCCCAAGTGACTTAACGTGTACACAACTCGAAAGCTAATAATAGACTGGACTGGAGAAAAAGTTTCGCGGTCAAGGTGAATGCCGGCGACAGTAAGTACATCTGTACTCTACGACCATGATACACAGAAACGATTTGTAGCTTTATTTATTATGGTTAAACAATTTTCGCATTTCTGTATCTCTACGTAAATGATAAACTTGCAATAAAATTTTGTCATGGTAGTTCTTTTTACTATTTTACTTTTTTTTTACCTTTTTTTCTTCCAAATTGAATACAGATTCGAACAATCTCCAAATCAACTGCACAAAACAGCGGCGTCACATTGTTTCGGCGAAAAATTTTACTCCCTCACCCCAGTAGACGCCACTGAAGATAGTACAAAGGCAAGATGTAAAACAATAGAGACAAAAAAAGTATTACCGCTCCTAAAACCTCAAGACAATAGGTTCCGCAGTTTTCGAGTTATAAAAAAAGAATGTTTTGTTTTTTTTTCCACAAAACTTCAAAATCTTGTATCTATTTTAGCAATTACCTAAGGATGTAGGTTGATAGGAACTTTTCTACTTATTTTTTATCTCCTGCGGAAGATTTCTAATCACTCTTGCCATCGCGCACTCTAGTCAACTACACCACCGAACTGGTGAAAATGATTGCTAAAAGCCCCATTTCATTTTGGTGAACATTATTTAATAATTCTTATTTCAGAAATAACGCAATGAAAACCATTCGAATGCAAGGAGGAAACTTACCTTATTCCAGTTTTCAGGGAATTTTCATTGATTCAAAAAACTTGTCTAGCACACTATGTTTGAATCACATTAGATAACTCTACTTTCGTGTCCTTAAGCAATCACTGTTAAATTCCCATAACTACATAGCAATATAACCTTGATATTAATATGAAAACACATCAGTCACTGCACTTCAGGAAATCGGTCCGAATCGCACCAGGTACCACCTCATACTGATTGATATCGGACGCGTTACTAGTACTAGTCCTATGATAGTTACGACACAGAATTTCTTTTATAGTTGCTATGGCAACTGCGTTTTAGTTATCTTCCGCCAGTGAATAAAAACGAGACACTCTTTTTTGATGTAGATATATAATTTTATTTCGTTTGAAAATAAGTACCATATAAATCGATTTTTTATTATTGGTATTGTATAGTTATTGTGACAGAAAATGCAAATAATTAAATAATATCACTAATAAGATCAGGAAACCGCTAACGAATAATTAATTACAGACAAGAACATATCATAATATACACATATTTATTGGTACATTTTGGAGTATTATACAGTTAAAACTTTTTTGATAGAACGCTGCCCATAAGCTGCAAGTGGACTATTTTTTTAAGCGTAGGGTCGGCGCTTTTTTTAACAATTTTGTCTCCAATGCTGCTGTCGCCGATGGGTGTCAAGAAGAAAGACGACTTGGTTTTGTGGATCGATGATGTTCGACCTCGAGCTTGACTAATTTTACCTACCCAGTTGGCCCGGTCTGGCCCGCACTGCATATAGGGTGGATCTTAGAGATCTTTACGCACACTCGATATAATTTTGGAAAATTTTTTATGCATAAAAATCAAAGTTCAGTGGTCAGATAAAGAAAAACCGTCTAACCCAGTCATACTTTATTTCTATTTTTGTTTTTTGTGTTCCCTGTACGATATCTCACCCGCCTCCTGTTTTTAGCATCCTCCACGAAAACGCCCATCAACTAATCCCTTAGACAGTAAATTAACAACGAACCGGGAACTTCAGAATCACATCCCGAAGTTTAATTACTCTGAGTTTGCCGTTTGGCCACCTCTTTTTATATGCGTTTTATTCAAATAGGTGTTTATCATGGCCAACTTGAATTAAGGTCAATCGGGGCAGCCATGTAAAAGACCTGAAAATAAACGGCAACATTTGCTAATATTTTCTAATTTACGACTTAAACAAATAACATAACCGAACATTTTCTGTCTAACGTAAATAATTTTCTATTTCCAAGAAAACTGTAGCATTTTTATTCAGTATGTAATATGTACAGAGTGATCATTTTAAATGCTTCACTCGATTTCTTTGCTTGATTTTTCACCTAGGAAACAAATTCCAGAATTATGCCTATGAATTTTTTTCTGACGAATCCGAATTCGAAAAAAATAAAAACTATTGAATATCAAATAAAAAGTTACGGCCGAAAAACAGAAAAATACAGAAATTGACGTCCTGTATATGGAAATGGACATGTGATATTCCACTCACTGGAAATGTGTATCGCATACATATTTTTTGCGTCCGGTTTATGCACAAATTACCTCAACTTTTGTCTTACACTGTGTATATTGAACTCAGATTAAAGAACATTTCTTTCTGAATTCAGCAATGTATAATATATTATCATTTTCTTTCATATTTAATAAGATATTGGTTTAAATTTAAAATAAATGTCTTTTAAATACCATTCACCCGGAAAAGGAAGCTGGAGGACTTAAGACCTCCTCCCTTAATGGGTGAAACTATTCCATTTGCGGATAAGGTGAAATATCTAGGAATCACTCTAGATAGATCACTTAATTGGAACTCCTATCTGGAAAAGGTAATCCAAAAAGCAAAGCTGTCCTTATGGACATGCCGTCATATTTGTGGCAAATCCTGGATCATGGGTCCCCAACAAATTGACTGGATTTATATCACGATCATCAGACCAATGATAACATACGGATCCATTGTTTGGTGGCCGAAAGGATCACAACGGACGGTCAAAGCCAAACTCTCCGGACTGCAGAGATTAGCATGCATGATCGTAACGGAAGCAATTAGCACCACACCGTCAGCTGCAATGGAAATCCTCCTGAATTTGCCCCCTCTTCATATATATATTTGGACAGACAGGCCGGGTGGGCAACCTACAGACTACAATAAGTGACTATTAATATGCCGCAGACTAGTATCTTGGAGCGGAACAGGTTGCTAGGTGACAGAGAATCACAGCATCCTGGGAATGCCCTTTGATACTATGCCTACCATGACCAACTACGAGCTGACGTTCAACATCCTTTCTCCAAAAACAGATGAGTGGGATCGAAATAAAGCCGACCTACTGAGGGCTGACAGTTACTGGTTTACAGACGGCTCCAAAACTCCTGAGGGAACAGGAGCCGGAGTACATAGCTACAGACCAACGGAACATAACGGAGGATATCCTCAAGCCTAGGTACTCATGCAACTGTTTTTCAGGCTGAGGTGCATACCATTGAACTGTGTGTGCGAACTCTGGAATATATGCATCTTACACGCAGATCGATACAAATTTTCTCAGATAGCCAAGCAACTATAAAAGCTCTTGAACTCCAAACGGTATGGAGTTGTCAGAAAGCTCTATATCATTTGAGCAAAAACAATAAAGTGCCTCTGGTCTGGATACCTGGCCACTCTAGTATGGAAGGTAACGAAATAGCCGACACCTTGGCCAGAGAAGGATCGGGATCACGAATCATCGGACCAGAACCGATACTTGGCATATCTTCAAGTACTGCTAAGCTAAGATGGCTATCTCAACCTGGGCTGAAAGGAAAACTCTCCAATATTGGCAAGAGTTACCAGGACTAGTTCATTCAAAGGCGTTTATAAAATATCCTTTGAAATCAAGAGCTAAGAAACTTTTAGAGTTAAACAAAGTAAACCGGAAAACTCTAACAGGCCTATATACCGGGCACTGCCGACCAAACTATCATCTGCATAAACTCGGCCTAGCGGAAAACGCTGAGTGCCGTCTATGCTTGGAGGATGATGAGAAGGTAGACCACGTCTTCTGCACCTGTCCCGCTGTGGAGAGAATCTGATTCTCAATATTTGGCAAAGGGCAACTACTGCCAGAGGATCTGGACACATTCTCACCCAATAAAGTTACCAGTTTCGTTAAGAGACTAAACTTATTGGGTG
Source organism: Rhamnusium bicolor (assembly GCA_029963845.1). Lineage (NCBI taxonomy): Eukaryota > Metazoa > Arthropoda > Insecta > Coleoptera > Cerambycidae > Rhamnusium > Rhamnusium bicolor. Next base: position 685,503 of record JANEYF010004209.1, read on the forward strand.
AAATATAACTAGGTGTGAGCCACAATAGACCTGCTGAAGTCCGCACTCATAAGTAACCTAACCTAACCTAATGTCTTTTAAAACAAGGTCATGAAAACAAATAAAAACATTTAAACACAGTTGGATTCTGTTACTCGAATTTCTATATCCCGAAATTCTCTGTAACCCAAATATGTTTCTGTGCCAATTGATATGTACCTACTTCGCGTTAGAAGTATTTTCTTGAGCCCAAAGTTCCTCTAACTCGAACGGTCTCGGGGGGATTTAGGAGGTTCGAGTCCGACTCTAATTTATTTATTCAAAAAATTAAAATAATTCTGTATATTTTATTTACAACAAATGTTCGAAAACATTACCATTTTGTGCAAACGGAGACAAAAGTGTTTGACCAAATTAAAAATTCAGCGAGAAATAGAATTGACAACCCCATTATTTTAAGCAGATGCAGAGAGAACTTGACAAATGCCGTCGCCATTATTTGTAGCAAAATGGTAATATTTTCGGTCATTTGTTGTAAATAAAATTTATGGAATTACTTTAATTTCTGAAATAAATAAATCATTTTTAGATTCCTCATAAAAAAAATACGTGTGTAGTTTTTGAATTTTTTTCCTAGGTGAAAAATTAAGCAATGAAATCGAGTGAGGCACCTAAAATGATAACCCTGTAGGTAATATTTAGAACATAATTTTAAAATGTATTAAATTCTGCAAATTAAAAAGAAGAAAAAATGTTTAAATAAGTACCAATGATGTTTATTAAATTTTTGAACATTATCGATGATTCTGTGGAAATATTTGCTGTTGCGAATAAAGCAAATGTAAAATGTAGTATTACGTACTGTGTCCTACCTTATACGTAAAACTGATCTCGCTTTTCACGTTTTTCAGTGCGGTTTGTTTCTTGTTCCATTATTAAGATCTCCCAAATTTCATCATTAACACTTTTTGTTGAATGTTTTTAAATAATTTTAATTTTTGTGTTTCAGAAATTAAACGGAAAAATGTTATTTCTGTATTCGACAGGTGCGGGGCATGTTTCTTCCCAGAAATCCGAAAAACTAAATTAATATTCTGCAATTATTAAAATATTTTACGCGTAAATCAAAAGATTAGAATTAGAATATTCGCAAGACAGGTGTGCAAACTTGTTCTCACAAATGACAAATAATATTACCGATAAAAAATGAAGCAATGTCGATATTTAAACAAGCTGTTTTAAAAAATCGTCTACTTAATCTCCCAGATTGCTTTAAAAATATTTTGTAAATATTTGTAATATTCTCGGTTTTATGTTAACATCCAATTTGTTAGTTTGAAGATTATATTTCTTCGCAGATGTTTCCCCTTATACCTATATAATGTATACAGTTGTTAACAAAACAGGTGACTTCGGAAGAATGGCTAAATTTAAACAGAAACTATTATAATTTGAATGCGTATCTCTTAACACAAATTTCAATTAATTATGCACCTGCTTTGTATACGTTTTCTCATGATTATGTAATCTCTTTGATGAAACGTCTTATAATGATTTAGTTAATAATAAAACAACTTAAATCGATTAGATGATTTAAGCGTACATGACCGCTGAGTGAAACGATTTTATTTCAGCAAGACATCAAAAGTATTTACTGTCACAAGGCGCCTTGACATATTGTTTCTTTTTGTTGTGGATTTGGTAGACGATACTATTTATTTTTGGATTGTCTGTGAAGACGCCTCCTTATAACACTACCATTCTCAAAATGAAATGGTTACACTCGATCGATTTATTTTAGATTCTGCATACATTAAACTTTGTTTGCTTTTAATAACCACCCTCTACTTTAGTTATACAGGATGGGGCAATAGTGCGTCCAACTTCGATATGTCGAGTTCTATATATAATTGCAAGAAACTTGACTTAAATATATAAATAAACTAGACAAAAAAAATCTATAACCGGAAATTATTTTAGAATTTACATGGTGTGCCAAGACGATTCTATAGGGTCAACTAACATATTTTGAAGCCTCTTTGTGGCCTCCTTCCACTCTGGTATTATTATTGATTCTCTCCTAACCACTTGAATGTAATGATTTTTTTTTCTTCTAATTATGCCATTTACACGTGTATATTAATCACTAGTCACAATTATCGATTTTAAGAAAAAATATGTTAGTACCAGTTATGAGACATCTGTGTGATGACACAACCATTTTCACTTCATAAAAGTATTCAGGGTGGACAACAATATTTTTTAAATTTACAACTATAAGAACTGAAATTTCTCAATTTATTTAAATAGAACACCCTGTATATTTTTTGGACGATGTGATGTAGAATTGAAAAAAAAATTTTGTACGTACATCCCTATGGTTACATGTAACCATTTTCGATTTATTGAACAATAACTGCAAAATTCAGCGATAAAAATTAAAACTGAAATATCAGAACGGTTAGATCTTTATTCTCGTACACGAAGAGACACAAAAATAACAAAATCATCGCGAATGTTCAGTATTCTGCAAAATGTCAAGTGTAATGTCCATTCTGGAATACTGGGACTTGATAATTATATAAACAAAGGATTTCTCCATTTACTGAACAAATTTTACATTAAAAGTTTGTTCATTCACTTTTTTATTGCCAAATAAAAATGCAGCAACTTAAACAGTTTCTTGTATGGGCCGTCGTTCACCGAGCTACTAGTTTGTGACGAATCTGTTTAGAGACTGAATATTCTAAAAAAGTGATAGATACTCTATTCTCGTACATGAAGAGACGCAAAAATAACTAGAAATCACCGCGAATGTTCAGTACTCTGCAAAATTTGTGACGTATCCGTGCTAAACAACAAAATGTCGTATTTTGTACAACGTGTCACTTTTGGCACCCTTCAGTACCACCGCGGTACTTTGAACTTTTTATTTAGGTACGGTCTCCAGCGCCAGTTCCTGTTTTAAAGTGTACGAACACCTATCAGCGGTATGATAGAAGCTAGGATAACTCGGTGAAGAAACGGAATGTCCAGGAGTCGATGTGTATGGGTGTCAGTTTCGTAGAAATGGACAACTTCACAACAGACGACAGCTAAAATACAAGTGACAGTTAGAGGTTATCACATGAACGTCGAGCGTACTATATCACAAATTATCTTTCGTGTCTCTTCGCGTTATCCTGGCGAAGTCTCTCTGCAAACACTAGGGATCTGGGCCTTCACACGGGCATACTGTGTTACCAATTATCGGTAGTGTCTCTTCGCGTTATCCTGGTGAAGTCCCTCTCCAAACACTAGGGATCGGGGCCTTCACTCGGGCGTACTTTTTTACAAATTACCTTTCGTGCCTCTTCGCGTTGTCCTAGTGAAGTCCCTCTCCAAACACTAGGGATCGGGGCCTTTACTCGGGCGTCCTTATTACAAATTTTAATAGCCGAGTATTCCCGATGCTCATTGCTGAATAGATAACCCGTGGTATACTTAATGATTCCCGAATGTTCCCGAATATCTCCAGCGAATCCGATTAGCAGGCAATCGGATACAAACGATAAATGCAAACAAAACAGTAAAATGGTATACGGTAAATACGGTAAATGCAAGGGACATAGCAAAATAGTACAAACGATAAATGCAAATAAAACGGTAAAATAATATTAACGATAAATGCAAACAAAACAGTAAAAAAGTCAAAACGGTTCTTATCACTCCCTGGTTACAGCGGTCACTAGAGCTGCTTACTGGTACGGCTGCACACTTTGAACTCTCACTTGAGAAGTGATTCTTTGAGGCTCTCTTTGCAGTTTTGTTTCCACGGATGACGCGAGGTGTCACGTGATCCTCTGCGCGAGTACCAGAATTTGCCGTTGATGTAGAGGGGCACGAATTCTTTTAGCCGATTCAGCAAAATACGGTTTAAACAAATTCCCTGCGCTATCTAATATAAACAAATGCTTATAAAATATCTTGAGGCACAAACTTCTTTTTTTTCATTTCTTGTAGGAATATTATTGGATTTTGTGATGGTTGATTTTAAATCGCTTTTGTTTCCTTTCCAATGATGTGTTAACTTTCATGTTTTTGTAATGGAATTGATGAGAACATTTTGCACTAAAATAATAAACATTGAAGGGTTAATTGCGTGTAAAATGAGTTTTAATCATCCCCCGATGATGCTAACTTGGTTGATAAAACACGCGTCAACTGTTGTACCGAGTTTTGGTGTAAGAGTTTCAATCCACTTCAAGAAAAATTGCTTTATAAAAACTTATAATTTAGGAACCGCCGCAAAACAATAGTTATATCTGTGCGTTTCAATATCTATTCTATTTTTTGTCTTGACCTTTTATTTTTTATTGGATCGATTGAAGAGCATGGGGATAGCCCTAGTTTAGATGCTTGGAAGATTCTTAAAACAAATATCATATTTATGCATTATCGCCCTCGCTCTGTGAAACCAACTTTCTAGGTCACTTCGATCTATCTGCGACGAAATTTCCTCGTCATTTAAATTCGTCCCTCTTTATTATTCATGTTCCGAGCAGATTAGGGTTTTTTCCACATGGCAGTCTGAGATATTCTCGAATGGTGTACTAATTGAGTCTGAGAGCAAATACTAACAACCCCTGTAAGGATAAGTGATTTGTATTAATAAAATATTGTTTACTCTTGGTTGGTATCTGAATAATGCTGTTATTTGTTTACATTTTTCGTCTCTACTACGTGTTTTTTCTGTGATTATTATCTCAAATCACAGGGTGTACTGTTGTACCACATCTTTGAATTGTTGTAAACTCGAAGGACCAGAAACAAATTCGCTTGGCTTATGTCAAAACATATATTTTAAAATACTGAACGGTATAATACAAGTTTATAAATAAAAGTAACTGTAATCTTGATTATTAAAATTGGAAACTCGACTAGTAATCGTGAATACTAGAACAGTAATAATGTAATAGTATAATGAATAAATCTGAGAAATATATAAAATCAATCATCCCCTCTATCGAGTATAGTTATTGCCCTACCTTTCATGTCTTAAAGTAAATTAAAATATCTGGATTTTTCCATTTTACAAAAGTAAGATTTCAACCTCATGGTTTCAAATACAGGGGTTGACACTACTTACATGTAGAAGGGTGAATGGTCGATTAATAAATAGCGTATTTAAACTAATAGGGGCAATTCCCTAATAAAATATAAACATTGAATTTTACTTATAAAAAAATACTAAAATCTACAAAAAAAGTATTAATGTTGGAAAATACCTTAAATTAAAATAATCGAAACTTAACAGTAAAGATGTTATTGGGGGCATTACTTAATGTACATGTTCAATGACCTAGTAGTCAAAGGACCCTAGCTTGACATTTGACATGCTGAATACACTAGATTTGTTCGCGTTCATCTCGTTACCGTTCTAGAATCGTAATGATCGTGCGCATTCCTCAGAATGTGTTCTGGTTATTGTAGAATCGGTTCAGGAATTTCAAGGTTTGTGTTTTGGCTCTTCCAGAACTAGTTAGATTTAAGACAGGACTCGTTAAGAATCGTTCTGTTGCATATGCGCATTGCAATTTTTTGCTTTACTTTCTTGTTCTGTGGCAAGCAAGTACATTTTTGTTCTGTGGTGCATTTTTAACCTCACCAACAAGTTTGTCCGTTTTTTGCGAATAATATCAATCAACTGTTGTGTTAGAAATGTTTAAGTTGTTCAAGTTCATTCTCTTCCTATGAGAAGAAAAATTTGTTGGAAATAATATTGCCTGAAATATTGAAAACTCGACCTAGGAATATGAATTTTATAGAAGAAACTGATTTTATATTCAGATCAAGAATTTCAGGAGCATTTCGGGTAGGAATTGTATCCTAAATCTGAAACTGGATTTACCAGAATCTCTGTTCAAAATTGCATACTGATTTTTTTCTGGTACGCTGGACACGAAGCTGCATCATTTCGGGATGTGTCTGACCGTTTTGATATTTCACTTAGTACACATGAGTCAGCACATTTAAATAACGCCAACTATCTTAAGGAACATAATACACGAATTTGTTTAAAGTTTAATTAGATGTCTTACATAGCACGTCTGAATCGGATCAGAATCAAACATTTATAAAGTGACAGACAGCCAATCAGTAAGTACATTGATTCATATTCCAAAATAAAACTTATTTACACTCGTACGTCTTTTTTGTATTGTTCAGTTCGTTAATTATTGTTATCTACCGGTAGCCAGCTAGCCAGCCGCTTAATTGTGTATTGATGTTGAAGTCTGTCTTCGACAGGATTGTATTGCATCAAAGTGTTCACATTTTATAAACGTGGAATTGCATTTGTAGACGGCACCTCCCCAGCTTTATTTCCGTATCTTTCCGCTCTGTAGAGCATGGATAGTGGAGTGTCGTCGAGCTGCCATGAATGGAGGAATTTCTCTGTCAGCAGACCGGTCAAAGCTTAGTAGGCGTTGAGAGAAGAAACAATTGTTTGGTATTATTCATGGTTGGAAAAATGGGGGAAAAATAGAAAATGTTCACAGGAATTCCTTTCTTTAAATCTAACCATTTTTATGTAAAAATTACGTATCCATTTGAGAGTTTAACGTGGAATAAGGAACACTAACCAATATTATTTGAAACAGTTTTCCTATTTTCGAGAAATGATAATATGACAGTGATGTAATACCGAGCGATATACTTTCATTTGCATGTTTGAAATGGAAACGCTGAAGTAATTAACAATGAAAAAAATTTAAACAAAATAAATTAAAATGGTCCTATGAACATGGATCCGGAAAATATCATTAATTGGTTTCCGAATAAACCAATGTCTTCATAGATAAAAATCGTTTTAAGTTCTGTGATCTTGGAAGCCAATGCCGAGGTCTTCCACGGCCTATCCATCTGTTTTCTCATATGTATTAATCAAAGTCGTTCATTTTGATTGTGATTTACATATGTGGGATTTACCGATCGATTCCCAGGGATGGCTTTTACAGATATAATATAATATATTGCAAACATCTAGGTACTGAAACATTCCCAAACTACAAAAACATATTAAGTTCATTTTATTTAATTTTACAATATTCATGGTAACTTAGTCTTGTCAGGATCTATATTAAATTAAAACGTAATTCTTTTAAATTACAGTATATTGGTAATTTACATTACTGAAGGCCAAAGGCCGGTCCTAGCGTGGAGGGGAGAAAACACATAAAGCTACGTTTACAACCAATTTGGTGCGGGCACATTCTGCCGGTCGATTGCAAATTGGGTTTTAAGCATATTTGGTTGAATGCATTTGTTTACAATCAAATTTTAAGTCGGCACGAACTTGAATTGCACTTCAGCTTTGAATTTGATGTTTGCAAATCGCAAATATTCACTTCAATTGCGGCACGTTATTTTTTCAAAATAACTAAACTTGAGCCGTTCCTAGGCAACACATTTTCATGCGAAATTTTCGATCATTATTCACTTTCGCTTTTTATTAAATTAATCTGCTACCTAACTTCCATGGAAACAATTATTGATAATGAAATACCGACTCTTAGAGCCAGTTGTTTCACCTTCTGTTAAATTTATATGGTAACTTCCATGGAATCAGTAGTTTTAATACAATCGTATCCAAGAAAAATTATTTGCCGATTAAATTTGTAAGAAGATGAAAACACCGGTCCTTATAAATATTATATTGTCAACTCGAACCACACTCCTAAGAATGAGTAATGGAATGGCTGGGACTACCACCAACATTTTAAATCGAAATATTCTAATAACAGTTTCTCATTTGAAGTGGCGATATCTGTTTTTCCGGATCCATGTTCATAAAACATTTTTTTCGTATCTGGGTTAAACTTTTCCATTGCCTGTTTTTATTTATTAATTATTTGTTGTAGTTTATACTTATTTCAAGCACATTGCAAGCACAACGGGCACACTTGCCTGCGAAGTATGATAATAGTAATAATAAATCTGTAAGATGGAGTTTGGAAGTATCCAAACTCCATCTTACAGATTTATCGTTTTCATTTATTATGCAAAGTCGTATCATATACACACGTAGAACTATAACGTTTACGATATTGTTCTACGGAATTCTATGGGATAGGGTGAAAACAAACACTTTGGTTTAAAATATGTGAATACGGTGAGATGTTGTGCAAAGGGGCAGGGAGGGAAATGTGAAAACAACGTATCCGACAGGCACCCCAATGTTTACGTTTAAAAAGATCGACATAATGGGTTGCTGACAAGATCGTTTGTATATAGAGAGAGAGCCTGTTGACGTAAGTAATAATCGCTTTAAATGTAATTAATCCTGTTCGAGGAATCAATATACATTTAATTATACGTTACATTAGTATTATTCATGTAATGTGTGTACAAGATGGTCGTTGGTAAAGATGTGGTAGTGTGTATGTGATATTATATGAAATGATCACGTTCCAACATTATCTAAATTTTACTAGTCAATTATTATTATTAGTCCAACGCAAGAAACAGAAAGAACCTATCTTTAAATTTAAACTGCTTGCTGACATCGAAGGACAATGAGGGTTATCTTTTTTAGGTTCATCAGTTGGCACCACTGGCGTGTAAGGTAGCTGTCAAAAATTATTGTTAGGTGCGGAACAAGTTTATAGGATTTTATTATAATTATCTCGTACACCAGTAAATGAAAAACTTGTTAATTATGCTTTAGTGTTGTGCAGTTCCACAGGGCCATTTTGTTCGGAAACAAAAGATGGGTATGTTTCCGAGAGACAAAACTCGTCTATAACAGTAGTTGGTAGCGATTCGCAGGGATAACTTTACTCATATGAAACATTCGTGTGTTGGTAAGAAACATTTTAATCCTGACGATTATGCGTTACCAAGGGAGCCTATTACAGAAAATCGTAATAATCATGTACATTCGTTGTCTTCATCATGCTCATGCTTGACATAACCTAACTTTAGTGACATAAGACACCTCTGATAGGTACAATAATTTCCCTACTGAGCAAGTAAATTACTACTTTCCCCCTTCTGTCATCATTGTGTTAAATGTTTTTCAGCTAATTTTGATAAAAATCACTTAAAAAACCCGCGTTAAAAAGCGATAATAAACATTATGGTTCAATGGTATTTACCTTACCCTACACTAGTGCCCCTCGTGGTGAATTCAAGCGCGGTAGCCCTCATTGGCTTGCTGCAATAACCTGATGTGGAGCTAACACCACAAGAATACTTATATTCTTGTGCTAACACTAAGGGTAAATTTCCAACCGATCCGGTACGGGCACATTCTGCTGGTGAATTGTAAATTGGGTTTTAAGTATATCTGGTTGAATGTATTTGTTTACAATAAAATTTTAAGTCGGCACGACCTTGAATGCACTTCAGGTTTGAATTGGATGCTTGCAAATCGCAAATATTCACTTCAATTGCGGCACGAATTTCGAATTACGCATGCGTACTACGACACAAATTTATTGTTTATATTTAAAGTCGGTTTGTGGTTTGAAATTGGAAGATTAGATCTTTTAGTATTAGAAAATATGATGTTTTTTAGAAGTTATGTTAAATAATTGTAATTATTTAATCAAACTGAATTTGCACACACGTAATATTAAAAAATCTCAACAGATGGCCGCTTCTAACTTATAAATGACTTAAATTTTATCTCGGGACAATTCACAATCCGTTAGTAAATTGTGCCTGTAGCGAATTGGTTGTAAATGTACCTTAACGTGATTTTCCACAATACAAAAAAACTCCTTATACAGCACTCGACGCGCGTTTCACCAACCAAATTGACATTATCTGGAGAAAATTAAAACTAACCTTATGCTAACAATCCCTAATTACGATAATGGCGATGTCTCACTATATTAAAAGTTGGATTTCTTTTTGTTGTATATGATTCTACGCTATTTATGTAATCAGGATCCATAAGCGGTTGTATTTTTAAAAAATTTTAACCACAAAAAAAAATGAAAGTTTGGATTAATTTAAAATTACTACCAGTTAATCAACCAATGAAATAATGCGTCATGTGTTGCCATATTTTCTTTAATTAAGTATTGTTTCGGTAACTGAAAACTATTTGAGAATATTTGTTATTTGTGATTTTGAACGATTTCGTGAATGTCTATTTTAATTTTTGAGTTATGTCAAACATTTTCAAGACTATTTTAATTTGGATACAAAAGAAAAGGTAAGTATTTACGTATTTTTGAATGTATATATTATATACATATAAGTATTTTCAATAATTGTGCATTTTTTGGTCGTTTTTATTAAGATTTATATTCCACTTAATGAATTATGAAGAAAATGATTCTGTTATTGATTTACTATTGGTATTCATTATTTATAATTTAAATTCTTTTTAGAACGGTAAAAGTTTTTACAATTTTTTAATAAAATGCACGCTCCAATACTATTCAAATAAAATCATCATAATCAGGTGAAAGTTAAAAAATAAATAAGAATAATTATAATAATTAATTCATATTTGTTTTTAATCGTCAATTCTGTAACAGAAACGTGGAATAAATCTATAACATAACCAAACTTATTCGATTTCTGCTGATTTTTTTTTAATATTTCATTGTCGAAGTACAAATAAAATGTTCTGTTGGTACTAAGGTAAAAAAAATGTAAGTGAATGAATTTATAGTTATAATTATAATTGAATAAGTAATCACCAATTACGCTTTCAAACAGTACGTAAAACTGACAAAATACAGCGGTACCGTCTTCACTTTCACTAGCTGCTTATGTTTGGCGCCAAACCTAGTTGGATGACGTCATAAGACTAAAATTCAAAACTCTCCGGGGCGCAAAAAATCGGGAAAGAATTCTGCGAGTTCGTATTTATAAATACTATCGAATAAGCAAATAATAAAAAAATAATATGGGAAATGTCCATTGGAGCGGTGTATATTGGTATGTACTGCTATCTCAGTCATTCCAGTGAGAAATGTGAAAGACAGAATGAGTACCAATATATACCGGTCTAATTATCGTAATGCCCTAATGTATACTGTTTATACCTAAACTGTTGTTATGGTTCTGTGAACCATGACTGCTCCATATGGAAATTAGAAGAAAATGATATTAATAATAATATCGCATCATTTATTAGATATATGTGTAATATATAATGAAATATTTTAATACCTTTCTTGGCAGTGAAAAATAAAAGATATGAAAGTAGAAAAAATTGCATACTTTTTATAATAAAGGATGGACGTATGTAGAAAGGAATTGGTTGATGGTAACATATACAGGGTGGGTGAGATTTTAATCGAGATACTTAGAGAATCGATAGAATACACCAATATTGAATTGTCATATAAACTTTATACCTAAAAATGCCTAGTTTTCGATATAGAGGTCCCATTTCTCCAAAAATAATTAAGACATTGTTGTGAAATTCAGAAGGTGCAAGTTACGCACACATCGAACCATAGTTTTCGTTTCTCCATTTAAAATTGTATTAGTGGAAAAATGCAAAACAATGCATTTTTTTTTAAACGATTCTCAATAGCTAATGGATAATTATGGGATGAATGATTTTGAAATGAGTTTAACTCGAAGACATTGCATCCTATCAAAAAAATTAGGAATAATAAGGAAACTTTTTCGTGCATTAATGATGGGAAATGTCGATAAAGAAAGAAAAAATAGTTTAGGTCAGTGGCGTCTGGTTTTTTGGGAAGAATATCCTCGACACCCCCAACGTCACGTCTCTGGTTGGAATGGAGATATTAAAACTATGGTACAGGGTGTACTGATGTACGGAACGTTCACCTTCCAGTTTCATAATATCTCAATAATTTTCGGAGAAATATGGAAAAAACTGGAAATGAAATAAAACTTTTATCTCGAAAAATAAGCAATTTTAGTTATAAGTTGACAAATATATTATTTTGGCGTGTTCTAATCTCGTAAGTTTCCCGATGAAAATCTCGCCCACCCTGTATAATAGTGACTAACTAACCTATAGAGCGGACTATGTGGGATTGGCCCTCTTTCACTATTCTTGCTATTTTTACACTTTGTAATTTCCAAGCTTTTAAATGGATCCAGCTGTCTGTGGTATTTGTTACATTCCTAATTAATCATAAATTGCTACTATGTATTTTATGGTTTTCTCATGTTGGGCATTTGGGCAACACAAGACTTATCTGTATTTACTACCATATTTTAGATTGGCCATATGCTCCTTGAAAATCTAGTTTAAATTGATCTTCTAATTTGTCCAACATACATTTGCTTACAGTCCTTACAGATAATTTCGGAAATCCCCGTTTGTTTCAATTTTGTCTTTTAGATTGCCTAAAATTTGTAGTTTATTTTCCGATGAATTAACCACATACCTATATTTATCCTCAAAAATTTTACCAGTACCACAAGGTGAATCGAGGATCGTATGGAATCGATACAAATTTCAAATTTTCTCTTTGAAAGATTGAAGAATTTCGAATTCCTCAATACCTATCATTGATAGGTATTGAGGAAGACCCTACATATCCAAGGTGCAGGAGAGATGAAGAAACATCTTACCACTTCCTGGGACAATGTGAAGCGTTTGGGCGCCTGAGACACAGTATCTTCGGTTCTGAGGCGCTTCTAAGGGAGGAGATGAGCTCCCTCGCAATGAGTGACATCCTGACCTTCATCAGATGGTCGGAAAGGTTCGATGAGGGAGCAAGAGAAGCACATGGCTGAGGAGACAGCTGGGGGTTGGTAAAAAAGGGCCCGTCTGTGGCCTACTTGCCAGGCGTCAACCTCCCCCACCATTACCATTACCAAATGGTGCAATGGGTAACTTCCGAACTCCTCTGTTAACCATTTTGATAGGTGGTAAGTTGGCGACCTTAGTTGCTGAAACAATAGGATGCTTCGACTTTCCTGGTTTATGTATCTTAGACAAGAAGTACAATTAGGTGCACTTGGGTTTTAAAGTTGGAGTAATAAGGCTATTGCAGGATATAACTACATATCTTACTTCTGTAATCATTTTTGGTAATGGATTTCTGGATTTTTTTTATAAGGACCATTATTAATCAGGTTGTCTACCCTTTCATAATAGTTCTCTTTATCTAATATAACAACCATATTACCCTTATCAGCTATTAAGTAAAGACAATCTTTTTCACGCATCCGTTTGATAATTTTTCTGTCCTTTGTGAACTCTGAGTTTCTATTCACACAGTATTTACTAGTGACAATATGTGTGGAAATTTGATTCCTGGACGCCTCTCTGGCAAATTCTTTAGTGAAATTAGGAAGGTATTGAATTGAACACTTGCAACATTCTCATCTAGAACGTCATCAGAAGCAGGTAAAGCAAAATTTAACCCCTTGTTAAAGATAACCATAAAATAGTTGCAATGTAAGATTAATTAGGCATGTAACAAATACTAAACAGCTAGATACATTTTTGAAAGCTTGGAAAGTGACAGAGGGCCAATACCATATATGCTCTGTTGGTTAGTTAATCACGATTCACCGAACCGTAACGATAGTTTAGGTGTAAATATGATAAATTGTAATTGTAAGGTTAGTTTTATCCATCTCCGGATGATGGCAACTTGGTTGTCGAAACACGCGTCTAGTGCATTATACGGTACACCGACGAAGGAAATACATAGATGAGATCGATGCGAATTTGGTATATTTGTCTCGCATCAATTATTATTCTTCGACGTTAACAAGCAATGTTTTTTGTCTCATATCTTGTGTTACACCACTATACTTTATTGAATAGGTTTTTATAACGCCGTGGATTATTTATTTTTATTATAGATTCTTTAGGTGTTTCGACGAGTAATTGACACATTTTAATTTTCGTTTCTTATTTTGTGGTTGGCTTTTAGTAAAGAACTGAGGACTTTCTTTTCCAAACAATTAAACCAGCAAGTTTTTGTATCTTTTTAAACATTGAACCGACCTTACTAAATAGGTTCATGATTGGTGACTTAACTGAATAATTATACAGCTATTGTTGCCTAAATACAAAGTACGTTGGGGTCACAAAAAACGTAATGAAATGAACTTTTTCCAATATGTAAAGTTATAATGGGGCAAATTCTTGATAATAGGTGCGAGAATCGTAAATTGTTTGAAGTAGTGCCTACTTGCATTTCACTTGACTAAGGCTAAAGTATTACGAGGTCTAATCTGCGATTTTACGCCAGTGTGGTAGGTGAAACAGCAGCGAGGCATTTTCATCATATAAACCACATTAATGAGTAATGACCCTTGCATATTTTCATATCTTGTAACGGTTAAATTTTAAAATTTTAATTACCATATATTATATTATTCTTGTGATATGTTAAGGGTTAGATTCAAAGAAATTCACAAATAGCTTCACAACACCCCCCCTTCAACTCTATTGTCGAAATAGTTTATATGTGGGTGTTTGTAGACCGTTTCTTAATAACACAATAACTTTTGTTAGATTTAAAATTTCACCTCAAATATGTAAAATAGCATGGTAGTATAGAATAGGGAACTTGCGTATAATTTTACAAATAAAAATGTGTACTTCACAAAAAAAATAAGATTTCTAATTCCACGCGATCAGTATGAAGGATCTAAACAGCGATAAAATTGAAGTGGCCCGAGACGAGCTACTATTGACTGTGACGTCACACCATACAATATTCGGTAGTCATCGCGCCGGGAAGCAACACAATAAGATATTTACCAATTCCAATTCCAATTTAAAATCTTTATTCACAATTAAGTAAATTATTTACAACTTGTATGGGGTACAGAGTAAGATTTATATTAATATATACATATGTATATACAGAAAAAAAGAAAACTAAAAATCAATTCATTCATAAAATACTTAAAAATAATAATACAAACAAATTAACAAAGTATGACATTCTATATAAACATATGTACAATATGGTGTTATTAGACTGTGGTTGATTTGTTACTGACTGTTCTGATATAAATATATAATTGTGTTTTATAGTACCGCTTATTGTAGTTGTACAGATATTTTAAAATGACTGATCAAGGTTTTTCAAAGGGCCAATCTGATAATTTGCCTAAAGTGGATATGTTTATGGTGGCATCTTTTATACAAAATAGTGAAAGTTTTTCCCTTGGAGAGGTCCGCGGGGTCAAGGCAGAGAAGTATGTATTTTTTTAGCTTTTAGTAATAATTTATAAACATAAAATAGTTATGACTTGATCACGGAATAAAAAAGAAATAACTACAAAATGCTTAGTCGCAACTAAGCATTTTTAGCAGACTTAGTCTTATGTTTGAAAGAATTTAGGGTAATTCTTTACAATGGCCACTTCTATATTTTTCGTGTTTTTCTTGTACACACGCGTAAAGTGTCTCTATAGAAGACATTTGCTGCAAAGGAAATGTTGCGCAAATGTATAATTACCTATCGCAGGTATTTTCGTACTATGTTTTGGGGCAAGGGAAATAAGTGATTGTGTCGTGTTATCATTCACATAATAGATAAATGTAAGATTTGAATAGAATAAATTAAAGGGCAAGGGAAAGGTATTTGCAATATACTATATATACTCGAGGTAAACATTTTACTCTTCGCAGACAGTAGTGTTATTGAACTTTTATATAATTGTTGCACATTCTGTAGGATACTCTTCGCAGTTTTTTGAAAAGAATCTTGTGTTTGTCTTATAAACTTCATTCTTACAATACCTAATGTATTGACTACATATTTAAATTTCTCTCCCGATGGTGCCGACTGTATTGGCGAAACGCGTGGCAGTATATTTTATAGTATAAACTAAGATTCATTCTTACAATACCTAATATATTGATCACATATTTAATTTTCAATTTTTTTTTCATCTCCCGATGATGCCGACTGCGTAGGCGAAATTTGTGGTAGTATATTTTACAGCATTTTGGTGTCTATAGAATATTACTTCAATTTTAGTAGCACATTGAAAATTGCAACCCTCTGTAGATTCATATTTTTAAATAAAATGTCCTATAACTGTTTTATTTATTATTTGATTTTTTCAAAAACAATGGATTTCTTCCTCTAGCTAACACTAACTTATAGCCCAAATTTCAATTCGATCGGACTTTTCTTTAGTTATCGTGCTTACAAGAAACGTGACGGACGGACAGACGGACGGACAGATAAACAGACGGACATTTTGAAAGTTGTTCAGAACTCGATGACGAACGAAATGATTTTTTCTCTGCGAGCGATATTAACGATTTTAGAAATGTCCCGATCAAATGCAATATACTCTTCGTAATCGTATTTGCGAAGAGTATAATAATAAATAGCTGTTTACTTTCGCACCAGGAAATTACCTTTACTTAGTATCACTAAATTATATTCTATCTACTAATCTTATTTTCTAACATTGTATACACATTCTTTCTTTAATCCTACCCTAATTAAAATTCAATAATTCGGAATTCGGACTATTTTATTGCCCGCCTGCAAAAAACTAGTAGATAGACATATAGTAGGTATTTAATAATGTACTTACATTAAAATGATCACACACATGTAGAGACCTACTGCTCTGTGAAATGTCTTTTTCATTTCTTCTACATGCTTTTAGCCATTTTGATCGACGAATCTTATCTTCTGGCAATATTATAAATATTTTATCTGGCACTTTCACTGTAGTATTCTTACACAACGGTACAATGCAATATTTAAAATAAGGAATTTTTGTTTCCATTTTAAGTATACACTTAAAATTTATAGTATTGGAAAAGAAATCAGATTTAGTTTATATTGTAAAAACTGTTGATGGTTTTGTTTGGAAAAAACATTTAGATCAAATTTTGCCTGACTAGAAGTCGCATTTTCTTCTTTTAACCTGTCCTTGATTTTACCATCGGGCATTCCAACCACAAATATGTCACGAATTACAGTCTCCAGCATTTCTTGAGAGAATGAACATTGGTTGGCTAAGCTACGGACCCTAGCTGCCCACTCGCCTACACTTTCCGTATTATTTTGAGCTGCATGATAGAGTTTTTCACGAGCTGTGAAAAGCGATTGTACTGGGGCACAGTGAATATTTAATTTGTGCATTAGTTCCTCGAACTTTTCGGTGTCGGGTTCTTTAGGCACACATAAATTCCTTAATAATATGTACGTTTCGTCACTTAACGAACTTATCAAAATGGCGCGTTTTACATCATGGTCACTAATTAAATTCGCCACAAACCACTGTTGAAGTTTTACTTTGAAAACTGAAAAGTCATTATTTAAATAATTAAATTCACTAATTTTTCCAATTACCGATTTACTCGTCGCCATTGTAATGTTCAGAGTAGTGAAAGACAAATTACTTGAACTAACGTTTATTCTTAACTAAACTACACATACCAAATGATGTCTCGATATCGAGGTGGATACAAAAAATGGCTCACAAAAAACATATACAAATAATTGCAAGCGGCAATATTTAAATACATTACAGAAATCAAGCGGTCGAGTGCTGGGGGGAATGCTGGAATCTCCGTCGTCGCTTGTAAATTGTATGGTGTGATGTCATGACAACTCCCGCGCTTTTGAACCTGTTTGAAACGGTTCGCTCGCGCGCGAAACTTTAATGATTTATAACAAATTTATTATTGGGAATTAAGGCGTCATATTTTGCATATCTTATTTTTTAGTATTGTAGAACATTTTTATGAAGTAAAAAAAAAGTGCAAGTTCCCTATTGTCTCTATTGAAATTGGGCTGTATTCGCAAGTTTGCAAGAGACGTGCAAATTATGATTTAAATAAAGGACACCAAGAAATTTTAATTTTAGGACATTTGATTGAAATAAACGAACAGTAGGTATGGCTATCTTTAAAGTCTTTGTATTTGAATTCATACATTATCATCAAATATGTAACATTATAAATTAATAAATGGTCCAAATTTAATTTATGCAACTTAAGACGTTTTAAATTTATTGGCAAATAACTGTGTTGTACTTAACCCCTTAAAGGGGTTGTAGCTACCTTATGAACTGATTTGAGGCAAAAGTTGAGTTTTGTATATAACTCAACTTATTTTTCCAAGTTCTATCACCCCTTTTGAAGGAAGATACTTAATTATGAGACACCTGTATATTTACAATCCATTTATATTATAATGGCAATCAGCTCATTATAGGTACGCCTCTGTGTTTGCTTAGTACCACAACATGCGTGTAACCTACATATTGCAGTCTGTGCAGTATATGGTTGGCCTTCATTGCATGGCCCCCAACAGCCGGTGAAAGCAGTGAAATTCGCTTACGTAGTATGTATACATGGATTCTTAACGAAACTAATAAAAGTAAGTTGTGTCGAATCGCAAGTACCTATGTATCGTTTAAATCCTGATTGATTTGGAAAGTCTACCCACGGTTTATTTGCAGTTTATTTTTATGGTTATGGCGGAATATAATGCCTGTCAGAATGGATTTGATGTTCAACAATACCAAAATAGAAACGTATTTTTTTACAGTTTTTCATGAATAAAATAATGAAATTTCACCGACGTATTAACGAATACACAAATAAAATATAATTACCAAACGTATAATTAAAAATTAGACAAAAATTGTGTTTTCATTATACCTCTCTGGAAACATGTTTCATATATATTTAGAGTAGAGGAAGTCCATCTTTTCCGTGCGCCCTCGCAGGAAAAATATACCCGTGTGCTAACTTTCAGCGCCACAATAACAATTAATTTAGTAGGGAAATAAATAATCATAATATTCAATAAAATAAGATAAATTCGATTAATAATCTGTGTTGCATTTTGCATCATTGAATTGTTAAATTTAACAGAATCTTTCAGCGTAATTTTCACCAAATTCAAGACGTCTGATTAAATTGAAAATTTGCACACGTATTAAGGGCCGATGACAATACAATAATTTGAATACGTATCGACGCATTTCTCTTTTAAACAATTTTTCTAAGCGGATGTCAACGTTGTGTGATCGGCACATTCGCCAAAATATCGCATCCATGATACGTTGGCAAAAAGTTAACCACTAATTGAATACCGTAACTCATACTATACTTGAAATACAAGATGAGCTAATTACCAATTTACGATAAGAATTTTTTTTTTTTGAAAGCATATAATTCTTTAATTTTGTCAAAATATACAGCTATTCAACAATAACAATACAGTAATTTGAAAAAGAAAATAATAAAAAAAAAACTCGGAAATGAATTCAAATCAATAAATTTTGAAACAAATTTTAATAAAAAAATTTCGACAAAAATTCTTGAATACCATTATAACATTTGTTTTCGTTTCATGACTAAAAAATAAAAAAATAAATTATAGTTTAAAAAACTAAAAAAAACACGCTTTAATAGCAAACCGAACTAAAAAGTAAAAATAAGAATAAAGTGATTGACAAAAAAAATTCATTTTATTGTAAAAGTGGATACTATATTTTTATGATAACTTTACTTTTATTAATAGCTACCAATAAAATATTTAACAATTGATATCAAGCACCCCACGCTTTTTACAATAAAATGAATTTTTTTGTCAATCACTTCATTCTTATTTTTTACTTTTTAGTTCGGATTGCTATTAAAGCGTGTTTTTTTTTTCAGTTTTTCAAACTATAATTTATCTAATTCTTAGACATGCTTGCACCGAATTAAAAACTTGAAAAACATCCTTCCATCACTTCCAGTTAACTGATTTCCAGTCCCGCCGCCGGTTAATGCCGAAAACCTAGTTATAAAGTTTGGATCGATAACAAATAGTTTGGGCACTAGAAAACTTGTAATTCAACCTAAGGATACCAAGTTGTCTGCATAATATCTACGATATTGTGGTTTTCGTTTATCTCCAACGTATACAGGGTGTTTAAGGGTTAACGGGACAAACTTAAAATCTAAATTCTGGACGTCAAAACAAGAAATAGTTTCCTATGGCAGTATGCCCGGAAACGCTTCGTTAAAGAGTTGCGCCCCTCCAAAGATAGTGGCTAAAATTAGCTTTTTAATTTTTTCTCAAATTTGGAAAAAAGATTTAAAAAAATCAAGTTTTGGTAGAGCATATCTTTTCAATCATCCCTTATCGGTAAAATGGATGAAATCTGCAATCCCAATTTTATTTTTTATTCGAACTTTTTTTCAAATCAAGCCTTTCAAGGCGCACTTTTATATGATAAAATTCGGGTCCAATAAAAAGTTCGAATAAAAAAATAGAATGAGGGTTGCTGATTTCACCAATTTTACCGATAAAGAGTGATTGAAAGAATACCCCTTAGAAGCATTCCTATTAGTAGAAAATCGCTACCAAAATTCGTTTTTAATCATTTTCCAATGTTTGAAAAAAAGAAATTAAAAACTTAATTTTAACCTCCATCTTTGGGAGAGGCGAAGCGTTTCCGGACATACCTCCATAGAAAACTTTTTCTTTGAAATCCTGAATCCAGATGTCCAGTTAATCCTAAAACACCCTGTATATTATTAGTTATTGGCCCAGCGAGGCAACTGTGTATTACAGAAAATGTGATTTACATCCCACATAAACACAGGTCAGCAAAAATATAAATAAATTCTAGATAAAAGAAGTAAACTATTAAAAAAAAAAAATTTCTAAAAATGTTTGGTGTTGGCCTCGATATTGGTGAAAAAAATAACGTACAAGCGAAGAGGAAGAATTACCCCATAACATGTACAAAGCAACGTGTTACAGGTTATATGTTAACCGACAGGTAATTACCTTTCTTTTACCTTACTGTGATGCACGCCGGTAACGGAAAATTATCTTCTGTGACTATGTTGACGTCCCAGATCTCGAAGACGGTGATTTTATAATCTGTTGTGTGCCTGTTCGTTTAGGACATCCTGCATAATATTTTATTTAATAAACACATAAAAATATGTATATGAAATCTTTTGTACACAAGTATTTCTTTCAAGTGTAAGTAATATTCCCTTAAATAATCTGTTAATTTACATTTACATACTACATACAATATTTGGAACAACTTAGTAAAATAAAATCTGCCATAAATATATAAAGTGAATAAAAACGTGAAAATGAAATCGTGGTTATGAAATAACAATTTAAAAGGGGTGTATCGCCAATAAACTTTAAATTAATAAATTAATTTTGGTACTGCCTGAAAGTAAAGGAATAAAGGGGCATAGAGAACACGATTCTGAAATCATATCTATGGGTTTTGCTAAAATCGGATTTAAGCTTGATCGTAGTAGTGTGTTTTGAGAGAATTTTTTTTAGTAGTGCAAATGAAGCCGTTTTGTAGCATTATATGCGTCACTTTAAAAGGCTTGTTATTCAGTTATGTTATTTTTGTTTTATTTTTTCTTTTCGTGTGGTTAAAATAAATGTATATTAAATTATCAAAAAAGATCCCATTAAATTCTGGTTTGCAATTTCTGTGTTGTCCCGAAATCTGGTTGTATAAAACAAAAGGATGCCACACAATACATGTTAAGTTTCTAATCACGATCGGGTATTGTTGATTGGCGTTTTTAATATTCATATAAATTTCAGTAACTATGAATGCTGTAAAAACAATAGTTGATACATATGAATGATGTCATAAGACGGTTATTATTTATTACGAAAGGTACAATCGAAGCCACATACATACATAGACTACACAGTAGTAATTTTATAAATCGAATCGCATTAAAAAATAAATTTAAACCAAGTTTTCTGCTGCCTTTTACTTTTGTTCTGCTACTCACGCTGCTACACTTCCGTGTTTTATAAAGTAGACGCATGTTGTTTCTTTGTGGCCGTAATGATAACGTAAATTGTAAATAATATTCCGTGTTTGTTATCCCCATAAACACCTATACTCGTAGATTCGTTGATTGTAAGTCCAGGTAACACTTACTACTTTATTGACTAATTAATAATTAATAACAATAATATCTAATTTTGTTTGTTGCGAAACGTGACTGCTACTGTTATGTTATAAACATTAAAAATACTACATTGTTTAATGTTTTTAATTATAATTTATTGATGTTTATTAATGAGTGATGTGAAATGTGCGATGGATGACGAGTAAAAACAAACAAAAAAGTATAGTAATAAATGAAATGTTAGTGGTTAACATTAAATAACCTGTTAGGTGAGTTCTGTATTTCGGAATTGGCTAATTTATTAGTTTATTAGTAGAAAGTAATTATTTTAAACGCCATGGAAATATATGCTAAATTTACCGAAACCTACAAATAATTTCTACGAAAAGTTAAAAAAAAAAAATTCTGCTGGGTAATAAGTTATACAATTCATTTAACCTTCACGACCCTACACATCTACTCTACTCTAGGGGGCATGCTTTTTTATGCATAGGAGCCGTTCAGTGAATACTTGATCCAAATGCTACCAAAATGGCATGCGTTGTGTGAAAAAAATTGCACTTATTTGTGGATGTATGACAAAAATAAGAAAATTTCTCTGTGTTAATTTGTATCGAATAAGAAAAAATTAAAAACTTCTTTTTGTAAAATTGTTTAGTAAAATTTCAAATTTGTATTTACTAAGTGATTCTGAGAAACTTTTTTAATGTGACATTTAGTTGTAACAATAAAACTGAGGGCACTTTATTCGAGAGCCTTTTTCGCGTTAATTAACTTTTTGGGGCTCCCTGCACACAACATTTTGTAGGGAGGTATCCTCGGCAAGTAGCCCCGCGATGTCGGCATCTAATGGTAGGTAACGGAACTAAATTTTGACAGTCACAAAATTATGCCTCGTGATTAATGTTGTATATTGAATTTTTTGTGAAAAAATGCATTTATTTCTTCCCCCTTTGGGCTTTTATGTGCTCATACTTTCAAATTTTCATGATAAGAAAGTTTTCGCCTAACTTTTTAAGAATTTCACAGTAATAAATTTTTGTTTGCAACTCTGCCTCCGTTTTGGTTGCTAAGTGCGATTGCCTACTAGTTAAAGATTTTTATCAAATAAATGAAAATCTTTCTTGAGGCCGTCGCGTCTACCATTCGCAGACCGGTTTCTGGTTGCCTTCGTCTGTGCAAAGTAGGTACACGTAAAGTTTTGTATGATGCAAATTTTATAAATCCTCGAAAAGCGTGTGTGGCAACATTATTTAATCTTCAATTAAATAAAGTAAGAGGATTAAGACTTTTGGTCTCTTGTAATTAGGTATTACTTTTAGTATTCATTACTATTTGTAACTTATTTTATTTTGTGTGGCACTTTATGTTATTCGGTAAAAATATATCTGCCGCATGGTGTGTATGCAAATAGAATTGTTTTAATTGAGTTTAGCAAAGTCCAAAATAACAATTATCGCTATTTTGTTTTCGTCGGGAAATTCTACCCTGATGGTTTTTATCGCGTTTGCAAAATAAACGCGTTAACTAGAAGTTTTTTAATGATACATAGGAGCATAATACTTTTTCATTTGCCGAGTTGAAATCGAACACAAACGTTGTACTTTTTTAAATTGCAAATTTATCTCTGTGGTCAACCAGAAGCGACATTTGCATTCCTCTTTAGTCTTTGCAGGATATGAATAAAAAATTGATTTTTAATTAATGCGTGGATTGTAAACTACGAAAATCGTTAACATCATGGCAGTTTATCAAAAATATCCAAAAGCCAAAATATTACAATTCCGTGCGAAAACAGTAAAAACGTAAATTTTTACCCGCAATTTAATGGCTTTTTCCAATGTATGTGATTCTGTATTATGTAATATCTAGAAGTTGTTGCCATTTTAAATTGTTTAGTACGTTTTGTTCAAATCCCATTTACTTGACGTATCCTGGAATAATTTTTTTAAAGAGACATTTCTTGAAAACGATTGGTCCTATAACCTTAAGAGAAGAGGACCTTTTTTGTGTAATAATGAGTGGGAAATCATATTCCAATATGATAAATAGCAAAAAAAAATAAAGAAAAACACTTGGAGTGTAAAGCGAACTGGGATGGGTCCACCACCCCGAGATATTAAATAAAAATTGGTTCTTGAATACCTTCTTCAAAGGGCTCTAGCTCTCGTTCGTGATAATTTTGGACAAGTGTTTATAGAAAGTGTTCTTTATATTTTCCCATATACAATAGTGCCCTGAAATATGGGAACGGAATTTCCGAACACTCTGTATAAATTTTTGTCAAAAAAGCGAACAATAGTAAACAGTTTTCAGATATATCGCGATGGAACCATATTTTTCAAAATATCTCGGAACCACTGAATCGAGAGTACGTACTTATTAAACAATAATTAATTGGTTGATATATAATTAAAAGTATGAGACAATAAGAAAAGATGTTGCTATTTATTTTTTTACAATCGGTTAAATCATTTTTTACATCTTGTAAAACATTTAAATTAATTACCTGGGAAAGACCCAATCATTCATTCAAAGCGTTCGACCAAAGATTAATCTTTGGTTCGACGAACGCATTCAGTACACCCAGTGGTGACAAGGATGCCGTTCAAATATTGTCTATTCGACAAGCCGACTATAAATCAAATTTGTTATATAACAGAACTTTGTATTAAGAAATAATATATTTCAACATTATCTAAATAAAATAATAAAATTGTATTTTTTTTTCTAAATTGGTAATTTCCTAGATCGTGAAGATCGTCATTTGCTACTATTTACTAAATGAAATGTTTGCTTGCCTCCAACTTATCAGTTATCACCTAATTAATATCTGTATTTTACCAATTTATTTTTATTATATCAGTATATTTTTTTCAGGTAAATGGGGGAACTAGGGCGACTGAAATTAAATGTTATGATGTACAACAGTAAGTTTAATCGTTAGTAAATTATTTAAATTATTATTTAATTATTGGCGTAATACCCAAAGAAGGTGAGAAGAAATAAGTTTTAAAATTAGAATATAGAATTAAATTTGAGAAGGTTAATACTATTTCAATATTAGATCACATTAATATTTTTAAATCACATTTTTATTGGATAAATTTAGTATTATAATAATATATTATCAATTTCAGAAAATTTAGTTATATTAAGCTTACGGATATTTTCTATTTTTTTGTGGATTAATTTTTTCTCTCTTTATCTTAATTTGATTGTATATAACGCTTTTATGCATGTAAGCAAGAATTTTCAAATACGAATGTTGCATTATTTCCGAGCATATTTCTCTTTTATATATTAAAAAAAAAAAAACAAAAAAGACATTTTGCGTACATAAACTCTACCTTTCTAGTTTATTCGTGTTAAAGTAAATCCATTTTCAATTTTCAATCCACTTTTAACCTTAATATGCATTGTAAGTTGGGCAATGGAAAAGTTGAGAAAGTTGTGATTAAATTTAATAGTAATATGGGTAGATGTTTTATTGCCTTTGACAAGTTTACTACTTTAGTGTTTTTGTTAAGTTAAATAGGAAAATAAATTCCGCTTATTATACACACGTACTTCGTACTTCCAGTATTAAATAAAAAAGCTATCCAACTCCAGTAAAGAAAAACTTTTAAAAAGTTCCACCGTAATTTGAAGAGAATCCAATTAAAATGTTTCGACTGGGAATTATCCCCGAGGAAAATTATTGTTATAAAAGTTTAGTTTGCAGAACAGAAACTTTATAAACAGCAGAGCTTTCGCAGTCTTTGAGCAGTCGCTAAAGTTTTTCTTGATTCGAGTTAAGTCTAAATAAGAACTTTTGGAACACAAATCAAAAACAGAACTTTTGCGCTGTCGTCGCAATAATAAAAGGTAAACTTTGTTACTTCTTTTTCTTTCCACTTATACCTACTTAAGTTACAAAACTTTTTCGGAAATCTAAATTACAACGTCAAAAGACACAATTTGCATGATATAGTGTAACATCGTGGAAAATGGGACATCCAATTATTATCTTCACATATTTTGTACAAGTTTTAACATTTGAAAGTGTATATTGAGTAGAGAAACTGATTTACAATTTCTGGAACCGGTACAGCAATAATAGCATTGAAAAAACTATGTAACGTACTGCGTGATATTGCATTTTACTTCATTATACAATACATACTGCATTTAATTGTACACCATACTGTTTAAGTGACCTACCCCCCGGCTACGACTTGCTTGAAACTGTTTTAGAAACTTTTTAGTAGATACTGAATTAAAGCACAACATTTTTAAGCCGCGCGGCACAAGCCAACAGTCGTCCACACTTATCTGGCACTGCCAAACGACCTTGTCGATTGGCATATGCTGACCCAGTGGGGACGCAGCTTTAGGGCCGACGTTACACAAATTGCAAGTACTGGAAAACAAGTTTCTACGCTTCATAAAAGTAACTCGACCAGATACACCTCTTTAAGGGAACTACGACAATTATGCAACGACATAGAACCCATAGCGGACTTCATCAGGGATACATCACAAAAATTCTATCAATTCAAACGATGAATAATCCGCTAACAGCCAATATTACTCAAATAAGAGAGCATAACGCGCCTTTTCGCAAAATTACCATACCAGGCGTTGCCGATATCTCGACAACCTCTTTAGGCTACTCCACCTTACTATTAGAACAAAATTCAAACTTACCCTTTTCTTCTTTTTTTTTGTTCTTTTTGTCGTTTTTAAACTTTTTCCAAATTAAACAATTTGAAACCAAACTTTTATTAAATTCTAAAAACTAAACGGATCTGACATTCTCGCTCAATTTCTGTATTATTTTAAGCGAGTTTTTTTACATTGGTGTTTTTCTCGTCTCCCCAGCTTAGGAAATTCCAAATATATTTACTTTTACAATTAATGTGTTATTCATATATCAACAATTTTACAAATTATTTTAAATCTTTTTAGTGTATATTTTATATATTATATACACTGATGTTTTATTTTTCATATTTACAAATTTAAACCTCATAGAGTTTAGGAGTTTTTCATTTATTTTAATTAGTCAGTCAAACTGGCCCTGCTCTGTCTGATCCATCAATTGCCCCGTTGCACAATGGGCCGATGGTGGTACCCACAGTACCAAAAATACCAAAAACCGAATAAGGAACACAAACTTCAATTTTCTTATAACTAATACATCAAACTTTTATAATTCGGTTCGGTAATTTATTTAAATGTTGATTGGGTTCAGTTAGTAGACTTCAAAAGTAGGAATATAGAGAGATTTAGATAAGTGTTGTTTTGATGCTTATTTTAAATGAACAATTTCGTGCTTAAGAATTAAATAAATTGCAATGTGTTATATATACACCGTTTCAAAGAGCAGTTCTTCTAGTATTAAAAACATAAAAAAAATTTAAATATTGCTTATTCCTTACTACAATAAAAAAATGTTAAAGGTCTCATGTTACTGGAATTACTTTTTCAACTTCAAGACAAATTTTAACTGTTAGCAGGGTTCGCCCGTGTAAGTTTTTTTCCACCATCTGGTAACTAAAACGATCCTGTATAAGATTCAAAAAAAAAAAATCTTGCGGATTTTTTGCGCTCTTTTGCAAATCAACAAAATATACAAAGAAGCGCGCGCGACGAATTCTTAAAAATCTGTAATACTCGTTCCGTAAGAATTATGAATTTGCAAAATATGGCGTTATAAAGAATACATATACATTATGGAATTGCAACAAATCAGAGCATATCATTTCACTGAATGCCTGGATTTTAGAAATCGTATATCGGGACGGTCCCATCTGATTTTTTTTAGCAGCACCACCATATTCCACGTTTGACAAAATATGTTTACGAGTGACTTGCGGTTAGATAAAATCAAATAATTATTTGTAGTTGTTAAACTTATTAAACAAAGTGGTATATCGAAAAAATGGTTTACGATATAATTTGAAAAAAAATATTTTTTGGCCATGAAAAATAAACCAAAGAGAAAATATTTGTTTTCTTCACCTATACACTGGATGTGTATTCTGCGGTTACCATTGTCCGTAGTAAAGTATATAAACTTGGGTTTGTTAAAGTTTTAGGTTATTATTAATGTATACAAGCAGCATTAATTAATAGTAATCAATAATTAGCCGCTGTCAGCTGTACCTACGACAGTAAACAATGAACAATTTCAAAATTACTAAACGTAACATATGTGACGCTTTTATAAAGCACGGAAAACATATATCAACAGCAGAACGGTATGTTAAGGAGCATTTCGATCTTTCTGAAGAGCAGATGCAATGTGTTAACATCAAAATTTAGAAACACTTATTGCCCGAATTTAAGATACGCTGGAATAAAGTCGGAAGAAAAAGGGATGGGTTCTTACGCAGCAACAAGAAATGGTTAGATGGCGAATTTTTTGTACCATTCCAAGAAGAGGAAGAACC
The DNA here is from genome assembly GCA_029963845.1 of Rhamnusium bicolor. Lineage (NCBI taxonomy): Eukaryota > Metazoa > Arthropoda > Insecta > Coleoptera > Cerambycidae > Rhamnusium > Rhamnusium bicolor. The sequence continues at coordinate 713,763 of JANEYF010004209.1, forward strand.
ATCGACGTCCTTATCGGAAAACCCACGAGGGAGACCATGTAAGTCATTTAAAGAATCCACAGAGAAGACACAGAAACGAAAAGCAATAAAACTATTTCGAGACTCTGGACTTGATCAGATTTATCATTCATATACTCAGGGATTACGTTCAATTGGTGAGACATGGGAATCAGAAATTATACAGGATCTACTTTCTGCATCACAAGAAAGGAAGGCTTCTATCCACACATTATTAAGACGTAATACTTCTGTTGAGCCTTTCACAAATCAAGAGGCCTTGGCTGTTTTCATTGATTTAGATTTAACGAAAAACCAATATACATACCTTAGAACCTGTTTACAAGACAAAGACTTTACTGTACTCCCATCATATACCAAACTTACAGAAGCAAAGCGAGAATGTTATCCAGAGCACATGCAAGTAACTGAAATTGGTGCTAAAGTAAGTTTGCAGTCTCTTCTAGATCACACATGTAAGAGAATAATCAAAATTGATTCTGTGAATGTGGCCAACTTTTCACAATTAATATTATACAGTAAATGGGGCTGTGATGGATCTTCGGGACAAAGTGAGTACAAGCAAATACTGTCTGGTGAAAGTGACGTAATATACGATACTAACTTGTTTGTAACATCCTTGGTTCCACTACAAATTGTAGATGAAGTCACAAAAAACGTCGTTTGGAAAAATCCAACCTTGTCCACTGTTCGATACTGTAGGCCCATTTTAATAAAATTCTAAAAAAAGATTCCAGAGAAAACAAAATCTGTTGTCAATGAAGTGGAAACTCAAATAAGCACTATTTTGCCTTCTTTTGTAGTGAAGAATGAACAGCAGATGTCTATTAAACATGAGCTGTTCTTTACAATGATAGATGGTAAGGTTACACAGGTAATAACAAATACTCCATCAAGTGCCCACACTCCATCAAATGCCACATGCCATATATGTCTTGCAAAACCAATAGAAATGAACGATTTGGAACGTGTTAAACAGAGACCTGAGAATTAAGAGCATTATAGATTTGGACTCATCTTTACATGCATGGATTCGATTTATGGAGTTAGTACTTCATGTTTCATATAATTTATCATTTAAAAAATGGTCAGTAACCTCAGAGGACATGAAAAAGCAAAAGCAATCTAATAAAAGCTTATGTACAGGAGCAGTTTCGGAAAGAATTAGGATTACTAATTGATAAACCCCGACAAATCGGCGGAACTAGTAATGACGGAAATACCGCACGAAGGTTCTTTGCCAATTCTACTTGCACTGCACAAATTACTGGAGTTGATGGAGAATTAATTATGAGATTTCGCATACTACTTCAGACAATGTCAAGTGGTATGGCAATCAATGCCAAAAAGTTTGGTGAATATGCTTTTAGAACAGCCGAATTATATGTGAGCAAATATCCATGGTACTATATGCCCTCCTCTGTACATAAAGTACTCATTCATGGAGGAAACATAATTCGATATAATGCACTTTTACCACTTGGCCAGTTGTACGAAGATGCACAGGAATCCAGAAATAAGGATTATAAACGTTTCAGGTTACATCATTCTCGCAAATGTTCCCGAAAAGCTACTAACGAAGATGTCTTTCATACTTTATTGTATACATCAGACCCTTATATAACGAGTTTAAGACAATCTGTGTCACGCAAGACTGTGGAACTTGAAGAAGTCTTGCAACTATTACAATAAATATTTATTTACATATAATTATGTACATAAATTACACGCTAAATGTTATCATTATACAATTATAAAATGAAATGTATAAAAACAAAATAAAAATTATTTACCGTCACTACTGAACGTCAGACCTTTCTTTATATCTGTATACCGAATTTCATGTGTCTATAGTAACAAATAAAAAAGTTACAAATTTTTGAGACGGCGCCTCCACCATCGGCCCATAGTGCGTTGTTACCATACTGGATCAGCTCTAGACTGGGTGTCCAGGGTGGACGAAATGTTGTATTTTTGATATGTCCAAATAAATTGTTTTTGATTTTTTTTTTTTTTTTTTAAATTGACGCAGTGATTATAACAACTATTGATATATCTTTTCAGGAACACGCAGTGTGCGACCAATTAAAATAGCGAAATTACGTTGACACAATTAAATAAAATAAATTAGCAAAGTTTACGAGAACTAATCAGCGCGGCGTTCATACAATGTACGTGAAGTTGAGCCAAAATCAAACGACGACGCCAAACACTTTGACTGTTATTTAGTTGGGCAAACTTTTGGCAATAAATTTGTTTTCAAACTCGAGACGGTTCGGCGACAGAGACTGCGGGACGTCGACGCTCTCATTGGTGTACTAGGGGGAGAAATTGTAACTTTTCTAAAAAAAATCGCTAGGGATCAGCAATTTCATCTTAGAAAGAATAGGTTAATAAAAATGACGGATAATAAAGAAAAGTAACTGCAACATTGTTGAGTGTTTGCTGTCCCCACTAACATCTCAAACCGTGGATTCGTTGATTGAATGTCCTGGTAGCATTTACTCATTACGTTATTCACTAATTAATAATTAACAATAATAACTTAATGAAGGACTTAACTATAACCACAGTTAAACAGTTAGAAATCACTACGTTAGTCTCTAACTTATTTTTTTATTTACTCGCACAGTTCCAAATAAATATTGAGCTCCTGGACCCATTGTGTGTCTTATACCTACACTATTGGTCTCCATTTTATGCAAAATCTGCATTTAAGGCGATAAAAAGTAAAAGACTAAGGACACTAAGGACGCCCGCGGACGCCATACTATGCGCAAGCGAATGTCGAATTCAGCCCGGGACCTGAGACCTCATAATAAATGACATTCGTAACACGACAATAGTAAATTATCTTTAATGTTTGGGTGATTCTTTCATACACTTTTTTTGTCACATTAACTTAAGTTATTCACTTTTTGAAGTACCACGCCGTCTCAAAATTGTTCTAAGTAATTTAAAAAAGAAGAATGGTTTATGCTTGTCGAGTCATTCCCATTTTAAAAAATAGTAATTATGAAAATTGATTATCCATCAATTGGAGTGGACAGCATGGCCACCGTGAACACAGGATTTAAATCCGCTATATCTTTGTTTGTGGGGAATTAAAGTCTTTGGTTTATTCACTACCAGTAAATGATGTCAATGTTATTGTATAAGAAAATCATGAAAAGGCGTTTTCAAAGAACAAATAACTACCAAAATTTTAAATACCGAAATTTTTATGTGAAAAATAAATACTGGAGTGGGTTTGGAACCTTTGATGTGAAGTTAACCCTGACGTAATTTTCCACAAGACCAAAACTCCACATACTGCACTTGACGCGCGTTTCGTCAATCAGATGATGCCAACTTGATTAACGAAACGCACGTCGAGTGCAGTATATGGTGTTTTGGTGTTTTATGAAAAACCACGTCAGTGTTTGAAAAATAAATGTTTTCCACCTTAATCTTATAAAAGTCCCAATTTCTTGCCCCATGGTTGAATTTAAGAACTTGAAATTCATCAACTGCCTTCCTAATTAATTACTATATACTGTATATGATTTGGCAATAATAATTCTCTATAAAATAACTTATTTTACCCTCAAGGGAAATTTTTGTGGTATGTTGATATTTATGAACTGTACAAGATTAATACAAAAGTCCACACAAACTTTACAGTGTTTGACAAGAAGCTTTGTTTCACAGAAACACAAATAATGCAGATGAATTTATATTTGTATAGTTCCAGCTCGGAGTTTTGTAGGATGTGATTTATATAAATATAAATTATTATTTACCAAATAAAACTTTATCTTTAGACAGCGAAATAGTTCCGAACTAACTATAATATATAGATTCGTTTTTATTTACCGATCATGAAATGTAATATAAATATCTGTTTTAAACTATGAAGAGAATCCGCATACACATCACAGCCGCACATTATACATAGCGTTTAAAAAATGTGTCAATGCATGTCGGACAACACTAGATTTATCTGTTCTACCATATTTTAGATGAGCCATATGTACCTTGAATCTAGTTTGAATTTATCGAATAATTTGTCCAACATACTTTTGATTACACTCCTTAAAGATAGTTTCGTGAATACACGATTTTGTCTTTTGTATTGCATAAATTGTAACTTATTTACCAGTGCAGCTGTTGCAGCTGCTACAGTGATATTAATATGAAACATGAAGAGAGTTTGGGATCAAAAGTAACTCCAAGATATTTAGTTAGATATTGTCTGTTGAGGATGGACCCGTCAAGTGTATAATTATAAATTACCGTCTCGTTTGCGCGACTGTGTATCATGATAATACATTTACCGGGATTGAGAGCTAAATGGTTGTCAAAGCACCATAAGTTTATTTGATCTAGGTTTTTCTGAAGTTTCTTACACAAGAGAAGATTTTACCTCACAGAATATCTTTAGATCATCCGCATATAAAAGAAAATTTACATCAAAATTAACAGCAATGCCATTAACAAACAATAGACATGAAGGGTCCGAGAATGGAGCCCTGAGGAACGCCTGAAATTTGGGGAAATTTGACAGACTGGTAACCATGACACTGAACAAACAGATCTAACAGTCAAATATGATTTAATCATAGTTATTAGGCTACCATTAAGGCCGGCATTATCCAATTTGGACAATAATGTACCATGGTTCAGCGTGTCAAACGCTTTAGAGAAGTCTGTGTAAATAACATCTACCTGACCTCCAATCAAGGATTTCGTTAATAAATTGTGTCTTGCATACTATATTAACTAACGATCTTCAATGAAACCATGTTGTTCAAGTATGATAATATTATTTAGGTGGTTCGATAGAAAACCATGAATCAATATTTCAAACGCTTTAGAGGAATTACATAAAATGGCAATTGGTCTGTGATTAGTGATCTCGCTTTTTTGAGCTCTTTTTTATAAACCGGACATATCCTAGAAACATTCCAGATATCGGGTAAGGTACACATGTCTGCAAAATTAAATTGTTGAGGGGGAAGCTTAATAGCCGACGTATCTTAAAGTACTGGTATCTTTTCTGTATATGTCAAAGTCTAATTTATTTTCACTGTTTCTAATTATTAATACATCGAAAAATACTAGTTTCCAACATAAAGTTTGACTACCTACCTTTGAATTGGCGTTTTTTTTTCTCATTAAACCTAGTTTAGGAGAAAAGGGCTCGGGAAGGAAACTTTGGAACACCCTGTACACTTGGTTCTACATTTCCTTTTTCTCTGATTGATTATACATTTGCTGTAAATAAATGTTGTAAAGAATACTTTCGCGACATACTTTACTAATAAATAGCCTATGTTCTTGTACGATACGATTGAGAAGGATAGCTATGCATACTGCTACATACCGCTACTTATGCCGCAATGTCTCGAAAAAAATGGCAATAAACAACTTGGCTAGTACGTGTAAATAAATGCCTTTCCTTTGTGCGCAACTGTACAAAACTGTTTTTTTATTAATTCGACGGTGCTTAACTTACTCGGAAACATTGTTTCTAATCGCTGCTAAATAATTCAGCATCGGCCGTTTTCCCAAGTTTTCATTGTTCAACTTTCTCGCATGAGATTCACTTTACCGAGTTACTTGTGTAGGGTAAAGGCACAACGTATAGGATTGATCCTGCTCGGGCGCGGGTGATTCCTTGCTAAACACTCAATACGGGTTTCCTGCCGGCATGGTCCTGGAGGGCGGCCAGCAGTGAAGAGGGTCGATAGGGCAACGTAGAATAGAACGAGCTTCGCCTCTCTGTCTGGCCAAGAGCACCCCATCTTTGTTGGGTCGGGTGAAGATGCCAACTTCCAAAATCCCTTTTAGTCCGGTCGTTTAATCCCTTCGAATATGAAAGACGAAAGTATGAATACATAATGCGCTTTTTGTAACGCGATGGCTTAAATTCAATCAATTTAAATTCAAGACTAAACGTAACTTACATTATTTATCTCTTGGACTCTCTGTAAGTGCTGTTAAAAAAATTTACTCACTTCGCGTGTTTTTAGTAAGGAAGCTTCTCTTCGCCGATCCCCGTTCTATATTCGTAATGTAATATCTAATTCGTGATTCAACCAGTATTCAGTACACGTGACTAAGCAATTTTGCAAATTATTCTCGAGCAAGGTGGTATACACGAATTCGTTGAATGAAAACATTTATAAACATTATTCCCAATATACCTACTACGTTTGAAAAGTCGAGGTTTAAATTCTCGGCTAAGAAATTATGTAAATTTCCACCGTGAAACAAATAATGTTGCCTCTAAATAAAATTTTCCCCTAATGCATAAAATGGACCACCGACCATTTCAAATCAAAAATATAAGTCTGGTTTCAGTTGTCATATTTACCTATTTGTCATAACCGTAGTCTTGGAAGTTGTTTTTAAATGGGGCAAATACCGATCGACCAAGAAGTGAAAAGTAAATAGGGAATTTATTTTGTTTAAACTTTGCACTCATGCCTTGGAGAGTTGCAGTACAATTGGGAAGGGCTCTGTAGGGGTTATTGAATTATTGACTCTTTCGTAATATCAGTTTTTATTAATTTTCTCTGAAACTGAAAACCCAAATAAAGTGATTCCGGATTATTCAAAACTCTGAAAACTTTGTTTCACATGGTCCGCAAGTTCGCATAGCATAGTTCCTGATAACTGGAAAATAAATTGGCATAGAATCAATTTGTAACAGACCATTTACGATCGTTCAAAACCTATATTTAATTTAGTACATTGTTATTTAATTTTAGTTAATTCATAATATGGGTTTAATTAAGGTAAATTTATTATAGACTTTTTCAGTAATTAAATACTAATCTTCTACATATGACAAAAATATGACAATACGGCTTATATTTGTAACATGACGGCATCCACATTTAAAATGTAGTGTTTTGTTTCTTCACTGTTTCAATTAATTACGCGAGTACATAAATTTGTTGTATTTTGCAAGCAATTAGCAATATACAATAAATAACATGAGAAAAGGTTATTAATTACACCGGCACACAAAAAAAAAGTTGTTTGTACATTTGACGCCACCTACCTCCCGATATGTATTTCGACCCGCAAAAATTTTGTAGACCCGGATCGAAGAGGATTTTTATGTAATTTGATCTGCTGAATCCGAATCTGAAATATATTTGGCCCATTAATCCCTCAAAATCTCAAAAAATCGCAAAAAATCGATAAAATAGCAAAAAATTGAAAAAATCTATGAAACACGATTAAATACGTTTCTTGTATTTTTTTATGCATAAAATACAAGTTTAGAATCTGAAAATGTGAAAAATTGTAAAATCTATAAAAAAATGACGTATAAACAGAATGAAAATTTTTTTTCATCATAATCACAATTTTTTCCATTTTTAGCAATTTTCGAGGGTTTTTTACAATTTACTTGGATTTAAAACGGCTTATGGTCTAAATATACTTTAGATTCGTATTCAGCGGATCGAAATACATAAAAATTAGGCTTGGTTTAGATCCATAAAAAAAATTTTATTACCGAAACACCCAATTTTCGCTATTTTTTACGGTTTTTCAATTTACTCGATATTTGAGGGTGTACGGTCCAAACTGACTTCAAATTCGGATTCAGCGGGTCGAAATATATGTCGGGAGGTAGGTGGCGTCAAATGTACAAACAACTTTTTTTTTTGTGTGCCGATGTTATTTCCTAAAAAAAATCGTGTACCATTGCATTTCACAATATTTATTCTCAGTTTATTGTCATTGTAACTTAAGTCCGTAACTGGAATGACCACCTGAGATGCGGCCTTTAAATGTGTACGTCAGAATTTTTGGGCCTGTAGGCCCAAGTTCAGAATATCGTTGTTCTCTCACCATAGTTTGACGAAGCATTGCATTGGTTGTGTGCAACTTCCTACCGGGTCCAGAAAATTATAATAAGCCCACTACAATCGTCCAAATATGCCATCTGAATTTAATTTTGTATTTTTTTTTCTTGATTAAATGATACGCTCCTTTAAGAAACGCTACATTTTTCAGTGTTCTAAATAGACAAATAAAATATTGAATGAAACTTAATATAATTGGGCAGGACCGGACTAGGGGTTATCAAATTATGTACTCCATTATAAAAATTGCATTTTTCAATTCCTTCCAAAAATCAGAAGTGGATAAACGAAAAACAGGTGCATACGTTTCAAAAAATCGTCAAATATAGTTTAATTTAAATAGAAGTGTTAAAAAATTAGACTTTTTTGCTAGAAATACGATGTTTACATACATAATTATCTTGGAAACATCATCTATTCTATGTTTTCAATTGTGAGGGAATGCAATTTTGCAAGAAGCTAAAGAGTTGTAGTCGCTTTCATGTAAATAAAATGCTGAACAGATCCTCGGATAATTCACTTTATAAAAAAAATTATCTGTAACCTTTAACGTCAACTAAATGTAAGTGAGGCATAAAATTAAAAATTGTTGGAATTACTTCAGGTACAACCGGAAGTGGTGGCAAAGGGCTACAACTGTGAAAAAATTTGTGTAGGGCTAATTGCAGAGATACAAGAAATTATAAAAAACATCGACATACACAAACATAAAATGCCATACAATTTTTCAATTAAAAAAAGACATAAAAATGTATTTGGTGTTGTGAACGTATACAGGTTGTTTCTAAAATGAGGTTCCAGACTTCTACAGCGTGTAGTACAAAATAAGTCAAAAAGTTCTTTTAAACATGTGGTATAAAAAGTACACCTAGGGAGTTAGGCGCCCTTAAAAGGGTTCAGATGAAATTTGGTTTTTGCTATTTTTTTGAAGAATGATAAAAGATAAATAGACAACATTTTTGGCATTCACTTAATTTTTCATGCTGAAGATGCGCTAATTCATTTTTGATTATTAAAATCATGGGCGTCCCTTTTAGGGAGGAACAAGGGTCTTACAACCTGTATTTTTTTTTGTTCAACTTTTATTTTTTACCAAAATTTAATATTTTGGGACATTTGTACTTAAACGAGGCCCCCTTTGTTTAAGTCGATATTGGCAACCATTATCGAGTAAGTTGAATTTAAAAATTGTCACGACGCATGTCGGTAAGAAAAAAATTAATGTAGCAAATCTGAAACGTTACTATTTATTCGAAGAAAAAACTGTGCAGCTGTCAATGAACAACACATCAATGAATGTAAAATAAGAAATTAGGATTACGAGTAGTAACACAGCCTCCTATTTGAACGCACAATGTATCCCGACGTTCTAAAGAATTACAAACCTTCAAGAATTCCTGGACTGCCTTGCATGCGAGTTCAACTCCCTCGCGAAATAATTGTTCAATGCTGTCATTTGCCATTGCATGACCTTTCGCCTTGAGATGACCACACAAAAAATTAATCTAGGGGTTAAGGTCAGGGACCAGGGAACAGGAGCTCTTCGACCAATCCAATTTTCCACAAAAATTCTAAATTTATGATAAAAATGAAAAGAACGTAGACCAAAAAAAGTTACAGGGTGAAACATCCTTGCCCCTCCATTAAGAGGAACGCCCATGATTTCAATAACCAAATATTTTGTCTATCATTTACCGTTCTTCAAATAATGGAAAAAAACCAATTTCATCTGAACCCCTAGGGGTGCGGATTATGCCAAACTTTTTGATTACGCACTGTAGAAGTTTGGAGACCTATTTTAGAAACATAGTGTACAGCCTGCCAGGCTATAAAGACATGATTAAAAAGAAAAAAGAAAAACAAAAAATGTTTTTGTTAATTTTTTTTGTTTAAAACTTTTTTTTGTTTAAAACTTTTTTTTTTGTGTGTAAACCTGTTTTTTTTTTGTGTAAACCTGTTTAAAACCGTTCAGTGAAGAAATGTAAAAAGGCGCAACATATTCATGAAACAAACGTTCATGCTAGATTAATTATATTATTTTTGTATTATAATGGTATCCAAAAAAACTAATTTTTCTACGACCGTGTAGAAAGTCTGAATTTCTAACTTGCAAAGCACTATAGAAAATGGCGTTACTTCCCGCACTAGTGTGTGTAGTGTTATTTTCGTTTGAAGTGAATATAAATTAAAACAAATGTTTAAAACACTTCAAAAAAAAAAATGTAACCATGTAAACTGTTTACAACAACCTTGTTTTAAACATTTTTTTTTTAGTGTTTTAAACATAACAACCTTGTAGCTTGGTCTGGACATAAATTTAAATTAATTACGAAAAAAAAAACAGCTGAGAGTTTGTCAGGTTTGTTAAATATATCAATTATGTCAGAATAATAACGTCTTACGTATTATCACACACCTATATATTTGCATATTTACATTTCTAATAAATAGTAGACAATGTAAGTATCTTATGTGTCACTATTCCGTTAAAGACATCATAAAAGAATTTCTAATTAATTATAGGTTACTCTAATAAGAAAGTACATAAGTATTATTGAAGAAATATTTTTCCGCATATTAATTGAATAGTGTTACGCTCGGCAGTTTCTATTTTAGTACCCACGGATATAAACTTGGTGGTTAGATATTTTGGAAACCACTAGATTTTCACTTTTTTTTGTACTAAATAAATAGTACTTTCGTCAAATTCGATGCTCACCATTAGGATCTCGGAAACTATAAAAGCTACAAAGTCTGTTGAATGGGGTAAGTTAAGTTTTAGCAAATTTTATGCTGATTCCGAATCAAAAATCGCGGCTAAGTGGGGCCGTTTTAGAGATTTTTTGAAAAAAAAAGAATTTTATAATTTCTTTACAATCATTTTTCTTAAATTAGTCTCTTAAAAACAAGTTTTCCTCCGCATGTGATACATCCCTAGAAATCTATTGTTGATGCAATCAGAAAAGCGAACAATCCAATATGACTACCAAAAAAACAGAATTTAGCTAGAGTAACCTAGAAAAGAAAGGACTATAGAGTATTCGTTTTTGCAGGATTACATCTCTAGAGCCCAAAAAGGAAATCACAAATTTTAGTTTTCTTAGATAATGTCAAAAACGGTCCCAGAACTGTGATTTCTTTACAGATTTGTTATCATCAGCATAAAACTTGCTAAAACTTACCCAATTGAATCAACCCTGTGGCTCTTATGGTTTCCGAGATCCCAATGGTGAGCATCGAATTTGGGACACACGGTATGTATGCCGTTTTACGTGCATACGCACGCAACTTTTTATTTTTGTAAAAATTAGCGTATCTGCGACACTGGGCAAATGCTAATGTACTACTCTACAGCACATACTTATAATAACATGCCAAAAAGGAACAGGACACTGCTCAGACGTAGAATTTGAGTCAAGTTACTTTTGGTCACTTTTGTTGCAACAGAAGTCAGTTTATTAAAAATAGTATATTATGTTACTAGAAGAAGGCGAACTTTACATGTTGAGCCCAGAAGTTTGCTCAGCCGAGGCTGAGCAACTGGGCGAAACATATAATGTGCCTTCTACTCCAAGTGACATATACTATTTTTTTTTTCAAGCGTCAAAATAAAAAAATTGCGACTAATTTCAAAAAATGACATCAAATATGTTCAATTTTGGCAAAAAAATAAAATATTGGTAATACTAACCACTTTATTTATTAATTAAGCATAACATAGTACCAACCACTTTTTTTAATAAATTAAACATAGATAACATTTTTTTTTAATTGGAATTAAAATTAAATATAACATTTTTAGTTCTTAAACATCAAAATCTATATTACTTATATATAGGTCTTTCCAAAAACCATTATTTATTAACATGAATATTAAATGTGCAATTCTGTATAGTACAGTTGATTACGTATAAAGCACTGCTGGCTGTGTTTGTTTCTAGATTCATAGTTCTGTCGAATACATCACTTGTAATAAGATTGTCAGTTTGATTGTTCAAAATTCTTTCATTGTTGGCAGAAAATTCTTCAGTAAAAATGTTTTCAGTTTGACTTGAGGTACTGGGCTCATTGTTATACTCTAATGGGTTTAGTATTTTCATCGTTATCTGTTGTTTGTTGTTTACAGATTCTTCAATGTATCCTTCAGCAACGCTGGTGGATTCCCATCCACCATGTCGCTTTAGGGTTGTTATATCTCCACCATTATCAACTAAGATAGTTGCCGAGGTTCTAAGGCTATGGCCCGTATATTCATGTGAATTTGGCAACTTTAAAAACGACGCAACATCTTTTGCAACGTTTGAAATTTTATATATGCCCATCACAACACGGTGACAATGATCATTTTGATATTTAATAAAAAATCTACCAAAAGTTGTCTTTTGGCCGAAGAGTAGCATATTTTCTATATAAATTTAAATAAAATTCTCCAATTATAGTAAATGAGCGATGCTTTTTTAGTTTTTGTGTTGGGAATATTTACTAAGATTAAATCTCCCAAATCTTTTATATCATTAACTTTTATATGAACAAGTTCATCGCATCTACAAGCTACTGTGACACCAAATATTAGTACAACCTAAAAAATATAAAATATGTATAAATTACGAGTCCAACACTCTGACCACTGAGCTATATCCGGACTTAATCAAAGCATTCAATTCTTTTTATCTATTATTTTCATAGCGGAATAACTGGAATTTCACAAATTATAACAAAATTTTATATTACAGATATGAAAGGGTTAAATATATAATTTTAAAATGCGTACATACCTTTGTTGCTAAATATTTATCATTAGGTGCTTTATTAAGGAATTCATCAAACTCTTCTTTAGACAAAACTTTTGACTTTTTAGGTTTATATAATGCTCGTCTTGTCGCTTTAAAAAGGCAATTAATTTAGAATAGTTGTCAATTTTTACATTGTGTTCGATGTTTAATTTAGATTTTACCATTGAATATTGCACCCATAGAGTTGAACTTTTCAGTTTTTTTTGATAAATGTGTAAAATATGCTATCATCACATTTTCCGAATACATATGTACGTTGTTGTCTTTGGCCCATTTATAAATTTATCGTACGCATTATCGTAAACTTTTTTGGATTTCGCGTGAATTAATGTTGCCACTGATGAATTTGCAATTTCAAGTAATTCAGGTGGTGTGCACTGCATTTCTTCAGACATGTTTGCTTTTAAATTTGAAAACCGACCTGACGTGAAATTTAAAACTGACAGTTATGACAAGTCATAGCTACTTGGATTTTTAATTCGTTGTGCAAAACTAATTAGGGCAGCACTTATTACTGTACATATAAGAGTTAAAAAGCAAGATAAGAAGAAAGGAGTATTAAAAGAAGGCCTTTAACTGGGAGACGGAGGATAAATGATGGTTGATTACTATCAGCAATTAGTAAATTATCTGCGTGGAAAAGCAGCTACATTTATATTACATATGTATTACACCACTACTGTCACAGTCCTACTTCCTTTTACACAGCTGCGTACATTGTTTCATTTTTGTCCTAGGAAAAAAATGAAAAATATTTGTATTAGTACAAAAATAGGCTCTTTCTCCAGGACGTGTTGCAATATATAATGTAAGTAATGTTATACGCTTGAAAAAAAATAATTTCTCGGATTGAGTACATTAACTTCTCAATATTTCAATGTTAAAAAAACTGACATTTTCTATGTAGATAACCGTCCAGCCAAAAATCTGTTTACGTCTGTTAAACGCCTGAGCTAAAAGTTGTCAGATCAGTTGTCCAACACCCCTAGTCGAGCACACGAGAAGAGAAGGCCTTCTCATGCCAATGTATCCTCTGCTGCTGCTACTATCTGCCTGCTTCAGCTCTTCTCTGCCGGACATTCGGCGGACCACATAATCAATAAGTACACCTGGCCGGCTGTGTCACGGCCATGAATCGACCCCCCTCACACAGAACGGACACTATTATCAACTCGCCACCCTCTGTTTTCCCTCCACTTTACAATATGTGCTCTGTTTGCTTTCCGCTTCCGTAAGGAGAATATATATAAAGTATGAAACTTGAACGTCCTTTCCATATTGCACTTAACAGTAAGTTGTTTACGTTGCATAATATTCAAGCTCCAAAAATTTTATTTCTACCGGTTATACAAGGTATATACTTGTTCACGAGAAGTCCTACTTAAAGTCCTTTAGATTGTCAACAAACAAGACAGTGATTTTTTTAAAAGCTTTTGTATCTATGACAGCTATTTTAAGCAAACAACAACTTTATTTTACATAATTATTTTCACATTTCTGTATCGGGTTTTGTGTATTACATTAGAATACCTATTTATTTAGAAGAATTTTGGTTTTTCTACTGTGAATTCGTATGGAATTGCTAAGTTATGGGTATCACTATAATTATAGAAAGATGTATTTTCTAAATATCGTGATGAGTCACCATTTTAAAATTTGACAAGTATGCATTTTTTAGAAAAACCGATTTTCTCACTTTTGAAGTCTCCTATGTAAGAGAATATTTATCATAAAACAGTAATTCAATTTTTGCAATAGTAAGAAACCCCGTTAGAATAACACTCTAAAAAAAAGAAATAAATAGAAAATCAAAAAAAAAATATTATGTTATAATCAGAATTCATCACAGATTCCAAAAATCTAATAATATACAGAGTGATTCATTTAAAATAAGAAAATTGTAGTAATTCCTACGAAACCGGAAGTGCATAAAAACTGAAAATATGGTCTTCCAATGCAGTTTTACGTGTATAACAACACATTAAAATTTCATCAATTTATCTGTATAAACAATGAAAATAAAGAGGGTGAGCTAGCATTTATCATTTGCTTTCATATATAGTTAAAGAAAACAAAATAATTCCGTTACCTTTAACTTAAGGTTTTTCTATAACAACTGTTTTCTATATTTATATGAATCGAGAGTAATAATTATTGTCACTCGAACATTTTGTTCAAGTGACCAACATGCTGAAAATTTCGAATTGTAAATATTGTTTTGTGTTTAGTATGACAGTGACATATGATAAACAACAGGAAAATTCCTGCTTTAAAAAAATGTTCCTCGTGGTTCAACTTTAACCTATACACTTTCATGTTATTTGTTAAATTGTGGGTAAACATAAATCCAGATGCAAATGTTAGATGAGAGAGTGAAACCGTTAACAGTCGAGTTCTAAGGTGATGATTATACAACAAGCCATGTACGAAAAGTCTCTCTAAATGTTCTTTGCTTATCTCGGCCTTCGTTCTGCTACATTTTTTAAGACAATAGGGCAATATCACCAGAACACGCACTCACAGCGGCTTTTCCTAAATACCTAACGAGATTTCATCAATATCATCATTTGCAACTTTGCGATAAGATCTTATGATGTTGATATTCAGTTAACGCAATTTTGTTCTTTACACATTTACTATAATCTAATATATTAATTTTTAGTACCATTTAATCTTTGATCACATTTGGATGCACAAAACACGAACACAAAATCACGATAATAAACATTCATTTCAAATTTCGCCAAGCAGGTTGGCATCGTTAGAAACAAGCCTATTTGTACCTGAAGGTCGTCAGGGTTCAATGAACTATGAACCGATTGTCTATTGTTTGTTTTTTATATAATGCTCCTTCAGTTGCTGATTTTTTATCCATAGCCAAGTGAGTGGGGGTGGGCGATACCAAAGGTTTTGGAATGGGGCTTGGGGCATCGATATCAAGCATGGTATCGCCACTTGTGATGTATCGGTACCATTAATCGGTATCGAGGCGTCGATAACAGGTATCGATAGCTCGATACCAACAAATTTGTATCGAAACCGAAAATGGTACCAATGCTTTCCGATACATCCCAGCCTAATCATAATGTATCTCTAATCTGTGTAATCTAATCGGCAGGGACCGGGAATGTTTTCTATTTTTCAGAGCCACAATTCATGTGGTGTGTTTATTTATGTACCTGTAATGCAATGCGGTATCGATGCAGGGAGTTGCAGGGCTCTGTCGGTATCCCGGTTAACTCCTATCTAATTTAAAAGCACCTTGGCAGCTTTTCCCTAGTTCGTTGTGATGTTTGTTTTGGTTCTCGCATAAAACTACAAAAAATGTTTGAATACTACGATAACTTAACAGATGATTCACATATTCTGTGTACTGCATGCAATCGACGTTACGTATTTCATACACGCCGTAATTGTGAAAGACATTTAAATTCGGCTATCCATCGACAAAATATTGCGGGTACAGTTGCAAAAGATGATTTTTTTTATGATTTGTGTGTTATGTTCTGTGCATGCAGTTTTCATTTATTTAGTAGCCATACATTGCGTAAAACAAATCTACCAAGTGTGTATAAAATTGTATTGGGCAGTATTATAGAGGACGTAAGAAATAATTTTTTTGTGGGCGACAATGGATGAAACAACTCGCTTTTGGTATAAGGTTGTTAATGTTATATTAAGAACGTCGAGTGTTCAATCGAGCTATAAACAATAAACTAAAAAAATGTTTCACACAGAAACCTGCAATACAAAACTATGAAATTTGTCTGCACGGTTTGTCAGTGTCTCCCATGTGAACTATTTAGAATTTGCACTATTAACCTCGGTAGATGTGGAACGTTTATTTTCCTTGTACAACATATTGTACAGAACAAATCGTTCAAATTTAACAGCCACGAATGCAGAACAAATATCAGTTGTGACGTGACCACGTATGCTATTGCGATGGCAGACTTCAGTCGTTCTGAATAATACGTTGTATGAAGCATTAGGTATGTATTTCATTATTATTTTTATACTTTTGCTTTTATTTATCTACGTGCCCTTCTGTCAGTCATGAGGCAGTAGTAAGTAAATACCGGTTCTGATTCAGTTTCCTTCCCTGCTACTAAGTACGAGGTATTATGTTTTGTACATCGAATAAGGCGCCCAATTAGTAATTCTTAAAAAAAGATCCCTGTAAGCAATTCCCAAACACATCCTTCATTATTTGTTTCAGTTTTAAGGAAATTGAAAAAAATGTCAAATCCAAAGTTTCATTGGTGTGAGGTTGGCGACGATTTTCCAGCGACGAATTCTGACGTGTGGACAATTTTATTTGAAAATCGTCGCTGGTAAATGTATTGTAGCAGCTGAACCAGTTTATTCAAATTGAAAGAAAATGGAAATTGGTAATTATTCCATGATAAGAATTAAACGTTTACGGTACAAAATAAGACGAATAGAGCATTTACAAAAATCGTGAAATGTAATGTAAAAATTAAATCTTACATAAATAAATATAGTTTAAAAAAACTAAAAAACACGCTTTTAAAGCACATCAAACTAAAAAGTGAAAAATAATTATTAATATAAACTGAAAACAATAATGAACGAAAAAATACTAGTATTATTGTGAAAAAAGCGTGGGTTGCTCGATATACGAAAAATATGGCACAAAGCGCCCCACGATTTTTTCACAATAATACTAGTATTTTTCGTTATTGTTTTCAGTTTATATTAATAATTATTTTTCATTTTTTAGTTTGATGTGCTTTAAAAGCGTGTTTTTTAGTTTTTTTAAACTATATTTATTTTTCACTTTTTGGTTTGATGTGCTATGAAAGCGTGTTTTGTAGTTTTTTTTAAACTATATTTATATTGCTTATTGATGCTTATATTATAACATATTATGATCCAACAGATATTTCTGAAAAAAAAAATATTTTTTTATTTCAGCCATGGGATGTGAACTCACGCCCGAGGAGTCCGTCGTTTCGCGTCGACTAAGACTTGCCCGCTCGGCCAACGACCGAACTGAGAATCACGGAATATACTTACAATATTAAGCCTCTTGCTCTCACGCAGAGGATACGTGAGGAACGGACTGGCGATCCTGATCAGGATAATGATATAAACTTATCAAATTATTGTATTGTTACCAGTTCTTCGTAAGTGTACAAAGTTTCAATTAAATCTGTCCGTTTAAAGTGGGTCAAAATCGAGTCCAAAGAGTCGGTTACAAACAAACAAACAAACATACAGGTGAAGCTAATAAAATCGTGTTAATATAATACAATTTTTGTATGCGTCGTTCTATTCAACATATAACAGAGTACTCTTGATCCAAATTTGAATGCCTTTTGATGCACGATTTCAGATTTATTCTGTCATGAAATTTTGTTGTTGAAATATTAATGACTTCCCTCGTATACATTTACAAGAAATTTTGTTAGCGTCGATCTATTAAACATGACAGAGTACTTGATCCAAATTTGAATGCCTTTCGATGCACGATTTCAGAAATTATTCGATTCAGAAATTTCGGTGTTGGAATATTAATGCCCTATTAATATTTCGGAAATTATAATATTTCAACAATTAAGTAATAAAATTTTTTTTATAAGGTTGTAAGAAATTTTAATTAAGTCATTTACTACTCGTAATCTATCAATCATCTATATTTTTTAACATTTTATATTTATGTTCGATTTAATTGTTACATTACATTTCACATTTTTTCTAAATGCTCTATTTTGTATCGTAAATGTTGAATTCTTATCATAGAACAATTAATAATTTCCATTTTAAATCAATTTGGATAACAGTGGTTCAGCTGCTAGACTATATTGCCAGCGACGAATTTGAAATAAAATTTTCCATACGTCAGAATTCGTCGGTGGAAATTCGTCGCTAACTTCACGCCAATCGAAGTTTTAGCCCACTTATTTAAAACGATATTATGTTGTCCTAGTTTGTAGTACTTATAATTAAAAAATTTGGATTGGCCTCCAGATGAAAGCGATAATACAATACGTAATGATCGTTTTGCCTATTTGCCTTTTGTGAGTTAATTCTACGTGAAAAACGAAACACTTCAAATCAATGGTTAATTTAGTGAATGGGTTTCGATTTCTCTTCCATAACGTCTACAAACACTTTAAATGGGTTGAATTATTTATGTGGTTTCTATTAAAAGCACAATCGTTCTTTTATCGATTTAACAAGACTTTAGTTAAAGCCGCTTGCTTGTCTCAGCTTTCAGTTCAAAGCTACTCGTACTTGATAACGAATTTATAGCAGAATTAAATCACAATTAGACCTACTTTTCTGATCGATTACGGTTAACTGTAAGCTTGGTGTATGTGACCCATTTTAGACGCATCGATAACTTGTTTAATTAAGCTATAAATAAGTAAAATGTCTATCATAAATTTGCTCGTCGTGGTAGGCAGTAATTTGTCTGTTACTTGTACGTTATGGACAAATATAATCAGATTAATTTTACGACTGTATAATCCTCCTACATACTTTCGTGACCGTAACTCACCGTTACTTTGTATAGTTGGAGGAGTATTTTTTCAACGTTTCGTTATAACGGTCTTATAATATCGGTATTTATAAAATTAAACTTCTAGGGAGTTATCCACGATTGTGGCGTTTAGTTTTAACAGGTGATTATACACTAATCGGCACAAAATGTGAGACAGCAAGAAAAATTGGTATATTTTTAATTAAAATTTTTCTCAGTGTAAACAAAGTTACACGCTTTGTTTACAGTGTTTCTTGTGTCTTTTCTAAATCTTTTCCCATAAAAACATAATTATTTCAGAAGGATGACTTCAATTTTTAGGATTAAAGGTGCCCGGCGAGAATTTGGGTAGATGACATGAACAAACAATAGACGATTATAAAATGAAATTCGACCTCCCTAGCTTTGATTACACTCTCAAGTCTACGTTGCATACCTTCAATTACGTATTGGATGGCCTCTTGAGGAATGTTATCCCACTCTTTCCTGTAGTGCATCCCTAAGTTGCTGCAGTGTTAACAAGTACCGACGACGACATTGTCTAATCCGTCTTCATGTAGTAAATCAGTTATGTGTGCGCATTTAGCATTATAAATGTTCTTAATATACTTCCTTTTCCCCTTATATTTTGGAAAAAATTTAAATATGTATTTTGTGTATTGCCAAATTTCTAAAATTATAAACTTTGTTATTTGACGCGATACAGACAATACTTACAGTTCCTTATTCTATAAAAAGAAATGGAATGTGTGACATTTCTAAATATTTATAGCTTTTATACCTGTGTGCATTTAACAGCAGTAATAAAGTTAAACACAATATTATAATAAATTAGACGGGCTCTCGGTAAAGTTACATTATATAAAAAGTGAAATATGGAATAAATTAATTTTCTCTGTTAATACAAAACTATTCAATTGTTAATTTCAATTTTAACTCTTGTAAAAACCGTAGTTAATTTTCACCAGTTATATGTATTTTCTTCGAAAAGCAAGGACCTATAAGTACCAACTACGTCAAATAGTTTTTGGGGTCGCTGAGTATTTTTCTTGTATCCAGTGTGGATCCTCTGTATGCAAATCGGTCATTGTCATTATTGTTACACAACTCTTGCATCTGTTCACAAACCTGATTTCGCTGATCGAAGTCGTTACGTTTAGGTCGTGCACAAGTTGAAAATTATATGGATGAAATCTCTCTTTGTGCAAAACTCTCCAATCTGTCTGATGAGGACATAACATTCTCGTCTAAACGAACTTGTCAAAGGGACACATGGTATTTTTTTTTTAACTTTCTAAAGAATAGTAAGCTTAGTATTCTTCTCCATTCGTAGACGTCTCGGCTATTGGTCAATGTCACGTACTATTAGCTCTAAGTTTTATTCAGGGTCGGATTCGAGTTTATGGTGATTTATTGTGAATTCGCCAATATCGTGACAGAATTATTATTTATTTTGTGTTGTGTATACATACTATTTTGTGAATTATTCAAAAGTGAGAACATGGATTATAAATGAGAAAAAAAGGCCTAGACTTAGAATAAGTGTTCCCATAGACATAAGTGTTCTTAAAAAATGTGTTTTGCAGTGACGAAGAATAAATATCGTAAATTATGACAACAATTTAGAACAGGGGTCGAGTTAATTCGATTTAATGTTCATAATTAGGGCTTGTACCACTTGACAAACATTACAAGGCATAGATATGCGCCAGGCGCATCATAACTACTGAACTACAAAATACAACAATTTTCTGAAAGTTACTTTTTGCAATAGTGTACCGATGTAAACACTAATACAAACGTTATGCGAATGACGGTCCCCATTCTAAACAACCCTGGCTTTTGTGCGCTCCTCGTTCGTAGATCGAACCTGGGACTCCAGCGTGAAATTCAAGTGTCCTTACCACTGGACCACGAAACCACATCTATCACAGTTATCTTGGGAGATTCCTTTTAGAACATTAACTTACCATCAAATAAATAATTATCCAGAAAAACGTTTGCTGAAAGTATTTACATTTTTTGTAATAAATAATTTTACCAAAATTTAAATATCTTGAAAATAACTGAATAAGCATGAAGTCACGTTTTTGACAACTTCGAAATTTTAAAATAAAAAATTATAAAAAAGCCAGTGTAGGAAAAAAAAACTGTATTTTATCAATAACTAACATTTTATTTAGGTAGGTTGCTCATTTTCCGAGACAGCAGATTAAAAACTGGTATGGTCAAAATGTTCTTAAACTTAGCAAATCCTCAAAACTAATCAACATAAGTTATTTCAATTTTTAATTAGGTGTATTCAGTCTACTTTTATTTATAGAATTTTATAATAAATTTGTACTGAGGATAAGAATAAACTTCAATTTTTATTTTATTTTTTGCCCAAGCGCAATCTGGAATGTCCTCCCGTAGCCTCCGATATCACACAGGAGGAACACCACTGAATTACCTACAGACGCTCTTCACATCCCGCAGGGTTAATGACTGTAGATTTTGGAATCGCGTGCTCTAAATAGACAAAGAACAATTATTTCTAGTTTTTTCTTTTCTTTTTAAGTAAAAACACGGTGGGACAATAGTGCGTCCGACTTCGATATGTCGAGTTCTATGATAGCTAGAAACTTGATTTAAAAACGTAAATAAACTAGACAAAAAAAATCTATAACCGGAAATTATTTTCTACTATACAGGGTGAGCCAAGACGATTCTACAGGGTCAATACACGTGTAAATGGTATAATTTCAACAAAAAAAATCATTACATCCAAGTGGTGGGGAGAAAGTCAATAATAAGACAGGAGTGAAAGGAGGCCACAAAGAAGTTTCAAAAAATGTTCTGATACACATGGCATTTCATTTAAAAAAATGTTACTTGACCCTATAAAATCGTCTTGGCTAATAAATTATGTTTACGATGACGTTTTTCTTTTTTTAATTGAATATTGTTGCATTAAGTACTCCTAGTGCGAATGGCATCAGTTAATTGGCATATGAATATTGTACTGTTAATATTCTTACTAGAATACTAGTAGTAAACGGGGCTATAAATCACACTGAATACACGTAGAATTAACCGGGTGACTATACTGTAGAGGGCGCCTGCTCCTTATATACCAAAATCGGAAAAAGAGTCAGGCAATTAAAAATATTTAGAGTTGAAATTATTAAAAAAAAAAATTGTTAGGTGGTGTATGTAATTATATTCTATGTCGCTGTGTTTTTAGTTTTTCAATTTCCATATTTGGAAATTTTGAAAAATGGTAGAAAAAATCAAAATTTTTTTTTTTCAAAAAATTTCACGCAGTGACACAAATTGAACTTTCATCTATATGTTCTGCAAGTTTCATATTCATATATTCTCTAATAACGTCACAGTTATCCGACTACAAATTCATGTTTTTCACGGTCGCAGACGGAACTCGTAACACACGTGCGAACTTTTCTCTAACGGCCTCATTTTTTACGTCACCTATAGAGTGTAGTAGTCGATTTACTTCGTCCACTATATTTGCAGTGACTCCGCTAACGTCAACGCACTGTTTGTAATTTTTGTATGGTGTCATATAGTCTTTTATAGTTCTTGTGAATAGTTTTTAAAACTGTTTCAACGGAAATATATTCGAATATTGTCTGGCTCTCCTTAATAGCCTCGTCAGGATTGAATTTGTAGTATCGCAGTTTTTATGTGTTGTGAAATGCGCGAAGACGTTTAGGAGATTTAAGGAACACTTACATATTTGTACTTGCTCATCTACCTCTGAAAAATCTTGTTGAATAGTTTCTGCCACAAAATGTAAAGCATGCACTTTACACGTAACATGTACCAACCTGCAACCGTGTTCTTGAAGATAACGGCCTACCAAACGCATTGTCGGAGCACCATCAGTCACAAACATCAACACTTGTTGACATCAAATCAAACGTATCCAGCACCACCCGCATAATTGTTTTGCCAGTACATTCAGTTAATCTTTTGCTAGCTAGTAATAGTGGAAATGCCTGTTTAAGAGGGTCCAGTACACGTACTATAACATTTACAATAGAATTTTTTTACGATCTGTCGTCTCGTTAACACATAACCACAGCCATATATTTTTTAATACACATTTGATCTTATTTACAATGTCTTCGTGTACAGTTGGTACATAGTTACGCAACGTTGTGCGATTTGGGAACGTCACCTGGGGATTGTATATATTCCTCTCGAAATGGTTGTTTATCGAGTATGTGCAGAGGAACATCACAGGCAATCAGCATTAACAGTAAATCGAACATAAACTGTGTTTTCGAAGGCACGTAATTTTTTTTTAGTTTTATGCTGCACAATATTTACGTGACGTCTACAATCATATTTATCCCAGCACATCAGGTCTGTCTCGCACACCTTACATATTATTGTAGCACCATTATAGAATAAATACGGGAATTCAATGATAAATGTATTCACTTTGTCAGCGTATAGCCGTTTATTACCCTTCCACACGTCTGATATATTTTATTATTAAATTAATATCAATATTAAGATACAACAAATAAAATTATCAACAATACAACAACATAAAATACAACGGAGAGGAATAAATTTAACGTGTAAACACTACGACACACCACAGTGGACTAGTCTCGCGGCTCGCGTCGATTTGCCCGCCAGCCGGTCATTGCCTCGCCAGATATCTATCTACCTGCTATTGCACCACTGAATAGCCGCACGACTTGCCAACTCTACAATAATTCTTGATTTATAAACTCACACCAAACATCAACGCAGATTGTCTTCCTTGAAACTGAACGTTCTAAAGTACATATGGATTAGTGGGAGACCAAAAATGGTAATTTTTTCTATTGAAAATGCCGGGTGTGGTGAAAGATGGCTTCATCTGTCCAACATATTTTGTTAAATGTGTCAATATTATATGGTTAATGAGAATTCTGCTCACTTCTGGGAATCTTGGGAAATAACTTTTGCGTAGGTAATATTCTATAATTCCAGTACTTATGTTTCTTTAACGTCCTGTGAATTTTTCCATATGAAAATCTCGAATGTTCTTGAAAATATAATAAAATAATTAATTCTTTGTTGATTGATTCGACCTTTACTTGATGAAAATCCATTTTACAAATAAACACGAATGTTTTTGACCAATTTTAAAATTGTGAAAATCAAACGAAGTTTATTTTGTGTTTATTTAATTCTTTGTTCATATCTACTGCAATTCGTCTCTTCTTAACGTATTATCGACCTAGTTTCATATAACAATGTATTCGCTAATTTAATTATTTTTCTATCAGGTAATCTTCTGTCTGGATACATTTGTCCATATTCTCGTTGTGCAGCAGAAGCGTGTAATTGTTTTTGATATATAAATTAAGCAATATCATACTTCTCTTAACATTCTGCAATTATTACATATTCATTTTAAATAATACACGTTTGATTTAGTCAACCAGCAATAATTCTTAAATTTACGTATATATTTTGTCATGGCCAACTGTTGCATACAAATAGTAGTGTTATTGTTTTTGCTTCCAATATCAATATTGCTACTACTGCTTTTCTATTCCCAAAATATTTATTATGTTTATTTGAATATAATTTAATTCTCAGTTTAGTCAACATCTTCGCTAATATTAAAAATACTAAATAAAAACATTTTTGAAATCAGAAAAATGTGGACTAAAAAGCTGTTGAATAAAAACAGGGATTTCCGTTTAAAAAATATATAGTTTGGTCACCATCTTTTTTTGTTTGTTATTCAATTCTTTTTCTATTGAAATAATTTAATTCCTATTGAAAAGTACTCAATTGGGCGTATTTTTTAGTTTTTTTCATATCTCTCCAAATAAGCAAGATGATGGGGATGAAAGAGTTATATGGATCACCCACAACCGTCTTTACGTACAGAAGGCTGTGGGCCACCCTATACTATTACAGTTTCTGTTTCTCATTCATTTTTCAATTTTATTAACCGTAAACTAGCTAATGGGTTGGAGTTAAATACTGATGCTGTTTAAATTGACTACATACAGAATCTATTAGGCAGCTGTGGTTTTTTTGTCTTATTTCTCATAACAATTTTGATGTTGTATACTTAAAACAACATCCTTTTGTACCTAGTTTCTTTCATTAGTTGCGTAATAATTATGGCACTCCACGTTTTTATTTGTTTCTGTACTTAATGTTGTAGTAGCATATGGCATATGATTGATACCTAAAAAAATACGGTTCTATTAAAAAAATCCTCGTCGGCTTCTTTTTTAAACTTTCCATACCAAAAGATGCGTATTTAGAATTAGAAATAGACGTGTCCACGGTTTTTTCAATAACTTATAAAAATGGCATATTTTTGTTACACTGTGTATTATATTTCATATATTACAGACATAATTTTCGACCAATTCTAACATCAGAAACAGTTTCCAGTGTATAGGAAAACCAACTGAGCATTGTTGACGCCGTTTTGCAGACATACATTGAATTTGAATCCGTTCATCCTGTCTATTGTTACATGGTGACAATTCGATTAAGTAAATGTAAAGCCTTTTTGCCAAATGAAAACTAATAGTACTTGATACATCAAGTATTACTCCCGTTTAATAGGTATCAGACATTTCGAGATCGATTTCGTAGAATGTTCCATTATTGCGTGCACAGCATCGACGAGCGACGGTTTGAACTGTTATTATTGTGGAAGCCCGTCTTCTTGAGCTTAATCCATCAGTGTCAAATGTACTTGTTCTTTATGAAAGAGGAAACTTTTTTTTAAGATTAAATAACAAGGACGCTGATATTATACATTATGTCTCTAAAGTACCTTCATTCTTGAAAAAACCTTCTTTAAGACCGGCAACAGCACTTGTACGTTTAAAAGCTTTGAATCCGCTACCATTTTTAGACCAGACTCGGACCAGTCGAATTTTGAAATAGGCCTTTTAGCTGCCGAGTTTTGCAATTACTTTATAAATAATGATGTGATATCCACTCGAACTAAACACTTTTGATGGGGGGTTTTATGATATATTCAGAGCCAAAGAAGTTACTGCATCGATAAACGTTTACGATTTTATATTGGTGGTTTACGGAATACTTAAAGTTTATTACCGAATTTTTACACACCATGATACTCTGGTAGCGACTGTAACAGTTAGTAACGGTGTAAACGATGTTAAGAATGCGTTCTTAAAATTACTCAAATACTGGGAGAACAACACTTTTTGTAGGTAAAGGTCTAATAAATTTGCGCAGAACCGAAATCGGCCGCGCCTATTCGGCTTTTCCACTAAGTTACACTAATATTTTTAACCAAAGGTAGGAAATATAATAATTGTAATATTATTACGTCAATATTACGCATCAAATCTCGATGGACACTTTTAGTTGAAAACCTTGGAGAAGTCATAGACGAAAATAAAGGAATTATATCCAAACTCGTGCACGAATGGAGGCCGCCGTAAACTCGGGTGTAAAGTTTTCGGAAAAGTTTGAAACGGGGATCGACCGCTAGTTCTCGTGAACTAACTTCTGCCATAAAGTATATAAACTTACACTTTTGTAACAACTTTAGTTCTCAAGCAAACTTAGCCGTGAGAATGTCGCGGGCTAAGAGGGGCGCGGCCCAGGAGGGACTTGTTAAAAGTTTTCTGACGTTGCACCCCCCAATCTCATAACTCCGACGCCGGGGTCGCGCAGTGGCGGCTTCGTCGCGTTTCATACCAAACTTCTTTTGTAAACTTTAATCTCTTCTCAGATATAGTTTAATTAACGAAATACCTTTTGTTTTATTTCTCTCGATCTTATCACGGCCCTGTTGCCTTTGCCTCTGTGGAACTTTTCGAACTTCTCTGATCTAGCATTCTTTGAAAGCTCCTTATGTAACTAGACGGGCCACTTTCAGTATAAACGCTGGCGCTTGTAAATTACCTTGAGTATTTTTAACTCCCATCTTTCATCTTTGTCGTATCATCTAAGTTTACTTCAGGATATACATAAGTAAGAGATAAACTAAGTATGGATTATAATAATCAATTTAAGTATCTGTAAATTATAGAAAATAAATGTTGAAGTGGCATGTTTAAACCTCTGAAACGCATGCACATTTTTTTTGTCCTCGAAATATTATTTTCAAAATATCAGTCCTTAAATTGAACTTTCTAGTTTCCTGTTCTGAGTTACTTTTTTATTTCTAGTTGAAAAATCATTATGAAGTTATCCGAAAATACCTACAGTTTTGCGTAAAGATAATGGTCATCTCAAAATTAAATATTACATCATATTAGTCTGAATAAGATTTACAGGAAACAACTACTAGGCGGACAAAAGCCCCGACCTGCGTTGAATTAAACCTGCAAATCTGGTTTGGTAACTAAAGATCATTATTTGTCAATTCCTCACTAGACATAACTACGGAAATTTAGGAAAAGGCTTAAAATATTTTGACAACTTGATGACTTGTACACGTTCAGGTTCATAATTCAGAAATTAGTAATAGAGGCGTCATTATAGGGCTTACCATAACATCCAGAATCCTGTGCCACATTTTCTTGAAACGACAGACTACATGCATATTATTACCCAGTGAACTAGATTTAGTCGAGTCGGGTAAGCTGACTACTCTAACATACAATCGACCTAACAAAAACATATTACGCAGCCATCTCTAAGGATAAGTATAGCAAAGAAGACTGTGGCTAAATTCAGATAACGGGCGGTAGACGCGCGGTTGGCGCACGTTCTGTTATTCGTAGTTGTACACATGATCGCGATTCATGCTGCTATTACCAGGCTTGTAAATGAAGACAAGACCGAATGATTGAAATGTTTGTTTTTTATGAATAAAGATGAATATGCTTACCTAACATTTTCTTTGTTTCTTCTGTATCACCAGAATCGCAAAAAATTAGCACCAGTTCTCTTCTGCTTTTTATAACCTTATTTAAATCCTTTGAATTCATGTCCCAAATCGCAGGCCTTTTTTCAATTTCATCAATAAGCAAATCAGTATTAAATTGCTCACCCTCCATAGTTGTACATACAGGCTGTAACAAATTCGCTTCTCACTACAGGGATCTCGGAAACGGTAAGAGATACAGCATCGGTTAAATTAAGGCAAAGTTGCAGAATCTGGCGATCAGGAATATGCCGTGGAGAAATCGAAAATATCTCTTGCCGTTCTTGAGATTTTTGAAAAAAAGTAAAATTTTGAATTTTCGTTTTTATTTTTTCTTGGCGTTATTTGAAGAGTAATCGAAAAACTAAAAACACTTTTTCATTGTCACTTTTTATCCTCTACAAGATAGCGTAAAAAAATTTTTATAAGACGTTTCGTCTTTTCACGACCATCATCAAATACGTTATTTTAAATACAGACCTGTATTTTTTATTGCATTTTTTTTGTAGCATTTGAACCTCCGACTTCATTGATGTATCAAATTTTTATGTTGCTAAACGTTTTGTAACTGTAAACCATCATCAAGAAAAAAAACACTTTCAGATTAACGTTACTTTATTATTCTTCATAATTCATAATTATTAACAATGAAACTATAAAAATGTTATTAATAGTAGTAACACAAGTAATAGCACAATAAATAAATTTTAACAAAGAACAACAATAATGATAAATAACAATTAACAACCTAATAACTACGAACAGAGTGATGAAAATAATATAAATTGTTATAATGTACAATTTATAATAAGTATTCAAACAGATTTCCATTTACATTCCTACATAAATCTATTCTTCGACGAATATTTTGCACTGCCCTCTGAATATCACGTCTTCGTAAAGAATTAAATCCATTTACAATATTTGCTCTTAATTCGGCAACATCATTTGGCACCGTTTTATAGATTTTATTTTTTAAGTGACCCCACAGGTAATAGTCCAAAGGCGAAAGGTCCGGTGACCTCGCTGGCCACTCGACCACTCCACGATTACCAATCCATTTTTCAAGAAATTGTTGATGGAGAAATTGTCTTACGTCTCTAGTATTATGAGGTGATGCCCCATCTTGCTGAAACCATAAATTTGGCAATCTGTTCAGTGGCAATTCATCTAAATAATCTGAAAATGTCGTTCTCATAAATTCAAGATAACCTGCACCATTTAAATTTTCTTGATAAATAAACGGTCCGAGAATTCTATCGCCATAGATGCCAGCCCATACGTTGAGACCAAATCGAAAAATTTATTTATTGTGCCATTACTGTGTTCCTACCTGTTAATTTAATTTTATATAGTTTCGTTGTTAATAATTTAATTAATTATTAATTATGAAAAATAATAAAGTAACGTTAATCTGAAAAAAGTGTTTTTCTTTCTTGATGATGGTTTACAGTTACGAAACGTTTAGAAACATAAAAGTTTGATACATCAATGAAGTCGGAGGTTCAAATGCTACAAAAAATGCAGGTCCGTATTTAAAATAACGTACTTGATGAAGGTCGCGAAAACACGAAACGTCTTATAAAAAAACTTTTTACGCCATCTTGTAAAGGAAAAAAAGTGACAATGAAAAAGTGTTTTTAGTTTCTCGATTACTCTTCAAATAACGCCATGAAAAAATAAAAACGAAAATTAAAAATTTTACTTTTTTTTCAAAAATCTCAAGAACGGCAAGAGATATTTTCGATTTCTCAACGGCGTATTCCTGATCGCCATATTCTGCAACTTTGCCCTAATTTAACCGATGCTGTATCTCTTACCGTTTCCGTGATCCCTGTAGTGAGAAGCGAATTTGTTACAGCCTGTATACGTAGGTACACCGTTGCAAAATTTGGTGATTGTAGTAACAGAAGGTACTTCTTTTAATCCATTGTCGTAAATAACTTTTTAAAACAAATGAAGTACTGCCAGCTCGGATACCCGTATTAATTATTTATATTGAATAAGTTAATATAGATCCCTATTATTTAAAATATATGTATTAAACCAAGTGAAGGCAAATGCAGGCAGTTAAGACGTTATGTAACAAGATCAATTTTCCAAGGTGAAAAGATGGATTGCTTGCTATACACTTACAAAGTGATAAAATAATAGATTTTAATTAAAAGTACGAGTGCTTATAATGTAAGAGGGAATCAGAATTTGTGTTCTTTCTTTTAACAAAGCAAAACGTGGTATAATAATTGGTTGTCTAAATGTCTTTTGTATCTATTTTGTCTGATGTTTGTTTAGTTTTAGTTTAAAAATATTGTTTTGTGAAATGCAAAACACTAGAATAGTAAAAAAATATTTGGAAATTTAAGTTGACATAACTTGTGAAAACTTCGCGTTAACTCAACGTTTAAAAGGAATTTGATATACATAACGCTTTATTCATTCTTTATAAAATATTTGTATGCCCATTGGCACATTTTTATATCAGGCGCTTCTAGTGTTGGCTCGTTCCCAAATCTTCAGTGCAATTAACGAGCTGATTCCTCAAATATATGCATAATAAAAGTTTTAATTGTATTACTCCTAAAAATGTAAAATTGCCTCCAGCAAGTTCCGTAAACGAATCGACCAGTCATGTTACTTAGGAAGCCGTTCCTCTGTAATAACATTACCCCGTATTCTATCTCGCGAGAGGGTTGAGGGAAAAGAGCATCAATTAAAGCGATGGCGGCGGCGGCGGTTTAGACGTTTTCTTCGGTTTCCAAATCACGAAGTCGACCAACTGCGAATAACACGCAGAAACGCCGAGCGGCTCGGGTAAACTTATTCCATTATCATCCACTTTTGTGTTGTCATTAAGCGATATTACTTACTATTATTATTGAAGGAAAACGGGGATTATGTTTCGTTGAAACCTTATATAATGCAACAACTTTAATGACGGCGCGTAGCGTTGCCGTGAGCGATAATGATGGTGTTTTAAATGAACACTAAAGATACTTACATACATATTTATGTACATAGAGTCAAGTTTATTTAATTGAATAATGTATGGGGAAGTTTAACATAACTTTATATGTGTTTAGACTGGATTGTCGTCGTATTAACATTGAAGTTAAATTGCAATGCTATTTATATTCTTCATTATTTTATGAATTTGTGTGAAATAGAGCTGTGGAAGTGAGGGTATAGTTTATTAGATAAATATTCATTGTACACGTAAAAAATGAAATAGAATTTAATTTTGTTAGGGGGACGTATTCTAATTTTTGTATACTGGGTATGTCAAAAATACACCGGAATCTCTCGTCGTTGGCTTATTCCTATTATAATATATACAGTTGTTCACGAAAGTCTACATACACCTTTAAAAATTGCGAAATAAAAGTAATATAAAAACTATTAAATAATCAATTACATTTAATATAATCGTCATGTAGCTAAACCTGCGGCAGCATATGATAGAAAATTAAATTCGTAGTATTGCAGGAGAAAAATGTATTAGTGATATAGAAACCACCTCGCAGCCTCACGAAAGTCTACATACACAATAATACAGATTTATTGGGGTCAAAATAAAATAAAGAATGTTTAGTGCCACATACCCAAAAAAAACTATGCAGCTACGGACACGTGTTTCGGAGTTATTGCCCCTCATCAGCGTAGCGTAGCTAATGAGGGGCAATAACTCCGAAACACGTGTCCGAAGCTGCATAGTTTTTTTGGGGATGTGGCACTAAACATTCTTTATTGTCTACATACACTCCACTAGATGCCACATCTGCGTAGGGACGTTGCGCTGTGGAGATTCGGGCCGACCGCGACGTCCTTGAGCAGTGTAGATTGCCTAGATTATATAGTGTATACGTTCAAAATTGAGACTGAAATAAAGTCTCATCTGTGAAGAGAACTGTATTCCAAAACGATGGACTTTTATTCTGGTATTCACGCGCGAAGTCGAGTCGTTTCTTTACATTGCGGTCACTAAGATATGGTTTTCGGCGCGCAATGCGCCCGTGATACCCCTGTTTTCGTAATACCCGACGAACACACTCAGCATGTACAGTTTTTCCGTAGTCTACGCTGATGTCTTCAGCTATTTTTGTGGCACTTGTTTGCGGATCTACTTTAATTTTGTGTATAATTCTCCTTTGTTCTCTGTTTGTTAATAAAGGAAGACGTCCACTACGGGGTTTTGTGTGAACTGACCCTGTTGTAGCCCAATTTCGCAATACTGTTTGCACTGAGGATCGCGGTTTATGTACAACTGAAGCGATTTCACCCAGAGATTTTCCGTCATTTCGAAGTGTTATTATAAGTTGTCTCATCTCGAATTTCTTTCTTCATTCTTTGGACATTTTTAATAAAATACACGAAACAATTTTGAACTATACAATATAATCTAGGATCTACACTGCTCAAGGACGCCCGAGAGACGTCCCTACGCAGATGTGGCATCTAGTGGAGTGTATGTAGACTTTCGTGAGACTGCGAGGTGGTTTCTATATCACTAATACATTTTTCTCCTGCAATACTACGAATTTAACTTTCTATCATATACTGCCGCAGGTTTAGCTACATGACGATTATATTAAATGTAATTGATTATTTAATAGTTTTTATATTACTTTTATTTCGCAATTTTTAAAGGTGTATGTAGACTTTCGTGAGCAACTGTACGTATTTGTGTCTATACATATCATCTGTTGATGTATTATTATTGTTATCTAAAATTTCCAACCGCATACCCATTTCAACCTTTAACCTGCTAGAACGCTCGTAAAACTATTGTTATTTATCTAAGTACCGTAATAGTGTCTTATATAAAATTTGCATTGACTCGCTAAAAATCCATTTAAGATTCATTCTGCATAAACCAATGTTTTTAAGTGTGCCTATAGATAAACATCTAAAGTGTTTAAATCCGATGAACTTGAAGGTGACCTCTTCATCTGTTTACATAGACATTATTCAGAAAATGACAAAAATATGGTGGTACTCCGTTGTATGTGAAGATCCGCATTATTGCTGGCATTCAAAACCCCAGACACAATAATTTTCCGCATAAAAATAATTTTGAGTTTAATTTCAAAATGGCTAATTTTGTAGAATTGTATAACCAACTTGAGCTCATAGATTGGACTTTTTTAGAGCATTTTAATAATGTAGATACAGCAGTGGTTGATGCACTAAATTTAAAATTATATGATATTTTTGATATATATATATGAACTTAAAAAACAAAAAGTTGTGGGTCTTATCCCACATGGTTTAATATACAGATAATCCATGATATTAAGCGGAGGGAAAAAACAGTTAACAAATATAAAAAATCTGGTTACATTGAATATTACAATACATTTAAAACATTAAGTTCAAAAATTAAATATGACATCGATAGTGCTTACAAGTTATATTTAGACAACATTGAAAATAGCATGCAAACCAATCTTAACAAGTTTTGGAGTTTTATTAATTCAAAAAACAATTCTTCATCTATTCCATCAATGCTAACTTACGAGAATCAAATGATTGAAGACCTCCAAGTAATAGTTGATGGTTCTGCGGACTTTTTCTCAAGCCCTTTATGTCCCCTACACTCTGTAAATTTGACGACGTAAGTAGTCTGAATATAAATATCTTAAACTTATCTGCTATTACTGAGGAGGA